>JAREIS010000214.1:1200000-2400000 GCA_030060385.1 Muscicapa striata striata
TGTTGCATACATCACGTAGACACAAATATATATGATTTATATAATGTATACATTATATTCATATATAAAGCAGCATAAGATAACCTAATGGAAATGATACAAAGTAGAGGGAAACCTCCTTGAGTCCCAGGCTCCTGATGGATGTTTGGTACTGGGCAGCAGCACACGGGCCAGGCAGGTGCTGGGTGGCTGTCAGGACCTGTCAGATGGGCAGGACTCTTTCTGTCCATCTGTCCTTGCAGGGCTCTTTCTGTCCATCTGGGCCACAGCCACCAACTGCTGCAGTGGGGATGGGTGGGTGGAGATGTTTCTGATAACCAGCACACTCCCTGGAGAAGAGCAGTGTCCTCTCATTTCAGGGCAGGAATGACACCTCTGTCTCTCCGCTGTGTGGTGGGGATCGTGAAAAGCTCTCTAAGCTATTATGAGCCAAACAACTCATATGGTTTTAGTGGTAAAAAATTAAATAATTTAGGTTTTTGGTGATGTTTGGAATTGGAAGATCTTACTTGCCAACACAGAATTTCTGTCAGTATTTGAAGAGCCCAAAACTCATGGTAGAAAGATGCATAAAAATTATAACTTGGAAGATGCAGACATAGCAATACAGCTCAGAGTATTCAACAGAGTCCTTGCATGACCTTTATTCAGCAAGGAGGTGGTCTTGCAGCACTTCACTGCAATAGCTCTTTGCAGCATATTGCTCAATATCATAATGGCTGCAGAGAAGCCAAAACATCATGCTCTTTTCTGTCGTCTTTAATATTTTTCCAGAGTTGTGAGCCAGCTGCATCTAGCTGACTTTTTTTTTTTTTTTTTTTTTTTTTTGGTGAAGAAGCTGACAATCCCACTGACTTCCATAAAAATGAGTTGTCCTCTGTTTGTTTGTATATACAAACTTCAGAAAAAAGGCAAGTCATGTCTTTGTAAGTCAATGCTGAGACATGGATGAAATGATTATTTAGCATCCTACGGATATGAGAAGGATATTTTTATTGCTGGCCTTTGAATTGAAAGGTTGAAAATATCTTTTTGTATGTGAATATGGACATGATATGTGCTGGGTTTTTATCTGTCACACTGCATTTGGATACTTTCCACAGAGAAGATGAACCTTTAAACATGTTTCAGCTAACAAAATATATTATTTTTTTCACATAAAAGCCCTAAATTTTGAATAAATATTAATGTTTCGCGTTCAAAACCGTATTAAGTCTATGCTGTGCTCTGTTTACAATTTATATATGTTTAACCTTCAAAAGGATATTTTTGAGGCTAATCGGTAAAATGCATGGCTAAGGCATATTTCTGGAAGTATAAAGTCAGAAGTAATGACTTTGGGCTCAATCCTCCAGTTCTTTGTCTCCCACATACTTGTTTGGATTACAAATCAGAGCAAACAGCTTTTTAAGGTATTGATCCCGAAGCGGCTCTGTGCTTTCACTGGTATTGAGCTGAAAGGATGGGTCAGATTTAGCTTGACACCAATGACAGCTCTCCATCAGAGCACTGGTTTTGTTCCAGGTGCCAGATGGAGCAGACTGAAAGTTGCTGCAGTTTCTACCTCACTGGTGTCAGCCTGCTGCTGATGCTCAGGGTTTGCTGTGAGGCACCTGTACTGTCTGCCTGTGGGGAGCACAACCAAGAGGATGGCAACATGTCCTATCAATAAATGCTGCTCGGGAAAAGTGAGGGGAAACAATTTTCAAAAATAATAAGGAACTGCCAGAATACATTCAGTAGTGAGAGGGTTTGTCTTAGCTCTCTTACACTGCCAGTGTCTCAATGAAGTCTGCATGAGAAAAACGGCCCAACCCATAATCATGTTAAATTCTGTCTGCACCTATGGAGGGAAGACTATGGTGCCAGCACCCCATCCCATGAGAAATGTAAAGAATTCAGCTAAACCAAATCTGTGTTCTTTACTAGTATACTGAATCATCTGAATGAATCTCTAGAATTTCCAGTAGTACATATTTTAATTGAAAACAAATTCCCTGGTAAACACCAACTTGCTAGTAGATATCTTCTAAAGGAGGTTTTCAGCATTCAGTGTGTTTTCCCATAGTATAATGATTTGGTGTGTCAGGACCACCATTCAGTAAAAGGGTGAAGTAAATTTTGAGAAGGTTCTTGTATCTATAATCTTTCTTGATCAAAAAAGAAGCTTTATTTTTATTTTTTTTAATCTTTAGTTTAAATAATAGCAGCCAGATTTGACAAGTGGCACTAGTAAAACTCTGTGCTGAAAAGCAAACATCAAAGATATTATGGAAATCTTGTTTATAGTTATTCAATGGTTTATAATTATTGCTGATTTTTTAATAGATTTATTGATGGGCTGTCCTGTAACTTCGCCATTAAAAGTTATGGCAAATTTTTTCTTTTACTTTGCCTTTAGTCACAGAAGTAATATTGCTGATGATGACATACATGGTGAAAAAAGCCTTGCTGCTTTTCTGGTTTCTGGAATGCAAGGAAACAATGCTTTCTTAACTTGGAGTGAAACATTAGTTTCAGAAATTCAAAATAAACAATCAACTAATGAAGCAGGTTCATTTTTCCCTAATCCTTTTTCCTGTTGGCCAAAAGAACAGTATGGGATATGTGTAATTGTTGTTAACATGTTTTAAAAGCCGTTCCAGTATCTGAAATAAAAAATAATGGTTGAAAAGCAGAAAAGCATACCTGCCTACATGTACAAGATTTACACATGTAAGCGATGACTTGGGAAGGAAATCTCAAAAAAAAAAAAAAAAGTTAAGTAAAATCAGAAAAAGTGCTTGTTTTTGGGAGGACTGATCCAAAGATGCCTGTTTATGAGTTTAGTAAAATGCCTAGTATATGTTTCCCAAGATTTTTGCATTTTATCTTTTATGTGCTATAACTGGAATAAATATAATGGAACATATTTTTGTGATGACACTCAATGTTTATTATTTTGTATCCCCTACTATATGATCCCTTTAAAAAAAAGTTTCGTAGTAATTTTCTTTCTACTGGAATTAGATATAAAAACAAACAAAAGAAGACAAGACAGTGAAGAGATACTCAATGATTCAGATATGTCATAAGAAAGGACTGCTCTTGTTCTTTCTGTCAGTTGCCTGTTGCTGTTGATGAATGCTGATAAAACAAATGTGATGGGACCAAAAATGGATTTTAGTATTTGTAAAAGTAGTGGTTTTTATTGCCTCTGCCTCAAAGAAAACGCCAACATCTGAACTCCCTTCCCTCCGTGCTAAAAGTACATTCTCTTCCTTTTTCCCCTTCTCCTTTTCTTTGCTTAGGGCTATGGTTACAGTAGTTAATTTTTAAAACAGGAAAATAGAGATTTAAATAGAATTAGAGAAAGACGCCTTTGTACTAGGTACTGTACAGTATAGTGTTTAAAAAGTCAAAAAATATGTTAGCAGAAAATGCCTAGACTGTAATTTAGATAACAACCCAGACAATGAGCTAGCTTGTTAATTGTAAAGGCTGGTGGAGACCTGCCAGTTAGAGAACTTGGCTTTTTGTATCCCACTGCTCCTCACAGCTCTCCTAGATGGTGAATGACAGGACATGAACTTTTCTAGTTTAGGCTTTACTTCTTCTAACATTATTATTTTTTCCCTTTTATTTTTAAAAAAAAAAAGAAAAAAAAAAAAAGCAAAACCAAAAACAACAACAAACCCAAACCCTCCCAAAAAACCCCACAAAACCAAACGCAAATGAAACCCAAAAAGTCCTTGTCTGCGAAGAACCATTAGCTGAAGTTTTACAAGAGTAAGTAATAATCAACATTGTGAGGGAGCAGGCAGATTGGGTGGTCTGAAAAGCAGAGTAAACAGAGATCTGTGGCCTGAACATGGGTGCTGCAGACATCACTGTAAGTGCTCTTTAGACCAAATACGCAGTTTGCAAACAGTGAATCTCGCCAAATTACTCATCTGAAAACTGTTTCTGAAAGAGCAGCCATGAGGTATGCAAAATTGCATGCTAACTGCCTTCAGACACTTTTTTTTTTTTTTTTTTTTTTTTTTTAGCTGCCTTAGAGTAACTGCAGTGATGGAGAGGCAGTTTTGGAGTGCCTCTTGGGTCAGGCTGTTCAGTGGCTGTTCAGTAGCTCTTGGGGGCAGTTTTCTGGGGGAAGATGAGCCAGGCAGCACTCCAGCCCTCCCCACTGCAGCTTTTAGAGGGCACAATCCACCAGTCCTCAGAAAGTCCTAGTGCTCTTTGATGGCAGATTTTGAGCAGCAGAGATGCTGTACCTCATGCAGAGGTAACCAAAGCAGTAATTCCTGAGGTACCAGCAAAGAATTGAGCACAACTTGTCCATAAACACCTGAGTAACTCTACCACTTCTCTGCAAATTACTAAGTGTGTGGTTAAAGTATTCTGTTATGCAAGGGGTGGTAAGAAAACAGCAATAGCTCTGGTGGAGATGTGAGCTGCCCACTTCATCTCTGAAGGGTTTTGGTATGTTTGCTTCCTGCTCACAGTTTAGGCTAGGATTTCCTAAGGAATTTTAGGGAATTAAGCACAAGAATGTCACAGCATAGCAATGAAGTTTAGGTGATGCTGCAAGGGCTAAGCTTATGCAGAATGACACTAGTCCATTATGGTGTAATATCAAACTGCTGCAGTTAAACTGATGCAGAAGACTGTGTGCATAAGCCTAAGTCCACATTCTGTTGGCTTTACAACAGTTTGGTTTAAATTAATTATGACAAAGATTTAAACTAAGGTAAAGTAAGTCACTCTTAAACTGAACTGTGAATATATTTGATAAAATACCTATGCAGATGTACAGATATGGATATGAATTTCCTGGTCAAACTAACCTAAGCTGCCTAATTTTAATTTGCCAGAACACTCATTCCAGAAAATCCTTCTCTTTGGATGTTTGCACAAGCTGTTAAATTATTTTGTAATTGCCTTTAAAGATTGATAGAAGTAAATTTTCTCTTTCATCTACTCTTTAACTTATGATGTCCAACCACTGTGCCTCTACAGACTGGGGGATAATAGGACAGCCACTCTTGTCTTTAGAGAAAACTCAACCATCAGAAGCACTGGAGCTTTGTTATCATTTATTCTCTTCTCAACTCTTTCATTTAATTCATCCTAAAGTTTGGTAACACTAAAATTTATGCTTGTGGTTTTGGAAGGTAAGTGGAAAAGTCAGGATGAGTATGGCCCCACTGCATCACAGATTTTGGTGGAGAGTGGGGGAAGGTGTGTGAGAGAGCCAGTGCCAGGCTGCCTACTTGTGGAATGAATTTATTTGAGAAGGGATTTCTTCAGCAGCTGGTGGTTTCCTCTTTTGACCTGTGCCACTTCCAAAGAGGGCTCAAGATGGTTTAGTGGTGATGAATTGGCAGACTTGTCACTAAGCTGTAAATCTTGAATCTGCCTTGCTGGGTTGAGGTGTGAACCCAAGATCTAGAGGAGGTCAGTGTTTCAGACTGCTGCTGTTTATATAAAACTCCTAAACCTTCTTTAGTGACGGAAGTACTGTTAAGAATAATAATTTTTTTTTTCACTTTTACAGGCTCTGCTATTCCAAAATTATTTGATGGATATCTATCGTATCAATGAAAAGCAATTGATATAAAAATGAACAAAACCCCTCCAAACCAAACTACCCAACCCCCCTCCCCCCAACCTGAAACCAAAAAAAAGGCCATCTAAGTTGAGCCCTGAATAATTTTTTCTGATATGAATTTAATTTTTCATAGTTCCAGGACAGGTATAGAAGAAACAGAAGTTATCCCTTGTTTAAATGTCCCTTATGATACTGATATTTTTGAGTGCTATTCTGATGTTTCCATTAGGAAGATAGGTTTCTACATAAGCTCTAGATTTTTAGACATTGGGTATTGTGGGGCTGCGTATTGTTGCTGCATATTTGGTTTTTTAATACTCTATTCTTTTTCAAATTGTGTAAGGACATGTCTACCTTGCATAATGCAACCTTGAATTAATTCAGCTCACTGTGAATGAGCTGCTGGGTCTGTGCTTGCTACTGCAGAGCAACCAACTCAGGTGCAAAATGCAGGCTTAGCCTTACTTTAACTAAGCCTTAGCCTTACTACTTCTGGTTCTGTTAAACTGGCCTTTTTGCTGCTGGTCATCCAGTCTATGTCTACAAAAGGTGAAATGACAAAGGGATGAAGCGCTGTATTGTGTTGGTTAATATGTTAAAAAATGAACTTTTTTTTTTTTTTTAATGACCACATTTTCACCTAATTTGTAAAAATAAAATTATTTACAGCTTTAGTAGTTAACATATTTCTAATAACATTGAAAGTCTTAAAATCAAGTGTTGTGAGAGTATTTACAACTCCCTATCATTTGCTACTGGGGAGATACATGCATGCTCCTATGTAATTGAACTGAATGAGGAGCTTAAATTGAAATGCTTATTTGTCACACCCAGAGTGAATCCTCTCTTCACAATAAAAGTCCAGCAGTGAGAAAGGGTTGGTCTTTGCAAGAGGGAGGATTTGAGGGAGTATCAACAGAATTTCACCGCAGAAGGCTTTGCTCACATGCAATCCCGTTATTTCAAGTACAATCTACTCCATCTAAAATTTGCATATATAATTGAATAGTGCCAAAGGCTGAAATAATTTACACTTAAGCTCATAGCACTTTTTTGTAATGCTAAACAAGCAGGGGTATACACATTATCCAAGCAGAAACACCCTCTGGGCTCTATCCCTCTCCATCCCCTCTAATTAAATGGACTTGAGAACTGGGCTTGAGATACTATGATGATTGAAGATGCTTATCTGGAAATCCTGCAGCTTTTTAACACATTAAGTGGTGACCTATGTCATCACCTAGTTTTGCAGATAGCTGTTAGATAGCTCTTTTGTGCACTACTGTTGGTTTTGATTTTGAATAACCATGGAAGTGATAGAACTATTAGAACAGTATTGCTGGCAGTAATAATGTTCATTTATAGAGCTTTTCTATCCAAAGACCTCAGAAGTGCCTAAAATACAGTTAGTGTTCTCATTTCGATTAGAAGAAATTGGAGTCCCTAGTGACAGCTTAGTCAAAATCATGCAGCCAGCTAATGACAAAATCAAAAATAGCACTGAGGTAGCTACACTCAAAACCAGGACCTACCTTCTTGGTCCCTCCTGTGTTCTCAGGATAGGTAATCACTCACCATGACCAGGAGGATCACAAACAGATTTCAATTCTGCACATGCTTCTTTGCTGAAGACCTCTGGTTTTTCATAGCATCACATACAGGTGTATTCACTCGGTGGTGAAGTGTTATGGCTCAACTGGGTTAAATCCTAAGCCTTTTTGGTGTGGGTTTTATTTCTGTCAAAAACACTGTTTGACACTTTCTGTGATACGTTTTATGATATGTGCAGAGTTTAGTTGCCAGTGCTGAATCTTTCTTCAGGGAATCCTCTGTTTGCATGCTTAATTTTTAATCTGATCTCTACTAAATGATAAAGAACACTGGCAGACCCTCTGTTGTGCATTATAGCAAGCTGAAAGGAACAAGTGTGAAGAAGAAGGCAAGGCAACAAAATTCAGTGATTCTCTGCAGGAGCTCTTTTTGCACAAGTTGCAGTTCAGCCCCACTTTTCAATCACAGCTTATTGTCTGGTAGCTGAGTTATTCTAATGTGGCTGAGAGCAGAATTTAGCCAGGAGGTTATGGTGATTGCCAAGCAAATATGAAGTACATGTGCTTTTCCCAGGAGTGCATGAAGGTTGCAGCAACTCAGCAGTAATTCAGCCACCCTCAGTGCTTCACCTTATATTTCACATCAAGCTATAAATTTTTGTTTTGAGTCCAGTTTGAAATTTTTCATTCTTCCTAATTTGTTAAGAAGCAGCCATGTGTGAGGTGCTAGGAGGTATGAAAGAAAATCTGGACTTAGGCCTGAGAAAACTTGGCCTTAAGTTTAGCTCTTGTACAGAGCTGCAGCAGCCAGGGTCTTGTACCTGCACGGGGCTCTAGAGGTGATATTTTGGACTCTGTTTCAGGTGCAGGAGTTGGTTTCACATGCTTCTCTTTGAGGGTTTGGGATCAAAATAATTGATCACTAATATAGACAGGCTTTGGGAGACTCCAGCAATGTTCAGCTTTAAAAAAAGGAAAGAAACCAGTAATTGTCTGTACAGTGCTTTTGTTCTTCCATTTTGCAAGAAAAGTGTCTTGTTGCTTCAGCCCATTCCCCAAAGCAGGAACTCGCTGCCTCAGAACTGGCTTTCAATGAGGCTTCTTTTTACTTCTTTTCTTTTTTCCTCCCCCTGGGGGTTAAAAATAGCAAGCAGTAAGAAGTGATATTGTATACAAGGCTATTACACTTTTGTCTTGGCCTGCTTAATGTCCTTGACACGTACCCATTTCACCCAGGGACAGCCACTATGCAAATTGGCTAAAAGCTCCATTAGGTTGTTCAAGGCTGGGGAAACCCATCTGTCAGTGTCTGTGACACAGCCAGGCTGGAGTCTCACGTGGGAATCTGTCCTTGAGATACCCAGGCAGCTGAGTTTCTTTTAGCCTCTAGTGTTCCCAGAATCAAAGGAGATGGTTGTATGCTCTTCTTCTTGCTGCTATTTGTGTTTTTATCGTTCCTTTTTTACCTTGATCCTCCTTTCAGAAAAGCGCAGGCACAGACTGAGAATTAACAGGGAAAGTTGTGATTTACTTTTTTTTTCCCAGTTGCTTTACCGTAAGTGAACAATTCTGCATGTTACTTGTGGAAAAAATAGAACAGTAGCTATTTGTTGTCCTGAAAGAAGAACAGCTTTATAACCCTTTCTCATATTTTCCTGTGTGATCTGCGGATGACACACATGAGGTGGATATTTAAAATAGTCTTTCTAGGAGCTCAGCAGCAGTTGATATGTTCTCTGTGAGTGGACCAGAAGTGCATGATAATCTAACAAAATATCAAAGAATGTGGAAAGCTTTCATTGGGAGGATTTAAATGTGGGGCCTGGGTCTGGGAGGTGCCTCTGCAGGGACAGAGATGCCCAGCTCCTGCACATAGGTTTGGGAGCAGGCTTGAGTCTTCTCTGCAGCAAAATAGTTCTGATTTTCATCCCATTAGAACAAGGAGACTCGGCATATGACATCAAAAGTAGTGCCCTTATAAGGTCCATATTGACAGGCCTCTCAAGCTCTTGATTATTTCCAGCTGGTGTCAAGTAAGAGCCCTGAACACAGAGTATGTGGCAAAATAGCTCAAGTAACTTCAATGCCCAGTGGTGTTCAGATGTATGAGATAATTATAGCCTTCTCTATAACAGATGCTCTGTTCTTCCGTTTGGCACTTTCTTTCTTCAGCATGCAAAGAATTTTCTCTACCTAAACTGATGGCCATTTTGATGATACAGATGCAGTTTTTTTGCCAACAAAAAGTAAGCAGTATCGTTTTCATGGAAACACTTATATAGCTGCAAGAGTGGGATTTCCCTTTGTGTTGAGGAAGAAAAGAGGCACTTTTGATAGTACTGTGTGGAGACTGATGACATGAAGAGTTAATGTGTTAGTATAGCCAGAATCAGTATGAACTTCATCCTTCCAGAAATAGAAGTCAGTGATTCAGCAGTTCTCCTTCATACTGCCAAGTGCAACTTATTCAAATCATGTCATATTCTGCTTTCTGTGTTCCAAACCCAGTCACGTAGTAAGAAGGCTTTTAGATTAGCATATTACTTTAAATTTCAGACATACCAGTTTGGTTTTATTTCTTAGGTTCCCAGTGCTTCTTTTTGTCTCTGGAGGTAACATAGACCTTGCATGTATCTCCCACTAAGAAAAAAAACCAAACAAAACCCACAAAACTATCATGGTGAGAAAGATGGTATATGTATTTTTCTTTACACAACCTTTGTTCTCACAGTTGAGCATATTTTCATACTGTCCCAATTCTTTCAGTGCCTGTGTGAGTGGCTCAGATTTGCCAAGGGGAGCAGAGGGCTTGCAATCTTGCTCAAAGCCATTTCTGTGTTTATGTTTTTCTGGCTATCTGGTCAGACTGCCACATCCTAATGGGCGCCAAAACACAATTAAATGTTGGTGAGTTGTGAAAAGGCATAAATGTTTGGCCTTGCCTGTGCAAGGGATTCCTGTGCATAGGCAAAGTAGAAGATGAAGCAGAATTTTTACACATTTTAAGAAATTGTATGCCCAAAGCTTTGGGAACAAAGAGCCTGCTTTGTCCTCACAGAAATTTTGGATTTAATACCGTGGTCCTGTTTGAGAAATGAATACTCCTTAGGGCAAACTCTTGCTGCAACTGGCCCTATGTGCAAGAGGGATGAGGGTGTGCCGTAAGGACTATCTTCTTTGGCAGAGGAGGAGAGATTTGCAGAGCCTTTCTCACAGCAGGTCCAGGGCACAAGGGCCATTGCAAAGCATAAGCTGAAACTCTTTGTAAATAAATGTAGAAAATTATGGGACTACATAAAAACAAAAACAAAGAAAAAAACCTGAGACGTGTTAAGTTTTTGTGGCCTATTTACAAGTGCCTGAGAAACAGATTTTAATTTTAGTCAATACTCACAAGCCCATCAGTGGAGCAGCACAGGGGGACACCGTTCTAAAATAGCTCTAGCAGATGCCACAATAATACGAGTTTTCCCCGCATCTCTCATTTATTTCTTGCTGTGTGTAGTTTCTTACTAAATCTGTTCCCTTGATAAATGCAAAGATGTTCTTGCCACTGGATAGAATGGCTAAGTGCAATTGTCACAAACACTAACTGGCTTAACCTTCTTGTTGCGTAGCTACTGCTGCTGTTAAGTATTTCCTGGGCTAACAGAGATCTTTGAAATGAGTTTTAATGGGTTTTCTTTTCATATACACAGACCATGGCTGTTAAACAATGGCAGCTTGAATAAAAGCTATTCTAATGATAACAGCAATAGTGTCAGTTATTTGGATAAACTGTCAGAGGGAGGCTGGCCATCAGTGGATCACTGCAAGGGAGCTTAGAAAATTGAGAAAATTACCCTGCTAATAAAACCAATACTCCAGATCTTCAGGAAGGGTAATTATCCTACTATCTCACTTAGTGTGCAAGTGTTAATATTGGTACTAGATGTCAAGAGACCTTCTATTCTGGCAGTTTTACCTTCCCTGAAAATAGGCTTTCCTTTCATAGCCTTGATTTCTTTAAATTCAAGATATGGCAGCTTGATACTGATTTATGAGGCATCTTGGTAATGACTTCCCAGCCTTGTCACATAATTGGTATTATTTATTTTAAAATTTATTAATTTATTCAAATTGCCGACAGCACTGTCCACATTCATTTCTGAGAGTTCCACTCCATCTCAGAGTGACGAATGTGAAGAAGGGGTCAAGTGCTGCTGCAAGGCAGTGGCCTCCTGCTGAGTGATGCTGCCCTGAGATCCTGAGGATTTGCATCTCCTTCTTGGTGGGACTTCCATGCTCTTCTGCCCAGCATCTCCTCTCCAGCTTGAGAAACTTGTCTGCCTTGGGGGACTGTGGTGGTCCTTGTGTGTTACTGCTGTCTCTCCTTGGCTGACAAGAGCACAACCAAATCCTTGGACCATAACCTTGTGGGAGAGGGGTCTGTCTCTCAGCCTACCTGGGATGGCAAAGGGAGCTGACCTTTTGATGCCAACCCATAGCTAATAGATGTAGCTGAGGCACTTTTAAGCGCCTGGTTGCAGAATTCAAAAATTGCAGGCAAAGTGTTGAGAATTCTTTCTAGGTGGTGTTTTTTTTTCTTTTTGGTAGGACTTTGTTTTTCTTTTGTTTTTCAAAAAAGCTGAGCTAATTTTAAAGATTTGTAAATATGAATGATAGTCTGGGAACACAGGCAGCAAAAGTAAGCTAATTTGGGTGTTTCTTTGAGTAAGACCAGCTACTGCTTATGAAGATGAAAGTGATTTTTCTTGTCCTGATTTCAGTAGTGAATGTTGTATGTATATTTTAAAAAGCTCTGATCAATAATGAAATATTTCAAGAACCAATTGAAATTCAGTCATGAAACATAACCAGAAACAGCTGCATAATTTGTTTGTACTTTTGTTAGTAATTCTTAAATGTAGTGAAAAAACCTGGTGCCTGGACTACTGACAAAAAATATATTGTAAAAAAAGTTCTTAAACTCATCTATTGTCGGTGAGCATTTCTTCCTTTATACTCAACCTTATTTTTCTTTGTTATTCTGTTTGTAATGAAGCTGGGCCTTATTTTTTCTTGCCAGTAGTTTGATAAATGGCATGAGAGGAATCGATGGTGATGGCCTTGTTTGCTCCTTAACAATTGTGTCGGGGGAGGGGATTTTGTTTGTTTGTTTTTAATTCCCTTTTATTGGCATAAATTATTTTATTAAATATTGGGGTCAGTTCACAAACTCGGGATGTTGGGTGAGAATGCTAATCAAGAGGTCTGTGTTTTTAAAGATGTCTTTAAATTTGAACTGAAGTGTAAACTGACAGAAATACTGTGATCAAGTTATAGCTGATAAATGCTATTTTAGCAATTAGGCTGCTAGCCTGTGAAACTGCCCTCTGCCAGGGCATCTCCAAGTAAAATGCTGTGGCTAATTTTTAAATCTTAGAACATTTAAGATTTAAGAACCAATATAACCATGTTTGTAATTAGGGATACTTAAATAGCAGCAGTCAGATCCCTGAAGATTTAAAACATAAAAAAAACCCAAAAATCTCAGCCTCTCCCTACCTCAGGTCTGCTGACATGACTGTGGCTCCATCACATCCTTGGGAATTTGTAGCCAAGCCAGAGCCTTGCTTCAGGGAGAAGCCACTTTTCCTCAGCCACAGGCACTCAGCACAAGGAGTACATGAGGTAGTTGACTGAGCTGTGCTAGAACTGAGCCAGGGAGATGATGATAAGCTCTAGAAGCAGGTTGTCAGAGCTCTGGGTAAGCTGAATCACATTAGCTCTATGCCCTCCTGTTGTATGCTGTGTCATGTTATGGAACACTGTGATATATGTCTGGGTTTTGTATATGTGCAAAGGACTATTTATGCTTCCCTTATGCACAAGAAATAAAGGTCCTTAACGAGTTTATAATTTGGCTACACTTTCGACTGTGATGCAACTTCAGCAGATTTAATTCTGCCTTTTATTACATTTGAATCTGCATATTGACTTCAATATACCTACTTTTTTGTGAGTCTTCTGGACAAGGTTTTGAAAAAGAAGAGCTGTAGCTACTTTGCATGGCTGTTAAGACCTGTATGGCACTGTTTAGGAAAAAGGGAAAAAAAAGAAAAATATGACCTAGTTCTTTATCTTTCAAGTCTGTCATGCAGCCTTCAATTAGCTTCACCTCAGTAGTGCAGGAGGGAGGGATGTGGCCTGCAGAGCAGTTTGGGATAGTCCAGGGTGAAATGTACAACAGCTGCCAATGAGATGGATCCACTGAAAGGTTGGTGTTTGTGCAGAAGGGTGCAAGAATAAATAGGCACCTGATAACACAGTGCTGCTTAATAGAACAATTTGTCTGTAGCATAGACATTAAGTAGTTTGATTCAGCCCAGAAATGGTTCTGAAGGAGCACATTTAGATGGGGTCGTCTTTAGCACTATGCAGAAAGCAAATGACAGTGCAAGTAACAGATGACAAATTATTATGAGAAGCTGCTTGTATAAGTGTCCTTTACTAAACTGTTATGGAGATGAAACTATTCCGACTCCACCTTTAGGAACATATTGTATTTCCCTATTTATGTTTGTTTGCTATCATGTGATGAGGTGCAAGGGAAGGTGCTGCTTGCTAATTTTAGCAGGCTGTCACTGCAGAAACCTGGCAGTGAACACTTTGGGAGGGTGGCAGTGCTTTGAGGAAACTGGGATATGCTGTGCCATCGTTCTGGATGGCACTCCTAGCAGGGAGCGACAGGGTGAGTATTTCAATGTTAATGTACTAATGGCTTCCTGCAGAAGAATTACTGAAGACTGTAAAAAGCATTAATGAGAAAAGAAAAGCTGCTACTTTGGTGAATAAATGTAAGATATGGGCACTGAGAAATGCAGCGAATGCATATCTGCAATTTCACAGCCATTGCTGTATTTTTCAGAGCTATGGTACTGAATTGCAGGAATCACTCTGCAGATTGACTCTCACCTACACTCACCCATTTTGCTATCAGAGCCTGAACAAAGCCCAAGGAGCTCTGTCTTTTCAGATGTTCTGGTCATCTTTCTGCAGCTGATGATGTTTAGAAGGGGAAGGAAAAGAAAGGGTAGAAGATGTCAGGAGAGCACTTGTGGCTCAGAAGCCCTCAGTATACAGCCTGCAAAGGGGTTTTTTAATTGTGTCCTCCTTGCCAGACCAGTGGATCATTCGAGGTCTGCTGGCTACAGAGGCTGTTCCAGATGTATTTGGAGCAGGGTAAGTTCTCAAGATTTGAGATGGGAGCAGGGCTCTGTTTGGCAGCCAAAAGCTGTGGCATGGTCCTTCCCAGAGGTGCCATGATGCTGTATCTATTTCTTCCTCTGCAGCAGCATTTCATCTGTTGGGGGTGGAAGGATGAGGGAATTTTAATGGTAAATGGACCTCAGTGAAATATATAATTGCCTGATAACAGGTTTTTTCTATTATTGAAAGACTTCTTGCCTGGTAAGAATACATTAGCCCAGGGTTCACAAAAGGAAATTTAGTGACAAGCCATTGCAAACAAAATGCTAGGCATATGAGGGATAACACACATATTTAACACCAGCAGAGTTAAAAGTATCAATATACTTTTTGTCTATGATTCTCTGTTTTTTTGTTTTTTTGTTTTTTAATTTTAAGAGAAATCCCTGTGAAAAAGCATTTTTAAATATAGACATTTGTTTTAAAAAGTGTGTTAAAAACATCCAGTGTTTTTAATAGTCTGTCTCTGCATTTTGTCAAATGCATCACCATGTTAACAGTGTTTCTATTTACTTGCAAAAGATGTGATAGCAATCTCCCTGATTGCACGGCTGACACCTCCTCGTGTTTTTGAGGATTGCCCACATAAGACATGGGATAAAATATTTCGCGTAAAATGTTGTGAATGGTAGGAAGAAGGGGGAAAAAGAACCACTGCAAAATTTTTCTTGCAAAACAAAAATGGAGACAAGCAGCATCAATTACACTTTTTTGGTGGCAGATTTAAAACACACAGATTCCTTTTTCTGTAATATAATCTAATTCTAAAACTGATTCCCACTAGGAGGCATTTAGAGGACTAAAGTCTAATGGGTCAAATCACAGAAGATGTAGGATGATTATCTGCACACAACATCTGGTTAGGAAGTTGTGAAGTGAAAAGTGTTCTGGGGATGTTTACTCTCTGCTTGTATTTCTCATGGCATTTCCTAAGATGTTCCCACCTGTTATTAGTAATACCCAAATGTAAGCCTTTTTGCTAGGTAGGCCTTTTGTTTTCCCAAATGAGTTGTTTCTTACAGAAGTCAGTCTCAGTTCCTTTTATCATGCTCTGCTAATTCTGTCAGGGGAAGTTTTTATAGTCAATGAGTCAGAATTTAGGAAATATTGGAATTCTTCATGAGCCTGAATTTGGATCCTATGTGAGTAGTCATTGGCACATGGTCATTTAAACACTTGATTGGATATATTGTGCTTTCCACAAGACCCCAGATTTAATAGTTTGGTTCATGGTAACTAGGACTCAATGCTGCAGTCATCCTCAGACCCAGCTGGAAGACCTGCACTATTTGTGCTGCTGTCTTTCAGTGTCCCATTGCAGATGTTTTTCAAGTTTTCTTGGACCAAATTCCCCAAACCTAAGGCTCAAGTTGAAGTTAGCCCTTTGGATCTATGGTTTGTGACACTTTGTGTCTGACATTGAGCCTAGATACTCTGGGTACCTGGCCCGAGTATGCTGCCCATTGGGACCTGTGCCTTGATATCAATGAGGGAGTCAGATTTCCTTCACCATTTAAAGATGATTAAAAAAAAAAAAAAATTATTATAACTATGGATATATGTAATTTAAAATCTTACCCAGACTGAACTTTGATTATCTGATGGCAACTGGTATTGTCATTAATTGTGCTACTTTTAGTCTCAGAGATTTTTAAAGACTTTTCAGTTTATTTAATTTCATATGATTGAGAATCAGACTGCCCTTTAATTAGTGCTGCTTTTTCTTAGAAAGTGTTTCTTTAGTCTACTCTGTAGATCTTCAAAGAAGCTGAGGAATAGGATATTCACTATTTCTAATTCCTTTAATCCAGGGATATTGCATTAATGTAAATACTACTGCTGTTGAAATCTGTGTGGAACATTGTTGTTTAATAATGACTTTAGCAAATGAACTAAACTTGAGGTCAAAGCATAGCAAAGGAATAAGGTTCAGATGTCTCAGTTTTAGTAAATCCTTTTTGTGCAGCTAAATTTGATTATAGGATGTACCTGCACAAATCACTTAGTAGTCATTTGTTCTGTAACTAAACTTGGAGAGCTTTTAGCATACAAAATGCGTGAGATGAAGGAGTTTTGTGCTGAGCTGTTCTTTCTTATGGCATTGGACAGGCTGACAATAATATTTTCAGACAGCCCATATCTCTAGTTGGCTTCCCCCACCTTGGTGTTACTTGCAGTTTTGGTGAGGGTGCACTCCCTCCTGTCATTCAGCTTGTGTGACATGGTAAGCCTTGCTAAAATCAAGGCAAGCAACATCCACTACTCTCCCCTGATCTGTGGAGCTGCTTGTCCCTATGCAGAGCAAGGTGGCCAAGTGTTGTTTGCCCTTGCTCATCCCTGCTGGATGCTCTTGTCCCTCTCATGCTTGGACATAGCACCTTTCATAGCACCTTTGAGGCTTTAGTTCTCCTGATGACCCTCCAATCCTCCCTCTTCTGAAGGCAGATGTAATTTTTTTTTTTTTTTTTTTTTCCCCAGACATCAGGACATCAGGAACACCCTGATGGCCTTCAGTTGCTATGGCCTTTCAAAAATAAGAGAGAGCATCCTCTGGGTGACACTGGCTGGCTCTCTTGCAGTTTGTGTTCAGTAACCTCTCACTGGCTTCCTGGAATAGTTTCTAACTTAATGCTCCTCTTCCTCAGCAGCACTTCTCACCCCAGGCCCTACTATTAGGGGAAGATAGCCAAGAGCCCTGGCAGCAGACCTTGCCAGTGGAGACTGAGGCAAAGAAAGCTCCAAGTGCTTTCATCTGTCCTTTGTCACTTGTCCCCTGTCTTATTGAGCAGTGGGCAAATATTTTCTTTAGTTTTCCTCTTGCTGCCAACATGCCTGTAGACAAGCTGGTATTCCTAACCAATTTATCTTTCTGCTCCAGCTGATAATACTGTGGCTTATTATTACAAAAGTTGTTATACTTGCTAGAAATATTGTAGTTGCCACTCTTCCCCATTTTGGTTTGGTTTTTCTAATGTAAATTATTTTTCATTTTAGACTTCAAGCCTTTTTTTTTTTTTTTTTTAATGACATTTTGTGCATATGAGCCTATGACAGAGGCATTAAGTGGTATTAAGACTTTTAGAATATTTATATGTATCTGATTTGAAATATAAACCTTACTATTACATGCCATAATTCTTCAAGCTTCTATTCTAAAGCATGGTGCAACATTTATTAAGAAAATGTATTAAGGAGATTTTCTTTCTTCCTTTGCTTATCCTGATTTAACATTTAAAATTACTTCAAATACATATTCTTTCCAGAGGAAAAAAATGCCGACTTAAAAAATAAATCATGCGTGAATGAAGAATATTAAAAGGTCAAAGAGCCAGAAAGCTAACAGAAGAGATTGGAGGCAATGTTGCAGTGCAGAAGGAAATCTAAGCTTTTGTTTATCAGGAAATATATCATTTGGATGAAAACCAGTAAATAGAGATGGTGGTTTGTTTCAAGAATTTAGCATATGTACCCTGTAACTCTGAGTTGCTATAGCTTGCAACAGGAGCACCTCATTATCCCAATTAGTGGCGCGTAGGATTTTACACAGATGCGTAACGGAGCAGCTGCGTCCCCACCTTGCAGAGCTCTTCACCTCTGAGCGCAGGAGTTCAGGTTCTTCCCATTGTTGCATCGCACGGTAAGGAGCAAGCACATGGCACAGAGCCCAAAATGGTTCAGGCAGAGCATCTTCAGCTGAGTCTGTGGCTGTTAGCAAGGCACTTGGCTCACCGTGCCACCACATTTAGCAGAAAATAGTGATGATTTTAGGGAACTGAGAAAAAGCAAGTTGTCGCATTGAAATCAAATTTCTGCGCTATGAGACACCCTAAGCGTATCAGAAAAAAGAGTAGGCTGCCTTTACCAAACTGAAAGTTGGTTTTGTTTGGATATTTTAATTGAGTCAACATTTCTGAGTGCATGAGTCAAATGACATTTGAGACTTCGGACAAGCACAGTGAGTGGCACAATGTGTTGTTGAAGAAATGGGAAGAGACTGAGAACTTATACCATAGTAAATGTAGAGCTTTTAAATTTTTTCTCCCCCTGCTCTGAGAGCTGCTTAAAATCAGAGGTAGGGGAAACATTGAAGAAAGAAGTAAGAATTAGATGGGAAAGGATTTACTGAATAATACTGGATTGCAGCTTTAAAAGTGATGTCTCTTTTGCATATCTAAGCAGCAGGTCAGGTTTATCCATATTCAGATTCACTGTTTTTGAAGTCATATGGACATTCTGGAGTTATTTTTACCTTTCAAAAAAAGCTTCATAGTTTTGATTTTCCTTGTAGGAAAAACATGCCAGAATCTCACTAGTTGCAAAAAAATAGTTGTCATCTTTCAGTGACTCAGAGTATTACAAATTTCCATCATTCAGTAGCCCTGTGGTTCCAGGACTTCAGGTGCACACTGGGCATTAACTACTGTGGCATCTGCTCAGACAGGTGGCCAAATACCCCTGTGAGTGGGCTGGTCAATTAGGACCTTTGCCTCATTCTGCATAGGGTGTAAATCTAGGGTGTGTCTTGAGAGTTTGGTGCTCAGGCTTCAATTCAGCCTGAGGTACATATTACTTCCTTGTAAAAGTATGGATGAAACAAAAGTATGGCAATATTTTGTTTCATAGATCCAAAAAGACAATAGTGTTGGGGTTTTGTACTCACTCTCAGCATGCTTAAGTAAGTTAATTCTCAAAAGCAATGGCATGTAAAGAAAATTGAATTTTAAGGGAAAAAGAAGTCTGTAAATAAATTTGGTGTAATTCTGAAAATTCTAAAGATAGAATAAAGAATTTTTGCATTAATTATTCAGTTTATTTAGTAATTTTTGCCTCAAGTGGATTTGATTGATGTCTGGAAGATACTTTAATTGTAAATTATATTAGATGCTTGTTAAATTAAATGAAATTAAACAGCTTTTCCCATACTACCTCCCAAGTCTGCTACATGAAATCTAAAGAAAATGGAGATTTGATAGAGTATCCAAATCTGCAGTGAGAAAGTGGAGAGTGCTTATTCTTTTTCCTTAGCATATGATTTAAGGCCATAGTTGTCATCCCAAAATGTTCCTGGCATATCTTCCTCGCCTTCCCATGTTCACAGTGTTTTGTGTGCTCCTGGGATGCCAGTAATGTGGTGCTCAAAGCTCCTTTCGACCTGAAGAAGGTCTGGAATTCACTTCCTCACCAAGTTAAGGTTTGCAGAGTCCCATTCCTTCAGTCTTTCCACGGGCCCAAACGGTTTCTCAGGTCGTGTATAATGGTGACTTTTAAGAAGTTCTCTCTCTTATGCAGTCAACTGGTTTTAAGAATGTAGAGGAGTATCTAGAATGGGAACAGAGAGGTTCTTAATATGGGGTTTCACACCCAGCTGTCTGCAGTGAGCCCTGCCCCAGCTTCCCTGTCTCCCTTTTTTTGGTACAGTATTCAGGGCTGTCAGGAGCACGAAGGTGATTGGCACACTTTGGCCAGCTATGTCCATAGGCTGACTTTACTTTTAACCTAGACTTAAATTCTTATCCCCACCACATCAGCTTACTCTTGGGAGGGCTTTCTAGCTCTCCTATAAATGAAATTACATACGTTGGTCTCACAAGGTTGGTTGTGTCCTCTTCTTCCTAAGTGAGGAATTATGTATGAACTGTAATGACTTGTGTGGGCAATTTTTTTAAAAGCTGTTTTTTGTGATGAATGTGCTGGATGAGTTTGCACTGGAAGCAAAAATGTGGTGAGGTTTGTGATGGCTCATATCTTCTGTGGGCATCCTCTGGCACCCTGCCTGGGACCAGTGTGTTACTGTAGCTTGAGGGGTCTCAAAGAAAACATGAACTCTGGCTATTTTGAAATGCCCCAGATTCTGTGGTGATGATGCCACGCTGTTGTGGAAAGGAAAAGCCTTTCCCAAACTCTGCATTCCGTGGATTCTTTCAGCCACAGGACGGGAGGCACAACTCATCTTTATATATACTGGGTGGAGGAGGCAGAGCTTCCCCATGCACATCTACAAAAGATCATTGTGGTAACATGGGGAGATGATGAGCAACATTCCTGGGGAGCTCTGCCATCCCTGAATCCTCCATCCCAACAGTGCTTATGTCAACAGTGGCAGATTTCCTGCTTAATTCTTCTATAAGAAAGATAAACTGAGGAAACTTGGGCTGGATCTTGAAAAACATTTTTGGTTGGGCTTTCTTTCTACAGAATGAAAACACATCTGCTTCTGATCTCTGCTCGCCAAATTCTCAAGTGGAGAGGAGAGAGATGATATCGACGTTTAGTTTTGTTCTGTGCTGTAAATTCAGGTTCATGGGGGGGCTTTCATTGTAGCCAGGTTCTCACAGCAGTGCTGATGTGGGGGGGTGTGGACTGTGCCTGCTGCATCTCATTTCCAAGATGCTTTCAGTCTGCCACATGTAAACAAATACCCAGAGAGTAAATTTAGTTTCTCAGAACCAAATATGTGTTTGTTCTTGCAAACATTTGGAAAGTTAAGTATCAGCCTCTTGGTCTGCGTTTTTATTCTTAACCTTCAAATGGACCGATAGCTCACTGTCACCCCAAAACTGACTATGTAAAAATATAAACACAAACAATAACTTCTCAAATTTACTTTTCCCGTTTTTTTTTTTTTTTTTTTGTTTTTTTTTTTTTTTGTTGTTGTTGTTGTTGTGTTTTTTAGCCACAAAGTTGTTGTATTGCAAACAGTAATTGCTGTCATATTTTGATCTGTGCTCCAAAATATTCTTTTTAGAGGAATTGCAGCGTTTTATCGTCCAGATCACCCAGATTTAGTAATTTTAAGATCTAGAGTCTGTTCACATTTAGTCTCAGTACATCAATAAAATATGAATGGATTGGATAATGAAGCAATAACACTAATTTATGTCAAAGGATACAGGCTATTGTTTATGAGTTTGCCAAAGTGCCAAAATACTTTATCTATAGAAAGAATTCTTCTTCTCCCTTGCAGAGAAATAAATAATGCCTCAGTAATATTCTGTCATGGGAGCCTCCTGCCATGAAATAAATGGGAGGAGACAAGGCTCTGAAGGTTATTTTCCACTCTGGAAAATATTTATTTGATCACACAGCTCTTATTGCTAGTTTTTGTTTTTCAGTGCTAGGGGCCCTCCTGGCTGTATGTAAGAAGCCCTAAATTCAGAGAAGTTACCAAATTTTGGACCTCAACCACAGGTAGTCTGTGGTTAAAGAGAAGATTGCTTATGAGGGATGAGCAGGTCCATCTGTGGTATAACAATATGTAGGCAGGAGAGGGTGAAGAGCTGAAGCTGGCAGCTCAGCAGCATCTATTACATCTATTCAGAGACCAAAACCCAGGCAGGCAGCAATGCCCAGGGTGTTCTCCATCTGCAAACAATACTTCTAATTTCTGTGCCATTCCCCTCTCTTGGACTGGTTTTTGCTGGGGCCATTCATCATCAGGTGAGATGATCTTCAGGCTTTCCTAATGATATGCTAATCCACTTCTAATCCATTCATTATTTCAACTTCATCACACTTCAAAATAAGCTACTTTACACCTGACCAATTTGCTTTTGAAATTTCCTGTTCATAATGGTGGTAGTACAGACTATTTCGGTCTGTCTTACTGGAAATAAGAGATGCTATGATTAGTGAGAAGATTTTCAGGATTCTAGTATATGTCACCCTGGCTAATGACTGCTAAACTCTCAGTGCTCTTGAAGATAGCCAGAACAGTGAACTGCTGGAGCTTTTTCTTTGCTTCATTGGTTGGTTTTTATTCAGAAAACTGTATAAAGTGAAACCTACTTTGCAGATAATGCCCAGTAAAGAACTTCTTCCTCTTCCTGCAGATGCCTTGATTTCTCTGTATTGTTTACCTGTAAATATTTATAAAATGCTAAAATCTGCACAGTCATAATTTGGAAGAGAATTGGAATAGAGGAAATCGAGCCAAATTTTGCCTGTGCTTTTATTCTATAGTTCTTTAATGCTGAGTGCCTGGTTCAAGGGAATTGTAAGCCTCAGGAGTATTTAGCCTACTGATTTCAACAGATTTGTCTGTGAAGCAAAGATCTCAAAGTATTTTATGGATCCATCAAATCCCAATTTCAGTCTGACTGTTGAATGACTACTGTGTCTGTTGGAGGACTAGGTTGGAACTTTTTTCTTAATTTCCATTTTGCTCATGTGACCTTTTTTTTTTCCTGTGTGAAATGAAAGGGTATGCAAAACACAATTACAACTTTTTTCCCTTGTAATAAAGATATAATTTGGAATAAATTAAGTTCAATGCATACATTACAGTTACAATAGCCCTGTGAACACATAATTCTAAGTTTGTTTTTAAACTAAAAAAAAATTAATGATAAAACTAATTTGATTGGTATTTTATTTCATTCATTTAGTTTAGATACAGAATAGCAAAATCATTGCATGCAGAAATAATTTTTTATCTGTGAAGAATTAGGTTTAGCTCTAGTTATTATGTTAGACTTTAATAATATTTTCACCATCTTTAAGCAATATTGCAATTCTTAGTAGTGTCTTTCATCCAGTAATCACAGAGCATTATATAAGCCTTAAGAAGGTAAGGAAGAATCATTACAGATTAGTCAACCGAGATGTAAGGAACTTAAATGACTTGCTTGGAGTAGCGCAGTGATTTTGTGGTGCAGAGAGTGTAACCCGGCAGCTCTGACTCACTGGGCTTCTTGTATCCAGCAAATCACTTTTAAAGGCCTTGGAAGGAATTCAGAGAAATCAAAATCCTCCTGAGGTGTGTTCTGGTTTTCTTGATTGAAAGAACTGTGAGGGAATAGACTTTGAAACTTATTGTCTGTGTTCATCTTCTGAGTTTACTCACGTTTTCACATGCCATTCCTTTACAAATTGAAAATGCTGCCAAGAGGTGAGTTGATGCTACAGAAACAGTCTAGGAAGCTCTGTTACTGTGCAGAGGGGTTAGAAAACTCAGACTCTTTTGCATATGTTTATTTTCTATGTCTAGGGAAAGACCTGACTATGTAGAGAAGCATCCAAAAACAGCTGTCTTCCAGGCCTTCATTGGCCAGATGGGAGATAGGGAATAGACATGGCTGGACTCTGCAAAAGCAGTGAATGCCCTACAGACTTGGGAAGAAAATTATAACTCGAGTTCCCTTGACTGCAACCTTTCTAAAATACATGAGCTGTCTGTGTTGCCCACTTCAATGTTCATCTTTTATTCACTTTTCTGTTCGACCTGTCTATGGATGAGAAATACAGTTTACCTTCTGGTGCTGTTCCTCACTGAGGAAGCAAACCAAAGGCAAGAGAGTTGCTGTTACTTTGATCTAATTTTTTTCCCTATATTTCCCTTAGTGCTCTGCTTTCTCTTCAACTATGATGATTGTCTTTTGTTTAATAGATTTTCTGTTCATTCAGCTCTGAAATCCCATCAACAGACAAAAGTTTGGTGGTGTCCTCTCATCCTTTCTATAATTGTCTAGTAAGAACTCTCCAGCTCTCAAAAATTACTCCTTCATACAGTAGGATTAGAGAGAACAGTGTGTTCCTAACGTGAGCTGTAAAGGGGTATTTGCACAATTTATTTGTATTTACTTTGTCTTACTTTATTTTTCTCAATTGGAAGTGAAGGGAATTGTGTAGTAATTGGGCACTTAGATGAATCTAGCAGCTGGAAAACACTCCATTCAGAGGGAAATGGACAGTGTGTGTTCACAATTACTTAAATAATGCACATTTTAATCTAGGACTTTGTGTTGTATTCATTTTTTTCATATAAAATATGAACTATTATAGGAAAAGTCAACATATCGGTGTTAATAGGGAATCTTTCCAAGACCTCCCTTTCAAGTGAATAAGAGTACAAATCTGGGATAGCCAAAGGTGACTACAAACAAATTGGCTAGTCCATTAGCATAGCTGTCCAGCTGCATCCTAGGCTCTGAGGCCACTCCAAAACCACAAGCCCAACCGCCTTAGAAGCCTGCCAAGGAGCCAGCTGCTGCTAATAAAGCAGACTCTACAACTTGGCATCTGGGGCCTGTGATTCCCATCCAAAAGAAATTGTATGTGAAAAATATTTGAGATTTGTCTTTTTAAGTAGTGTTTTGCTTTGGAAGGAAAATACTTTAGTCTAAGCTTGCAACTAGTGAAAAACTACCTAAGAGTACTTGGTTGCCATGGAAAGATAAATACTGTTCTTGTGTAAGGAGGTTGGATGTTGGAAGGAGGAGTGTTGTTCATTTAATATCTGAGAGGCTTCTGGTTCAGCATTTCTGGGTTATTTACTTAGAAAAACCAAGGTGTATCTCATTATTCATGCTTAGCTGTGTGCAGTTTCATGGGACACTTTGTTTCAGAGAACTGAACTGTAGGGTTTAAGCAGAAGGGTGCATTCCTGAGAATGGATAAGAATTAGCATATATTTTTTTTTTCATTTTTAAATAATGAAAAAGGAGGAATTTCATTCATTTTTCAAAGATGAAAACAGATCCTTTTAGCCATCCATGCTAAATTAATAAGCTGCTTGGAATGATCTACAAACCAGCTCATTCCCCACACACTCTCCACTGAATAATGAAGCATGAGAATTGAAAAATGAGTTGGTTGCTTTGGTTATGTGAAAAATTAACGGCAAAACCAGTTCTGAATTCCATCTCTCCTTTGAAGTGAAACATTTTGCTTTTGCCTTTTTATTTCTTTTTCCTAGAGGTGTAGGTCCTGTACTTGGTTGTGGTGGCATAACCTCTTTTCCAGATTTCCACAGCTGTCAGGGTGTTTTGAACCAGTCTTGACAGTGGAGCTCCTTCTGGCTCTTGAGGCAGAGAAGTGCTTTGCCCCCAGCCATGGAGGGCAAACATCAGAACAAGGCACAAATTTCCTGCTACCCAGTGTGCAGGTGGTCCCCCAGACAGTGCCCCACTTTGGCACCGTCCAGGATCCTGTATCAAGTGGTCCATATCTGGGATCACCATTATGTAGCCAGTCATTTCTTTCACTCTTGGCGATTACCAAACCAGATCCTTTGCTCATTTAGAGGCAAAGTGCATACTTCTGCCATCAGTCATACACTCAGCAGCTCAGGAAACAAGAACTGGAAGCTTTCTTCTGACCTGAAGCTTTCAGTTTGGCAACCAGCCAGAAGATGTCATCAGTCTCAGTACAGGCAATTTGGTAATCTTTCTGCAGATGGTATTCTGGGGTACTGGATATGCATGGAAATTACTGTGGGCTGCTGTGGCTGAGATTTATTAGTGAAGAGGGTTTGGAGTGTAGCAGTGTTTGCTGGGATGAGAAGATCAGCATCCCCCAAAGTGGAGTGTGGCTGCCTCTCTGCCCACCCTTAAAGCATCTCCAAGGATACTGCTGTGAACCCAGGCACCCATGTGTGCCTGTTGTCTGAGCAGCTCTTACTTGAGGGACAGCCTGTCGTATGGCCTCATTCTCTGTATACTGAGGACTTTTTTTTCCTTCTTTTTAATAGCTGTGGCCTCAAAATAGGTGTAAATGTGATTCGTGTTCACTTCTACATCCCCTTTCAGCTGGCTGAGAGGGATAAAATGTCTTAAGCTTAAATTAGCATTAGGCCCCCAGTGTTTTCCTCTCTGTGAGGATAAAGATCTTATAATAGAATGAAAATTGCTCTTTGTATTTCAAAAGTAAATTTCCACTTATTTTTTTCTTTTTCTTGCTTATTAGGTTTGGTGTGAGAATAGGGCATTTTTTCATTATCCCCTGCTAAGTCATATATAATAATAACAATTAATAATTAAAGTACATAGCATTTCATTGCCTTATGGAAAGATCTTTCACTGCTTTACATCATTTATGTGCATTCAGTGTGCATGGTAATATGGGAGGTGTAGGGTAAAGCAGTAAGAATGTAACCTCGACCTCTGTTCGTCTTTTTATTTAACCTTAGCAATGCTTAAAATGTGCAAGATTACCATGGGATATTTCCTGAACCCTTGATATATTAAAGCCCAATATGTTATACACAGTCATACCTGCTTCTTCCATGGCACAGAGATTCAAATATGATTTCAAACAGGATATTATAATATGTAGATGCCTACATATTTAATACAGGTTAGCATTGCCTGCAGTGTTATCCAGCTGGGCCGTGGCCAACGCATGGAGCTGATTTCCAAGATGTGCCCCCAGTTTTGGGGCTCATTTGAGGTTGCCTGTGCTGGTACTCAAGGTTGCTGCTTCAGCTCTCTATTTCTGGGAATGACATTGAAGCTTGAGTGGGTGGGGATTACCCAGTGATAAAATGTGTGTGCAGAGAAATATGATCCGTATGCATTAAGTGCTTTCGATTGTCAGCAAAAGTATCTGTGCAGAGACTGGGGGAAGAGAGCTTCTTGCCCTTTCTCTTCTACTGGAGATGAGAGTGAATGTCATTACTTGCTAGCATGGTGATCACACTAAAAAGCCAGTATTTTCTTTTAATGGCTCCTACTTGCTTCACATTACAAGCAGGTGAGATTGTAGAGGAATTCTGATCTCTTGACACTTGGTGCTATGTTCCCTCTCTCCTGGTTTAAGTGGGAGTACTGGGAAGAAGGAAGGAGGAGGCCAGGAAGAAAGGCATCAGTGCAAGTGTGGCTTTTCTTTTCATTGAAATGTCCAGTCATCACCTGTCATTGATGCTCCCCTTATATTCTCCAACTTTTCTTTTTTTCCTTCCTCTAAATAAGGGACTAAACAAAGGTACTTGTTTGAAAGAGTTTAGGGCTACTAATTTAGAAATATCCATCTACCAAGACTGTGATTTAGTGTATGCATAATTATAAGCACTAAAGTAGAGCCACTGACATTAAAGGGGCAGTTGATTAGCATGATCAGAATTACTCACAGACTTAAATATTTTCTCTGTTCAAGGCCTAAATGCAGAACAAGCATATTAGAAGTCACTAAAGTGTCATTCCTGCTATAATGAAAATTGCAGATGTTTCTCTTTTATTAGTCCATTAACATAGCATAGTTAACTTAGCATTGGTCCAACATTTACCTGCTGTTGTCACTACACATAAAGCTAGCAGAGTGTGCTGATCAGGTTGTGGAAATGGGATTTTCTCCGTCTCAGCAGGCAGTTACATTTCTGGAGCTCTGACTCCAGTTCCCTTGGCTGCCCATCTGGAGCTTGGGTCTCAGGATCTTCTAGTTCCTGCAAGTTCTTCCCTAGGTTTCAGCTTTTCTGCATAGGTCACAGTGGTGACAGGATGGCCTCCTCCTTCCAATCACTCCTTTGTTCTTCTGGCAAGCACCCTGTGCTGTGAGTAAATACTCCAGTGGTCAGAGAGCCAGGGATGGTTGCAGCAACTGAAATTCCCTGTTGTTGCTTCAGATCAGAGATATTTAGGTAATTTTTCTAGCCTGTGGGTGTCTTTTTTTCACAGCATGTATTTACCAGTGAGTTAGGGGAGAATGCTTTTTTTCCCTGTGAGAATGCCTCCCTTCTTAAGCAATATCTCTCAGTTGCTGTGTGTGGTTTGTGGTTGTTCAGAAGTGGGTATGATTTTGAGAGCAGAAGGTCTTGGCCTGATCATCTTTTCCAAACCCTGTTTCTCTATTGCGAAAGACATCCGTAACAACAGAGTGTTTTCAGGCTGCTTTGGAATTTTTTTTCCTCTCTCAGACTAGCAAACCCTCTGCCACCTGACTGTGTGTGTGCTGGGTGCTCCTCATGTTTAGAAAAGACTAAATTGGCTTCTGGCACCAGCTTCTGTACCTTTGGCTAGATACTCTTATTTGTGTTTTAGCATACTCCTAGAGCAGACTGTGTTTAATTTCTTTCTTTAATGTTAGTTACTCCTTGAGTATATTTCATTTCAGAGCTTCGTTTTGTGATCTAGCTACTTTAATTCCAATTTAAAAAGTATAGCAGAATAATGCATTTCATAGCTATGGCTGAACCCAGAATGTTGGTTGGTCCTGTTTTGCTTTTTCAAAGGCATTGCTGGCTGGGAATGGGTGCAGGTGCCATAGGAGTGGGCAGCTGGAAGCGGTCAGGGAGGGCAGGACAAGCATAGTGTAGTTCTGGATTTACCTAGGTAAAGAAGAGGCTATTTTGCCTTTTCCAGTGACAGCCTTTTTGTTTTGCTCTCTTTCCAGCAGTCCTATGCACCAGCTCCCCACCCCATGGCTCCTCCCAGCCCCAGCACAAACAGCAGCAACAACAGCAGCAACAACAGCAGCGGAGAGCAGTTGAGTAAAACCAACCTGTACATCCGAGGCCTTCCACCCGGCACCACCGACCAGGACCTCATCAAGCTGTGCCAGCCGTAAGTGCCCTTGCAATAAACACTCTCTGTCTTTCTCCAGAACGTGTCTGAGCTGGCCTTCCTGCCACTAAAAGGCATCAGAAGCCTCCTGCACTTGAAGGTTGACTGTTTTTCCTTTAGTTTGAACGGTTAATTAATGCCTGCTACAAACCTTTGGGTAATGAGTTTAAGGGAAGAGAGGTGAGGGCCGTCACATTGACTTCTGTTTGCTCTAATCTGGTTGGTTTCTTATGTTAAAAGGGGAATTTGCATGGCAGGAAAACCTCCCTAATGAAAGATTTTATAGTTATAATGATCTGTGAATCACAACCCAGCGCACAACACAACATGGGTGTTCCTCCCTCAATCATTTATCACATTTTATGATTGCTGTGTCACATTGCTGGGCTCAAAGACTGAGAAGTATGAAACCCACTGAAGATGGCCTTGTAGCTATATAATTAACATCTAATTAACTACAGTGTCACTGAAAAATGATGCTGTAGAAAGTGGCACCTTCTATCTCCCTGTTTATCTTGAGAGTCATATTTGCAGACTGTACTGATAAAGACTGGTTTTATTGTGTTTTATTTGTGTTGAAACCAAAGAGGTGGCATAAAGGAGTTCTTTGCTCTTTGTACATTGTCAAAAGAACTACTTCTTAAAACACTGCACTCTTCTACCCTTCTTGCCTTGACTAAATGTAGTGGGCAATATGAAATGACAACCTGATTGGAATTCCAAAGACTTGGTTATTATTGATGATGTGTGGGAGGGAAATAATCCAGTTTGAGATGCCAGCCAGAGATCACCATGGTGGAATTCAGCATAATGATGCAGAACTGCAGTGCTTTTGCTATAGATTCATCTGTTCCAAAAGACAACATCATCTCTGTATTTTGTCATCAAAAATCAGCCTTTCAAATAAGTATCAATAAATGAAATTTGGTAAAGTAAGGAACAGTCTGGGGCTGATCTACAGACCTGAATCCAAATGACTGTTGTTTTGAACCTTGCAATAGGAGTAACAATTTAGTGGGTTTTTACAATTTTATGACATTATGCCTTTCCTCATTTTGATCAAAAATCCTGAAAGGCTTCTCTGAGTACTCTTTATGTGGGCATGACTGGCCAGGACAGGAGCTAGCAGTCTTACTGAAGTGATGCCTGGACTTGAGTGAGCTTGAAACTCTTCCCTGTGACTTTCTGCTATTAAAGCTTCTGTGGGTAGAACTGACTCACTGCTCACAGGAGAATAGTGTGCTGGTGATGTTTCGTATTTCACCCAAGCTGAAATGTGAGTGTACCTTTCTGACATTTGTACAAACTACATTCATTGACACTTTCCACATGTGACAGCCACAGATAATCGCAGTTCAAGGGCCAGATCCTCAGTAGGTATAAATTGACTATAGTCTGCTGACGTTCAAAAAGCTGGTTTGTGATACATCTTCTTGCAGTCTGATCCTTCTCCAGTTCACATAAATGCTTTCAGCTTACCAGGACTGAACTAACTATTCCTAAAGGAGCCTCCCAGCTTTGGTACTTAAGTGCTGCCATCATGGTGTGAGGCTGTGGTATGAGCAGTGATGCTTGAATCATGAAGTTCAGAGAGTGTGTCCCTACCCCTTGTCTGCGTATGGGAAGTGCACATCAAGAATCTGAGAGCTTCCTTTTAGCACTGTGGCAAAATTTTTAATGTGCTCCACTAAACTTAATCTGATACAAGATTAGAGGGCTTTGTCTTGCTGTCATGGGGTTCCTGTGTGAACAGATGCTCTTTAAGAGAAATGCTGACACTCATTTTGCTGATTTTTCTATCCTTTAGCTGAATGTCAGTAAGGAGAAGATAGTTCTTCTGATTTTTTTTTTCGGGAAATTAAAAGAATTTATCAAAGCAGAAGAGAAAGACAATGTAGGGAAACTTAAACATTTGAAAATACAAGAATTTGTTCTGGCAGCTGTGGTGGTGCATTCCCCCCCTCCTCCTTTCCAGGCTACAGTGTGATCTGAGAAATGCTTAAATCTCACTTTTGCTCATACTCTTGTCAGTGATTTTTAAAGCAATCTCAGACATTCTCGCTCATGACAGCAGTGTGTAGATTTTAAGTAATATATTGCAAGATATTTTCTTGCCCTTTGCAGGTGATTACATAGTAGAGGCAGATAAAGGCCCAAAGCCCTTATCTTTACACCTGTCCTCACTCCAAAAAAATCCCTCAAACCCAACCCTTCTCCCCCAAAACCCCACGAAAACCAAACCCAACTGTCTGCTGCTACATGAACAAGAAGGATTTTTCTGCTCAGAAATGTCCTCTGTAGAGCTCTCTTGTAGCTTACATGGCTGGGCTTCACCAGACATTAAAGCCTTCATGTGAAAATACATTTACAAATGAGCAGAAGGTGCTGGCTCCAAGGCTTCCTGCAGAACCTAATATTAGCATCCTTTGCTGCAAGATGTGAAGTGAAAACCTTAATTCCAATACATAACCCATATTATTATTTTGTAGTACAATATTTTTGGAGAGCTGTATTTAAGGGAAGCATTCACCAAAGCTGGCTTATGTCCAGCACACTGGTTCCCATAGGCTAGCTGCCAGTGCCTAAAACGAGCCCTTCTGAAGCCATTTCCTCTGCTTCTAGCATGGGACAAGGCTGCTAGCAGTACAACTATCACTTCTAATGTCTTACATTTGGCAGGCTGAAGAATAATGTTCTAAACTCACAATATTTCTCTTTCAGAAGTACAGGAAATGCTGGCAACATTTATGTTTATGCACATTATCATATCCCATCTCATTTTCAGGTTCAGACTCAAGGGAGGCCACCCTTCAAGTCACATGTAAAGTTTTTCACTTAATTGCATTTTGTGACATGGGTTAAGGAAGAGAAACCCTAATCAGAATTGCTTGATAAAGTATAGGGCTGTTGTGATGAATTCTGCCTGCTTTTCTGTCCTTCTGCTGTGGGTTTTTGTTGGTGTGCATTGCACACTAAATAGAAAACAGCAGACTGGAGTACCATTGATGCCTGAAGTGCAGAGTCCATTACACGTGATGTGAGACATTTCTGACAAATGCTCCGACACTATCAAACCTTTTATCAATTTGAGAGTAACCTTGTCACAGTAATCTGTCAAACTGTTCGTATAACTAAAGGAAAACAAGTCATCATAGGCTGTACAGTAGCTGAGTAAATGAAAAAAATTGCTACTGGAAGATTTTTCTTTTTGTGTGGTTCTGATCCTCAGTAGTTGGTTTAACATGTGTCCAGCAGAATTTCATCAAATTCGCTTTTGCAGCGGGGAGCTGTTAGGTTGCACTGTATCTTTTGGGACTCTATACAGTAACTCTTACAAAAATTACATCAAAAAGGAGTAAAAGTGTTAAAGCAATCAAGACTGTTGTTCTTTTGTGTATGCATCATCTTCTGGATTTTCATAAACACTGAGTAAAGGAACTTCCAAAAATGGACCTTGGCCTCTCAGACTTTTCTGAGGCTCTTAAAAAAAAAAAAGAGGCTTTATGCCTATCTGTGATTATACTGATCATCAAAACTTATTAGTCTAAAATTTAAATACTTACATGTTTCATAGAGATAATAGTAAGTAGTACATAGTTATAGTTTATTTCTCAGAGGTACACACTGTCTGGTGGTGCAGTAGTATACACCATTGTATGTGCATCTGTCCAGTCAAAATATGCTTTTCATCAGAAGGGAAGATAATCAGCCTTAAAATGTAACATTACAGACAGGAAAATTTGCATGTTGTGTCATTGTACAAGCAATTTATATTATACAATTTATATTTATTATCTTTGAAATATTCATAATCTGTCACTTTAATTTTCATGCATTGTCTTATATTTTACCCAGAAGAATTCCAAGATCTTCTTAAAAACATACACAGATGAATTAGTGCCTTATTATTATACTAGACACATGTTCTTTCTGACTGCATCCTGGTGAAGATAAGTTTAAAGAAATCTCACTCACAGACTAAACATCTGAGCTTTATGATTTTAAAACATATTTTATTTAAAGAAATTGGTCTGCTTCTCAAGATTTTGTTATTTCTGCTTGTTCTTACATTTTTGCACTGAAGCAAATTTAAGCCCAAAATTTTTTAAAATAGAAAATAAGCTTTGCAGAAGGCAAAGAAAATTTGGCAAAAGTGTTATTTTATATCTTACTCCCTCCTCCTCCAAGTAATTTTGAGAAGTTGGCTTAAAACACCAGCATTTGGCTAAAACCTGAGCCTTTTATGTTGCACAGTGAAGACACTGACATGTATTCAAAAGAGAATCTCTGTCCATCTTGATTTAGTCATCTTCTTTGTGTTCCAGAGTAAAATTAAAGGGCCTATTTAATTAATTGAAACAACAACAATAAAAATATCTAAACCTAAAGATAGTAAGTCTGTATGCTGCTCAGGCTAACTCTTGAGGAAGATGGGACAGCATTCTCCAAGGTTTTCCATGTATGGGAAATCCCTGTTGCATAATGATTTCTAGATTGATACTTTTGTGCAGATTATTCAGTGTTTTGGGGTTGTTTTGGGTTAGTGGGGTTGGTTGTTTTATTTTTATTTTATTTTATTTTATTTTATTTTATTTTATTTTATTTTATTTTATTTTATTTTATTTTATTTTATTTTATTTTAAATTTCTCTTTTGTCGGAAGGTAACTTGATTCACTCCTTGACAATTCATCAAGTATGAGATTTTAGCCTCTTGTTTAATTTTGAATGTCCTTGGTTTTGTCTTGTGGAATGTCTGAATAAATATTCAGGCTGTCACTGTTTAGGTTCTACTCAAGGGTTAGTCCCAAGGCTAATGTAACTGAGGTTATCAATTGAAAAGTCACACATTAATTTACTTAAATTCTAGACTATTTTTGAAATGAACTATGTGCATTCCTTTTGCCCTCACAGAAAAAGGCCGAGTTCATTGAGGTTTCAGAGGGGTTCAAGGTGCCTTTCAGGATAGGTTGTCTCATTAAAAGCTGCAGTAAGTACAACATTTCCATTAGACCAAGCCTTATAGCAAGTTCATGATGGTCATTCCTGCCATGTGTTAAGGCAGCAGGAGTTACACATTCCTGACTGTTTTTATTTTCCTTTTATTTTTTTAATAACAAGACTATATTATATTATATTATATTATATTATATTATATTATATTATATTATATTATATTAGTCTGATGAAGTGAAGGTGTGGGGAAAGTAAATTCCCTTCCTTTCCTGTTTCTTACTGCATTAAAATGTTAATTAAAATAATTACTGTGAATTATAGATAAAATAAAGGTTAACCAAAATGCAATTATCATAGTGAGCTCAGGATCAAAAGGACCAAAACAATCTCTGCAGTAAATCTGTTCCACAATGAAGTCAGACAAAATTTGTACCCAGTGTAAACTGATGTTCTCATCTCGGCCCTGGTGAAAACAAAACCAAAACTATCTGAGACTTAGAGACTTACAGAGTTTAAGGCTGTATCTGCTCCTCAATTTTTAAGAACTATCTTTGGAGTGGTAAAGGAATTTACTGCATTTTGTAACATTCTGTATTTTAAAGCAATGTGCACTCTGTCTTCCATATTAATTCAAACAGAACCACAGCCTCCATCTCTCCTGTAATTAATATCAGCTGACACCATTGCTCTGTGATATAGCAGAGACTGAGAGGGCAGGAAGGTGAGAGCACTCATTCAGTGGGATTATCTCATATAGGAACCATGTGGCATCACAGGGAATAGCTCCTGCTTAAAATCTTGGTGGATATTTTGGTTCAGTGTATCCTGGTAATATGAGAACTGGGAATGGCTATGAAATCTGCTGAAGAGATCAGTCTTCATGGGAACCAAAAAAATACCCACACTTGAGGGGAAAAAAAAGGTAAAAAAACCCCAAAACTCCCCCTCTTCCCTCCCCTGGATTTTCTTTGTTATTCCAAGTAAAATCAGGAAAGCAAAGTCCTAAGGGTGTACCACTGGACCAAGCACCCTGCTGGACTAATGTTCTGATGGAAAGCAAGGAGGGAACTACATGAGTATATTCCTCTCATTTGTGAATGTTTGTATCTCCATGCCATAGAAAAACACACTGATGGGTTAGATTGGAGCAATCTGTGTTCTTCTCAAGTTCTTTATATCACAGACTTTCCAATGTTTATTGAGAGGGGCAGGATGGGGAAAGAAGGTTAATTTTTGTAAGTCATAATGCTTTTGACCAGAGGCCAAACAGTGAATGCTAAGGATGCATAAAGCAGGCATAAAAGCAGAGAAACCTGATGCTGTGGACATGATTTGTTAATTTTTGCATTGAAGTAGTCTTTATAGTGATGATGCTTATCAGTGCCATGAGAAACATTTTACATTTAGTGAGATTACTCTCTAGGTCTGAAATGATGTAAGGCAGTGACCTTGTATTTCCTTTGAACACCATCTTAGTTTCTGAAATCAGTTGCTTTGCAGTTTTGAAGTCAGTTATATGAATATTAAATTTTTGCAGTGTGTAAATAGGAACATGGATGTGTACAGGTTTTTTCTCCTTTACCAGATATAGTTGAAAAATTATCTCTACATTCATTCCCATTGAAATAATCCCCAAACATCTTCCATTGTTAGAAACAAACATTAAAGCTGCCTCAGTAGGCAGTGAACCAATCCTCTTCTTACCTTGCCTCTTTCATCAGGGAAAACAAAACTTTAGGTCAGCAAATGCCCACAGCACTACAGAGAGCTCCATCTGGGATGTGAACGTTCCCATTGTCAGGAAGAAAGGCAGAAAAATAATCTGCGTAAAGTAATAAATGAGCACCTGCACTCTCTTCTGTTTTGAATGTGCCTGTCTTTTCACTGGAGTGTGACAGAGTGTCAGTGAGAGTTTCTCATCTCCTTTCAAGTTGGATGAACCTGATTTAATGGAAGATATGGGAGGAGGCAGCATTTTCAGACACTGCTGCTGAAAATATTTCTTCTGATGAATTTTAATTAAAGTCCTTGTGGAATAAAAAAGAAAGGAAAAAAAAACAAACCTCAACTAAAAAGAGATCTCAGAAATATTGAGTTTTCTGTAGCAGTGTGAAGGGCATGACCATAGCAGCCCTTTGTTTTGCTTACTGTGCAGGAGGGGTGTTGAGATAGGAGGACAACACAGTTAATGAGCTACTTCTAACCTGCTCTGTATGCTTCCAGTCTTTCCTTGTCCTCTTTCTTTCTGCACTTCTCCAGCATTTTTTTTTTTTGTGCAGCCAGTCAGCTGTTGCTGATGTAGCCATTTAAAAGTGTTCATGGCCAGAAACTGTCCAGAGGACAGACAGGCTCTCCACCATGTAAGTCTGTGGGACATGTCTGTTTTTGTAATGTGAATGTTCTCTGTGAAAGGGCTTTCATAACCATGGATCTCTTGACAATTTTTCAGCCCCATAAGGTGTCTTGTAAAACTCTGATGCTGTTGGTTTGATAAAGATTGCTTCACTGCTGTCCTTTAAGTTCTAGTGGTGTTTTGTTGGGTTTTTTTTAGTGGCAATGGAAGTTCTGATTATCTTTGTTTCTCTTGTTTTGAAGCTTATCCATGTGTTTTAGATTTGTCTGCATTTTTTGTGTTTGTTGTCCTAAATTCCATGGTGTCAGGTTCAGTGTGTCTTTCTGATCTCATATCCTTTGAGAGTTGATGGCAGCAGTGGGAGAGCAGAGCCAGTTGCTGTCTCACATGTGCAGAGAGTGGAGACGGAAGTTCTGTCACTGGCATGTGGTTTACACTCCTTAGGAGCCACCAGCTTTTGAGAGGAGATGGAGACATGCTGTTCACGTTCTGACATTTGTGTAGCAGAAATGTTTCTGTAACCTTTTCCTCGAAGGTATGACGCAGATAATGTTCTGCTCTGTTTGAGAACTACATTGTCCTAAAGCTTTGCTGAAAGGAAACAATACCAGCTATGCTTAACCACCCCCCTCCCCAAACCAAGAATAACCTGGGCACTGCTTCCAGCTAATGGCAAAAACCTTAGTGCATGCCTGCAATTCTATGCAAGGGGAAGTGGCAGGCCAACTTTGGTGGTAAAGCTATTGAATATTATCAGCACGAAAACAAAAATGTCATTGTGTTCAGCCGCTAGACTTTCTCATACCATTCCAAACAAGCATCGACAAGAGCTCTGTGCTATGTAGCATGCAATGTCCTTCATTCCAAGTATTTGGTAACTTCCCAGAATTATTTGTGTGACAAGTGTTGCTACTAGATTTGTGTTAAAAGCTGCAAAGGCTTTAATTTTTTTAAAAAATGTTCACTATAGAAGGAATTTCTTAGAATCGTTGCAATTACGTCAGAGGTTCTTCTTTTTGCTTCATTATGGACAGAGAAAAGAATGATGGAATGTTTTCAGCCTAATTTTTAAAAGATGTTGGACTGACAGAGATCTAAAAAGATCTTGGGCATGTATCTTCTGTGTTCCCATCATGAGCTCCAGGGAATGTGGAGACCTCTACATTCGGGTTCTCTTGGAACATATGCCCACAGCTCTGGGGGCAAACCAAAATAAAACAATGAAGGCAATAGCTATGTGGAATTATAGGACCTAGTCTGAAATAAGGTTTCTGCCAACAGACACCCAAGTCCATGGAAGCTTCATGGAAGCACAGCAGTCTGTTCAAATAGCAGTAATTGCAGGATCACAGGCATGTTATTGTTTCAGTGTAATACAGGTAATAAGTGAAGCATTTGTGGCTATTACTGCCTGGTGATCACATAAAAAAAAGAAAACAGACATGCTTCCCTTACTTCAGCTTCCCAGTTCAGCATTTCCATATTCTCCTGGGGTTATAATCCAATTATGAAACTTCAATTATTTTCTGTAATTCATTGATTCAAGAAGAACATTAACTTTTTAGCTTCTTTATAGTAGGGAACTAATAATTAAAAGGGATAAAATTATTCACAAAGTCATAGAATTTAAGATCCAGAAGAGACCAAGGGACGGTCTACCATAATTTTCTGGTTGATTCATATCTTTAAATTTCCCTTCTTTGTTCCTGGACTAAACATAGAAATTTATTTTGATGTAAAGAGCGTGTTCCAGAAAAGCACCCACTCTGGAACTGAAGATAAGAAAACGACAACACATCTAGCACTGTTGCTAAGAGTTTGTTCCTGCTAACCATGTTCCCTGGTCAGAATTTCTAACCCACTTGCAAATCAAGTTTCTGGTCTTAATTTTTTCTTGTTTGTTCAGGGTGTAACGAGATTAAGGATCTTTCTGATTCTCTTGCTCCATTCTTCTTCCAGATGCACTTATGCAGTCATTTCTCAGATTTTTTTCTTTAAGATTCCAAATAGATGGAGCAATTTAAGTATCTGATTGTAAGTCAGTTTTCTCCAGCCTTTGGATAATTTCATCAAGGGCTGCAGGCATAATTTAAATGTTTTTAAAACTAATTATTTCATGTTTATGGACATTTATTATTATATTTAGTTTATAAATGTTTGTATGTGTCCTAAAGTGGATGAAATGTATTACTGGAACATCTGGGTTCCTAAGCATGAGAAATGATACTCAAAAGATGCTGTAGTGTCTTAGTAGGAGTGTCAGGAGGTGCCACGTGCTCTGTGAGATCACAGAACACTGATACTGGCATTATGTCTAAACCTCTGAGATTATCTTTAATTTTTAGTCCTGTGTCTGTCCATCCTTGGCTGTGAGCAACACAACCCCATAAAATACAAAACTGCAGCACCCTTAAAACTTTATTTTTAAATGTAAGGAATTTTGATCTAAGCCATACCTAACAATTTCTCTACTCACCTTCAATGTATCTCCTCTGCTTTACTTAAATCAGCACAAAATTTAGAATTGCCAATTAAATGGACTATGGCTAGGAAGTTTTTTAAATTATAATAATTTAGCACAAATATTTCAATATAAAGTTTATTAACAAATAAAAAAGGAACAAATGAAGTGCCTTATAGCAAATTAATTCCTATCATGTATATGAGCATACAGCCAGCCAGTTAAAGGACCTAAAGGATTCATACAGGACAATCTCTTGACTCAGAATGAAATGAAGTCAAGGCAAGTGCTTCTAGATGGAAAGGAAAACTTATTCCTATAGTGGAAAAAATGGAATTTTACAAAGTCCTTGGTGGGTTTTAAATGAAAGCAGGGCATTATACTCATGCCATGATTTTGGTCATTGCCTAACATTAGAATTGGACTACAGACATAACTGTTAGCAGGTTTTATAGACGTGGGAGGCAGGTTGTAATGATACAGCTGTTAAATGCTATCAGCACTTTCAGGAATTGCAGTTGTTCCATCTCTATTTTCATGGAGTAGCAAGAAAAAACTCTCTCTTTTATAACATGGAATTTGCAAGTGTTAGTTCTTATTAGATTCCTGTGTTTCTTGGTTCTTGCTGAACTTAGATATAGAGAAACAAGGATTCCTCTCAATCACAAGACCACATTTCTTGTCCTTCCTGTGTCCCTGCCCTGCTGTTCCCATGGTCCACTGAGGACATGGGGCTGCTGTTAGTTCACTGCCAGCAGCTGAATCTCCCACTGCTTCTGGTCAGGTATAGCTCTGTAGGCTATACTTGCATACAGGCATTTTGTGGTGAGGAAGAGGTGGATTAGAGAGGCAGGAAGTGTGACTACAGCTCATTGCAACTACTTGGATGATGTTGTCTGTCAGTGTGTAGTGAGCCAGCTATGTGGAACAGATGTAAACTCCTCATTCTCCCTCATTATTTTTTCCATTGCTCCTCATCTGCCCCTTTATTCTCTAACACAATCCTCCTCTAAAAAGAGATGTGTCTGTAGAGTAGTCAGGCTCACAATTTGCTTGGTAGATGCTGGTTAGCAGTGCAAGGGTATTGATGAGAAACTCATGTTAAATCTCCCTTTGGAGGCTGCCGTGGAGTTTTTACAATTTATGTACGTGTGGCATTTTAATCTCTCCACAAGGACTTTGGAAAGGGATTTTTAAAGCACTGTGCCACTAGTTAGTGGCTGTCACCAGTGTGTGAGGCGTGCTCTCAGTGGACAGTTTAGCAGCCCCCTGTTGCACCTGGAGCCAAAAGGTCGCCAAGTAAATCTATCTCAGTCTTTTTAGGCTGCCAAGTCACGGCAGCATCGTGCAGGACTTGGGATGTTGAGCCTGTGAGAGACATCTCTGCATCCCAGCAGACTTACAGGCTGAGGGATCTGCTGTGGCAGGCTGCCTGGTGGGGACATGGAGGCAAATTGAACGTGCTGAGGGCTCTTGGGATTCAGGCTGAGAGCCAGCTGTAAAGTGCTTGTCCCCTCCTAACAAGGTAGCCCTCCAGTCCTGCTATCAGGAAGGCTGCAGCTGCTCTGCTTAATGGTATTTAGTAACAGTTTGAGCAGTAAAGTGTGCTCTCATGTTACACAGAAATCCACTAATGCTGGCATCAGGAGTGGCGGGTAATTCAATCACACCCGCAGAAATGATATTAATGTAACATTAAAGGGCTGCGTAGAGCAGCAAAAGACAGGAAATTACGGAGTTCAGGCTTGAAACTTTATCCTTAACTCACCCATATTGTGTTGAGGTATTTGGAAATTTCCACAGAGCGTGTGATTTTATGGGACCTACAGTGGAGTGGATTGCCCTGTTTATGTGCAGAGGATATCAGCTAGAGTTATTGAGAGTTATATAAAGAAATCATGGCACAATATACAAAGTGTAGCTGGACAATGTGAGATTTAAATATGAATGTCTTGGTTTGGGCAATTCCCCACCCCAGCTTTTCTGAAGTGCTGCATCAGGCACACACTGTGTTGACATTTTTCAGATCAAGTTGCAGTTCAGTAGCTAAGGCCCTCTTCCAGTTTCAGAACAATTTTTTAGAGTTGGATGTTTTCCTGGTCACAGTCACTAAAAAGGTTTTCTTTTGTTTTGATTTAAAGACACTGCTCCTGTTTATTTAATGTAAATTCACTGGAACCAAGCTGAATACTAAACAGAACCCAGCTCTATGTCCATTTTTAGGCTTTATGAATATTTTTTCCTTATTTTTGGTCCTGCTGAAACTAGTAATGTAGCTTATGACTTTGTGTCCTTCAGTACACCTCTCTGTAGCAGTAGGGACAAAGGGAAGTTCTTGCAATAACCCCTTGGGTCAAGGAGGAGATAGAGAGTCAGTTTAGAGTCTACCCACAAGATGTTTATAGAGAAGGCTTCAGCAGTTTTGTGAGTTTTGTGTTGCCCACTGGCATCAGAGACACAAGAGTTAAGGGGAGAATTGTCTGTCACTCCAAGGATGGGATGTCACTGCACTCAGATGTGAGATGGCAGATCTCCCAGGAATTCTGAAGCCAGCAAGTACATTACCTGCAAAGCAGCTAAAATGGCAAGAAGTGCAGCATCCAGGTATTTTCTCACATCTTCAGCCAAGTTGTGCAATCTGTGCTGAAATGCATTCTGCCCTGGGATAGCCTCATGCCAGTCCCCAGGTAAAACCTGTATGAGTCTAAGTAACATCTGATTAGGGTTTGTTCCCATGTGGGGGAAGAAGGGAACTACCTCCTCTGGGAGAGAGGAAACTACATTATGGTTGTTACCTGACAGAGATTAAAAAAAATTCAATCTAAAGCAGTGGAAGTAAAGAGTGACAGAAACCAGCAAGAATCATTTTATTCTTGTAAGAGCTCATTTGGGGATTTTGTATGGTGTTTTCTGGGGACGATGAACTCTTGGTATGGTTGAGCTCTGAGGTTGTTACAGTTTTTCCCCCGTGTGCTTTCTGTGCTAAGGAGCTGAGGAGGACTGCCACCGTGTCTGTCTGTCTCTGTGGTGAACAGGATGGTCATTAATGGCCATGCATAGAACAGTAGGATGGCTGTATCCTAGGGGAAATCAATTTTCTGCAGAGAGCCAGGCTTGTAAAGAGTAGAAAATTTCCACTGAAGGGGAGGAGGGGAAAGGGAGACAAAATTGGCAGAACAGGGATTAAAAAATACAAAGGCTTCAAAAGTAAGGGAAGACTCAAAAGGCTTTCTGTTCAAGGTGGCTTTTTTTTTTTCCCCTTGTCAAAATTGAGCAGGTCTTGAACATACTAATCTTAGAGGTGGGTGAGAAATCAGCCTTTGGGAGAAAGTCAGGGATGGGGGACATAGAGAAGTTGGGGAGAGCACTGCCTGGGGTTTAAACAAATGACGATTCTTTTTTTTTTAGTTTTTAAAAGGCATTATTCTTTTAGGTGGAGAACAAACATGCAGAGCTGAGTCAGTAGTGTGCATTTCACATTCACTGTGTGCAGTTCCAGAAGGAGCCCCTGTTGGAGATGCTTCTGGGTTTTAGAGCCATGCAGAGTGAAACCTGGGACCAGGTCAAAGCCAGCTAAGGTAGCTCCATGTTCTCCTGCAAAACTGGCATGACTGTGGTGTGGACAGTTTCTTGTGTTCCTCACCATGTGCAGATACAGTTTGGAATTCAGACAAGAGCCTGAATTTTTCTGCCATTCTCCACTCATATGCTTTTGTGTCTCTTCTCTGAATCAGTTTCACCGTGACATCAAGTGTCTCTTTCAACTTTGGGTGGCCTCAAGGTATGAAAATTCTCCCCCCCACCACACACACCATAATAGTTTTCTTCACTCTCACTTCTGTGGATTTCCTTTTAATCCAACTATGCTTTTCCCTTTGCAGAGCTGGATAAAGTTTTTTCAAGTTCTGATATGAGAGTAGAATGGCAGCATCCTAGAGAAAAAAAAAAAACTATTTCACAGGGAGATAAGGGAACTAGGCTGCAACTGGTGTTAAATACCATCATTTAGATAACAGCATTTATAAGAGTATGTTTTCTTAGACTTTTAAAAGTATGCTTGTGTATCTTAAAAATGTAAGCAGACATAAACCTTTGCATCTCAAACAAGAGGATGATTCTTTCCTGACTCTGCTCAATATTAAAGGCTAAACTAGAGATAAGATAACTTACCATAAACGTGGAAGCTTGAACAAAGAAACTGTTGTCCTAAAAATGTGGGAATCAAAAAGAAACTGAAGTCTGAACATAGGAAATTGTCTTGCAAAATGGAATGTTGCATGTAGAGTAACATTTAAGGGCTCTCAGAAATTGCAAAACAGAGCAAATCCACAGGTTTTTCTCTTGATCTCTGTGGTCTCTGGAGCGAGCCCAAGTAAAGCGAAGGGCAAAAGCATATGGGAAATGAGTAGCTAGAGCAGACCTTTTCTTTTGCCTTGGCTTCTTATTCAAGATGTTGGTCTTTTGAGAACTGCCTTTCTTGAACAGGAGAAAGGGAAAGGGTCAGAAACTCCCAAGGTCTGAGTAAGTGGGAGGAAAGAGTGCAAATTCTGTTGATGAATAAGATGTTTCAGGAATGCATAAATACATGGTCTGATACTGCAAGTGCTAGGTTGATGAAAGTTTGTCATTGGGTGCATTCAAGACTGTCCAGGACATGAATTCAGTCATTCACAGCTGTAAATATTTTCAGAATATTTGCCTGGTTTTTGTAGAATGTGTTTTTGACATCATGAATAATGACTGTGACCTTCATACATAGGTTTTGTGCTTTCACTGCTTCTGACGGGATGTTCAAAAAGCAGGCAGCTTGCTGCTATGGGTGATCATTGTAAATTTTGTGTTACTAATTTTTATACCCAGCACCTCTGGGAAATTATATTTGACAGAATAGATATGCTGGAATATAATTTATCTGTATAGATATCTATATAAACATATATATGTATATATCGATATATACATAATATTTATGTGTGTGGTAGCAGTAAGTGAGGGGTGTCAGCACTGAAGTTTTGATCTATCTTTAAATCCAGTACTTTTTATAAAGTGAGGAATAGATCACAGGCTGGATTTGCTATATATATTTTTTTTTCCTTGGGATTGTTTTCTGGGACCCAAACCATGCAACTCTAAAGCAGTGTTCTTACCCTAGCTGAGGTTGTTCACTAATATTTGATGAAGATGTAGCCCTTGGTGTTGCCATGCCTCAAAATTTTATTGCTAGGTTCACAGTATTTGTTTCTTAAACCCTTAGCTCCTTAGGCATGTGATAAGGTAGAGAACTCAGCTTTCGATTCTTAGAAAAATGTAAGTTTCTTTCCCTCATGGCACTAAAGAGAAGCATGAAAATACAGCCTGAGTTTATAGCAAAGGTTTAAAATATATAAGTAAAAGAAAAGGATGTCTCATATATTTTTGTAATTTTTTAATATCAAAATTAACTTAATAATATTTTCTTATGCATTAAAGAGCAATTGACAGTACTATACTTCTTGACCAGTTTCAGGAAGATGTGGATTTATCCCAGTGAATCACAGTTCTCTGTCTCTCAAAGTATGCCCAGCACTCAGAATGAGGTCTCAGATTTTCCATGTGTATCTTTATATGGTTTGAGGATTGTATCTTATTTAATTAGTTTATTTGAAGTTGCCTGAAGCCAGTAATATAAAAATGTCTTTTTTTGAGGGTTCCCAAGCAACTAAAGCTAAATTGCTTCCAAATTCAGAATTACTGGTCAGATTTCAAAACGGGCTAACTGTGTTTTTTCAGTGAGTCTTTTGTTCCTGGGGTAAAAATCTTCATCAGAAACAGAAAAAATTTAAATTCTTGTGCCTTTTTGTAGATCTGTCCATGGATATTTCAGAAAGGATATGCTACAAGGCATCTCCTTACTGCTTTCCATCTAGGGTTCTGCCCAGCAGGACCAACCAAGTATCCTTTTAAGGACAGAAGACTCTATGGATATAAAGAGTTTATTTCTTTAGTGAATCTTGTGGCTTGTCTCATCCCTTCCTGGTCCTTGTTGGCTGTTTTTGGGCACAAACTAAACCACAGCAGAGCACATCAATTGCCAGTGTTGGCTTTTCTTCTATGCAATATTCATGGCCGAGGTGTCCATTGGGAGCAGCTGGCACAAAGCCTGAGATTTTGGTTAACTAAAATTTTGTTTTTCTTAGGCTCATCAGCGTTGGCTGATAAGCAGAGAGCTACAGGACATGCTGGTTATGCTGCCCAACCTGCTCCTTAATGTCTTCTTAAAGTAGAACTTCAGTACTTAAAGACATGAGGTAATTGCTTTATCAGTGTAAATTAGGGCAGCCCTTGGAGCCAGCAGAAGGGTACCACATTTCTGGAAAGGAGGAGTCTCATCCAAAGCGAAGTTTATAATAAGCTTTCCCCCTCCAAAGATACTTATCCACCTGAAAGAGTGAGCCTAATGTGTTGAAATATGTCCATCTGTCTTTGCATAATAAAGAGTGAAGAATTATTTATACAATAGACAAAGACTCTAAACTAAATATCTTTTTAAACATATTTTTGTATCAGGTGACTCTTCATGTAATGCTGTATTAATTTGCAAGTTTTTAGCGGTTTTGAAAACATACTCAATATTATTACATGATTCATAAATTGTGTACCTATATAGCATGTGGGGCAGCTTTGCCTAGTTTGAATTTAATTGTTGACATAACTATCACTCAAAAGAAGGTTTTGGTGAATACCTGGGAGTTGTGGTGAGTTACCAGCCAGACCAGATTTGTCTTCTTCAGACTAATTGCTGTGGTGGTCATAGGCCTTGCAGTGAGGAAAGCAAAGCCCTGTTTGACTGGGAGCATGCACTTGTGTGTCCTGTGTACATCTGGTGGCTGTGTCGAGGCTGTAGGAAAGACTTTCCACACCAAACAAGCACATCAATTTATGAGCCTGCAAACATAATTTAACCTTGAGAAATGTCGTTCATCCTGTTTAAGGTCAACATGCCTGAAATTGTACATGTGCACGAGTATTTAAAAATATCACAAACAAATAGCTTATCGAATCTGTTTTCACACACTTTCCCGAGCCTGTCGCTGTGTGAGAGTTGTACAAATAAATGGACTAAAAAATCTTTGCTTTTATAAACATACTAGATGGAATTAAAATTCAAAGGAACTCAAACCCAGAGGTATTCTTTCCCAGTTCTGGGTAAGCAGTGTGAACTTTTGCCCGCATAATTGTAAAAATCCAAATCCAAGCTCTTGTTTTTTCTTGAAAATTTCAGGCAGAAAAAAAAAAAATGCGTCTCTGTGCCACTTTTTTCAAAGTTCAGCCTTTGGAAAATGAATATAACAGTGACATTCCAGCCCTGGAAATAAAAGGATTAAAATAAATACATTGAAGAAAAAGAATATTTTCTGTGATGTAGATCCTGGATGATGTATTTTGCAATGTAAAATACTGAAGAAACATTTCCTCTAAAAACTGTGTTGTTTCTAGAGACAACCCAAGTACCTGGATTTTTTCTAACTTGCAAATAATGAAATGGGAGCTGTGTGAACTCAATAAGTCTCACTCACACCTTTGACTCAAGTGGCCTCTGTGTGAACCCTATAAAATGCTTTAGCTTTAAATTATCAGTTTGAGTTCACAGTCCCTGGTGATAGTTGGAGTTCTTGCTTTTATCTGTAATTCCTTTTCTTTTCAATTAATCTTCTTTTTCTTGTCTATTATTATTAGAGAGGAACCATCTGATTGAAGTGTGTGTGTATATATATATATGACAATATGTTGCAGTCATTGAATTCTTTTAAGAGTAAATTGTTTTTGTGAAATGTAAGAAAATCTTCACAAACTGAATGTAGAGTTCCCTTGAATAATGAGGCTATTGTTAAATGATTGAACACTTCAGAGATTAATATCATGGTATGCTGGCATGCTGGTTCATACCAACTGTAATTTAACAATGAATCTTCCAAAAGTAAGCAAGCCTGTGAATGAGAAATAAGATTCAAGACATCACAGCGTACTAGAACATACAAAGCAAATAAATTCTACCCTTTGGGATGATTTGTTGGGGAGGAGGGGGTATTTCCACAATATCTAAAATAATTGAATTGTTGAGTAGGGGAAATTCTTCAAGTTTGAATAACTGCTTCATTTGTTTTTATTTTCAGTGCCGATGAGCAGTTTCTTTATAGTAGAAAAGATTTGGACTTTTTGTAATTCTATACATATAATATATAATTTATATAAATTTATATAATATATATAAAAATGAAAATATAAAAATATATTTATATTTTATTTATATATTATATATATAATTTATAATTTATAATTTATAATAATGCCCTGTGAAAATTAGCGTAGGCCTGGCATTATAATTTGTGACAGGCTACAATAAACCATATCTCATTCTGTGAAGGCTTTCAGATCCCTAAACTGTCTTCCTAATAGTGCCTCCTATCATACAGAAAGGCACTGATAAGTGTCTGCAAACAAAAGTTGCATTTTATTTTTTAAGACATCTGAATTCTTGAAAATGTGGAATAATTAGTAATTGAAGATTTAATGATGGCCCAGAAAAAGAACTGAACTATACTGCATGAAATCATAGTTATTAATTTGTGCATGAATTTAGTTTTCCATACTTAATTTAGCAACTGTAGAATATTTTCCTAATTAATTATTAACACTGGTTATTTGTCATGGCAGAACTGTGAGGGAAAAACATAGCTTTCTATCAAAGTAAAAACATAAATGTCATAATTTTAATATGATATACAATAATGTAATCAATTTTTAAATAGTCTTAAATAGCTTCAATATTTAAATATACAGATTTAATATGAATATAATACATAGCACTAATTAAGAATAAACAGCATTTAGAATAGAAACTGCAGCTAATAGCCAAGTGTCTTCCTTGCAACAAGCTGTGGAAAAACTCTGTAAAATGTCAGGCTATTGTGGGGAGTGCCACATTAGCAAATGGCATTTTATTCTGTCTTGGGCAACAAGGGTGTGATAGCCTTATTACAAACTCTCTCAGTAGGATTTGAGGTTGTACCTACTGAGGGTAACAAAAAACCACTGTCTTTGATTTCTGCAAGCATTGGGTTAAACAACTTATTTCATTTACATGCTGATAAAAAAAATCTTATTCTGATTTTGGCAAAGGAAGGGACAAGGCTACAGGAAAAGTTACCTATGAGCTACTAAAGTGATTTACATCTTGCAGTCTGAAAGCTCAAGGTCTTACTATTTCAACAGATATTGTGTCTGTTTAAATTTCATTTACTTTAACTTCTGTTTTACCTTTTTTAATTTCCCAAGTACTTAAAACAATTGCTATAAGCCTTCAAGCCTGTACACTTTCATATGAAATAGTTTTTCCACAGCTGAAGGTTCATATACAAATATATAAATGCAGATTAGTGTGAATATGAAGTATGACTCTCTCTTTCTTGGTAAACATTTGTTGTCTTGTAAATACATTTCTAACTTTAGTGTGAGATATGTCTTTCATTTTAGTGAGGGAAAAGATGAGACACATTCCTGGGTTTTAAGAGCAGTAGATTTTCCTTTGGCAAGGAAAGCTAGAATTTTGATAGCAAAGGAATTTTTTAGTTATAGATGTTTCTTTACATGCCTGTTTATTTACAGGATAATATTTCTAAAATTGTTGAAATATTACAAGAAACAGACTTCACTAAAACTACTAAGTTTTACCTATTCTTCAATAAAAGAGCACCAAAGGTCCTGACACAACCTTCCAGGGTTGTATTAGAGCCCTGTGATTTAAGATAGATGGTGCTTGCATCTTCTGAGAATTGAGATGTCTGAATATGATCTGTAAATGCAGTGTTAAAATAAATGGCATGATCCATAATGTGAAATAGTTTTTTAGGTCCTTTCTTCCTAACATGGAACTGCTCTTCAATAGGATGGTAAGAGCTTGAATTTTATTTGTCTAAAGCAATAACAGTGTTTATAGACATGCTATATAAAATAGTTATTTTATGGATTTCCTAGCTTTTCTTCTCTCCTAGTTCTGAAAAATGTATTTTCAGTGGCTGAGGGATAGTGGTGACTAATAGGCCCATGCATGAGTGAAATCACTATACCCTTAGTAGTAAATCTCTGTACCAGAAGATACTATTGAATATGTACATGTTTTAGTGATTCATCAGCTTGCATTCTCTTGAAAATTCGCTCTTCTCACATGCTACAGTGTTCATTACTGTCTGCTTAAAAATATGCTGTTAGGAACAGAAATAGAAGATCTCAGTTTCAAAATTGCTGATCTGCCCTTCCAGAATTTGGTGCTAATGACTCAGGATCCCTTCTGAAAGTCCAGGGCTGGTTTAGATGTACAAACAAAAGATTTAAGAGGCCCCGTCTCCCTTTTTTGGTGATGTTTCTGAAACTCTTGGACAAGTTGTTAGTTTTGTTTACTAATTTCACAGAATATTCTGTGAAGAATTAGAAGAGACCCACTAGGACCATCAACATCACCCTTTGGGTGAAGAACTTCTACTTAAACCTCCCCTGACACAACTTCAGGCTATTCCCTAAGGTCCTATCACTGGTCACCACAGGGAAGAGATCAGTGCCTGCCCCTCCTCTTCCTCACAAGAAAGTTGTAACTGCAATGAGGTCTCCTGTCAGTCTCCTCCAGGCTGAACAGGCCAAGTGACCTCAGCCTCTCCTCATAAGCCCTCTAGACCCCTCACCATCTTCACAGCCATCCTTTGGACGCTCTCTGTTAGCTTTATACCTCTGTTACATTATGGTACCCAAAACTGCCCCAAACTTGGTATCCCTTGTAGTCCTATGTCTGAGCCATTTATGAAGATTTTGAGCACTGGGCCGAGAACAGAGCCCTGTGAAATCCCACTAGTGACCATGCCCAGCCAAATTCCTCATTCACTGTAACCCTCTTTGCCCAGCCCATGAGCCAGTTGCTCACCCATTGCATGATGTGTTTATCCAGCTGTGTGCTGGACTTTTTGTCCAGCAGGATACTGTGTGAGACAGTGTCAAAAGCTTGTGTTTTACTGAGTGAAGGAATGATTTTTGTAAACATGGCAGCCAGACCAATGTAATTAGAGAAGACAGAGCATCAAAATGTTAAACTCTTACAGAAGCATAGCCTTGTCAGTCCAGTACACCATTGGTTCTCTGCAAGTAACTCCTTCTGTTTGTTCCCCAAGCCACACACTGGTCTGTGTGAGGTGCTCTGAGTGGTGTGTATTTTGTTGTATTTTTGGGTGAATTTGAGAATTTTGTCTTAAATTTTCAGGTTTTTGTTTTGTTTTAATTGAACATAATATACATAGAAAGGCCAACAAAGCAACTCAGTCTTTGTTAAGGGACAGAAAAGTAATGTCTTATATTTTGGAGTAAAAATGCAAGCATTTAAAATGCCATGTAGTAGATTAAATGCTCAGAAATTATCATGCAAATATAAAAAAAAAAGTTGGAGTGAATTTCCCCTTTGTGTGTATTTGGATGTTGTAAGTTAATGTCACAGTGTATTATAGGAAAAACGTTTCTCCAAGAAATTCAACAGCAGTTCTTTCCATACTTTAGGTCTTCATAATGTGGGCTTTATTTTCTCCCAAAATCCATGATTTGCCTAATGGAGTCTGTTTTAAACAAAATAAACCTGGTTATGCTATTTAGATATTAATTCACAAAAATGAAAGAGCCTCAGAGTTGCTTATCTAAATCTAATTACTGCTGGTCAAATTCATCCCAGTGCAAAAGTTCCCAAGATAAAAGCATCCATTACCTAAATGCCCAGAAATGCAGACTGCTTTCAGTTGGGTGGATTGTGCTTGGAGCAATGCTTGAGGCCTTGAGTGAACTCAAATGCTGGGGATATAATTATTAAGCCCTGAACTTGAAAATTGATGAACTTGGTGATAATTCCACCAGTTTTAAGCAAGGAAGAGTTCTGTACACTGATTACTTGAGTTTCAGTTCCAAGCTTCACTTTTTTATGAAGCATACAAGCAGTGGTTGGAATTGGGTAAAAGCTGTATTTTATACATGCCTGTGCACCCATTGTAGAAGAGGATGGCAGCACAGAGTCAGATGAGTGGTGAGAGATTTCTCCTGTCTGGTCCCACAGACATTTTGTGTTACAGGACTGGCTGTGCCATGCTGAAAGCTGGCTTGAAATGCAGAATATGCTGTGCCTATCTCAGAAGTTTTGTTTCCCAGAACGACATGGAAAAGTTGAAAAGTTTGAGTGGCCCCCACCAGCCTGGCCTCCTAGGAAATCCATTCTTTGATGCAGCAGCTCCTGGTCACAGCTGTAGCTCAGCCAGCTTCCTCTCTTGACATGTTGCTTGCCTGCAGTGGGGTGGGTGGCACCTGGCTCCTCTGCCTTGAGCTAGTCCTTAGCTGAATCTCACTTGTCTCCTAACCCTGGCTGTCCACTTACCTACCCTGCACCCACAGGCAGGAGCAGAAGTGGCTCACATTCTTGATGTGCTTTGAGACAGCAAATTCTCCTCTGTTTGGGCTTCGCTGTGGTTAAGGTTCATGCATCTTACAAGGGGTATCACTCACAGCTGAATGGTTTCCTTCAGGAACTATCTCCATTTTAACAGCAGTTATCAAATGACTTCCTGGAAATGATTGCGTTGAGCTTTGTCTGCAGTGTAAGTGCTGATCGACCGCCTGCCTGAAAGCTCTTAAAGTCATCTGCTTTGATGTACATACATTAAGGGCTTATTTTGCATTCTTTGCATCTTTCCTGAGTCTGCTGAGTAGTCTAAAAACGTGGGGTGCAATGGGATGGGGCTCTCCAGAGTGATTTTTGACATAGCTCTATAGCCAGGACTGAACAGGGAGATGGTTTCTCTGTGCAGAGCTCTGTGGGCTCTTCCCTTTTCCTGGCTTTTGTGTGACATGGTGTCAGTTACTGCTGGTGGCAGTGAAGAGATTTTATGTGACCTTTGTAATTTTAATAATGTATATCAGATGACTTCAACAGTTTCTGTGATATATACAAGATAAAGTAAAATTGGTTATGTTTTTAAGAAGGTATTTCCACCCCCAACTGAATGTTTCCTTGGAATGTAAGAGTGGCTGGGCTGGGCCAAGTAGGAATTTGTTTCAGCAGCTGTGGAGGTGCCTTATGTTAAAACAGGGACAACATGTGATGATGCTTCTCTGGTATCCTCTCACAGTTTCTGGTGGTATATGACTTCCAGGGCACAAATATGTCTTTGCTTTTAATTTCATGACAGATTTTCCCTCACAGAAGCTGTCCAATAGATAGCTTTTTGTACTGATGTCTCTGTTGGGGCATCACTGTGGGCTGTGACAATGAGTTCTCCAAGTAGGTCTCTATTCTGGAACCTGCAGATTTTAAACTTTATAATTTTCTGGGCAGTCCTTATATATTATGAGAAACAATTAGGACAACTAGTCACTATTTCAGTGCATGGATTATTCATTAATGTGCTGAAGTCCTGTCCTAATCTGTGCAGTTGCTCCTGACATGAAATCTCTTTCAAAATCTGACCACCTGGTTTTCTGTGAAAATTATAACATAAAAATGAATTAAAAGTATAACTGAATATAAACAGTTACAAGGATTTTTAAAATCACTTGAACAAATTTTATTAGTGGTTACTATGCATTTAGATAGCACCTCAGGAAGAGTGTCTGGAAATGTTTTGAACAGCAATTTCAGTTCAGGTGCTCAATAGACAAATTCTTGAGGTAGCCATCTCAGATTCATTACATCTCTTTCCTTGGCTAGCATGATGCACTAGCTTATGACTAATGATACAGCCATTATTTTGAAGGGTTGGTAATATGGCATTGAGGTGAACTCAATTCTACAGTCATCCTTTTATGACCAGAATTTTTGATTCAATATCTTTGAAAGAGTAATTCCATGAATTGTACTCAAGAGAAAATTAAATAGTGCTGACATTTTCTCACAACAAGGAGACCATACCTGCTATTTCTTTACTTTAATGATATCAGTAGTTTGTAGAACACAGGTGTGCAGGTTGTCGAATGTTGTAATAATTTATATTTAAATATAAGAAAACAAGAGATAAACTCTTGTGATGTATTTTATCCTTATTTTTGTGAACATTCCCATTGAATAAATTTTTTTTTTGGTACTTCTGAGTGAATCAAATTATGATTAAAGGTAAAACAAGCAGAAAGCCAAACAACTTTGGAGATGAGCTATAGCTTAATACCGCACTTCACACATGAGAGAAAGAAATATGACTGCATTTGTAGGAACAAAATACCTTCCTGATTTCATGCAGCACACAAACTAACATTCTTCATCAGAACTGATGTTCTGATTACTGTAGAATAATTACTTCAAATATTTAGCAAAACAGTGTCCAAATTAATTCCAATTACTTTCTTGTGGTAGCACTCAGGGTTTATAGCAGTAGATTAAATCGCCAACATATGGCTAATTGCCTGTAACAGTGTTTGTTATTGTGGTGCCTCTTACCACTCTGATGTCTGTTTTTGCAAATGTAAAGGTGTGCACATAACTTTGAATGTGGGGAGAAGCATTTCCTGAGCAGAACAGAATTCTGTGAGCAAAATCTCTAGTGTAACTGTTTGCAGGATTGCAGTACATAGCAAATAACTCTATGAAATCTGTAATAAAAGCAGTGGAACCACAAATGCCTGTCTCTGCTGGTAAGAAATGTAAACTTCTAGCTCTCACGTGACTTGGATGAAACACCATACAAATTCATTAGGAGTGGCTGGGCTGAAATGCAGGCTAGGTGTTGGTTTTTGTTGGCGGAAGTTTAGGTAGGGGTTGTGTTTTATTTGAGGTTGTTGTGGGTTAGCTGCTGATTTTTGTTGGATTGTTTTTCCATGTATCTGTCAGAGGTGCATTACTGTACAATATAGACGTGCTTTTTTTTTTTTTTTTTTTTTTTTTTTTTCATGTATTTAATATTAAATCTAAGTAAATCAAATAAATGAAGATGCACCATGCAGGCCAAATTTCCTGCTGGGTAGGGTGACCCACTGAACAACCACAAATCACTGAATGGAATTTTTCTTTGCCTTCTTAAGATGTGTGCTCTAATATCTTAGAGGCCAAAGTCAACTTCAGGTACTACCATGAAGAATTATAAAATTAAGTGGAACATGAGTGAGTATAAAGGCCCCAGTTCTGGAAACAGCTGAGGTTAGAAAAGCATGTGATCTCATGGCTAACATTAAATCTGTTATGTATTTGGTTGGAGTGGAGCCAGCAATGGCAAAATAGGTTCTCAACTACCTGCCTGTGTACCCATCATAATGCAGTGAAGAGTGGATTATGGCTGTCTTCAGAGCCCAAAATCCTTATGGTCTACAGGGTCAGCAAAAAAAAGGGGGTGGAGACAGATGAAGGAGAGGAAGGCTTGTATGACTTTTTTTTGGTTCCTAAAAGATAGCCGAGTTGGGGCTTGATTTAGTTTGCACAAATTGTTAATACCCTTAGGTCAGTTTTCCCTCCTCCTCCTGACTGGTTTCAGACTGAAACAAAATTAAGCAAAACGTGCTTTTCCTCCTCAAAAGAAAGCCAAATGGAAACAAATGCTTTTGTGGGTTCTTGGGGAAAGGAAAAACAATTAAATGGAAAGTCTCACTTTGCATCATTCAGGAGAGCAAAGACAGAGGGAGAGACATTGCCCTTTATCTTAAGTTTAGTGGCTACATGTCACTTGCAGTATGGAAACTTGAGCTGAGAACTTTTCTCAAACTTTGCTGGTATCAAAGAGTACCTTTAGTTGGGCCATTCCCAGTCTTTCCCATAGGTGCTACTTCCCTTCATTGTTTTCTTGATCCCAGGCTGAAACCCAAAGATCTGTTTTATGCTCTGAGAGTTGTGGTGCCATTCCCTCTTCCTCTCTCTTTTTTTTTTGGTGAGGGGGTAACAAAGAAGAGTGTGTCCATGAATATGTGGCACAGTGCTCTAACTGCCCTTAGAGTTCTTTTCTGTGTAGTGGGAGACATGGATTTCCTCCTGAGGCAGAGAAAGGAACAGCAGCAAGGTTTTTAACATTTTGGTTTCTGGATTTCAGGTAGAAGTCACTAAAACCAAATTTATATTGCTGATAATAAATATTAACCAAATAAGCATTTGTCTACCATCTGTTTCAATGGTTTATAATTTATGTTAGTTCTTTTCCATGGGTGTTTCTTTGCCATTAGAAGATATTATTTTCTTAAATCTTTTTAGTAATATGTCCTTTGTGGATGTAGAAACTTGTGTTTAATGAAAAAGTCCTCCAGATGAAAGCCCAATATATCAGAGTATCAATAATGCTTTTTTAAAAGGTGGGAAAGGGCATTTTAAGGGAAGTTCTCTTCAACAAAGACCAAGATGTCTCAGTGATTGGAGAAATAAAATTATTTTACTTATTCTTCTGATGTCTTATGTTCATCCATAAATATCATCTTCTGTAATATTTTACCAGAATTTTATGATACTTCCTATTAAGTCTGCATTTTTAGTCTTAATCTCTGTGAGGTAAACAGAGATACCTATTTTATGGTCTAGTTGCTTTATATACCAAGTTGTAGCTGCCCAAATTCCCTCTTCACCATGCTAAGCCTATCAAATTGCAGTGCAGTGCCATGCTATCTATGGGAGCTGATATAAATTCAAAATGAGTATTAACATTCATCTTGTAAAGAGCTGGGAGATGCACACAAACCTCAAAGGCTCTGTTTATCCAAACTAGATAGAGTGTATATACATAGACATGGATGCACACATGAGCACAGCTGTGTGTGCCTTTGTATAAAAAGTCACCATAATTTTTGTTAATCCTGAAGGAATGTAGTCCATCTGTATTGAAACAAAACAAACTAAAAATAATTTAGTCAAAGAAGCCTCTTTACTAGTGTCAGTGTTCTAAAATCCTTACTGTGATTGGCATTTATGCTGGCAGTGCATGGACCAGAGATGGACAGATTGTGGCAAGTGCTCTTCAGGCAGACTCTAAAACTGTTTGAACTAGTGGCCTAATCTTTCCAGGATTATCAGATGAACATTTTTCAAGAGCTCTAGACCTCTTCTTATGATATGTATTATATATGCATGCAAAAATCACTATGTACTTTACTAAAATATAGTAACTTGTACCTCTGATTTTTGTTTTCTCCATAGGTATGGGAAAATTGTATCCACAAAGGCAATTCTTGACAAAAACACAAATCAGTGCAAAGGTACGTGCAATGTGTCCACTCTGTGAGTTCATTATCAGTTTGAATGATTGACTGGTGGCTTGACTGCCAAAGCTCTGGCTCCAACTGTGCAATCAACATAATGCACAGTATATTACAAACATATTTAATAATGCCAAAGCTTTGAGTTGTGCTTCCAGTAACATTGCTCATTAATTTTTTTCATTAACAAACAAAATGAAAATCACAAATCAGAACAAGTATCAAATTGCTTCAGCAGAAGAGTAAATTACCTTCTAACCACATAGTGCTGTCTGATTTGAATGATATCATCAGTGATGCAAATTGATTTCCTATATAAAGCTGAGAAACCTTTGGGAAAAGTTTCCCAAGGAAAACCTGGTCTAATTTTTATATTTTTGTGAAGTCTTGGCATATGCTAATGGAAGAAGAAAATATGTTTTATGACACAAATAGATTTACAAGTTGCAATACCAAGATATAGAAATAATTCCTCTTCCAGTTTTATGTTCCTAATTTTTCTGCTAATGTATGAAAATATTTTTAGACTAAATACAGTATGTTTTGTGTGTGTGTAGCTGTATTTGCTGAGGAAATTATTGACTAATGTTGTAGTAGTATCTCAGGACTAGAATTGTTACTCATTTATGAGTCTGCAGTGTCACTGGTCTGTGGGAGAGAAACTGTGCCTTAAAATGATTCTGCAGCTTTCCACTAGTGGTGTACAGAATATTTTGGAGTACTAAGATTAATATACTGGGTTCTCCTGAAAAGAAGCACATCCTGAGTAGCACTTCTATTTGTGTTAGCAAAAAGAAAAGGCATTGCAGTTCAGGACTGTCTTGTGAGTGGCCAGATATGGGGTGAAGGGAAGCAGTAGAGAAACATTCTGGGGAAATTATGAGATGGGAGAAAAATCCTGCCACCTGTACCAAAGATGTTTTTTAGATTTGTAGAAGTGTGTGACTTTATCTATTGCCTGCCAGAAACAGCATTCATTAGTTACCCAGGAGAAAAGCAAACTGGAAGACTGCAGTTCTAGTCTTAGAAAACTTCACCAACCAATTTGTCATAGGCCATTGTCATGAGTTGCACTGCTGTGTATTTGTTTTTGCCTGAACATGTGTTTGATTTCCTTGGGGCACTCTTCAGTCAGAATTTTGATAACATCACTCTGTATTTCTTTGAATATCATACCAGGAACAGGACCTCATTGTGTTTGGGGTTTGGTGGTTTCTTTGCTTTTCTTTGGATTGCATTATAAAGGAATATCCTTGTGAGCAGAACTTCCTTTGCTCCCACTGCCAGTGGTAAACAAGGAAAGGAGTGGATCTGTTTGTGAAACACAAAATGTGAAGTGAAAATATTGTAAAGAATATGAATTGTAGAATTTTGAGAAAGAAAAATGTCTGGTTTTAGTGTTCTTTATATTGCATTTAGCTTTAAGATTATTTTAATAGGAGCCATATATCAATGAGTTAGTATTTTCTTTTAGTTTGCTTTCATGCTGTTGTATTACACTGTAGGGCAGAGATATCTATTTGTATTTTCAAAGATGGATCTTTATGACATAAGTAGTGCCATTAAAAGATCATAAACATAATTGGATTTATTAACAGTATGCTTTATGATATAAAAAGAATAGATATTTTACTGTTTTAAATGCTGGATACAGTTTCCTTTCTCTTCAGTAAGGCTGCCAAAAAAAAAAAAAAAAAAAAAAGCAAAAGCTTCCCAGGAATCAGAAGTGAAAGGGACCTGAAGAGGTCAGGACCTGCCTTGGGGCAGGATCAGCTCTAACCCACTGCTGAGGGGTATTTCTGTAACCTTCCCTCAAAGGCATCCAGTGGTGGAGATTCCTTGAGCTCCTCAGGCAATCTCTGATAACACTCTCCCTCCTCACTATAATGAAGCATTTCCTAATATCTAACCCAAATCTCTCTTGATGCAATTTAAGTCTATTGCTTCTTTTCTTATCCCCAGTGGACATGTAGAGCAGTTTATTCCTCTCCTATTTGCAGCAAACATATATATTTGAAGACTGATCTGCATCTGCCTCATCTTTTCCTTGGACAAAACACTAGTTGTTTCACTTTTTTCTTAAAGGCTATTTGTTTTAAATTTCTCAATATATTGCACCTTGCTGGTCCCTCTCTAATCAGCTCACTCCTTACCTGAAGAACTTGGAGCTGAGCATAGGTTTTTGGATGGCCTAAATTGGATAATTTTAAGTCATACAGAGGGATTTAATTTGTCTTCTCTGTGATCACAGAACTCTCCTCCATGTTGATGTATACATATAAATAATTTTATATGTATTTAAAATATAGATGCATCTCTGAGGCACAGGGTGTTGCATGAGAAAAATGGTGCTAGTTTATGCTGAGAGATTCTGTGCAGCCCCTGGTTTTGTTACTCTTCCAGTGCTGCTGCCAGCCAGGCATTCCTTATTGTGTGCTCTGCTCTGGCTTGTTGATTATTCCCTCCTAGAGCTAGAAATTTTCATTTGTCTGTATTTAATTTTTATCCTGTTTTTTTTTCCTGTGGTCTCCTTCATTTACTAAGATTTGAGTATAATCTTAAGCCTCCAGAGTGCTTGCAGCACTTACCTCTTTAGTATCCTCTTCACAGTTAATAAATGTTTTCTCTAATCCACTGGACAAGATAAAGTGGAAAAGAGTGAATAATAACAGACCTGAGGAAGACTTTGAGGAAACCCTCTCAGTACACCAGGTAGTGCAATACTGAGCCATTGAGAATTTTTTTTTTAAACTGGATCTGCTAATCAGTTTGACACCTACTTCACAGCATTATCAGCTGGACCTTTTTTCTCCTATCTGCTCAAGTTATGAAAGAGAAGCAAGGTTTAACTAAAATATATAATACTGAGCTATTCAAAGACTGGTTACATACTTTTAGACAAAATTGCAATATGACATTTTTACTCTTTCTGAATCTGTGCTGCATAGGACTAATCACTACTACCTTTGAGGGTCTGTGAATGGATTAATGCATTTATTTGCCCCAAGATTTCTGCAGAAGTTGAAACTGTCTCTAAAACAGTGGAGTCTACAACTCTTCCCTAGAAAAACCCAGCAAAAAACAACAAACAACAACCCCAACAACACAATCCCCCTTTCCCCCAAACCCAAAAAATGCCCAAACAAAACCTAGTTTTCAAACAACAAAAAAAAAAGGAAAAAGAAAACAACAAAACCACTCTATTTGCTCCTTTCCAGTCTTTTGGGTCTCACTCACTTTCTGCCTTTCATGGGTCTCACTTTCTATGAGATTATCTTGTTAAATGAGCACATCATCCTATGCTATGCATCCAATGAAGTAGGGTGAATTAAATTCAAGGAAATGATAGAAATTATTGCATGATTAGTGATTTCAGAATTTATTTCAGTGTCATTTGTGTGTTGATCAAGGTATAGAGTAAAGCTGAAAGTAGAAATATTTAATTTAGCAAGGAAATTATTTCAAAACCTCCATGTAACAACAGGTTGTTTCTTAGCAAGAAGTGTTAGCTTTCCTTTTGGAGAAATGAGGAAAACATTCAGTGATGTGCTTTAAGTCATTCTCCATTACTCCTCAGATTTTAAAAAGATACCCACCGCATTCCTGTCATAAGAAGGAGCACAGTTATCTAAGGAGTTGTCTCCCTGTTCTGAATTAAGCAGTCAGGTCTAAAGTAATCATAGAGGCTGCAAGAGAATTTGCTCAGGACATAACTTTTGACATAACCTCTCATTTTCAGATTGCTCTTTGTTGGTGGCATAACTGTTAAGTGAGGAAGAGGAGAAGTAACAATCACCCTGTAACAGAACAATATATCAAACAAAGTAAGCACAGTCATGACATGGCCAGAAATCTCTGAACAAAGCAAAGAACAAATACATATGGAGAATAATTAAAACCAGGCACATGATTCATTCAGATGTTCGAACACAAAACCCTAATGAACAAGTTGGAGAGTTTTGGCTGCTTTTGCTTTTTCCCTTTCCCTCCCCTTTCTCCCTCTTTCCCTTGCACATTTCCCCTTCTGGGCCTACTGTATTTGCTAATTTAAAAAGCTGGGGAAATGAAATAAAAGGAACCATTCAAGAGCAGCATTAATCTGAAACGTGTAGGCTCTTCTCTCTGCAGCCCTCGCCCCCACCCTCTCCAGCCTGGCTTGCCTTTGATAGACCTACGTGCTCAGAGCTGAGGGAATGAGTAATGGTTGTTTCACAGTACAGTTTCCATACCTCATAGCAATGGAATACAGAACAGTTAATCTGCCAAATACACAAGCCCATTTCTTAGAGTAAGAATTACTGTCATCTGTGTCTGCCCTTGCAGACACTGTAATTGCATGCATGCATATTTGCTTCCTGGTTTAATCAGGGGCTTGCATGATTTTGAGTATTTTGCTAGTATCTTAGCAGATGAGCACAGAAGTCTGAAATTCCACCTGTGGGAATTATTTTTTTTAATAAATAAATCCTATGAATCACAGTAATTCATAGGAGACAAACACTCCACTGGTATATTCTTCATTTTATGTATGTTTTTTCAAACCCTGTGTGACTTGATATGTTGAATAGCATTGTTTGTCTTAGGAGAGAAATGTGACTGACATGATGAGAGGAACTGCAGTGACTCTGTTTATAATTTTAGTATTTCATGATGACATTTTTCTAGTTGAGAAATGTAATCAATGATCTATTTCATATATGAAAACTGGATGGATGCAGATATGCACTCATTAGGATTGTGGTAGGTTTACTGCAAAAAAAAATGCCATGAGGTCATCTGTGTTAATCTACCATATATCACATACAATTTTATTTCCCCAATTGCCTTGCTGTTTTTAGACCGGGACGTAAAATTTACCATGACCTATTTTATAAATTGAGAGTTTATTTGTGTAACAAAAATGGAATAACTGGAGGCTTACTGTAAGTGCTGGAGATAATTGGAATGGCATGATAAAGTGATGTTTCATATCTCCCAGAAGGAATCTGTCCTGCCTTGTGTCAGTGTTGCTACTCATATGCTTAAACTCACCAACATCCCTAAATACTCTAATGTATTGGAGTTTAATGAACTGGAGGCTTCTGCTCTGGTGTTTTGATAAATAAAGCTTATATTCATCTAGTAGATATACCTTAGTATGTGTGTTAGATAAAATACTTTCAAAACTTAAAATTTTACAAAGTATTCTCTGATCATATTCTATGAAGAGTGAAGTTTGTGATTATATGAAATTATGCATTTTTACTTTATATTTTTAATTTCATATGCTTAAGATGGCAACATTTGGTTGTGATTAGCAATGTAAAGCAAGTCCATGTAAAATAATAAGCTGGTGAGAAAGAGCTAAGCTACATAGAAAGAAAGATATTTAGTTAATAAATTTTACTTATTGGGAATAAGCTCCAATTACAATAACTGTGCTGTGTAATTTATGATTCTCAGAATTGCCATTTTGGAAGGGAAAAAAATCCAGACAAGTAGGTCTGTGCCTGATCACAGACTGTAAACTGTTCACACTAGGAGGGCATGCACAGTGTGCTTCAAGGGGAAATGGATCTTGTAGAAAGTAAATAATTTGTAAAACAGACTTATTTAATTTTGAAACTCTAGACTTGTGTACCTAATAAATCAGCCCTGTTTTCCATGTCAGAGTAGCAATAGATGTGCTGGTTTTTTGTGCATTAATCTTGTTTGTTTTTTTTTTTTTTTTCTCTTTTTGATCCGCTCCAAAGCATTATGTAATGATTGGCATAATAGTTCTCAAGTTATTAAAAGTGTAGCAATATGGAATATTTGAATTCAGCAGGTTTTCTGACAGTGAGGAGGTTGTGAAAGCTGGACATGTGCTGAGTGTGGGGCAGGCACCCAGCAAGTTTTGTCTGTGGCTCTGCTGATCCATCTCAGCACTGACCTGCAGCAGCCACAACTGGTCTGGTCCTTCTGTCCCTGTGCCTCCTGAACAGAATGTACAAACTGTGCTGAGTTGTGCCACTTTTGCTTAGCAGGCCAGCTAAATCTCCAGAGATAGAAGGACAAAGTCTTCAACAGTGTCACTGAGCCCCCATGATGAAAGGAAAAAAGCAAACTTGCAATGCTATGTGTTTTGATAAGATACATTAAACAACATGAGGCTAGTTGTTTAAAGTTTGTAAATATTTGGAGGTTTTTTAGTCTGTTTTCTGGGAGATTTTTTAAACTTCAGTAGTTTTTTACTTTCATTCCCATGTTTTCTATTAGTAAAGGTTGAGATAATATTTTTTCTGTTTAAATTAAAAGGTGGTATTACTGTGGAACCACATGAGACCAAGAATCAAGTCTTAAAAAAAAATACCTAAAGGAGGCATCTAAACACCATGATAGCAGGCATACATCAAAATGAAGTGAAAGGAAATGTCAGTAAAAAAACGTGAGGTTGTTCCCTCATGAATGAAGTGTAAATTCACACCCTAGCTTAGGAAATAAAATCTCATTTGATCTCTGTGCTCATGAGCTATGATGCTCTGTAAATCTGACCACTTTAAGAAGTTACCAGAAACTATATAGGAGGTGGGAATGCTGCATATGTACATATAAAATAACTACATAGTTGTCTCCTTGAATTTACAGATGATGTGTTCATGGGTGTTTAGGTATCATAACAAAGCAATTTTCCCAGCACCTGTTGTGTTGGCCAGCAGGCATTATTATGTCTTGGCAAATGAGCAAGTGTTTTGCAAAATCTCATTTTAGCTTGGAGGTATGAGATTCTCCTGTCTGTATATTTTTGAATGCTTTTTACGTCTGCTCAAGTGAAATAGGAAAAGCTTCAGTGAGTTGTGCCCAGCAAGTCATGATAGCTGGAGCATGCCAGCCCTGGCCAGTGTGTCACCGTGGTGAGGACTCAGAGACATAGCCACCCCAATGTCTGCAAAATGCAGCTGCACCTCAGCAAACATTCTTGACTGCCTCTAAACAGTGCTGTGTCTGAAGCAAGACTGCTAAAAGTTGTTTATTGAGTTTAAAGCCAGGTCCTCTACAGAGGAAACTCCTTCTTAATTAGTTCCCCAGACACTTTCTTAAATGGCTTCTTTGCAATTAAGGAAAAAATTTCCTGGGTCATTATCTTTTCATAAATGAACTCATGGCCTAGCAAATATTTTCTGTAAGGAGACTCAAGATGCTCAAGAATTCTGTGACATATCTAATCTGTGATTATTCTTAATTTACTGCTTCCAAAATCTACAGAGCCATATCGCAGACAAATAATTGGTTTAACTTTGTTTCTTTCCAGAGAAATAAAAAAGTAAAATTTCCATTTGTACACAGTGATTAATGTTTTGATTCATTGGTCTGTATAAAACTTTGCCAATAGCTTGGCATGCACTTGAAGTGCATTTTGGGACTAGGTAATGCTAGTAGGCTCTTAGTGGTCTCAGCGGACTTGGAAATTTCTATTTCATATCACAAAAAATGAACAGAAGAGAATTTTTTATCTGAACAGTGGCTCATAATCAGCTTTGTTGAAAGCTTCCTTACAATGCCCTGGCTTTTTCAAATGTCTTAAAGAATTACTTTGCTTAAGCTTTTTTTTTTTCTGATGCCGTGGTACAGCATCCCAAACACCATTAAATCTATTTGGCCTCTGGCTGCTTGAAGGCAAGTCATCTCTTCTGAAAGTGGTGCTAGTTTGTTCAGAAGTTACTTTCCCAAAAGTCTCAAGACCTTCAGCACAGCAACCCACAGAAACCCAGGGCAGAGGCAGGAGGAGGACAGCGCCCAGGTCCTGAGGTTTGCTAGAGCCCACTCCTTTAGGCTCTCTCAGAGTATACAGCATATGCCAAACATGTGCTGCCTTGATACAGTGACAGTTTGATAATGAATCCAATTGACAGGCTCTTATTGAACGTGGGTACTCAACAGGAACCATCCTGAATCAGATCTGTGAGTTACACGCGACTTCACTTCCATGGTTTGCCAGCACAGAATTTGTCACTGCTCGCTCTTCCCCTATACTGCACACCCCCTGCTTTTGTTTTGAAGGCAGAATTTGCTTACCCAAGTGAATTGAGTAAATGTTCCCTTTCTTGGTAGAGGGTATACTGTGAAACACTAGGAGGCTGTGCCATCACTTTTATTACATCTGTCGTTCTGGGTGTCTCAGGGCTGCCTGTCTGGCGGTGGTGTAGGATTGCTTGAACAGGAATAGATGTGCAACACAGGAGAAAAATCATAACTGCTGGCAATAAAGATGTAGTTTGCTCACTGCTGATCAAAAAACCCACCCACACCACTTCTGGGAAAGGAACTGCTGGGCATTAATAATACTTCTCCATCTATTTAGGCTATGGTTGCCATATACAGGTATGTGAGCATTAAAGCTCTAGGTGCTAATCAACAGTACAGAAAACAATTGTATTCTACAAAGAAATAACTAAAAGGCAACCTTGTCCTGTGGACTTTGCAGCCCAGGTCATTGAAAAACAGCAGGGTTCACAATCAGTTTAGGTACTGTAAGAAATGTTAGGATTTTGGATGGAGTTAAATGACATCTCTTTAAATTACTAAATACTCCACAAAAAAAAAAAAAAAAAAAAAAAAAAAACAAACAAACAACCAAACAAAACAAAACAAAAAAAAAAAAAAACAAACAAAAAAACCCACCAAAAACCAACCAACCAACCAAAAAAAAAAACCCACCAAAAACAAAAAAAAAACCCCCCAAAAACAAAAACCAAAAAAACCCAAACCAAAACAAAAATAACCCAACAAAAAACCCAAAACCCAACCAACCAAACAAAAAAACTCAACAAAAACCCCAAACCAAACCAGTCTTTCAGCTCTCCTGAGAATAACTGTACATTTGGATAACATTTAGTGAGTTTTTTCAACCCAGAATGTTTTGAGGAGAGCTAAATTTATAGATGAGAAAAGGAGGAGGCCATGTTAGGGGTGCTAGAAATGACTCTCCTACTTGATGAAATAGTTTTTGTCTGACTGGGTCTTGACCAGGACTAATAATTGGCTGATGTTTTCTTCCATTAGATGGCAGTGGTGTGATACGTGGTTTCTCTGGACCCCCAAATTACAAATTTTAATAAAAAAATTACTAATGGTTAAATTTTCTTAGTTTGGTTTCCAATTTCAGAATCTCCAAGCTGTCATTTTTTTATTCACATAGAAGTTTACAACTTATTGTCCAGTTTAAAGCAAAAGAGGCCTGGGATTTCAAATAGAACCAAGTTAAATATTTTCAGAAAATGGGCAGTTATGTAGAATGGACACTCAGTTGTCCTGCTACAAGAAACATGGGATGGATTTAGTTTTGGTCCCCTTGAAGTAAATACAGTAATTCACTAGTTGCTCCTCTCTGGTGGAACCAGAGCTTTGTGCTGGTTTTACCCAACAAGGAGTTTGGGAGGGAGGTATATGTATGAGAGTAGAGGGTGGAAACTGTAGGGAATGCTTGAAGAGAGGGATGGGAGTCACTGCAGCAAGTTGTAGCAACATACTTGGGATAGGACATGGGCAGAGGCAAGAAAGAAGACTCAAATGTATGAAACAACAGGCTTTCTTTATTTCCTTGCATATATAATGTCCTGTTTTATTCTAAACAAAGAAGAAAAAGAGGTATTTTTATATTATCTTTATAAGATCTTTCAGGCACATTCCTTTGCTGCTTATGATATTAGTTGTGCTGTTGTTTTTTATTAACTTATTAAATATGGAGCAGTACACACTATTTATTTTTAAATTAATTGAAATGGAGTTGTTGCCCTTCATGGCTTTTTATTAATTGAATATTTTTGCTAAGCTGTCTGCTTTCAGAGCAAAGGTTGCACTCAGGAGATGGGGGTCAATGGGACCTCCATTTAAATGCATGTTATCTCTGTGTTAATTGCCTGCATATTTAACCAACCAAGCATGTCATTCTGCAGAATGTAAAGGTTTTTGTGGTCAGCCTTTAATCACAAAACAGTAAGAAAAAGTCTGAGTGACCTGGTTTGCCTGAGGTATCTAGCTCTTGTCAGTCACTTCAGCTCACAGTAAATTGCAGGGTAAATTCCACATAATTGATGGAAGGTATCTTTAGAAAAAGCCCCAAAGCTAAGGGGGGGGGGGGGCGAAATCTCTGCTCAATATTTTAGTGTTTAATTTTCGTTTGTTGCACATTGTTTTTAGTAATTTCCTTTTTAAATAGAAATATGTTTTATTGCTATTATGGACAGTTATTAGAGAAGAAAGTCATGGAACAGACATTAAATATGCTTTGAGTTTTGGAGACGCATACATATTTATCAAGTTGGTGAATTTGAATTCTTACATCAGAAAGAATTGCATAGCTCTGCCTGCCATGCTCTATTTTCTTGGGTTTTTACTGCAGAAGTGGTAAAATTGTTACACTTCAAGGAGGGGGTGTATGTTGTGCAACAAATCCTTCTGAGGCTGCTGGGATTAACAAACTTCTGCCGTGTTTTCACCAGTGTCTAGCAATGAGATTGAACTTTTGGAATTTAAAGGTGTTTAAGATTGCTACCTCTGTCAAATTTGCTTGAATGGGGTCAGTCAGTTCAAAAGTTGGGGGAAAGGTGAGCCTGAAAGGGAAATATATATATGGATATTCTGTCCTTGCTTTCTGCTTCTTTTGTAATAATTCCTGGAATTCAATTTGCCTTTTTGAGCAAACAGGAAGCTGACACTTTAATGGACTTTTAAGAGGGCATCATAATGTAAAGCCAGAATTTTCTCCCATATGCACCACTACATTTATCTCCATTTAATTTCTTCTTCTGGTTTGTTACCCAGTCGCTTACTTTAATAAGGTTCTTCTGCAGCTCTTCACAGATGTGCCTCCTGTTTTGTCTCCTAAATAATCTTGTCACCTCAGTGTTTAGCCTCTTCTTGTCATTTAGAAGTGAGTTCTGCAGTATGGGTTCTGGCATAGTTCCTTGTGGAAGTCCACTGGTCCTGCTTCCCCCTTGTAAGAAAGACCATGCCCTCTACCCTCTGTTTTTATATCTTAACCAATTGTTTACCCAAGAACTTTCCCTCTTAAGCCATGGCTGCTTAGTTTCCTAAGAAGTCTTTTGTGAGGGCCTTGTCAAATGTCTTTTGGAGATCTGAGCAGACTATATTAGCCAGATCACCCTTATCCACAGGCTTGTTGACCTTTTCAAAGTACTTCAATAGGTCTGTGAGACAAACCTACAAAAGCCAAGTTAACTCTTTCAATGTATTTTATTTCCATTGATTTTACTCTCTTTCTGTAATTTCTGGTGATATGACATCAAGTTTACAGATCTTTACATACCTGGATCTTACCTGGGGTGTCTTCAGAATGTTGGGACCATGTGTGCCACCTCCCAGTCCTCAGGTGCAAAATCAGTTTTAGGAAAAAAAATACCTGCACACCACTTTTTAGTGTGTGTAGTCAGTTATTGCATCCTGGAGCTCTTTTCAAACTGGGAGGGTGAGTACCATCTGTTGTTGAAATTTGTTAGTGTTCACTTTTGTCAATTTGTCCTATAACCTTCTCTGTGGTCATTTAAAATTAAGAGTTGCATCTGTTGTGGGCTTCCCAAGCAGCTGCTCTCTGAAACAGCACCTAAAAATGTGATCTTTGCATTGCATCCCATTTTTGCCCAATCTGTGTAGGAATGATAAAAGTCCTCTATGAGCACTCCAATTACTGCATTTCAGCTTTGCAGGTTATGTGTTACTCTCTGCCATACTCTGATCATTTCTACCCCACCAGCAAAGCCTGCTCTGTCTTTGCCATGCTTGTTAGATCTTAGTGTTGAGATGATCTGCTCATTGCCTTGCTTTCACAGTTTTTCTGTGACTATAGTATGTATTTGAGTTCACCCATCTTATTTCTTAAGGCTTAAAACACTTAGGGAGCCACTGATGTTTCAGTTGTGTTGTCAGCACTGCATTTGAGTGACTCCATGGTACTTTGCATAACAGTATATCCACTTAGCTTCTCCAGCCTGGTGTTTTATTTGCAGGAGGGATAGATCTAGAGATCACCTTCACAGGCAAAACATGAAAATAATAGTTGGCATATTAAATTGGTTAATTCCCACTTTCTTCTCCCAAATTATTTGTTAGGGTTGTTCCTCCCACTTATTTCTATCCAGGTAACCTGTTTGACCTCCCCTCATCTTGCTGCCCTAAAGACAAAAGCTAGAGTTTTCTCCTTCTTTCATGCAGTCAAACTCATGCTCCTATGGTCTCAGTTAGTTCTTGGAAATGCTTAGGCTCCTCTTACTCCAAAGTGTATAGAGAAGGATTGGTGAGGAATGGAAGACATAGCATTTAAAAGAACATTCACAAAACCAGAACAAAATAGAAGTGTCTATGAAGAAATCAGTATTAGGCAAGGAAAAAAAAAAAAAAAGTGTGCACAATGCTGGCAGCAAGGATAAGTGAGAGTAAACAGGCTGTGATTAAATATGGGTGAGAGTTTCTGACCACCAGGGCAGCCAAGTTTTGGTAGGAAGGGTGGAGCAAACAGTTTTTATGACAGCAGGAGTTGTGGCATGAGCCTGCTTGAGAGTGGGGTTAGGATTCTTGCCCCAGTGCATGCACTTATTTCGAGCAGTTCCCCCAACATTCTGAGTCTGGAGTCAGGCAAATATTGTAAGATGTATTTTCATACAACTGCTTTAATAAGTCTCAGTGGCTGCACTCCAGAAGGAGCACTGGGGAGGGGGCTGGGAGACGTGTTCCCTTTAGGGAAGCTCTCCTTGGGGCCATTGTGGCTGGGTGCTGGCTCAGGGTTCTTGGGTCTGTGGCAGTCCACCACACTATCTGCAGCCCTTCTGAGCAAATCTTTACCTGCAGGACAGCTTCTAGGGCAGCTCTTTGAAGAAAAAGCCTGTCTCTTGAGTTAAAATAGAGGGCAAGTGTCTCAGTCTCATCCTGAGCCAGCCTGATTGGCGGTACTGGGGTGCCTGAGAGTTCCTGGGGGAAGCTGTGATGGTTGGCTGAAATGCTTGGGAGCAGGAGCTTGAGGAGTGAAGTGTGGCTCTATTACAGTTCATCTCCTTGCAAATTACCTGTGTGTTTGCCAGTGTGAGGCCTAGGAAATGTCTGCAGGTTTGCACATTAGAGAATTAAAAAAAAAACAACTCCAAAATGAGTTTTGTCAAATTAACCTTCAAAGGCTCGGCAAGGTGAGCTTTCAGTGTTTTGGAAGTGAGGCTAAGGCAGAGGACTGGCTATGAAATGTTCTTCAATTATTTTAAATGGAAGTTCTGACTGTCACTGAGTCATTTCATATTAATAAGGCTTGTAAGAAAATAGGATTTTCAGATTGCACTCTAAAAGCCCTGCGTTCCCACTGTGTTTTAGGGAAGAGTAGAAGCAGATGTTGCCCATAGGACTAAGTGAACCCAGAAATTTTGTTTTAATTTGGGCAGTCTTTACTGACACTCAGCTCCTGTGTTTGGCATTCCTGAAAGGGAGAAGAAGAGTGGAATGTAAAAGGGGAAAAAATTTCCAGTCAACATTTGATTTGAATTTACGTACAGCTTTAGAAAAAATGGGAAAATGGAAAAAGGTACCATTACAATTACAGTGTAGGTCCACTTTATCCTCAGAAAAATCTGTTCTGTAAATCTCCCTTATGCCTTTCTTTCTATGTGCTTCATCAGTATCTCTGCACTGTTATTATGTCTTGGTAAATAATGATTTAAATAGAGGGAACTTTGCAATGCAGAAATGTTTGATTGGCACATAGAAAATTGTCCTTCATTATTTATTTTACTTTTAAATTTATTATTTAACCCACCCCTCCCATCCCCCCACATCCCCCATTCCTTCAGAAAACAGAAATAAGTTCTAATATTATAGGTTATCTCCTCTCTGGTAAAGATCCACAGATTGAAGATCTAGTCTGTGCTGTTCAGGACATTGTAAGAAAATATCTGAGTTAGGTTAAAGAAGACCTTAAGTTCTAAGGCTTCAATTACCCTTTGCAGAGCAGTGCTATCAAGGAGCTTGTGATATACATGGAAATATATGTAAATATGAGTGTATGTGTGTTGAACTACTTTATGAGGAGTTGATGTCTCTGTCCATCTCATATAACACTTTAAATCATTATAATGCAGGAAGAAACAATTCTGAGCATTTAAGTATAAGTTTAGAAGGCTCAATTAATAAATAACTAAAACTGCAATTTTGATCTGGTGGTGAACTTTCCTGGAAAGAGTAGTTTAATTATCAAGATCGGCACTGACATTTGAAGTTGTCAGTAGGGTTCAACTCATTAATGTTTCCATTTTGCATGTGTCATTTACTCCGCTTTCTGAATTTTCTGAACATAAGACTGGGCCACCTCAGGATGTGTATGCTTAATATTAGATGCTGAAGCATAGTACTGAAAAAGGCTTTGGGTTTCACTAAAATCAATCTTCTTGATGAAATGTGTCAGCTCCTGGGCATCCTGGTGCTTCAAAGTTCATTTCGGGACAAAGGATGAGCAAGCTTGCTATTACAGAACCCACAAATGCTGCCACTTATACTGAGCCCTGCACCTCAGTATTTTGTTTTGTTGGACTCCTAGAAATATCACAGGCCTGAGGATATATTTGAGAAGCTTCCTGTCCCTTTCATGATGATGTAAAGGTAGTGTTCACAGGTCTGACGTGCTTGGAATGAATTTGATCATTGCAGCTAGATTGTGTGTCAAAATGTTATCTCCATTATTTCAGTGAAACCCTGTCTACGTGCTTAGGATGGTGGCAGCCTCAAGGAGTACGTATCCCACTCACTTGGAGAGGACATTATACTCCTGATATTTATGTTGGCTCGCCTGCATGCTTGTTTTAAACATATCCTGTTTGGATCTCTTGGATCACTTTTCAGATTTGGGGCTGGATCTTCAAATGTTTGTCAGCTACTCTCAAAAGAGAGATAGCGAGGCTTACAATGTGATACTTTTGGGAAATACATTGCTGCACCTGATAAGTGCTTGCTTGTTCTGCTTGCACTACTACTTCTGAAGCTACACGTACTGCCTGTGATTAAAATATATTTAGTGGATTATTTTGATGCACAGTTCTGTAAACCCATACATCTGTGTGTATGAGTGTGAATATCTCCTTTAATTATTAAAGATGCTAGATGACTAAAAACTTTTGGAAAGCTCAGAGTTAATGTAGAAGGGAAGAGGACATTTTTCTTTGTAAGATTCTGTGAGCAAGGAAGGTATTTTACACCAACTGGCAAAGAGCTTATAGGGCACACTTCCAAACCTTCAGAAAAAGTTTCCCACAAAGACTTTTTTTTTCTTTTTTTTAAAAGTCATGCTGCAGGAATTAAGTTGGAGATAGCACTGACCGAAAGGACATTTTTTCTGAATGAGCCGAGAACCAAAGGAAATGACTCCGGGGTTTGAAATCCTTTTATTTCCTCTGTGGAAGATATCTGTGCAGCTGAAACGAACCATTCTGACTGGCTCCAAGCCAAACTTTATGGGAACTGAGATTAGGAAGTTCTATGGTCAAAATAGCCATTGAACAAATTGCTTCCAGTGTAAAGCCTCAAATTTCCTGATACCGCTAGTGTTTAACCCTTCTTTTTCACTTGGGTGAATAGCCTGCCTGTTATTAGGCACAAACTGTTTATCCAGTTGTGGTCCCAGCAGTGCTCTCAGAATTGCCTGCAAGGGTTTTGCTGTTTTTTACTTTTATGTGAGGTAGGCAAAGCAAACCCCAGGAAAAAAAAAAAAAAAAAAGTTAGAACTGTTTTGGGTGATGTTTCCCACTTAAGATAGCAGGGAAAGTGCTATAAACAAGACATCAGATTGCCAACTGCAGTGTATGGCATTTTTGTCTTGCAGCCCTTTCTGAAGGGATGCTTTATTTTATTTTATGGTGGTGTTAGCTGGCTTGCTTGGCCTTCATGAACTAAATGAAGAGGCAGGAGCAACAGCAGCTGTTCATCTGAACTGCACTATTGACTCCAGAAAGTGCTCAAAAGCAAAGTGCTGTGACTGGAGCACCAAGCCTGGCCTCTGAATGGTGTGGCATGGGCTTGCTATTCTCCAAACAAAATTACCTGATTTAGAACAACAAAATGCTACAATTTTGATTATGGATTTCTTTTGCTGTTGCCATCAAGCTGGAAGGTCTGGAAGGGTGGCAAAGAGAGCTGATGCTGGAACTGGGAACAAAGACCAGGTGTGCTGATGTGTCTTTACCTCACTGTGCTTGGAACTATATTGGACCAAGCACTACTTGTGCACATGCCCATCTCTTTTCCCCATGGGAAGTGCTGGGGCAGTTCTTGAAGAGGATGTTGGTAATTGTGTTGTAGCCATGGAGCTGAGGCAGGATGTGGTGGCATAACCAGCCCTGTTTTGTTCCCCAAAGCACGTGTGCCTTTGTGCACACTTAGTGTTTCATACATTGACGCCTTTGCACAACCTAAATTTAAAAGTCCTAAATCTTAGACAGGTGTTTCCATCATTTCACCTGAGAGAATAAGTCCCGAAATAATAAAACTCATTATTAGTACTTTTTTTTTTCTTTATACTCAGCCTAAATTTTGCTTTTCCTAATTTAATCCCACTACTCTTCATTATCCTTCCTCCCTTACCTCTGGGCACCACACTAATTAATTCATCTCCCTCTTTGGTTTTAGCTTCTTACCCTTCAATATTATAGTTCAATGTTAAAATGCACTCCTCTTTTCTTGTATTTACTCAGCTCAACAGATAAATTTGAGCTCCAGCAATCTTTCCTTGTAAAACTTTCTGCTGACCTCTATTCAATGTTATTGGTCATCAGTGAACAAGCCCTCTGGTTTGTTTACAAGTTGCTGGTATGAAACTGATCAGAACAAGATGCATTACCCAGGTAAGTGTGTGAATGACATTGTAAACTGGGATTTTATATATCAGTGCCTTTAAACCATTTTTCTCTTCCTTTTTCTTGGGCTTTTTTTTTTGTTGTTGTTGCTGGGGGTTTTTTTCTGTTTTTTTTTTATTTTTATTTAAAGGCAGATTGATTGTAGTTTTTATGATCTGATATGAAATCAAACCAGTCTGACACATCTTAGATGTACTTAGGAAGTCCTATTTAATAACTATTTAGGGCATATATGATTTTAATATTTTGATGATTTTTGCCATTTGATATAAATGTGGGTATCCTGGCATGAACCTTTTAAAAGTCTTGGCTTGCATGTCTCTCCTTTTCCATCACTGCTATTTCTGGAATGATTTCTTAATATTTTGAGGCCCCTTCTTTACTATTCTACCCTTTGTTGGTTAAATAAGTTATTAGGCTCGCTGTTCCTTAATGACATTCTGTCTTATATTTCTACATAGTTATCACATCTGCCCTCCCTTTTTTTTTTTTTTTTTCCTCTTGCTATTATCATCTGTGCTCTAGATATTACATGTCAGTTGTAGGTAAACTTTTAACAGCTCAGTAGTTAAACAAATGCTTAGTCTGTCATTAGTCATCTGAACCTTGATGAAACCATCATTTCTTCTCTTCCTTCTGTATTAATAGACAGGCTTGGACCCTACAAATGAATCTTTTGACCTAAAAATAGGACTTTACACCCTAAAATACGTCTTTAGATGCTCCAACTGAGGTATTAAAAATTAAGAACATGAGGCTTTGGACTGTAAGTGGGGAGATTTTACCCTGAAATCAAGCTTTGTCCATACACAGGAGGCTTTCAAGGTGAGAAGCCAAGCTTTGGGCTCTAAAAATTGGGATCTTGGCTGTAACAGAGAGCCTTTGAAGCTTAGAGGGGAACCTTATAACTCTGAAAAACTACCTGGAAGGAGGTTTTAGCAAGGTGGAGTCAAGTGTTTCCTCCCAAGTAACAAGCAACAGGATGAGAGGAAACTGCCTCAAGTTGTGACAGGGGAGGTTTAGATTGAATGTTTGGAAAAAAAATCTTTACTGAAAGAGTGTTCAGGTATTGGAACAGGCTGCCCAGGGCAGTGGTTGAGTCACCATCTCTCAAGTTGTTAAAAAAACTGAGTGGATGTAGTGCCTGGGGACATGATCTAGCAGTGAACATTATGGTTCTGGCTTAATGATGATCTCAGAGGACTTTTTCAACCTAATTGGTCCTATGAAAAAGGGCACTTGGGATAATTTTTGCATTTAGTAGTCTGAACTGCTGTTTCAAAGGAAGCACAGTACCATCACATATTACCAATCACCTTAAAAGTAAGAAAAAGTGACCCAACCAAACCCAAGTAGGAAAAACAAACAAAACCATGTCCCAGCTGATGAGCAAATAAAGGCTAGAAGGACAAATAAAGCATGTCCTTGTCAGTTGATAAACATGGTACACTCTGCTACAAAAAGAAGGAATGATATGAGCTTTTCCTGAAAAGAATAAATCCTTTATTAGAGATGATGTCTTCTAGGATATGTTGGCCAACTCCTTCTGCAAAAAGTCCTGTAAATTATCATCTGAAAGTTGTCCAGGACCTAATATTTTGATAGAATGAATTACAGAAAAAGAATCAGGTTTTCTGTCATCTGACAAAGTGGAGATCCTCTCTGGACCATGTTTCCATGATTGATTAGGAAGAGAGGCCAAGCTGTGTAAAAGCACTGATGATAGTACTTGGCCTGAGGAAAATTGCTGTAGGCCACTAATAAATGCTAGGCAGGAAAAGTAATAATAAGGAATACTCTGAAATAATGCTCTGAATTTTAATGCATTTTAATTCTTTACCTTATAGATTATAGAAGAATTCTAATGGATGTAACAGGAAGATTGAGAAAGCTCAAACTAGAGAACCATAACAAAAAATGGGCTACTGGTCACTTCAGAGTTAATAGACATGTGAAGTGGTTTTGCAGTGTTTCTATTTAAGTGGATCAGCAATAGGAATAAATTATTAATAGTGAGAAATTTTATTTGTTATAGGAATTTAAGGAATTTAAGATCTCCTCACTGATGGTCTATTAGTCTATTTTGAGATCATTTCAAGGAAACCAAAGCTACTGGAGAAGGGAGGGTGAGGCTGTCTTTTATCCACAGTCTCAGGGGGAATGTTGGCAAAGCTAGGATTAAACCTTCTGAGTTTTCTTTGCTGTCTCATGTGCATCTCACAAAACTCTTTTCAACTGTCTCCAGGAGGTAAAGAATTTGTAAAACCCATTTAAACCAGAAAAAGTCTGCATTAATTGGTGTAGTTAAGAAAACTAAAACAGGGAGCCCTGGCAAGCGAGATAAAATTATTGAATGATAAAAATGAAATCTGCATTTTAAAATGCTGCGTAGTAAATTTGAGTTTCAAAAAGGAGATTCCCTCTTTTTAATGTTGCACAGTTGTAGGGAAACATAATGATTTCTGGTCATGCAAACTACTAGAAGTGCTATAAAAATTTCAAATTTATCCACTAAAAATGGGTAGCAGTACACCTCATGCAAGTTACAGTGACTCATGAAAATAAAAATATAGCATTAGTGATGGATAAGCAGTTGCAGATATGTTCCCACGCGTATGCTCTTGGATTGATAATGAGTTTATTGTGGCCATGCATCCTTGGGATCCTTCTCCATTACTATTTAAATGCAGTGAGCTTCACACTTGTCATTGTTTGGGCAGTACTATTTAGATTAGTGTGACACACGTTGTAGTCTTGGAGGTAGGACAGTATTCCATCAGCATTTCCCATCAGAAGGCAGGAGTGTGTCATGGTACTTTGCTGGTTTAAGTTTAAACTTGACAAGCTCAGCACATTTTTTTTTTTCTAGAGATAATCAAGAGAACTGCTGAATGTAGTGCTACACAATGAAAGGCTTTTGATAACTAAATAAAAATCAGACACCTATATTTCCTTTTAAATGATTGACTGGAATGTTGATTTTGTTCCTGGAAAAGCTTAAATATGCATGTGATGTAAGGACAGACATAAAATTTCATATTTAGGAGGCCACTTTTTTGTGTAATTGTATCATTGAATTTTGAAATAATGTTGCCATAACAAATTGCAATACATTCTTTGCTAATATTACAACTATGTTTTTTGTAGCTCCAATCATTCTAAAAAGATGCGTTGTTTTAAACTGGATATTTCTGGAGGGCTGGCTGAGCTTGACAAAATTTGTACTAAAATATCTATTGAAATACTGGGGCTTATTCTTTTAAAGACATGGCAGTAAATTTTTCTGACTTGTAAATGCTTTTGAAAAACATTGAGTTTTCATTTGAGCATTTGTTGGTTAAACAATAATTCCTTAAAGTGTTGATTTCATGGGGAGTTTAAATTATTACATATGACTGTTTGGCACATGGAAAGTACAGTAGGTGTGTAACTGTTTTGAATCAACATATGGGAAGTATAAACTCTCTGGACCCATGAATATCTTCTTATTAGACCTGTATTTCAAAAGGGCAGGGTTTGCAGTAATTCTTATCAGTCCATCTTTAGTTTCTTGCCCCCCTTTTTTTTGGTAACTCTCGATCTGATTTTCTAATCTATTGTTGCAAGCAAAGCTAACACACAAATCCCATGGGCATCTCTGTCCCCACATTTGTGGCTTCTAAATTGCTGTTTCTTGACTGATAACTCTTTTCTTTAAACCACCCAGGCAGAGGTAATGCCAATGGAAGTCAAGAGCCATTCTTCCAATGTCATTAGTTAATACATTGCCATGAAACTTTTTTGGTAGTAAAAGCCCTCAGTGCTCAGAGGTGTAAGATCCTGCAGAAGGATTGAGGCAGAGCTGGTGCTGCCACCTTTCAAACAAAAGGATTAGAACTGACAGCCAGCTCTTCTCTTGACTGACTTAAACAATCGCTATCAAAATGATTATAGTCATGCTGCATTCAGTCATTTTGTGCTCTATATGCTAATGCCAGTGATGGGATGGAGGAGAGGGCGTTTTATATGCACTGGGCTATGTAGTTGGCAATCTGCTAGTCACTTGTCTCCTGTGCTGTTATTTCCAGTAATATTCTTCATCTTGAAGCTTGTTCCAAACGTCTGAAGTACTGGGGAGAGGGGATGAAATTCTTCTCATGGCACTCACCACATATATTTTTTGAGTGACAGGTTGCTTAACTTTTCTCTGCTTCAGTGTTTCCCCATGTGGTATAAATGAGGATTATCTGTCTATCTTGGATTCTTCCATAGCTTGCATCACTGAAGTATCTGAGTGCCTCCCAGTCTTGGATGCATTTGATTTTCCAGCACCCCAGGATGTGGGAGATGTACTGTTAATAGCCTTTTATAGAGTTTTAAAGAAAGTGTGTGGTAGAGCAGATTTTGCAGGTCAGTGGTTGTTTGAGACATTTTTCCCTCTAACCGTATAAAATACCAAGAGAAGGTGGAGGATCCTGAGAGTAACATTTACTTTTTTTATTATCCTCCTGGGTGAAGGTGTCAGTTGGGTAGTTGAGTTAGCTAAATAACTATTGCCTCTGTTAGCCAAGGTAGGTGCTGCTTACATTATAATCAGAACAATCTTTCAGGAAATATGCTGTGACACTGACTATGCCACTGGTATTTCTCAGTAAAATTTAAATATTCCTAATTGGATTAGATCTGGGTGGCCAAAACTGCTGTTCACAGAATCATGGGATGGGTCAAGTTGGAAGGGACCACAGTGGGGTCACCTGGAGCACATGGCACAGGATTGTGTCCAGGGGGTTCTTGAATATCTCCAGTGAGGGGGAATACAGATCCTCTCTGGACAATCTGTTCTTTACCTGCATGGTAGAAAAGTTCTTCCTCATGTTCCTGTGCATCAGATTCTGGTCATTGCCTTTTGTCCTATTGCTTGGTGCCACTGAGGAGAGCCTGGCTCCACCCTCTTGGCACACACCCTTTAGATATTTCTGTACATTGCTGAGGTCCTCTCTCAGTTGTCTGTTCTCAAGATTGAGCAGACCCAGCTCCCTCAGACCATTTTCATAAGACAGATGCTGCAGTCCCAAGTAGCTCCAGTAATGTAGCCCCTGTATTTCCTGGGCTAAAGTAGACCAAGACCAGAGTATGAACATAACCTTTCTTTCTGTCTGGGAAATAGTGCCCAGTGTAAGATTGGAATGTGACTAGGCTTTTGGTAAAATTTAAAACATATTCAGTCTTGTGTTTGACATGAATTTAATAATAACATATACCACAAATAGAGTAAAGTTAAGTGTCTTGAATTTCTTATGCAATACTGACATGTCCTGTTGCACCAGAGGGTGTTACAAACTTACAGGAAAAATTGCTCTCTTTGTGGTTGAAGCTGATGCCTTTCTTTCCCAAACAAATTATCTTGGGTATGTTTACATGGGAATGAGCTTGCTCTGATTCTCGTAGCAAGCTGTGAAGCAGCTGGGGGGAAGAAGCCCCAAGGAAAGCAAGGACTGTCCTAAAAACTGTTGGAGATGGTCCCAGTTTTGTGGGGAAACAGGATCCAACTCGAGCTCAGCCTTGCAGCCCTATTTTTTTTTTCTTTTAATCAGCAGATTACCAGGGTAAACACATTTGTTTCAGGGACACTGCAAGACAGGACAAAAATCCAGTGCTAGCTGTGATCAAATGGCTTCCCAAACACTATGTACAAAACTGTCAGTGGGAAGAAAAGATCTTTATTCTGTATCACCAATGCCTTTTATTTCCTTAAATCATGGGAATATTTGAGAACAGCATCCCTCCACATTTGTTCCTGTTTTCTCCAGCTCTCTCCTCTGCCAGCTGTCTCATCAGACAGCAGGTACTACCACTTGCTGTTTTTAGGACACATGTGCTTTTTGAAGATACCTGTACTTTCTTTCCATGGTTCAGATTTACCCACAAGATTGAAACTGGACACACTATTTGGCTGCTTAGTATGCTTAGTATTTGGCTGCATTTGGTATGCTTACATCTGCAGGGGCTATTTACTGTGTGTTAGTGCAGAACATTCTGGTATATGTGTTTGTATAAACATACTTATTTTGTGGGTTTTGGTTGTGTTTTTTTTTTTTTTTTTTTTTTTTTTCTTTTAAAGCCTAGGAGAGATTTGGAATTGCCCAGTATGTAGTACCTGAGGGTTGTGTGTGTTACTGTTGCATTGCCCAAAGTGCATCCAAAAAAAAGTTCAGGGGTTGCTATTTTTGTCCTTGCTCAGGGTGACACGCACACACATCTGCGCTCCCGTGGTGTCTGTGTGGGGTGATCCCAGGGCATGGATCATGGATGAGTTTTTTCAAGGCACCAGTTTAGTCCAGGGGCTTTTCAGTATGTGTGCTGTGAGCTGGTGCTCAGCCGTCATTTCCTCCCTCCTGCTAGAGCCAAGGACAAACTCCTCTCTCTCAATACATTAAACCTGTCAATGTTTGACATAAGCAGCCAAAAGATTGATGAATGGAATGTGAAGCAGCTGGTTTTGAGGGTGTGTTATTTTGTTATTGATAGGCCAACACTTTTTTTAACAACAAAACCTGTTTCAAAGGTGTCTGTTTGGTGGTTATTTAAGGTGTTTTAAAAAAGAAAAACAAGTTCTGTCATGAACACCCATAGTGACTTGTCCTGCAAGTGACTAGTTCTGTGCAAACCCATAAATTCCCATCATTAATTACTTCTGATGGAGGCATTAGAAGGAGATTTGATACATGCATTTCCAGTCGATTTATAAAAACATTTTTTGGGCAGCAGTAGAGTATTTGAAGGTCAGGTATCCAGTGTTCTGCTCTGAAGCATGACAGCACACTTGTCAGTATTTACCTGGAATTATAGCCAGAGTTCTGGGCATGGAAGGATCATTCTTAGATACCCTAGAGTCTCTCTCTTGATCTGGATCCTACTCTTTACTCTGCAGAAATGAATACTTGGACACTTCCTAGGTGGCTGCAACTGGCTCCCCTCTTTCTAATGCCTGCCCTTATGAAATTCTGCAAAATCTCCTTTCCTTTATAAAAGGCCTTCTTAAATCACAGCCTAGGGGTTTTTTTGTTGTTGTTGTTTTGTACCTGAAATGATCTTTTCAGCCATCTGCCTTTGTATAAGCCTTGTATTTTCTAATAATTTTATGTTCTGTTTTTATCTGAACCAATGCAAAAGGCTGAAATTGTGGGACTACTGAAGAACATATCAGAGGAGGCTGTTCTTGACTATCAAGTCTCTTTAAATATCTTCTCTTACAAGCAGCAATAATTAATAATTAGGAAGGGGAAAATCTATTTTCTAATTATTTATTTGGCAGGAAGCTTTTTCTAGGAAGATAAGTAAATACCAAAGGAACAGTGGGTTGAAAAATATTGTGCAAAGCTTATGTAAACAAATTATGTTAAGATAAACAAAAAAATCCAGAATGTGGGCTTTTGGCTCTTGATTAATGTGCTTTTCCGGTGTTTTGCTGGACAGGATCACTCAGTTACACCATGCTGAGTATAAAACTCTTCTAAGGCTTTGTGCATCTGTTTCTGGAACTCTCTCACCCAAGATATGTTTTTTATTTAAAAATCCTGATGTGTATCAGTAAGTGCTATGGGCAAATAGGTCTTGATGTAACCTTGAGGTCATTGGAAATATACCAGAGAAGACTTTGGTCCCAGCATCTCTTCTCTTGCACATGGCCACCCAAGTGCAGTAGCAGTGTATTCATAAGCATGGATGTTTGTTTTTGTCTATTTTTTAGGGTAAGCTTAACACTTGTTGAACTGGTATATCTATTGTGTGACAGGCCAAAAGCTCTGTGTTCAAAGGTTGTGTAGGAAATGAAGAAGGATCACATCCTGGTACATAGAACAGGGTAAACCAATTTCTGCTTTCTTTAACATTTAAATAGAAAGGGAGTTGTTTTTTTAAGGCTTCAGGACGATTACTTGAAACTTACACATTGCTGTGGCCGTTAGAATCATCAGACATGGAGTTCATATGGAAGGATTTCTATATAATTTTGTTTTAATCCACAGATTTAAGTTTTTTGTCTCTGGATTCTAGAGTGCAACAAGAACCCACATTGTGTCAAAAATAAACAGGATTAAACCTCAGGGAAGGAAGAGACTCCAGTGGCTAAATCAGGATGCCATAATTACATGTGGCAAATACATATGTTTAGAAGGTTTTTGGTTTTGGGATCCAGAATCTGGTGGCAAGGATAACATAGTGGTTATTTATCAGCTCTAGCCCCAAATACTCTATTAGACTTACATCCCACATTAAAGTAACTTGTGGATTTGCATTTTCAGCGTGTTTTGAGTGTTCATTTCAGTTCTCTAACAGTGCAATGTTTCAGCTATCCTGAAATAACACATGGATAACAGCTGTAGGAAATCATGCAAAAATTTTATTAAGCACTAGACTCTGAAATTGCCTTTTTCCACTACAAATGCACTGACATCTGGGTCATATCTTCTGGTTAATTCCAGTGTGTCTGACAGTGTAACACACGAACAAATGAGGAAAACAACACAGAATGCACAAAAGAAGGAAATGGCAAATTGGCGTTCCTTGTGTTTCAGATACTGTACTCCATCACATCTTTCAGATTTTCCTAATAAATCAATCTGAAGTTCTGAATTCTAGAGGGGATGACTATGGAAAAGCACTATGACAGAGCTGGCTACTGCTATAATGAAGTTTTGAGGTTTATTATTTTCTACCAGTCAAGACTGCAGAACGTTATGTCCAGAAGGTAGAAGCAGGTGTCCTCCACAGGTCTTGTTACTGAGCAGTGAAAATAAAAAAAGGGATCAGAAACCATTGTCAAGTTTTCTTCTGGCAAGCTTTTACAGTGAGAGACGGTCGTAATTTCAAACAGGCTGTAACAGACAGCAACAGAAGTGCCAGCTGTGTAGTAACTGACTGTCTGGATAGCCTAAAATTTATATCTATGCAATTTTTTTTTCTTTGTAAAATTGAGATTTGTATATCCACATCGTACATAAGCTTTTGAACACTAGTCTGTCTTTTAATTCACAGAGGTTAACATGAAAAAATGTTGGTGTCCTTAGAAGTGCAAAAATACTGCAATGAAATATGCAGTCTTTCCTCAGACAGTAGTTTAATATGTATAAATTTTCATTAGTTACAAAACATATTTTTTGCAGGCTTCAAATTATCAATGACTGCTTGGTAGTATAAACCTGTTTTGAGACATATCCCTTGTAATATTAGCATAAATCCTGCAGTTCCAAGTGAGATTAATATGAGGCTAGATAAAAATAATACTTAACAGAAGATAGGGCTGCAAAGAATTTATCTAGTCCATGCACCTGACCTTAAGGCAAGCTGATTTTTTTTTTCTACAGTTATGCCTACATCCTGTGCCCAGAAAGTTCCATGGTTGGGATTCCTAGGAATGCATACTATGTTTACCCACAGGCGTGGGCCGGGGGGGTGGTGGTGACACCCAATCTATTTTCCTTGCTGTGTTTTAGGCTACTGTTCCAAATGAACCAGGGAAAATAGTTTTACCTTTATACATTGCAGCAACTGTTAATTTGCCAGATTACTGTCATCCTGTCTCTGCTCTGCCTTGTCCAGCAGCTGGACCCTGAGTTTTTCAGTCTTTCCTCTTAGCTCATACTATCTAAGCTTGTAATTATTTTTTTGTTCTGCTCTTGACTCTACCAGTTGGTCATGAAATGTGGCTTTCAGAAAAGTGCAGACACCTCCAAACTAAGCAGTGGAAAGGTTATTGTGGTTGGTATTTGCACCATCTTCCTGTTCACTGATTGCAATAACATCTGTTCTTCAGTGCTCGGATGGCATTGGGCTCTTTGCTAGCACTGTTAACTCCAGCATATATTTTGCCAAAGCTGCTGCCAGGCAGTCATTCCCCTGCTTAGTTAAAAGTATGTCCCTAGTATGACCTAAGCATCATATTAGATTACTTTTGTTGCAAAATCTCTTCTTACCACTTCTTTTCTTTTTTTTTTTTTTTTTTTTCTTGCTATTTGTATGGTGAAGTCAACAAAGGCAGGAGTGACTGAAGACTCATGTGCAGGTTACTGTGAAGAACAAGTTCTTGCATGCTCCTCAGGGACTGTTCAGGTCCACACACACCTCAAGACATTGGGGTAAAAGCACATTATTTACCAGGGAGATTACTTTCAGCAAAGGAGCAACAAGCTGCTTTGCATTTTTTATGGAGTGAGAACTTGTAAAGGGGGTAGCAAAACAGATGATGGATAGTAATTTTTTCCTGTATTGCTACTTCGGTTTCATCCTGAACTATAAGAAAAAATAACTAAATACATTTTAAATATGAAGGCCTTTATAAGCATATCTTATAATATAGTGGAAAAGTCTCCTAATTGAAACTAGAAATTGTATTGCTGAACTTAAAATTGTGAATTATTTTTATTCTTTCTATTTATTAGTGATACTTTCTGAGCCAACTGACTTCAGAGCACTCAGAAATTTTCTGGCAGCAAGGAAATAGAATCTTTCTATTTTTAATAATTCAGTTGAAATTTTTAGTCGTCTTGTTAAAATTACTTGGAGAGGAATACATAGCCGTGTTCTAGAAAGTCATATTTGAGCTAAATCTCATTTTAAGGATATTTTTTTTTCTTATGTGCAAAATAAATTCATAACCTTTTTTAAAAAGGGTGAGAGGGGAGAGGAAGAGGAGACATCCACTTGACTCCCCCAGAGCAGCATACAGTAAAATTACAGGGATGGCTACAGAGAGATCTTCCCATAAGAGACACATTTACATGTTTTTCGTATGCACAAAGGCTATTTAAAGTGAGGAAAGGGATTTGGTTTTGAGTGCTTGTAGTGATCTCTAAAGAGCCTTTGTATCTCTGCTCAAAGTCCCACTTTGGAGATTTTTCAGTGGAAAACATCTTCTGGCACTTGCCATGCCACCAGGTTCAGCTGCCTGCAAGCTTCTCCTTCTCAGCTAACTCAGAAGTGCTCATGGAACTCATCAGTTCTACTCATACTTAGTGTTTCATGGTGTCAGTGCATATATACAGACATTCTGGAAATGCCATTATTTTCTATCCATGTGTGGGTTTAATGGGATTTCTGAATAGTTCAAGAGCTCATTTTTCCAGGATGTTGAGAGAAACATGAACTGGTTCACACAGTGGCTCTGAATTGCTTTACCTGAGCTTTTTGTGTTGGTTGATCATCTATTGATGTGCAGTATGAAGCACCGGACAGTATCTAAGGAGAGAGTAAGAATATCCTTTAATAGAATAAAAAGTCAATAAAACACATTTTTAAAACGAGCCTGAAGGCATGAGCTATTTTTCATAAGCTTGGCTTTCTTTTTCAGTCCTCTTTTCTCTCCAGTCAGGTTTTGTGATTAAGCACTGTGGCTTTTTAATCAAAGCCCACAGTTACCCGGAGTACATTTTTATGCTGGCTCTGCCCCAAGCGCAGGCTGCCGAGGCTGCACATCCACACAGAGCCCAGAGCAGCGTTCCTCAACTTGGACCTTTTGTCCCAGCTTACTTCCTGTTGACCGGCGAGTGGCCCTTTGCCTGGCTTCTTGTCAGGTTGTTCACACAGAAGAGAGTTCAGTGTTTCTAAGGGCAGCAGAATCTTGAAGCAGATTAAAACTTGTATGTGATGCTCTTGGAGCAGGAATACCAGCTCTTCCCTTGGTGGGTTTGCTAAAGGACAAAGGTCACAAGGACGAGATAGAGCGGTTTGGTATGCTGGGATGTAATTACACTCCTGCTAGGGAAGAACAGCACAAGATATTCACTGGCTGACTGTTCTCCTTAATAGCAGTGTTGAATCTCTGACCATGTGTAAAGCCTCGTGAAAATGTGCTATTAGTTGTCAGAAAACAATTTTAATGCAGTTGCTGCAGCTCTGTTGCAATATGTCCAGCCTAAGCCCGGCCTTCAGGAGCTGGAGGGAAGAACTGTATTTGGACATGTCCTTTAATGCAAAGCCTGTAGTAGGATGTGTTTGTCATATTACCTCTAATATCTCATTGTCTAGCTCCTTTCCTCTGCTACATGCATGTGTCAATATATGCTTATGTGCACATATAAATATGTATAATAACTTTAGTGTTTATCACAGAAATACAATATATAGCTGTAGCTGCAGCAGTGCAGTGATCAAACAGAGAGCTCTGAAAAAGTCATTGGTGCCCCAAAGCTTTTCAGCTATCTGAGCTGGACTACAGAAAGTCACTGATACTGCCTGTGAGCATTATAGAATTTGCCTTGCTTTATTAGTGCTTGTGGCAGGGAGGAAAACTATTGGAAACCCCTCTGCTGAGGTAATCCTCCTGGCACACCAGCATTTTACTGCTGTCCTGAGCTACAAGGGACTGATATAAATAGGAGATTCCTTAACTGCCTGGCCTGGAGGATGATTCAAGAGGGTAAGATGAAGGCTAACAGAATCAAATAAAGAAAAGAAAGATGAGGCTGAACATCCAAAACCCAGTTTTGGGCTTTGGGAGCAGGCTTGTGTCACAGGCAGTGGCTAGGCATTGCTGTGAGTCACCTCACTAAACATGACAGAACATGGGACACAAATGCCTGCTTATACAGGCAGAGGTGGGAAGAATTAAGCCTGCATTTTCCATGCCAAGAGCTCAGTGTACTGAATAAAGATCAATCCAAGTCCAAACAATGTTGAAGAGCTTTTTGTGTATCTGTGCATGTGGTTTTGAAGATTGAAACTTAGCTTTTTCATTGATTTTTAAGGATATATCCAGGTTAAATTTGGTAGGAAGGAGCTTGCTTGTATGAGGTTTTTTAATAGGAAGCTGGCTCAGAGCAATGCAGAAGTAGGTTATGAGTCCTAGTGTGTGTCTCTCTCATTCCTCATTTCTGTGTCTGCGTTCCTGAGGGACTCCTTCATATCACGAAGCCCATTTGACTTATGACCTAAGACAGATTTCTTTTCCCAGCTCAACAGAGGTGAAAGGCTAGGGCAGTGTCCCACAACCAACCTAGCTTCCACATTGTTTTCCAATCTGAGACATTTCAGTACTTGCAGATAATTTTTGAGTGTCAACACACTGCTTCTAATGGCTGGAGGATAATGGGGAAATTTTGAGGTTAATTAAACATTTCCAAAAAAATTGCAAAAAAAAAATAAAATTACTAATATTAAAAATTTTAGAAAATTAGGGGGAAAAAAAATCTGGTCATATTTCTAATTGTAGAATGCCATTTTTTGTACCTATCATTTATCAATACAATTTAATTTATTGCTGGCATTTTCCCTCCTATACATTTCTGGTATTATTTTACTCTTAACAGCATAGCTTTTAAAGTATCATAAAGGAAGAGAAGTAATGCTTTATACTTATGGGAACAAACATTGTTAAATATGGAAAATTAAAATTTCCTAATTTTTTTTTTCTTTTGCTCTTTTTCTTTTGTTCTGTGTGGTTGTTCCCTTTCATAAAATGCTTTTATATTAATAAATAGCTGAGCTTATTACACGTGGAAAATGATCCCACTACCATATGTTAAGACTCAAGAACCATCTTTTTTTGGAGCCAGACCACCTATCCATACATTTCTGTCTCTGATTTTCATGTAATTTTTATGGTTTTGGCATGGGAAGCCAGACAAATTAGCCTCCTTTAATCCATTTTTTCCCTTAGCTTCCAAGGTTTTAGGTGCCTGTAAAGTTATGCAGCTAATGGATCACATATAGTAAAAGGACCAATCTTCCCTAGAAATACACAGAGGTTAAAAAAGAAGAGGGGACTGGATTGTGAAATGGAAGACAAAAGGAGGCAATGTATGTGTTCACTGGAGACTTTTTGTGTCCTTAGGCAAGACCAGTAGGCACCAGTGGTGGCTGCAAACTGAGAGCATGGAGGGACTGTTCAGAGTTTGATTATTAGAGGGCTTCTTTGACATTTGTCCTTTTTTGAAGGACTGCAAAGGAAACACAATGATATCATAAGTGCATGCAGCTAAGAGGCAGCCTTTAGTTCAGCCCCAGTGTCACAGCACTGAAAGGCTGGTAGGAAATGGATGAGCAAAGCATACTCAGGCTGCTGGCACAAGGGGCACCAAGAGCACAAAGCCACTGGCTCCCAAGTGCCTGAAAGGGTAAACACTCAATTTGCACACACAAAGAGAACGTTTCCTTGACAAGGCAAGCTGAATTACACACAGGGAAAATTCCACATGCCCCTAGAAAAGAAATAAAAATCAATATACTGTTTCAAAATACATTTTTAGTCCCTGCTTTCAGTGACTTCTGTAAGCTGTGTGTCTGCTGCCTGGCTTCCAAGTCTGAGAAGCAATGATACATTAAATAGCTGTGTTTTTTAAAAAGCAATCTGTTTTCTTTTTGACTTCAGTGAAATATTGAAGAATCCACTGGCAATTGTATTAGATTAGTTGTTTTTTATTGGATGTCATTGGTGAAAGAAGAAATATGCAGTACAGATGTGTACTTGAGTGTTCAGGAAGACAACTTTAGGTGATAGGATGTTGATCACATTGCTTGGCCTTTTGGGCCAGTTCAAAACATCTGTGCAGCTCAGCTGAGTTGTGTTTTTTACTGTTTGGAGAGCAAAGCCCACGTGTCAATACAGAGCTTGAACTAATGAAAGGACTATTTTCTTGGCTATCATGAAAAAGCCAAGAATGTGGACCATTCCAAAGCATAAATGTTCTTATCTGTAAATATTTTAGTTACAGGTAGGTGTAGATACAGATAGCCATCACAAAGATAAGACCCTCAGACTCAAGCCCCTAAATCTCTGCGCCTTTTTTTTTAATCTGAGTAATCCTTGGTTGGTTTTTTTTTTGTTGTTGTTTTTTGGGGTTTTTTTTTTCCCGGTTACTGTATTAGCAGGCAGTGTCAGCTGGAACACTTTTTTTTTTTTAAGTTAGAAATAAGCTTTTTGCCTAGTACTTTCCTGTGTCCTTTTGGAGTGCAGTTTCAGTAGGCTTTTTTTCCTTCAAGATCCAACTTTTCTGTCAGCTGCAGTCAGCAGTGAATTAATACTCTTGGATGAAACAGGGGTTTCCCATCTGTTCAGTCTTTTTGAGGATTTCTTCACCTGCTCTGGATTGGGGTAAACTCAAGATTTTAAAGAAATGGAGGCAGAGGAGAAGAGAGTGGGGGAAGAAACAGAAGCTTTTTCAAATCTGAAGAAAAGCTGATATGTTATATGCAAAAAAAAGCTTATATGTTATATGTATGCTTTCCAACTGTCTGTTGGTCTAGTAAAATGTGTTTATTCTGTACCTGCATTTCTCCTGTTCTTGGCTTGGCACTGTTGATAGTAACCACAGAGAGAAACACACCATCCAGACAGCTGAGAGATGAAAGCTCAGGCTGGAGCTCTGGGTCTGAATCAGCACCCAGCCTGACCCCTTCCAGCCCCAGTGAGGGTGTCCTGACCCTCAGGCTGCTCTGCCTCCCTTAGCCCTGTCACAACTTTCAGTAGAAATTATCATGTGGAGGTGAAAGGTCTATGGAAACCACAATATTGTTTTGTGTTAATTTAACTAGATTGGAGTATTTTTCAAAGGAGAACTATTTGTTTGGCAACTTCCCAGCCCATTCTGCTGTTGAGCCTGCAGTATTTGTATCTGCCTTAGGAGCAAGTTGCAGAGAAAAGTGTTAATGACTTGGAGAGTCCAAGTGTTGGGTTGTGCAGCCCTGGAGAGTGAGCACACCCGTGCCCAGGGCTGCCTGCAGACTGCACTTGGTCAGGGGAGAGCCTGAAGCAGTTTGGCATAGCTTGCACTGGCACTAAGGCTGTAAGACTAGAAATAATCAGAGCAGCAAGGAGTCTTCTAGTCTGGCCTAGAAGCCTAGAAGTTAAATTGAATCAAAAGAAGTAAGCATCCAACTTTCAGACATGAATTGACCACCAGTACACAGCTGTAAGTGTGTGGGGCATTACAAGATATTGACTTATGTGTGGGAAGAAGTGAAAACCTTGCAGGCGGGAGCATGTAGAAAGAAATCATAGTAAGATGTGGGAAAGCCTTTGATTTAGAAATTAAATATCTACAGTAAGTAGTATAAACACTGTAAGACATAAGGTTTATGACTGATAAGAGGATTAAAACATTACTCTGACATTAGACATTATGCACCTCCCATCCTCCTCTCTCAGATGAAAGTCCCTCTTTAAGCTGAGACATTTTGGTGGTTACCAGATGAACATTAAGAGGAACATGCTGCCAAATGTTAACTCTAAATTAAGATGTTTGTATATTAAGTGATTATCTCTTTAGGCGTTTGCCCCCAAATGAATATCTATAGAGAATCTTTTATAAATAATTCTTTCAGAAAATTACAATGATAAAGTGACTTGTAAAGAAGAGAGGACAAGGACTCATTCCCTGTTGTGATGTCTTATTTATTCTGAAGTGATACAACATTCAGATTTGACCAAGTTTTTTTTTTTTTGCTTGTTTCTATTTTTGCTAAGTCTGAAAAAGCCTGCTAATTCTTCCTGCATATCTAGAAAAGTCATCACAGGATCATAGTTAAAATTGTATATAAATGGATCGTTAGCTAGGGTTTCTAGATGCTGGCTTTTTAAATGTTTATTCTAAGTTGCCTTTCACATCCTTGTGTGCATAGCAGAATGCCATGTTGTGATTGATCTGTCTCTATAAACCACTGCACATTGTGCAATATCTCTGCTTTCTTTGGTTCTAAGTCATTAGGCTTTCTGAGAATACCTTGGATGAAATGTTGAAGTGAAACATTCACGCAGCCTGTATGAGTGCTACATGTTTTCCTGGGATGAAGGTATGTTAGGGTAGCAGTTGTTATCTTTTCCATCAGTCCTCTCAAAGCTGATTCAGTTCTTTTGCAGTACCTCATGTCAATGCTGTCAGAGACAAAAGAACTATCAAAGGTCTCCTGTCTGACTTCTAGCCTGACAGGGCATAGCCACAAGATTCTGTGATGTGCCATTGTTCCATTTTAATTTTCTGTAAACAAGTGGGAACATAAAGATATTCTTAAGATTGAGATAAAGCTACTTTTCCTAACAGTATCTTAGAGCTGCATTTTTTAAAGCCCTGGTTTCTGGAGCTGAAGACACAAACCCTCAGAATCCAATTTTAGCCGCATCACTCTAAATTAGAATAATCTCTCATACTCTCAGTGTTCTCCAGGTATATATTAAGACCAGAATCTGGTCAGTAGATTTCAATTTGAAATCTTTAGCCTGGTGACAATTTAATTGCAAGTAGATAAGCTCTTATTACCCATCAAGCTGCATGCAGAGATCCACAGTTTCATCACTTTTGCTAAGATATCTGCTGACACTCTATTGTCATTGTCTAGACTCTGTGAACAGTTATAATACAAATAACATGTTAATTAATATTGTTAAAAAAAGAAGGGATGACAAATTTGCTGCCTCAAATGAAAATAATTTAAAGGGCATAAGAGGACAAAACTGTCATCAAACCTAAATGCATAGATAACCATAATGGTGGTATTTAGATAACCATAGTTATGAAATTTCAAAGCTAAACGTAGCAGGTTAATGCAGTCTACTTCAATGGTAAAATAACATCATATTTTACGTGTATAGTTGATGCTAATGAATGGATTTTTGGCAATTTCCAGAATGCTTTTTATGATCAGAAAATGTGTTTTGCCTGTCTTACTAGTTGCACAAGATGACTTTAAAGTGTTTCTAGTCTGGTGCAATAACATTAGTCCTTTGTGTAGCACAATGTCCTACAGTGAGTGTAATGACAGTGTAGTTATCATAGCTGTTAACAAATGGGCCTTAATGGTTGCTTCAGTCTTTATGACTCAGGCGAGACCCTTTAAAAATTGTACTGTAAACTCATTAGGTGTAATTTGAATTTGGAAGTTACAGAAATAGATGCTAGCGGATAGACTTTGTTGATGGTCATAGAGCAAAACAATTAATCCCTACTTTATATATCCCAGTGGGTTGGGGTTTTATTTGTTGATACCTAGCTTGTTCATATCTCTTTCTCTGTAGACTGGTTATGGTGTTGTTGGTCTGTTTTGTTGTTTTGTTTGGCTTTTCTTTTAAGGAGGAACTAAAAAAATATTACTCTTTTTGTGTCAGTTCAAGTTTGGAGAGTTTAAAACCTGGTTTTCAGTGCTGCTCCCTACACAGCTCAGCTGCCCTGATAAGCTGTGCTCTTTCACAGATGTGAGGCAGACTGGTATAAACAGCTGTCCTCCTAGTGAAAAATCGAAGCGTTAGATCAGTGTTGATGTCATTTTTATTTATTTTTTTCTCTTGAATGCTAGTAAATAGTTGTAGAAGTTCATGTGAACAAGGATGTTTAGAACAGTGTCTTAACTGCCTGACTTTTTCAACATGAGGCAATGTGTAATTCACATAAACCTTCTGCAGAAGTTTCTGGATCACATACCAGATGAAGTGCTGGCCTTGTACCACAGAAACCCTGATTGAAGCCCAGCTCGCAGTTCCACACAGACTGCCTTTTTTTTCTAGGGTAGAGCTCTTTCCAAAATCACAAGTGAGTAGTTAGATGATGTTTGGCTCATCAGCTGTTCAGTCTTATGATAGAAGAAGCTCCTTCCCAGCATTTGCTGTTCTTCTGAAATGGCTCAGCAGAGTCACCCGGCTTTGATGGCAACCAAAAGCATGCCTTGGCCAAGGCCATTGAAATGTTCTTTGTGTTGCTCGCAGGGTATCGCCGGGATGAGCCGGGTACAGGCACGTGAGTCAAGGGATGGGCCTGAGCTGCTAACTAGGCAAAACAAAACCCAGTTCAGAATTGGAGCACTGTATGGGTGAAAGCCAGCCATGTCTCCTGCTCCAGCAGTGATTTATGACACTTCCTCAAATATGAAACATCTGGGAAGAGAGATCGATAAATTCCCTCTGAGAAAGCGCATGCAACAGGATGGCAGAGGAAGGCAGGATGTATGAAAACTGCCAAAATCTTATATGAGTTCATTTCAGCTCTGGAAAGGCAAACAAATAAATAAATACTGCTTCATCTCTCCTTAGCCAAGCATAGGGTAATGCTTCTGATGGATAAGTTCGTTATTTTATTTTTCCTAAATAATGAGTCTCATTTTGGTTAATCCTATCGCAAAGCAATGTGTCAAATTAAAGCCCCAGCTCCTGCCTATTCTGTTATGTCATTATTTCTGCACACCCATTGTTTTACCACGTACTACATTTTATTTGGTGTAGGGAGCCTTTCTGTTATGATACTTGCTGATATGGAACATATGATATTGTGACTAGTCCACATTTTCTGTCATATTTTGCTAGCGTAACCTTGCAAGCGGTATGAAAGGCTTTTACACCTGTCAGAAAGGCTTACTTAACTCATATGTTAGAGCTACTGCAAAACCATCTTGCAGAAATGAGCTGCAAATTCAAAGCAGCATATTGAATTTTTAAATTTATTTATTCACAGCACAGGTCAATTAATTTATTTCACAGTGATGTAATATTTAGTGTTTGAAAAAAAATAGATAAAGCATGGGTGAGAAGCTGTTCTCTGTTCAGCTGAGCAAAACAGCCAATGTTTTTCCTGTTTGCAGCAAATACAATGCATGTCATATGCATAATACTATCCAGTGAATAATAGGCATTCTTGCTGAAATGGTTTGGACTGTATTGTTTTTCCTGTCAACAAAAGATTCCTTAACATTCCTTATTAAAAGGCACAGTACAATTAAACAAACAAATAACTCTTTCTCAGACAGGAAAAATAAATAACCTTTCTGGGCCTCCCAAGCTGAAATTGTCATGCATAGTTTATCCATAGTTGATTGAGATGTGAAATATATCTCCTGTTTTGCTCAACAAGGCTTTGCAGTGTGGGCCCCAAGCATAGTGCAAGCCTTTCTTCTACAATATAATGCAAATAATCAATGATTATCAAAGGGTTTTTTTCATCATCTTTAAAATAGCATACAAAGTGGTACCATTATGTGCTTAGTCAGGTTTGTTTATTCCTGTTCCTCAAGCCTCATCTGTTGCCAAACCCAAACACTAAAAAAGAAAACCACCAACAAATAAAAATTATTAGGAAAATAAACTCTTGAGTTTGACTTTGAGATGAGTCACCAATAGTAAGAAATCTCAGATGAAAGAACTACCAACAGTAGAAACCCAGGGTTTGTTTTTATAGCAAGAAAACCCCAGAAATGCTTGTAGGTCCAGTGATATATCCTGTGGAGTATAGACAATAATGGAGTAAGGGCAATAAATGTATTTAGGTGATCTACTTTAACTGGAATACATCCTGTGATCTCAAATAGTAACTCACTCTTGGACACCCCTGGCCTGGAATTTTCTCTATCAGGACTCATAGATTATCTCTTCCTGAACAAAAGAAATGCCAAAGGAGGGATACCCTTATATGTTCCCCAGCTGCCTGGTGGGTGATAGTAAGGCTTTGTTCTTAGCAAATGAACTAGGTATTTTCATCCTGTTTTTAAGATAAATTACAGGGACTATTACCACAAATCTATAATTCAAGGGTGTTGGTCTATGCCAGTTTGTTAAGGGGAAGAAGACCTGTGTTGCAGTCTTAAGTGTGGGATTTGGCAGCCAGATTTTGAGTTTGTTTGAGTTTGTTTGAGTTTGTTTGTTTGTTTCAGTTTGTTTGTAAGTGCTTAACACCTTGCTGATAGGTCTTTATGAATACCCCTCTTAATGTACATGCCAGTGCCAATATGAATTCTGCTGTGTTTTCTGCTTTACAAGTTCATTTCTGATCTGTGGTTTTTGTTAACTAATCATTTGCAGCATCTTGTTTGTGTTACCATTGCTGGCTATGAAATTTTGAGGCATGTATGTGATAGTTGAACTGTGACTTTGCTATTTTGGCATTGAATACCAAACTTTGGCCTCATGCTGAAAGGGTATGCTGATTTTAGACAGTATCCATTTATCCATTCCTCATGTCAAAATCTGTGGCAGAAGACAAACAACATATTTTGCTCCTGTGTCTTTATTGTTTCACTGTGATAGCTCATGTCATGGCTTGTCATTATTTTTAAAGGAACCCATGGCATGTAAAGATGCAGAGGTACTACAAATAAGCAAATTTAGCATCAGCCTGGATGATAATAGCAGTGGCCCCAATGTCTATGTCACTTGTAGCAGAGTCCTGGGAACTTACATTTTTTGGTGCTGGGATGGGCTGGAAGGTGGCTACTACTGGGGTAGGGCAAAGTGTATGGGGACTCTTTCCACATTGTCTTTCAAGACCTGAAAAACAAGTTGTTTATGCTGTTCTTCTCTGGTGAAAAGAACAATCCAGCCACGGCCCCCTGTGTCTGCCACAACAAAGGTCTGTTTTGCTTCTGATCAACCTTCAGATGCCTCTGTTAGTGTTTAAGTGAGCAGTGATGGAGGCTGTCAGATGCCATCAAAAACTGATTAAGTTAATGAGCTTGTTTTGCCACTTGATGTGCTTCTCAGTAACTGTTTTGAAGGTGAAAATGCGGTAGGCACATGATCTTGTGGACTCTGAAATCTAGTCTGCTCTCCTCTTAGATATGCTAATATGGGTCATCTATTTTCCCTGTCACCGTTAATCAGACTCATTTAGATCACCTTTTATTTACACACTGTGTTTTCCTGCCTTTTTCTTTGAGGACATATTTTGGAGAAATTAACGTTTTTTTTACTTGTTTTCTTTTTCCTGCTGGTATCCCTGCTTGTGCAGGCTTTCAGATGAGCCTCCCTGGAGCTATTTGCAGCTGTAGCTGCTGCACAGCCTTTCAGTTGTCATATAGACAAAACTGAGGTGTGTCAGGTCCTGAGATCTGATCTAACAGCACTGAACCCTGTTCTTCTGGTCAGCTGAGAGATTTCCCTGGTGGTATCAAATCTTCTGTTGGACCCTCAAGCCGTCTGTTGATTTTCCTAAAAGAGTGAGAGCATCAGGTTTTTTAAGCTAGATTTTTAGTTTTAGCTGTCAGGAATGACATTGCTCATGATTTTAGTTTCTGTAACATCCTGGTGAGATGGTCTAATACATGGATATATTTTAGGACATATGGTGGCACAGATTTGGGGAAACAGCTCTCTGGTGATCAACTTGGTTTTCTGCTGAGTAGGCAATAGTTATCAGTGTGTGACTTGCCTGTAGTTTTCTTCACTCAGTTGTCAGTATCTCATTATGCTGAAGTTTCCCATTTTCCCATTCTCTTTTGTGGGAATTTGCCAATAAAATATCTGAAGATTTAATCTTTGATCTCATCATCTTAGTCATCTTCTACCTAGTAACATTCTATAATTGTTATTTTCACATGTTTTGAAACCTACCTTGGAGCAATCAGTTGCTAATAAGTTCCTTCAAGATGAGAAGTCTTCTTTTAGAAGTCCTAATTAATGATGCTTCCTGTGTGTGGTAACCATCTTCTCTCTTAACTAAATTGTGTTTTTATTTTCATTTTTCACTGGCTGTCTGCTTCTCATTATTAACTATTGCTTATTCCAGGAAGAGTAATTACTTCAGGAGGAGATTCTGTTTGTTGACTCTTCTCATAATCCCTTTTTTTACCTTTTTGCTGATGCAGCCATGCTCCAAATGTTCCAGACTTCTATTTCAAAATCCTCAGAGGTTTTGCTTTCAACAAGGTTCAGCTTTCAACAAGAGTCCATGCTTGCCAGTCTAGAGTTTGTTGCATTGGTTTGTTCTGTGCCACACATCCATCTTCCTGTATCCCTGACCACATAACTTTTCTTAGATAGCCAGAAATGCCCTTTTAAATTGGAATGTATCCCTTAGACCTGGGTAATTCAGATATCTTGAATAGGAGTGAAAGGCTGGTAGAGTCTTGCATCTTTCTGCAACACCAAGATCCAAGCCCCAAGGAAAATATTTATTTAAATGAAATATGTATGATATGTGTTATATATGTTTGTATGTATATATATATATCTGCATATACTTAGCTGAAGCAAACTCTATGCAAATGCAAGGTTTGGAAATGAGTTTTATTCAGAGAAATTTTGGCCATGGATATTCTAATATGTGTGTATGTTTTTTTTTTTTTGAGAAAAAAAATTTCGTATTTTCTTACATTAAGCAGGTTTTTTATTGTGAGTCTTATTAATCAGAGCACCTAAATGCTGGTTTTGCACTAAGCATGTGCTTAAGTACTTCTGCTTTTGGGAATCCTGGATCCATGAAAAGAAGCTGATCAGAGAGTATTTTGAGCCACAAGGAGCTTTCTGTGAAGTAAGCTGACAACAGCTCCTTAACCAGTTGAAGACTGGAAGTAAAAGTTTGCATAATCAGCAATGGTCCTGCTGCCAATAAGTGAGACTGGATATTCAATCTGCCAGCTGGCATCTTCCCTTTCCCTCTGAATTTTGATTATTTTTACAACAATAACAATAAAACTTTGTGTTACTGTAATGCTTAGCTTCTGAGGAACCTGCAGTTCTTTACAAATGCGTGATAGCTGCTAAATTGGATTAGTTAATCTAGTTGCCAAAAGGTGAATATAAAACTATTACTCCCATTTTACAGAAGAAGAAATTGAGGCAACAGGAAGTTATATTACAGGAAGGTCTGCATTAGTGTAGTAAAGGGAATAAGAAGGATAAGTTCAACTGATAAGCAGAAAGGGAGATAAAGTAAGTAACATTCCCTCTTTGGTGATCTAGGACAGTCTGTGAGAACTCTGTCCTTCATTTCACCCTTTTAGTTACATCTCTGTGAGCTGGACCAACTCATCCTTCCTTTCTGAGAGGAGAGAATAATCCCTGCAGAGACAAAACTGAGATAGAACCACAGAATCATTTAGTTTGGAAAAGACCTTTAAGATCATTGAATCCAACTGCTAACCCAGCACCTAACTGTATCCCCAAGTGTCACATCTACACATCTTTTAAATACCTCCCGGGGTGGAGGCTCAACCACTTCCATGGGAAGCATGTTCCAATGCCTTTCAGTGAAGAAAAATTTCCTAATATCCAATCTAAACTTTCCCTGGCACAACTTGAGGCCATTTCCTCTTGTCCAATCTCTTGTTATTTGGGCAAAGAAACCAACATTCAGCTCCCTGTAACTTCCCTTCAGTTGTAGAGAGTGATGAGATCTTCCCTGAGCCTCCCCCTTTTCTCCAAGCTAAACAACCCCAAATTCCTCAGCTGCTCCTCATAAGATTTGTTCTTTAAATTTTTTTTAGCATTGTTATTTTTGTTAGGGAGGTGGATGTAGCCAGTAAAGCTGTTATGTGTGAGGTCCAGAGAGTTTAAAAATAGTCCTACTTAAGCAGTGGAAGCAGTGAAGATGTTAGCAAGGCACTTGCTGTGCTAACCTGGGTCTGCACTGACCATTTTCCCTGGGTCCTGCAGCTCCATTGGTTCCAGCAGCCAGGCTGGTTTGTTTGGAGCTCTTTCAGGGAACTCTGCACCTCTCTGCCCTGGGCTTTTACCTCATCAGGCTCAGTTGCACCGAGGGCAGCAGTGACCTCCAGCAGCAAAACAGCAAAGCTGCTGCTGCTTTCTGTGACTGTAATGCAGTCAGGTGTTATTGATCCCCTGCTAGGAAACTGCCTTTGCACACCTGAAGTTACTGTCCTCGTCCTTTTCTCAATTTACTGCCCTTGCCTGTCACAGGGAGATTTGGAAATTTATGTGTGTTGTGTATGAAGCAGGTTATTGTATTTTAAATTAAAAACAGAGGAACTGTCCTTGAAAGGTACTGCCTGGGGAAGTAACAATGAAAATGGGCTTAAATTGTTTTAGTTAAGAAGAGATTAAGAAAAATGCTTTGATCTCCCATGGTAATGATGAACTTCAGCAGATGTACCTGAAGTCTGTAATGCCTTTTTCAGTTAAGCAAAAGACCCACAACAATCTTGATTATTTTCATTTTTATTTCAAAGAGAACCTTAGTGAGGGTGAATTAAATGCTCATTAAATTGAGACAGCTTGGTAGATAGTTGTCTCCATTAGCTGGCTAATCTTTTGGGCATCAGCCATAATCAGAGAACTGTTATTATTGTAGTCTGTGCCTATGCAGTGAGTTGATTTTTTCTTGAGATGTCTGTATCAATCCACATTTGGATTTGAGTGTAGTGCATACTTATTATGCAAATTCAAGGGAGCACTTCAGGATTTATTAGGGTGCTGCATACTTGATGGGGGTATGTTGTCAGTGTAGTAAATCACACCAAATTTGACCTCTTATTTTTATTTAAAAGTTATGCATACAAATAATAATATGGATGCTTGTATGCTCTGCCTACTTATAAGGAAAAAAGAATTCAAGAAGAAAGGATTCGTTGGATCAATTTATTCAGCTCCTTAAAAATACACATAGTAGCACATTGCTTCAAAATTACATGAGAGCAGAACAATTCGAGGCAAAGGAAAAAGAAAATGCTTTCCAGTTAAAACTTGCTTTTCATTGTATCAGCTCACTGTGGTTTGTCTGCATGACCCAGCTGCAATGAATGGAATCGAGCAAGAGCCTTTTGCCTGAGCCTTTCCTCTGTGCTAACAGGAAGAAGTAGTGGTGACAGTCATACCCTTCATCATCACTGGGAGAGAGCAGAGAGGGGAGGGAAAGAGAGACCAAGAGCAAATGAGAACAATATTTGGCCCAAATTATTTTTCCTGACCAAACACTTGGTGTTTTTGTTCCAAAGACCTCTGGCTCACAATGAAAATGAGCTAATCCCTATTAGGAAGTCTATCTGGATTTTGACTGGGAAGTGTTTGGTGTTGAATGAAAAAGCTTTGAGAGAAGCTTTTGTCCATGTTGTGTTCTCATTAGCAACGTTCTCATTAGTGAAGCCTTGTGATAAAAATGGGTGCATTGCCCTAGTTTTTATTTATTACAACTAAAATCCAATGTACATGTATCCCTGATTTTTTTTGTTTGTTTCCTTACCCACCTATGCTGTGCCTTGCATGAGTGCCTCGCTACCCTGTCCCTTCCCCTGTGTGCAATCCCAGCGTGAGAGTCTCACCCTCCTTTTCCCTTCCTTTCTTCTCTCTTGGCACATGCCATGAGCTGGCAAGATCTTGCCCCACACAGTAAGCTTGATAAAGGCTGAATAGTGACACATGCAGAGGGAAATGCCTGCTCTGCCCAGTTTTAGATACAAACACAAAACTCTCAGTTTAAAAGCTGGTTTTCCTAGAATCTGTATGAATCCTGCAGAGAGAAGCTCATTCAGAGGTGGTTCAGAAAATGAATTTACCTTTGGGGCTCTGAAGTGCCCAACAAAGGAGCTGCTCTCCATTTCCTATGACACATGTGGTGCTCCTGTCTCCTAAATTAGTCAACATTACCTGAAGCTGGGCAAAACTGATGTTCAGAAGCTGAGCTATCTTCTGAGTTGTCCTTCAGTGAACAAGTTTTCTCCTGTAGGAAACATGCTTTGAGAAGCAAAATAATAATCTTCAAATACATGTTCCTTTGATAAAAAGATAGTTTTATTATGTGTGTTTGGAAACTTTCTAAGGTCCCAAGTTCATCTTGAATGTTTTCTAGCTGTGCTTATAGGACAGAAGCAAGTTGCAGAAGGGAATCCCTGCAGCAGGCAAGCAAAAGCTGTGATAGCAGCAGAGCACTGGCTTTCTTAAACTGCACTAGGAATGTGCTGCAACCCCAAACTGCAGCATCCATCAAGAGGTGGTTTTGGGTTCTCTGTTCTGTGCCCTTTGCCTTTCAGCTAGGACCAAGCTGTCCTGTGTATTGTAGGCTGTGGATAACAAAGCCCCTCCAGAGGCAGCCAGACTCAATCTTAGAAAGTTGATTAACATGGCAGACTATTAAAAATACAAGTACAGCAATTTGAGGGCCTGGTTTTGTTTGAGATACAGGGCTGCACTCCTTCATGAGAAAAATTTTCCATTTAAATAATTAGTACTTTCTGTTTCTGATTTATCTAGAAACTCTGGCATTTTCTCTGTCTAAAAGTCTCATTACTAGTAAGACTCTCATGATATTTTTGCAAGTCTGCTCCCCATTATGGATAAAATCAGTGAGTACAGAAACATATTGGACAAGAACTTTATTTTTTAACTGAAAGACCGTTTGAATTCCAAGTGAAAACTTGGATTAGTTTTTCACTTTTTTCCCTAATTGCTTCCTTTGTTGCTCTATCATTTTAAAACAGACCTTTGTGCTCACTTTTCACCTTTTTTTCAAAGTTTTTGGGTTTTTTGGTTGTTTTTTTTTTTTTCTCTTGTTTTGTTTTGGGGTTTTTGAGAGCTACTGTTTCCCTCTTAATTGCTGAAATTAGCAGGCAAAGGAAATTGGAGGCTGGAAAAGCTAGAAAAACAGGCTAGGAAAGAGGAGATGGAAGAAAATGACAGAAATAGATAAAGCACAGTAAACGAAAGATAAAAAAATGGGAAGTATGGGAAAAACAGAAAGTATAGGGAGAAAAAGCGAGCAGAAAAGGGAAATAATTGCATTTCTAGAGGATGAGGTGTTCACTCTCTCCTTGCCTGCATTGGAATGCTTATGTGTTTGCAGGAAACATACTGGGGTATATGGAAACATCTTCCCTGTTGTCATCCCTGGATAGAATTATTCCCTTGAAATTACATACAGGAGTGGAAAAGTCATTAATCAAGCCGTCTTCCTAGCCTATATTTTCTCTTTTTAAGTCACCTTAGAGGAGCAGGGAGAGGAGGAAAATGAAGAATAGGAGTGATCATCTCAGGGCTGGAAAGAAATGGACAAGGCTGTCTGGAAAAAAAAGAAACAAAAAGAGAGTCTACAACAGAGCTTCCTACTACCAATGCATCTCTAAAAAAGGGGAGAATGTGGTTGTGTGGGATTTGCTAGAGGAAGTAGAGGAAGGTCAATTAAAAAAAAAAAAAAGCTAGCAACTTTAAAAAATATTATTTTCTACTTTAGAAACCACCATACTACTTTATATATTTAAAGATAAAGGGAAAGCTTAAATGAAACACCTAATTTTATTTGTGCTTCTTTGGATGGTATGATGGCCAGGAATTGTTTGCTTCAAGGGGGTCTGCTTCACCTCTTTGTTCCACTATGGGAACAAGTTTCTCATACTGTTTATGTCTCAAGACCCATGCCAGAAGTCTGCAGTTCTTGTCTTCCTGTGCAGAACCGTTTTGCTTGGCTGTGAGCATAAAAGCTCTGGGGAGGCACTGTCTATTAAGGCTAATTCTGTTTCAGCCTTATCCAATACTTTTGTCTTTTGTGTGGCTCTCACACTGTGTAGTTTGGCTGTAGCTGTAATCTGTGTGCCTCTGGCCTGTGAAATGTTGTGCTGCTTCGATCTCTTTCCATGGGCATGTTCCACACACTCTTTCTCAGATGCTTGCAGAGCTTAAGTGTATCCACTGATCAGTCTGACCTTCTGCACAGAACCAGCTACAGAACTTTGTGCAGCAGTCCCAGTAAATCCAGGCTGCATCTCAGCACAGCTGGTGTGGCCTGGGAGACGAGACCTGTGGAGGTCTCAAGCTGTTCAGGAACTGGGGTTTTCAGAGGCACTGTGCTGTACTGAGTAGACCTGTCCAAACTAGCACTGAAAGCAGTACCACAGGGGTGCTCTGCTAGTTCTTTTTATACTTGATGAGAAACAGTCCCAGATATTCTGGGAGGACCACACTATTCAAACACTGCTCTTTGCCATGTAGGCAATGCTGCTTTGTTCAGGGCTGGTGGCAAGGTCTCTGGTGAGAGGCACTGTGGATGTGCCTGTTGCACTTCAGGAACAAAAACTGGACTGCAATGCCAGTTCTAGAAATACTGCTGATTTATTAGTGTTTCTGATAATCCCTGTCTAACTGGCTTTTGTGGTCCCCATGGGTGGTTGCAGATAGGTGATTAGTATTATATGAAGTCCTGGAGAACTCAAAGATAGCTAATGTGCTGTAGTTCTGTATGATCTCCACACACAAAAAAAAGAGATCTTATTGCAACAGGCATGTTTTTGTGATGTTCTCCAGAGAAGCAACATATACTGGGGGAATGATCTTACTACCATGATGAAGAGCTTCAGTGCTACACGCAGCATCTGGGATAATATCCAAAAAGCCCAGATGTTTTGTCTTCATTCATTTTAAGCTATTAAATGTGCAGTTTATTTTTTGGTTGGAAGATGACTTTTTTCTTACTTTTCCTAGCGTACACTGAAATGTTGACTTTCCTGAGGGAAGCTTGATTCTGTTGGTTGCCCATTAAACAAGTGCAATGCACTTGTGCCATATATGTGAATTAGGATTGAAATCATGTGACTTGCTGGACTTTTTTTTCCCTCTTTTTTTCTCTCTTTTTCTTTTATTTATTTTTTTTTCTTTTGTCTTTTTGTTTTTTTTTTTTTTTTTTTTTCTTTTTTCAAAAGATCTTGGGTTTTGTTATCTGGGACAACAATGCCTTGGTGCAATAAATGCAGAGTTCCTAAGTGGCAAAATCCTTGATAGGAAGGTGAAATGGACATCTTAATTAGATGTAGCATAAAGTAAGGGAGGGAAAGACTGTCTAATACTGTAGTCTGTCTCCCATCATGTCCCACCATCAGGCTTTGCATGAGATCCTTCATCTTCTCTATCTGCTTGTTCCTAGATACAGGCAAGGAAAGGCTACTTCTTTTTCATGTGCAATGTTTGTCCCAACCATCTGGGAAGAAAAAAGAAGTAAAAAAATCAAATGACAGAATTATATGATTTCTGGAAGACTAGGGAGGTTTTGTCTTTCCAAGTGTCTTCCCTATCTGTTGCTGGAGCCTCATATTGTCTTTTAGTGCAGGAGAGAGCACTAGGGAGTGTGAAGCTATTGCACCCCATGAATAGGTGAGAGTGGCAATCCCCATTTCTGTCAAAGGTTCCAAGCCTGGCGAGTGAGGGAATTTATACCTCAGCTCCATGTTACCCCCTACCCTTGCCCTTAAGTAGTGAAAAATAAACCTGCTCCCAGGGTCCTATAACACAGTATCATTTAATGTAATAGAATTACCCATTATATAGGGATTGCATTATATACAGAAATACATGGACATGCCATCTTCTGATTGATACACCACCTGCCTGTGCCACCTCTGGAAGAAAGAGTCCCAGGTCTGCCCCAGAAATATGAAGTGGTGCCTAGGAAGGTGTAGGGGTAGAGTAGCAAGTTGTTGCCAAGGCTGCCATCTCTGGGTAATGGAAAGGAGATGAGTTTCCTTTTGTGGACACCCTTTTGCTTGTGAGCCCTGAGTAACTCTGTGCTCATTTTTTCAGCCAGCTAATACCTCATCATCTTCCTCCATACACAGCCCTCACTGCTTTCAGGTTGTGGTGGTGTTGTGGGAAGGTGCTTTCCTTTGCATTTGGTCCCAAAAATCAGCTTTGAGAGCTACAGGCCAGCAACAAAGCAAGCAGCAAATTTTGAAGTACAACATTTATACTCTTAAGAAAGCACAGCCGTGCCTGCCGGATATTTGTCTGGCTAATTCTTGCTGTTGACAGGAAACAGACATTCAGGCTCCAAACATTTACATCTCTCTGCATTGACAACACCAACATGTATTTGGCGACTGCGTGAGAGATGCGCTGCAGTGCCCGTGTCTATTCTCTGTCTCCTGCTACAGCAAACGTGGGCTGGGTGACTGACCAAGAGCACACACACACACAAAACTCTGGGGAGATCTTGTGCTCTTTCTTCAAAGACCAAAAAATAATTTTTGGTTGCTGTTTCTTTATTTCTTTGATGTGTTGTATGAGGATCCTGCTGGGCATTTCAAACGTCTTTTTCTCTTTTTGTGCATTTTGGCTTCCTGGGCAAAATACATTTGTGGGTTTGTGTGTCCCAGCAAAACTTCTTGCTGCTTCCTCTTTCATTTTTGTTTATTTGTTGTATTACACTGATGCACAACTGCTCTCTGCAAACTATTACAGACCTGGGCATCTCAGCAATTCTCTGTATAATTTATAAAAGCAGTGATATTTTTAGTAATAAAATATCCTTCATTAATAACAGACTAATATCTGTCTTGTCCTTTCATTTTTAAAAAGAATATTTTAGCATATCTCCCTTCCTCACATTTACCTTTTGTTTTTAAACCTTGAAATTCATACCTTAAACTGGTTTCATGTAGTGAAAATTGTTTTCCATTGTGTATTTGGCCTGTTACTGGCAGTATATATCAATGAGTTTACTTCTTAATTAAATCCTTAATGGTCTCTGGAGACCCTAAACTGAACAGCTTTATGTTTAGAAGATGCCTGAGCATTTAGGAAAAGCTACTGAACATAGTCCTTGCCGATATTCTTATGATCTGAATTCAGGATAGAACACAACATCAGCAATGCGTGCCCACCCCCTCTTTCTAAGGCATGTATCAGATTTCTCATTTATTCTTCAATGATATTGCTGCCAAAGCTCCCTCAATACCTGCTTGTTGGGAAACATTAGGCAATTACATGGAAAGGTAATTAGATGATCCTGAGGACTGGATTTTGAGAAACAGAAAAAGAATCCAATTGTAAAGTCATTTACTTAGCAAGTAATAGAATTCTGAATGGAAAGTTGGAAGATAATTTCTAGGGAAAGTGTTGGATGCCCCAAGCCAAAAATGGGCACAGTTGTGAAGGCAATATGTATGGTACAAGGTGAGATCCTTCCAGTAAGTAAAGGGTAGTATTAAAAGAATTATATAAGTCACTGATGTAACCCCATGTGGTCATCTAATGTGGGATTTTCATCATCCACATTCCAGAAAGACCCAGGATTTCTCTTCCAGTCTCATATTTGTGCCTTTTTTTCTCTACAAGCTCTATGAAGGCTAGTTGTGGCCATGAATTTCAGTATGCAAGGAGCTTCCTACATATTGGCAGGTGGCTTCAGCATGGGCTTCAGTGAGCACCTTCATCAGACCTTTGTGGTGTGTGACCCCCATGTTCTGTACCAGCAGGGAATGTTACATGCAAGCTGACACTGAAGAGCTACCTTAATTCAAGATAGGAAGGAAGGTGTTTGCTTCAGATTCAAATGTTATATTATTCACTTGATTCTTTTTCATGTATTAGAGAGATGTGATTTATAGTGATAGGAAACTTCTGCTAGTTCAAAATTCAGATTTGATTAAAAGCCTGCACTTTACCCACTTTATCTGTGTCTTCCACTTACATACATTGCAGAGCTATCTCAAATCTGAAGAAAATGGATTAGAGATCTTGAAAAGAGATTTTCTGATGTGATTTCTTCTCCATTATTTTTTTTTTTTTTTTTGTTGGTTGGTTTTTTGGTGTTTTTGGGGGTTTTTTTTTAGATTTTTTTTTTTTTTTTAATTATTTTGTCTCAGCCTGGAAAACTAATAGCCATTTCTGGCTACCATAATAATAGCATTTTTGAACTTCAGGCTACAGATAAATGTAGTAGATACATGAAAAAAGGCTCAGAAGGTGCAGCTGATATTTAACAAAAGAAAAATGGCACCCTGGGCAATATAGTATAAAACTATAAGGATACTGAAATTCTGATTGTCTGAAATACAGTCTAAGTCCAAAATCATTGGGCAATAAATGTACACTGTCTTTAACATGGATTTTGTTCTCACCTGTGTGTTGTGGCTTATCCTGCTCTGTACTGCCCATCTCTGCTGTGCTTCTCTTCCATAGCACAGGTGGAATGCTGGTTATTACCATCAGTCATTTTTTGAAAGCATATTGACATCTTGCTCAAAGGTCATTGGTATTTTAGCATGATGGTAGTGGTGGTATCAGGATCATTTCCTTAGAAATGTGAAATATTCAGAAGATATGGCTCATCTCTGCCTAAAGTTCCAAGACATCATGAGTGTTGATGGGTTGGAATAGGAGCTCTTTGCATGTTATCCAAAATGTTTATCACAGCAAAAGTTGGCATGCCAGAATTGGCCAACTGGCATGAAAAAAGCATTTCACTTTCTTGGGAAAGTGTTATCACTTTGCTGCCTTTTAGAAACTGTAGTTGTTTTCTGAATTACAAGTGGTTTGCATAAAGAACATAAATTGCTGTGCTTTTTATCACTGCTTACTGTATGACAAATATACAGTCCAATTTTTCAAGTGCAGTGTCTTGAAAATGAATGTGTATTTGAAATGAAAACTATTTCAGTACTTGAGCACCCTCCCTCTGGAACAGACTAGATAATAACATGTTCATCACCTTGGGTTATTTTAATATTTCCTGAAGCCTGCACAAGATGCTTTCTATTTTCTTGTCAAAACATACTGAAAAGAAAATTATTTTTAATAAAGTACAGTAATCACAGTGTGATCACCAAGTGCATCTTCTCTTGTCAGATTGTTTCTTCCTACTTGCAAGGATTTGCAGTTACTTAATGTTAAGATTGCTGAGCAATCCAATGTTGGGAGAAAGAGAATGGAATATTTCCTTTCTGACTAAGAGCCCTGGGTGATACACAACATCCTCCTTTGCCTCCTAGAATAGTATCCCTGTTTAAAATGAGTGCTGGAAGAGTTGGCTGCTGAGATATTTGATTTCCCCCCTCCCAGTATTTCTCTGCTGTCTTCCATAGGTGTGGTATGCTGGAAGTAAAGCATCCAGAGATTCTGTTCTGTCCATAAATGCCTGCTGGAATGCCATGCCAGATAGCAACCCTGGGAGATGCAAGACAATATTAATGCTCATTTCTAACTAGTCCATGGGAGCTGGAATTAGTTTCATAGTTTCTTAGGTTACATGCATTTTTGGTAAACAGAAGGTGGATAACTTGCTTAGCTTTAGGTAAACTGAGGCCCAGTATTTAGAAGAGAAAATCAGTTGTCTTACACAGGCACTGGGAACTTTCAAAGTAATGGCTGAATCATTTTTTTTCTAAACTGTTTCTCTACACCAGGTTTTTTACTCAAGTCGCTCAGGTCTAAAATAAGTGATGGACAAACCTCAAGAGGTTTGGTTTCATATCTTACCCAAACATTATCCAAGCTAAGTAAAGCTCTGGAGTCTGCATAGCTGAGCTTGAAACCTCAGAAGAACAGACTTTCTCATGAGAGTGTCAGTGTTTCCTGCTGTCTGGAAATACTGAGAAAATAGTCTTTCTTGTGGTATTTTGAAACTTCAGCATCTGGACGTCACTGTAATCAGAGCAAAGTGAATATGAGAAATAGAGGTTTGAAAGCAAACCCTTTTTCAGTCTTGGGTGTAAAAATTCCTTTCAAGTTTTCCAGGGAAGCTGTTAATTGATACTGTAACTCTGGATCTCAGAGCAGGTGATCTAAATCTGAAACAGCAAATTCTGGTTATTTTGCTCTGGGTATTGCAAAATACTATCATTTGTGAGGCGCTGAGTGTTTCTCCAGTTAAAGAAAGGAACAGCTATTGTATCCTTCCCTCCCTTTTTTGTAAATATGTAACTAAGCACTCCTTTTGCAGTACTTGTGTTTGGGAGAACATTCTGTTTTTTTTCAATCAGTGCTTCGAGTGAAATTTAGCTCAGCTGCAGTGCTACAATGACTGTCTCATGCTACAGAAATCTAGTGAAAATAAACTTAATGACTATATTATACTACTAATATATTGATAAAAATGCTATGGTAGTAAATAACTGCAGTGTTGAATCATAAATAGGTTTATATGGCAGTTGTAGATGTGAACTATCCCTGTATTTAAAAATAGAGTTAATCTTCATTTTGGATTTTGACAGTAAATCAATGGGACTTGCAGAGAGATTTACTTCAAAAGTTAAAGATGGAAAAGTGTGTTTATCTCTTGTCCTTCTGCCACTGCAAGATTTACAATATGTTTTTTTTTTTATTATTCAGTCCATATTTAGTAACTTGAGCAATGAATTTTCCATCATTGGTTTTGTGTGATTAATCCAAGTTTGTGCTGTTAGCAAATACCAGGAAATATTTCTCAACTTCCCTCTCAGTTTATTTTCACCAAGATTTTCATTCTTTGGCAGGTCCTCACAAAGTTTTAAGTCTCTCTGTGCTGGTGATGTGCTGCAATTAGAGTTACCCAAAGGTATTCACTCACATGTAGGTTCACTTTTAAGGCCCCAGACATTTGTAATATTGTTAGGGATAAACAAATGATTCTGCCATTTGCAAAATCTGGATTTTTATGGCTATATTTGTGCTCTTTCTAGAGTTTGCTTTGGGGTTCTGAATTGCCAGGAGTGCAGTGTAAATTGAGAAAGGGTACTCAAGTGCAATGCTGTTTTCTTGATAGGTGTATTTGCTAAATTTGTAACTTCTTATGCCTCTCCCCCTCACAGTTGTTACTGCAACCACCTTTCACAAAGAGCTTTTGTCAGTTTTGAGATCTCCTTCTGTTTCTTCCGAGACTAAGGTTTTGGAAGCATGAAGTTCCAGAAAAATAGACATGAATATGCATATGCATATAGTTACTTATTTATTGAATAAGTACTTCTTTCCCACATAGCAAAGTTTTGTAGGTTTCTTTGTACTGTTTCCTTTACTTATCAGAGATTCACAAAAATAATTTAGTAACAGTTTAAAATACATTACAATATTATCATGAGTTCCATACTTCAGTTTTGCATTAAAATATTATCATTAATTACTCAACGCAGTTAATAATAACCTGTATTCATATGCACTCTGCTTAAATCAAAGTAATTGAATTTTCAAATTAAGAATGTGTTTGCAAAGAGGTCTCTAAAAATTCTGTTAGTTAATGCTGGTTTTCTCCAGTTCTCTTGTTAAAAAGGGGATTCAAATAATGCAAGAGGCAAAAGAAATCACTGTAGAAACATAATCAAAGTGACAGTTTTGTGCTGTATTTCCATATCAAGCTAAAGCAAACAAAAAAAAATCAACTATATATGCACACTTAAAAATGTAGGAGCATCTCTGGGGAATGATCTGAAATGAGGGGACTATTTCTTCTTTCTTGCATTTAAGAGTCTCCACTTCCAATAATTTGTCTGACTATATATTAGCTGTTTTAATTAAAAGGTGATGATTCACCACTTTCTAGCCACTGAGAACATTTTTATAAAGTAGAGATTTAAAAAGTAATAATGTAGACTATTTTACTATTACTCTGAGCATTTGAAGCTGTAGGAATATTTTAGCACAATTTGAACAATGAAAGAAAAAGCTGTTTTTGGTAATTTTGTGTTCAAGGGTGATTTAACCTCTTTGCTTGCTAACTCTAATTTTCCAAGACTTATAAAACTTTAATTTGATTCTTTATCTGAGCATAAAACAATGTCTGAAAATTGCATAGTAAATTACTAGATAATCACCTTTTTTGCAGACTACCTGATTGCCAGAATGAATACTGCCTTTTAAGAGACACTCTAAATGAGTGCTGGGCAAAAGTGAACTTTACAACTCAACTTAGGTTTTTTAAAAAAAATCCTAGTGGTTTCTTCTCAGTGTGAAGTAGAAACATCTCTTTGATTATTATGTATTTGTTTAGCTGTGTATTTATACTAGTGTTTGTGTTAAAACTTCATGCTTGTGTTTTCAAATGTATGCCTATATATGTAAAGATATTTGGAGGCGATATTATAAAGTGAAAATAAGGTATTTGTGATAAATATATTCTATTTCATGGTTTCTTAATTCATCAAGCAATTTGAGCTTTCTGCCTCTTCCCTAGGCTGGTATTCCTCTCTCTCATCCCATCTCCTTTTGGGAGTGGTTTTTAATTTCCAGTCTCTGAGTAATGTTAGCAGAAACACTGATGAAAAAAGCAAGCACTCTCTTAAAATTACTTTATCCTCCTTTTTGTCCAAACAACCTCTACACCCCTTGAAGATCCAGCCTGTATGATATGCTCAGTCTTCTCTGTTCTGGATTTCAGATCTAATACATTGAATTTTAGATGGTCAGAAACAAGAACTGGGAACTTTTTTCCATTAAAGAAGCATTGTATGCTGGTGGGAAGCCCAGTTCCAAATGGTACATCAGACCTAGGAAAAAACCTTAGGTATAATGGAATTGTAATTGCACATAAGCAAATCTGTGTTCATCTTTTAAAAGTTTCTCCACTATTATGTGATATTATGCAAAGTTTACATATCGTGTGCTGCCAAAAGGAGTCATTGTGACCCAGTCAAACTCTCCAAGGTGGGAAAATGTCAGAGCTGGAGTTCCTGCTTTGCCACAGCTTCCCTTAAATGCCCACATCAGCCCCTATACAGAGGGCCTGGCAGGAGTGGGGGCTGCCTGGACAGTCAGCCTTTCCCTCTGTCAGGAGGGAAGCAAAGATGTCAACATACAGAATCCAAGCATTAACTCTTGATGAAGTGGGTTTGTTGGCATCAGTGGAGCTCCAGAAGAGCTCCTCAGTATCTGTGAGCTCCCCATGAGTGTATTTAGGTGCTTTCAAGAGTAGTGCCCCAGGAACACTGGCTGAATGGGTGCCCAGACTCCCTGCCAGTCTCCTGGCTGGATGGGTCAGGTCTCCTGTCTGTCTGTGCTTGTGTGGATGTGTGGGAGCCAGAAAACAGAGAGTGCTGGTTGGCTTGAACTCAAGTGATTTAAAGCAGCACCTGGTCAGAGGTCAGATGTTTGGCCTTGTGTCAGGGTCAGGCTCAGAGCTCACCATCTCCAATCTACCTTCCCTTGTTTGTCATGGCTTCTTCTTTCTCAGCCCCCTGCCAGAGGTTCCTGTCTCTGCAGAGCTCCAGCTCAGAAGCATGCCAGGTTGCTCCACTCCTCACTTCTAGAACACCACACTTCTCCTGCTCTTTGGTGCTTTTTTTTGGTTTTATTGTGACCCTGGGTGACCAGGTGGCTGTGCCTTGGCTGCACATTGCCCTTTCAAAGCCATTGGTGGGTGAGCAGTGCCAGCAGGAAGGATGGAGCTGCTGTGAGGAGCCCAAGGTGTGCAGTCAGGGCAGGAAGGAGGGCAGAGCAGCTGGTGTGGTGCAGGTGAGTGTGGGAGTCCAGGGTGTTCCCCTGGCTTCCCTGGATGTCTTGAGACCCTCCTGGCAGGGATCTCAGAGGCTCTGGAAAAGTGCCCAGGACTCTCAGGGACTGAATCTCAATCCCTGGAGAAGTCTGCCAACATTGCAGGAAGAATTACAAGGCACAAAAATAAGTAGAGTATAAATTAGACAGTTAGAATGTAGAAAAGGTGGATTTCTAGGAATGTTTATGTTAGAAGGTTTTTAGCTAACATGGAGGATTTGGGGCGTGGTATACCTCTTCCTCCTTCTTCTCCGTGCCATCCATGTTGGGTGACATGCTGGCACTCTCAGATTGGATGGGGACCAAGCTGGACAGTGTAACAAGATTGTATTGTATTGGGAAGTTATTTTAAATATCTAGTGCGTAATTTAGAGTATAAAAGATAAGTCCTGCCCAGCCAGGCAGGATTCCACCCTGGATGCCTTGCTGAACACACCGCTGTTCGCTGGGCAAGGCATTCCTGAGATAAGGAACAATAAACAACCTTGAAACCTCTGAAAATCATCTCCTGCAGTCTCTCATCGGCAGCTTCGGGAAAAACCTGGATCCTAGACCACCTACATGTCCCCTGAGGTGATCCCAAGCCAAACAGGGCACCTCAGGCTGCGACAGTGAGTTCAGCAGCCTTTAGTGACAGCTCCCTTTCCCACGGTGTCAGCAATGACGACTGCCGATGGAGCATCTTCCATGCAGAACAGCACCTTGGTGTGCTGCCTGTGAGGACCAAGCTGCTAGGGCACCCTGAAACTTCTGTCCCCATGCACTTTGAGTAACTAATGCTGCATTCAGCAGTGACTGAGGGGCTGCCTCAATGCTCCAAAAAGGCAGCAAGGCTCTCACTCCTGTCACTACACCAGCAGAGCTCCCCAGAGATGAAGTGTAAAGCCCACGTGTGCCAGAGGAAGCTCATCTTTGCTCTGTGCCACCATCCAGCACTTCCCAAGAATTACAGGAACCTCAAGTGGCAGGCAGTCCCTTAAATTATTTGGCATTACCCCCAAGTACCCGATCCATCAGGGCAATTCAGTTTGATGTCTAAGAGCTCTACACACCTGCAATTACTTAAATCCACAAAATTGCACCCATAGGTATTTGCAGGCACAAAAATGTTGGCATAAAATTAGAGGCCATTTCCTAAAACCTGTGCCGAAATTTTGATGATATACTATATGAGGAGTTGTTATTTTGAAGTGGATTTGTGGAAAGCAATTGAAAATCTCCAGGCATCCCATCTGTGTTTAAAGTAACAACAATAACAAAACTTTAAATTAGCATAGGAGATTTAAGACATTTCAGGAAAACATTGATTAAATCTGCCAATGAAATGAACGTGTTTGGCGAGTGACCTAATTAGTGTATACTTCGTTCTTTTTCACTGCACTGCTTACCACTAATTGCTGTTCTGCTGGTCTTCTCCTGACAAGTAAGAAAAAACAAGGATGAGGGATTTGTTGAGGAAATAGTGACATTCAGTTTTAATTCATTTGAACCTGCTGCCAAGCTTAATTATGGAACTGAGAAACTGAGACCAGGAGGCCCCCAGCCATTTAGGTTATAGGAGATGTTTAGTGTCTGCCAGTGTATTTGGATACCACTGATTGCAGCTAGCTATAAACTTGAGTTTGCTGATGCTTAGCTGTTTTCTTTCCCCCATAGGTAAAAAAAAAAAAACCATACTGGTTTTATTTTTAAAATTTAATTATTTAGCCCTAATGGCATCAGGCCAGTACAAAATTACTGGAATTGTCTTTCTAAAAGGAAAGGTTTAACAACTATTCCAAATGGTCTTGTCCTGGGTTTCTTTGTGTGTGTGCTTGCATGTAGGAACTTGCAATATGTCATTCTACAAAAAAACCCCTCAGGATTCAGGAGGGACTTGTAGCATTGGAGTACCAAAATCACCCTCAATGTAAGTACACTTGAGGTGAGGGGCTCATGTTAGTGATAAGTTCAATTCCCATCTCTCAAAGCAGCAGGGAACGACACAGCTTTCCTTATTTGTATTTGGAGTTCTTAAAGGAAAATGTTAGGATGCTTCAGGAAAAAAGGGGAAATAGTTTTGGTTTTGGTTTCCTGTGGTGGTGATGGATTCTTGTGAGCACAGTCTGAAGGTCCTGGTTTAGAATCTGAGTTCATTTTTCATTATGTTCTGCATAAAAACCAGGGGAAAAAATGTATAATCCATTGACCAGAATGTTTATAAGACAGTGAACACACAATAAAAATGCAGGGAAAGAAAGGAAAAAAAAAAAGCTGTGGAATTCAAGTCTAGCAGAGGGACAGTCTGGTGGGACTTGCACTTGTTTTTAAAGGAGGAAAAAGAAATGTAGATGTTTTCTTAGAGCAGCGTCTGATTGGCAGACCCTGATCTGAATTTCATCCCAGGGGAGATTCCAACCATTTTCCTACCTTTTCCCAGGAGGAGCCAGGGAACAGAGCAGGGGTAGATGCTGGAGCAGCCAAACCCAGCCTCAGTGCACCTGCCAGGGGCAGCCACAGCAGCCCAGTGCTGCTGGCAGGGAGCACAACCCCCTTAAGCCACAGCCTGGGCAAGAGGGAAGGACTCTCAGCTCTGGGAGTTTGGGGCTTTGTCTACACTTTGGGGAACACTGGAGAGGATGTTTCAAGAGCCAGTTTTAGCTTTTGTGGGGGCTAAAACTTCATCCACCCAGACAAGCAAATTAAAAAAAAACAGCAAAAAATCCCCAATGCAGAAAAACCCAAAACCCAAAAAGAAAAACCAAGACTATTTAGTTAGTGCCCGAGACACAAAAATGAAGTGAGATTATAAACAAATGAAATATGTTAGTGTAGGTCACTAACATAGGCTATAAACATCTATGTGGAAGAACGGAAACTGTACAAAAAGGCAGCGTGCCTGGTTTTCTGTTATATAGCATTGCAGGGTTCTTGTAAGGATACTTGAATGCTGAAACAGCCTGGGAACTTGGCTTCCCTTGCAGCAGATTGATGTTCTTTGGACGGGTTTTCAGCCATGGAGTGATTTTGTCCTGATGTTCTGTGTGTGGTGGAGAGATGTGTCAGGAGGGGGGAGGGTTACAAAAAGATATTTGGAATGGAAATGAGCTTGAGGGAAGGAAAAAGAACAGCTTTGCAGTGAGACCAGGAGTAGTAATACTAGAATGCATAATGGGCAGCTAAAGATGTGGGGTTTTTTGTCTCAAGACTTCACTGGATCTCTGATATGGTCATATCGACCCTTGTGCCCACTGAAAAAATGCTTAGAAGATATTAATGGTTTTAGATATTATGGACTGATGTTACTCTTCAATAATTTAGTATGCTAGATATACCTGACATTTATGATACAACACTGGAATATTCTTACACATTCTGATTTTTATTTACAAGCAAAACTAACTTAGATGTGAATAATTACTGTGCTGTCTAGAAATTAATACTAAAAATAATTTCCTTTCTATTCCTTCATACAAGAAGTCTGTACTCTATACTGATGCTAAATATAAAAATCTAACTCTATTATCTGTTTTTAATGACGAGGTTAAATTTACTTTTGTACTTTTACCTCCTGGTTGTTGGGCATGGAAATGGTGAGAAATAAAAAAAACAATTTAGTTTTCTGAGAAGACCACCTCACTGTCCTAAAAAGTAATTTTCTTAGTGTTTGATTTAAGCCTTCCCATCACTTCCCAAGACATTTCAGATTTCCCATTTGACAGCTCTGGCTTCTAGTCTGGATCTCTCATATAGAAAAATGGAAGTTGCATCTAATTGTATCTCCTTCTTCCTCCCAGAAGTTTCTCTCCCAGAGGGCAAAGGCATTGGAGAAATCCAGGGAGGACTCTTGCTCTCTGGTAGCATGTTTTTTATTTCAAAGCAGCATCAGCTTTACTGCTGTTCTGCAGTGAGAAGAGTGCATGGATAGCACTGCAAAGGAAAATGCGACGTAGAACAAGCTGATTTAAAAATGGCTTGCAGTAAAAAGGGAAAATCAAATGAGGGAATCAGAGAAGGTCAAACACTACTCACATGCCCAAGTTGATGAAACTCAATTATTTATTAGATTTGCTATCACAGTGTCCCTCAATCTCCATCTGTAGTAGTGCCCTATCAAAAGAATCTCCCCAAATCCTCCCCATGACAAGAAACCCTCCACCAAACAAACCAGGACAGAAAACCGAGGAAAGAAAAGAAAGGTTCAGATCTTGAATTTGATACAGAATAGTTCTTTTCACACTCCTAAAGTCAGCAGTTTCTTTAATAATTTTGTCTGTTTCTTTTTTCTTATTTCTTTTAATTTTCTTAAAACTTTGTGAATGAGATTTAAACCAAGAAATAAAAACATCCCTGTACACAAAATTCTTTCATGATTGGACTACCCTCTGCATTGAGCAATGTATGCATACAAAAATAATAATAGAGACATTTGTAATTTGAGGGGCAAAGTGATCACAGAGCACACACTCCTATATCTAGATTTGATGCAGAGAGGATGGCAATGAAGTCTCACAGGAGTAGAAAGAAAGGCTGGGAAAAGAAATACAAATGGATACAGCAGGAAATCATATCTGTGGTTGCCTCCTGTAGGATGTGGATTGACCTAGTAAATGGAGATGTCTGCAGAGAAGCTATAAATATGCTTGTGCTAATATTATGAAAGCTTTCAGGCAGTTCAGTTTCATCCATATGGCTTTCCAGGGAGATGCCAAAGATGTGGCCTCTGGCCACAGCTTGTCTGAGCAGCACATGCCTACCTGTGCTGTAATTGCTTAATAAGATGTAGGGGTTTTCCCTGGATGGATTGTGAAATATATGCAGATGCCTAAATAGGTGCTTGGTGAGATTTTTAGATCTTCCTAATTCAGTTGAAATCTTTATGAGCAAGACATTTGAAGGCTGTTGAAGATCAGAGAGAGCTCACTGCCTTAAAAGTTGTGAAAAGTTGATTCCTTTACCCTCTTAGCCCTCCTTCATGTCTTTAGGAAAATAAAATACTTTCAGAGTTGTTGCTCTCCAGTACTGGCTTAACAGCACTGGGCTTGCTGTAACATACCAATGTTGCTGGCTAAAGGAAGGAAAAAATGGAGGAGGAGGAAGAGAAGATAGGAAGTGACTGGCTGATTAATATACTAACTAATGCAAATAGTGGGAGTAAGAAAGCCACTTAAAAGCAGATGATTATCCCTTGCCAATCCCTAAGATCTAACCTCCAAGCTGTTGTTCAGATGATACCCCAAAGCAATTCCTGGCAGAGATCTGTCTGTTGTTCCAGCAGAGAGAGCAGTGAGATGAAAGGGATGTGGTTTAACCAAAGCTGAGACTTTACTATCTCACCATCTTCCAGAGCAATTTGGCAGTTGCCTGTAGAGCACACAATGGGATTTCTCCCTGAATTGGTCCCACCTGCTGGAAGGCTGCTCTCCCTGCCCCTGCACACATGGCCTCAGCCTGCCACAGAAACTTGTTGCCCTCCTGTTCTGAAGCTTAATCCTTGTATGGGTTTAAAGGACAAGAGAAGCGGTGTTTTCTCATGAAACCAGCCATTGCAAGCTGCAGCTTTGTATCCCAGGAAGGTCCATAATGTTCCCTCCTTGTATGGAAGAGATGGGGCAGGACTCCAGAGTGCTGGAGTCCCATGAGTGTGTGTGCCCTTCTGCTGACAGGGACCTTTAATCTTTTAGGACAAACACCTGCCTACACTCCCCCTTCTGCTGCATATCTTCTGGCACTTTGAAGCTTCAGGCCACTGCATTCCCTTAAACACCCCTAGGTTCAGGAGAAAAGATGTGACAAATAGAGGTATAGTGGCAAGTGCTACTGAAAGATTATGAGACTGTGTGAGAGAATGGAAAGATTTTCCTTCTTTTTGAAAATAAAATCTTTATCTGTGCTCATACACATGGATAACACTGAAAATCTGTATTTATCTGTTTATTTTTCAGGTTATGGTTTTGTAGATTTTGACAGCCCTGCAGCAGCACAGAAAGCAGTAGCATCTCTCAAAGCAAATGGCGTGCAGGCGCAGATGGCAAAGGTAAGAAGTGTGTCATTGCAGGTTTATTTCAGCTGTTGGGTTAAGTTTCCAAGGGTTTGTTTTGCTTCTGTTTTTCTTAAGGTTTTGGATTGCTTATTCTGAAGATTCTTTCATCTTTTGGCTCCAGAGCCTTGTCCATTTCATGGTTTGTCTGTGTTCTGGAGAGCTGTCTCATGCAGTGGGTTCTGCTCTGACTCTCTCTCTGCCCCTCTGTCTGGAGAGGGTTGCAAGACAGAGCATCGAAGTGGAAATGCCTTTTGCGAAGTACTGGGTGAAAGAGTTGACTTTTCTTCACCCTGAAGTTGTCTTCATTTGGTTCATTTGCTTTGGAAAAGTTACTCTTTTTTGGCGTGGCTGGTGGGCTTCTCTGAAGGAGTGATTGACTGAGCATAAGGAAAATCTGGTTGATCCTCCTAGGTTTAGCTTCTCCCACTTTTTTTTTTTTTTTTATTAAATTTATTTTAAGGACATACATGAAAGTGTAGAAGGTTGCTGAAAGAATAGTTGCTGAAGGTTGTCTGGAGGTAGCTGGCATCTGTTCACAGAGGCTGCAGGAGCCCTAGCAAGCGCAGTGAGCTCAGTCACTCTGGTCTTGGAACTGTCCTTCGTCCCCAGGCAAAGGGGCTGATGGTGAGACAGAGGTTATAGTAATGACCCTCCAGCTGTTGCCTTTCTGGAGGTAGATTGATGTGTCTTTGGGCTCTAGACTGTGTCAGCCGGCAAAAATAGCTGTTGCTTTGTACTTTAAAAATGCCATGCCTGAGAATCACAAAAAGCACTTAATATTGCTTGATTTAGTCTCTGTAGATATGATGCTGTTCTAGAATCTGAAACAGTGAAAGCAAACAGGTAATTAAAAAAAAAAAAAAGAAAGAGGGAAATAAACTAATAAACAACCATCAGATTTGAAGATTTCTACTTAAAGGAATGTTGCTGGTTTAAACCTTTGTTTTTCAATGATGTATTAGTAAAAAATATAGTTTTGTTTTGTTTGTGGTATTTTTATTATTATTTTATTTTATGGAGAAAAGTAATTGCTGGTAAAGGTTCTTTTGTCTTCTTCTGAACTACACTCACTGTGCCTGACTCACTGGATGTCATCGATGTATTTCTGTTTAACAGTGTGTACAATGCAAGCTAGGCTGTTTTATTGGCCCTTAGTTTTTATTGACACATGGTGATAAAAAATATTTGCTTCAAATGGGTAAAAGATGGCAAGCTAAGAATGTGAACTTCTGCTAAGGACTGTGCTATTTTATTTCTCAGATATACAGCATCTTCTTGTTAAAATATAGGCAATTTGATGCATTAGTCAAGCTGTAGGAAACAAACCAAAGACAGGAGATATGTTTTGTCCTAATGATTGATATCAAATAGCCATTTCTAGAAAGGAGTAAATCTATATAAATGTGTAAAAAATCCAAATCCATATAAAACTGTACAGTTTCAGATTTAAAATTATAGATTTAAAGATAGGATTGAAAGATAAATCTATGCTTGGTGTTGTCAAGATTCAGAACAATGAACAATTGCAGTATTACATTCATGGAAACACCAGAAAAGATGGTGACTTAAAACACTGTGGTTTGGATTGTCCAATATTTAGGAACTAAAATCAAAGCCTGATGTTTTCAGAGAGGGAAGGGCTGTACCAGCCCTTGGTTGGTTTGTTTTCTGGGGAACTTGTTGCAGGAATATTTTGCCCTGTGAGATTTTGAGGCGGCTGGTGTGTACACATTTGTTTGCATAAGACTGACTGTATTTTTATTATTTAGCCATGGTGCCTGGAATCTCAGATAGATTCTTTTTAGTGTGTTTGATAGCTCAAGATAAATATACAACTGACTTTTCTTATCTCTGAAGAAATCTAAGTATTTAGAAAAATGGGGTTTCAAAGGAAATTGAGATTACTCTACACAAAGTACCTCACATTGCTGAGAAGGCAGGAGCCTGGGAAAGCAAATCTATCTGGAGAAACATGTTAGTTCTTGCACATGTTGGAAGCCAAGTTGCATAACAGGACTGAAAGACAGCATTACCTGCCAGTGTCTGAATTAACAGTGAGGGCTCAGAAGGGGTTTGAGGAATGGGGCAGAAAAATAATTTAACCTGCGTTTTTGGAAGTTTATCCAGAGAAGTTTTATTTCAAGAGCTGCTTTAATTAGTGGTGAATGGTGGCTCTCAAATGAAATCAAAATAAAAGAGTTAGGTCTGAAGAGATCCCCTAAACGTTTTGTGTGCCATGCTTTCATAGTATCAGTGTCCTCTATCTTTTTCTCTGCATTACAGAGCAGTGAAACTGCCCCAGGTAGAGGCCAGAGAGGAGACAGACTGTAAACTGTGTTCAGCAAATATAAAAAATCTCAGTCCAGCTGTGGATGCTTTTGAGTAAAGGTGAAAGAGGCCTTGGCCAGCTTTTTCTATGTGCTGGCCTTCAGCAGTGAGAGAAAGTATGCTGAAGTGTCAGTATTGTCTGTGATGTTTTCCTGGAGAGAACTCTTGCTCGGAAAGAGTGGTTCTTTCTCAGTTTTAACACAATATAATTTTTCTCATAGAAATCCAGGAATCTTCTTTGAAAAACAAAAAGCAGAACTGAGCCCCCGCCCATGTTGGCTAGCAGAAGTGTCTTGTGGATACTTGAGTAAAATATACTCATTCTATTGATGCTAAAATACAGCTGCCTCCCTCTTTTTTTATAGCATTTGGACACTATTTTGGCTGATTTTGTTTCAGAGTGCTGCCTCTGGAAGAAGGTTAAACTCTGGTGGATTGATGCTCCAAGTCCCATCAGTGTTGGAAAACTTGTTCTGTCGAGGCTAATACACCCCATAAACCCACAGAGAGAAAAAAACCCAACTGTTGAACATGTCTGAAGTTCTCTTTTTGTTCTGGCTTGAAGCAGGTGGGCGAGGATTGGGCTGAGGGAGAGGAACAGCAGTAGTGTGCCTGGTGGTGGCAGATGAGATGAGGTCTCAGGTGGCCCACCTGGTGGCACAGGGAGCCACACAACCTCCCAGCCACAGGAGAGTTGTGTGAGGCTCTTGCACTCACATGTTCTCACCTGGCTGCTTTAGCATTTCTCTCTCAGAGATACATGAACCAGGAGTTCTGACCACTGCTGCTGTCCTGTGTGCATCTAAGTTTCATTTAATTTCATTTTCATTTCATTTTCATTTCATTTTCATTTCATTTATTGAGAAGAGTTAATGCAGTGGAGCTGCTGAGGGATGTTTTCCTACCTGGCCTGGCTTATTTTGCTGTGTCCTTCCCGTGTGCCTTTGGACATGCAGATTCATTTGCTTGTTCAGGCTCATAGAGTCCAGGTGGTTTTTTGGGTTTCTCTTCCTACTTAAAGTAGCATGACTGATATGCCTCTGGATCATCTCACAGGAATTATTGATTTGGTTGTCTCTTTATGCTAGGGACTACAGACACAGAACAGGAAAATCATTGCTTATGTGCATGATTTATATATCAGTTTACTTTTTTTTTCAGATGTTCCTTTCCCGCATTTCCTAGAAAAAAATATTATAGACAGAATATGGAAAATTAATAAGGAGAATCTTAGTAATATGGGAGTTGGCTCAGGCAAGTAGGCAAGGAAGTCTAGTACACATGAAAAATGTATCAGTGTTCTAATAAAGTCTGGAGCCACATCTATTCTTGGGATTTGCAATAGTCCTTCACCCAGAATTACACATTCATGAGGACACTTCTTAATCTACTTTATATGTAAGTTTTAATGATGCCAAGGAGTCTAAATCACCTGAAAAATCAATAGAAGTCTGCTGGCTAAATAAATTTGAGCATCTGAGCTTGTGTCAGCTTGCAGATGAACTGTGCAATCATATCCCTTCACAGACGTTTTGGGTCCTCTCTACCATTTTTTATTTCCAGTTCTAGTCTGCTGTAAGATTGCATAATGTGGAAGATCAGGCAAAGGTAGGTTCTTGCAGAGTATTTAATAACTTCTTTAATACCTAGCAGCCCATCTAGAATGTTGAAACAAATGCATTCACAAAGGAAGTGTTTTCAGTCCTGCTTTTATAAGGATTAAAAATGTATTTGATGTTGTGTATCTTCTCTGGGTTTTCCTTTTGCACACATAATGCATTTAGACATCCTCAAGATCCGCATGAAAAATGCAGATATTGAAGGAATATTTAATTAGTGTTGGCAGTTGTCTAAGTCCAAGGAATCATTTCTTGACTACTCTGCTGCAGTAATTGCCATCCAGAGAGTACACTGCAGGAACTGGTTCTGAAAAAAGGACTGTGCCAGTAGGCTGTGATGTGTTTTCCTCCACAAGGGAATTGCAGAAAGTGATTTTGCTTCTTGTGTGGTATTTTTCTCATCCTTCCATCATGCAGAAGCTTAAATACAGGGAGTAATCACCATCTAGGTGAAAGATAAAAGGGAGCTGCTTTCTCACTGAACAGAGCCAAGCACAAGAGCTTCTAAAGAGGAACAGAGACCTGGTTGCTGTATAGTTAAATAGACAGATTTTCTCCAAGGAACACGGAAAAAGAAATCCCACAGAAAAATCTTATTTATTTTCCAGACTTTTGCGTAGGTTTTAAGCATTGCTCTGGTATGAATTAGCTGACCAAATAAGTCTGTTCTGTCTGCTTATTTTTCAGCTTCATATTCTCTTCTTTTTAAATTACTTCCTTTTTTTTCTCTGTCAGACACCAGTACTCTAAAGGGCTGATCCTTAAAATGGACAAAAAAATTGGAGAAAACCCTTCTTTGCAATATTTTTTTAACCTAGATTCTTAATGAAACATTTTGTTTGTTTTTTGCAGTTTAAAAATTCATGAAAATAATAAGAATGCTGTCCCTACAGAATATGAAATATGGCCTGTACACATGACACACGGGTTTCCTAACTCATGATTGAAATGTCTGCACATTTTTGCTAGCAAAACTTCAGGATACTGGTTGGTTGGGTTTTTTGATAATATTTTTTGTTAACAGACCTACTGACTTAACTAACCTTACTTTTGAAACCAAAGTGGGATTTTAGGAGTCTTAGAGCTCAGTATTGAAATTGTCAAGCTTTGTTTTACTCCTGTGCTTTAATTATCGGATACCCCATCCCCAGCGACCCATGAAGTCTAATATTTGTATTGATGATTTTTAAACACTGTTTTCCTTTGCTGCTAGAGCAGGAGCTGGTGGAAACCTCACCATGCTCAGCAGTGTAGGAGAAGCTGAGAACATGGCTGTGCTGGCCACCTTCCACATCATTTCTGAATGAATTGCACAGCCAGGCATAGGCTGCTGCTGCTGGAACAGTTGTCAGAGACGTTTGGCACAACTCTTGTATGTGTGTGGAGCATTCTCCAGTGAGCTCTCCTCTCATCTTCCTCAAGTGTGCACTCTCTCTCCCTGTGCTTTTGCTGACCTGAATACTGACCTGAATTGATAACAGTCCTGGGTTCAATGAAAATGAAAAGTTATAGCTGGAAAGAAATGAGAGGTAGTTCAGTTTAGATTTGGAAATCACACATGCAAGTGTCTCTGTCCTTTGATTTCTTCTACCAAGTTAACCATACCAAAGGTGACCTACAGAAACACTAACTGAAAGTTCCAAGTTTCATGTACTGCTACTTACCAAAGTCATGCTGTCCTCATCCTCCCTTGCCTCTGTTTTTCATAAAGTATCTTTTACTTTTGGAATGAGGAATCATAGTTTTCCAGATGGAGCTGGCCTTTAAGTGCAGGTTTTGTAAATATAGGATACCATTTCTTAAAGGGTAACAATTGACAAAGCAAGATGCTAAATTATTTGTTTGTATTAGTTTTATCTCAAAATTTCAAAACCTGGAAGTTTTTGTTGTGGTTTTGTTTTTTTGGTTTGGTTTTTTTTTTTTTTTTTTTTTGGTTTTTTTGGGTTTTTGTTTTTTGTTTTTGTTTTTGTTTTGTTTTGTTTTGTTTTTTGTTTGTTTGTTTGTTTGTTTCCTAAATGAAACACTGTCTAAATTCAGGATTCAAATCCCAGAAATGCTAGCAAAGGGCTAACTTTAAATTTCAGAAAGTCTGCAGTTGCAGACACCAGTGTCCTATGAATGTCCTAGACAATCAAGACTAAAGCAATGAGCAGCTTTTCACAAGCAATGATAGATTGGGGTAATAGCAAAGATACATGACATTAATGGAAGGACTTCCTAGTCTTATTCTGCCTTCAAAATTTCATGCTTCTGTACGTGACAACTGTATGGTAGCCAATGTGAAATGATCTTAGGATCCTTTTCCTGCTTTTAGACGTGCACTCACAAGCCAATATAGAATTCATTAGCTTGAGCCATTCTTGAAAGAACATCCAGTTATCCTGAGGGTACTAAAATCCAGCAGTCCTTTCACAGTTGCATGTGTTGCTCCTAAAAACATAGATCAGCATGAAGGAGAGTATGCACATCGACAGCATTTGAACCACACCTGCCAAATTTATAAACAAAAATTTCTTTGGGGGTTTTCAGAAGTGCTTAACTTGACATAATTCTACTCTCTGAAAGTGCATGGAACTTTACTGGTGGATAATTGAGAGGAATTAGGTCAGTACTATGTTCCTTTGTTCCCAAAAATTGTAGCTCAGCATCTTTGTTAACCACTAAGTTAGCTTAGAAAAATCTTACAGCACATACAATTATGTTTATTCTCTAGCTATCACCTCAGCTAGACCTGGCCATGGTATTTTTCTTCCCTTTTCAAGTGCTGCTTTGGTTTCTAGATTTACTTGTTTCTTTTTCATGCTGTAACTTCATCTAACATTAAAACATTCCTCTGCCTTTGAAAATTAAAATACAAACAATCAGTAAATATATCCACCTCCATGCTATTAATGCCTTGCACCACAGAACAGATGCTGAAAGTGAAAAATGTAGCCAACTTTTAGGCTGAAGAATAGTGGAACTACTGGGTTCTTTTCGGGTTATGAACTTCAGCCAAACAAGAGTTGGCCTTTTTTCATAAATACACATTGTTCTTGACTTTCCTCTGACTTGGAACACATTTGAATTGGTAATAATACAGCTGAAATCCACAGAGCTTTGGCAATCTAAGCTGGGGAGAAGAATGGGGCTCCCTATCTTTAGCACTCACATAGCTATACATCTTGGAAGCTCTTACACACTCTTTGCAAACCCTTTGTGTTTGCAGAACAGGAAATCTGAGTCCTGCAAATGAGTTAAACACTGGAGTCAGATTAATTCTTTTTTGTCTCCACACTCAGGAAACTCCAAGCGCCCCACGGAGGAGTTATCCGACCACAGCTATGCAGCTTGGGAATCTGCAGCTCAGACTGAGCAAAACTATGTTCTAAATTCAGTAAGCACAGCTTTACTCACCAGGAAAAACCCAGCACACTCTGAAATGATCAAAAAACTGTGGTTTTAGAAAATATTACTGTGGTAGAAAATGGACGTAGCCCTTCTTTCAGTGACGTATCATTTAATTATGTTCTTCTGTAGATCAGCCTGAGGACAATGCTTTTGTAAGGTGAGAAGCAAAAATTCATTGTATCTAGCATGATGATTCATGTGACCACCAGCAGGAGGATATGTGCATGCTTTTTGGGGCACCACTTAGTCTGGACCGAGGCACAGCTTCAATTTGTGTGAAAACCAGGCCACTTTCAGATTGTTTGCTTTTATTTGGAAAGCAGGTGTGCCAACTTCAGTGGTATTTCTTCTGAGTTGATGTGAGTGCCTGTGTAACAGCTCATCAGCCTGGAAATACACAGGTGCACACTCTACCAGCAAACACAAATCTACCAGTAATATGCATAGATATTCCCTGTGCACCTATGAATCCCCCTCTGAATATCTAAATGTTACTATATTAGTGAATACTCTGTTTGTTATTTCTTTATTAATGACTGTCTCCCATTCAACTGACATGTCTGAGTGGTTTGGCTGTAATCTAAATAAATTTAGGTTTAGATGAGTTTTGTTCACTGATAAATGGTAATTCTTGTCACTATAAAAGGAACCTCTGTTTTTCCTTTGTATAAAAATATGAAATTAGGCTGTGGTCATGCTACATGCAGCATACTGAGTCATAATGGCAGCTCACTGAATTTTTTAGTCCTTTCCCTTTACATATTTGTGCTCAGAAAGGGAGATAACGATGACATGAACAGTTGAATTCTATTTGTAGTCATGATAAATTAGCTTCAATGTGATCAAAATAAATGCAAGATATATAAGAATGTAAAACTGGCCATATCAGACTGAAATAAAGTTCCTTCTGATATCAGATTCTCTTTCTGATAATGCACTGTAGCACGTGCCAACAAGAACCAGACAAGTATCTGAGGATACTTCCCCAGAGCAGTCTCTTAGCCTCTAGCAATTTGCAATTTGGGATTTCTTCAGCTTCTATTGAATAGTCATTTGTAGAACTGTCTCCCCATCCCCAAATAAACAATTTATGCTGCCTGTTTTGCATTTAAAATTTTGGCAGCACAACATCCAGCCATAAGAAATTCTTCAGTTTAACTTCATGTTTTTCAAAAATCCATCTCCTTTGCTTGCTCTAGACCTGCAGTGTTTATTTCATTGATTGCTTGCTAATTCTTGTATGAGAAGAGACAGAAAGCTCTTGTTCCCTATGAATCCTTTTCATGGCACTTACAAAATGCAATCATAACTTCCTTTAATCCCTGTTCTGTTTCCAGTTTTAAGAAGGATGTGCCAGGATGTGTGTGCGTCAGTAAGGATGTGGTTCTTAGAAGCAAGGAGCAGTTGCTAAGTAATGAACGTGAAGCAAGTGGCTTTGTAATATGAGAGCAGAGCTGACAGGAAGCTTAGAGGGTCATTTTATATCAATATGCTGGACATGAGGCAAGTATTACTAATACTGTGTAGTGCTGTAGCCTGGGAAATGGGAAAATGGACACATAGAGGAAAGGTGCATTTGGCTGGTATCAGGTGCTTCGTAAGGCAGTCCTCATTTTGCACAAGGATAAATGCACATACTTGATTAAACCTAGGAAGATCAATTTTTTAAATAGGAACTCTCAGCTTCAGAAAAATGTACCCCAGAAATAATTGAAGTGTTAAAAAAAAAGTAACAGGGCTATTCCTTTAAAGCAGCAAGTGAAGACAAGTACAACCCCAAGAATGAAGACATGTGTTCAATGTGTCTAAAGGAAATATACCCAACTCTGCCCATCTCTGTATAAATAAGGCATTATAAATGCCTGCCTTAAAGTCTGGCATTGTTGGTCAGAGCTTTTCTTAATTATCAAATTAGATCCTTGATAAGATCAAATGAGTATCTGTCATATTGATGGACAATACCTGAAACTGATGCCACCAATGAATCAATGGCCAATTCTCTCAGCAGGCTTGAGGGCTTTATCTTTGCCAGGGGCTACTGAAGCACCCCTGTGCATTTTGTCTTGCAGCCACTGCTTGGGCATGATGTGACCAGCAATGCTGCAGCACCTGCCTTCATATCTAAACCAAGGAAAGGACTGCAGCAGGTGTCATGCTGTGCAATGAATCCTTATTTAGGAGAGATTTGTATTTGTATTCTGCTTTATCTAGAGCTCATGGAAGAAAATGACCCTTTTATTAGTAATAGTTCAAAATGGGGGACACGTAGAAGAACCTAGGGGCCCTAAATTGTCAGTTGCTCCATTGTGTAGGCAGATGGAGTCTTTCTGTGATTCCCAAAGGTATGTACTGAATATGTCTGGGAGGTTTACACCTACCAAAGACACCCCTTGCACAGCATTAATGGAGGTGCAATGGTTATTTCCTCTGCACTCTCAAAAACCACAGAGAACAGTACAAACTTTGATGAAAGCAGCTGTAAAGGCATTTTTGTAGTTGAAAAAATTTGGCCTTCCCCCGTGTGAACACACAGTTAGAGTATGGATATGGTATTTGGTAGGAGATTTTTTTCCTTGTTAAAATGGATACATCTTTTGTTTATCTGGGTGCTAGTAAGTAACAAAGTGGGGTGTGTTCAGTGATTACTAGTCCTCCTCTATCCTGATATTCTTACCATGATTCTAAAGAAAAGAGGCAGTGAAAAAAGATGTTAGTTTCTAGTCAAGAACTTTGGAGTTGGGATAATTAAGGCTCAGTGCTAGAAAGCTTGGCTTTGAATTCCTCAGAGCAAGTGAACATACCTTTCTAGTAGTTGAGACTGAAGTCTGTGTCTCAGACGTCACTTCTTCACGCAATTGAATCATTTTTGGTCCTTAAATTGGGTTGGTAGACAGGTAAAGAAAGAGAAGACAACTTGAAGAAAGGCTTCCCCATCTTCAAAGGTAACTTTGGCACTTCACTACCCCACTTAGTTGATAGTTGATGCTGTTCCAGGGCTGCATCACAGTTTTGTCTCTCTGTGTATGGACATAGGGAGTTTTATTCTGTGCATGCCTAGTTGATGAGTATTCAAGAAACTATATTTATATCAATGTATGCCCACACTTATAGATGATAATTTAGAAATATTCTTGAGAAAATTGTATAATATAATGAGATTCTCATGAGTAGCAAAAAGTATTACAATGGTATTTTCATAATACGTGCTGCTGGAGTATGACTGTTTGCTAGTAATACCTCTAAGCCCTGAGAATAAAATAGTATGTGTTTTTTTAGGAATGTGCTGGAGAAATAGGAAGGAAATTAGAGGTAAATTAAATCTTGGTCATAACCAGCCAGTGTTTTTCTATCTGTCAGCGAAAACTGGCAAAAAGCTCCAAAACAACAACAGAATTGTAAACTCTTGAGATGAGATTTAGTGATTTCCTGTCTGCTTTAACTGTGCCTGTGGCTTGTGGTAGAGCTACACAGCTTCAGGGTTTCCCAGATATTTCCATAACTTATTTGTCCATTTTGCATAAAAGGTTAAGATCCCACCATTTATCTAAACATTTTCCTAGTCGCCTATTCCAATTATAGCTTGTTATAGAAAGCCAGGACTATCATTTATATGTCTGTGTTGCTTTATTATAGGGATGCAGCATAAAGCAGCATGTGGAGTCAGTGAAGTGAGGGTTTTCACAATGTCTTAGCTTCCAAAAAATCTTTTCCCTTGCTTAAAAACTGTTCATCAGAGAAAGGTCACCACTCCTAATGGCATGACCTGATTCACTTCAGCCTGCCTTCCTGCTGCATGGCACATTGCACATGGTAAAATCGTGGGTTTGGTAAAGGAGCCAGAACTGATCCAAGGCAGGTTGAAGTCTGGCTGTAATGGGGTCACAGTGGTCTCACTGCCTTGCCCTCTCTCCTGGGGCTGCTGAGCCAAGAGTAATGGAAATGCTTCCCTTTCAGAATAAAAATGTAATTAGCTGAAATACATAATGGCTCTCTTTTGCATGATCAATCTTCTGAGTCTGCTTGAACTCAGGCTTTCTGTGTTAAAAAGGAGTGTTGGATGTGGACTCTGCTTGCTTTGCTTTGCTTGAAGTTCAAATAAATATTTTCATTCTGCATGATTACATTGTTGCATGCTATTTACTTCTTTCGAGTATGCAAATAATTTCCAGATTGGCTTTCAGAGGTACCTTGAAGAGGCTCAACATTTTATATCATGAGCAATTAGATTAGTTACAGGGGCACCTCTCTGCACACCTCTAACTGTTGTGACTATTATGCTGGTTCTCTTTGATCCCAAGACATCTGGGAAGCCTGGTGCAGACTTATCTAAAGGATATGGTCTGAAAAAGTAGCAACTTAGGCACTTTCCCTCCTGGGAGCATCATCTAGTACTTTATCCTTTATACTGGGTTTTACTAAATGTTTCTCCATTTCTTTGTTGGGAGGTCTTTTGAATGTGTAGTAGCTAAGACCTGAAACACTTATTACTGTGATGGAAACCTGTCTCAAAACAGCCCTCTCAAGTCACCTGCTTTTAATGGTCCAGAGATCAGATTAGGCATTGAATAATAGCTATATAGTATATACTATCTATTGCCTGTTTTCTGGCATTTCTTTGATAAGCCATTGTGTTGGTCTTTAACTTAATATTTTAGAAGTTTTTAATAGTGGTATTTGACTTCACAAATGTTTTTCCCATCTGTTATCTCCCCCTTTGTTCCCATGCAATAGGAAAGCAGAATGATACCACATTTGCATCCTTCATTTTGCCATTGTAAATATAACACATTCTTTTTAAGGTGTCCCTACACACATCACAGTCTTGTTGCAGTTTTGGATCTGAGCTGGGTGGATGTTGCAATAGGCAGACAAAATCTCTCTTCTAGAATATCCACAGTTCTTCTTGTGATATTCCACTGACTGATAGTGTTTTTCTATACCTTTTCTATTTACAATCCATCTTTCTTAAATCAGGCTGAGTGTAAATATATGTTATTTTTCAGAGAGTCTGCAGTGCTGTAATATGTATATTTTACTGCCTTTTAGTCAATTGATGAGCACTGTAGAGTTTGCATTAGAGATTCTTTTCCTTGGCAGGTGTATAAACTACATTATTCTGCATGTTCTATTATTAAATTTAGTTTGCTCAATTAAATCTCTGAATGCCTTAACAGGTCTAGATTCAAATGCAGATGTTACATTTTTTAAGAGCAAGTTTTAAAATGATGCCACGAGTGTTTGCAAACATTGAGAGTTAAAGATCTGTTCTTCAGCTTGTTTTTAGTGAGTACATTAATTGGTTGGCTGTTTAAACACCATAAATATGACATCTCAGATACCTTGAATTGTGCAAGGAGAGAGTGTCTCAGAGCTTAATTTCTCACCATGTATAATTCCAAAAATACAGTAAGATAGGAGATACAGAAAGTAAGTTATATTTATGTGTTTCTAAACTTTATATGCTTTCTGAAATGCTGCATTTCACAAAGAAAAGTGGATGTGAGAAAGTAGCAATAGGGGATAGATGGGTTTCTAACGTATTAAATCTTGAAATTTTTGCCCCATGGGTACATTTGCTTCAATGATGATAAAATCTCACATTTTGAGAAATGAAGATTACGTTCCATGAAGTTGGCAGGTTTATTATTACCTTTACGATTACTGAAAAAAAAAAAAAAAAGCAACCACCACAAACTCTATTATTTATGCAGATACCTCACTGCTTAAAGGTTTATCATGAAGATAGAATGGTGAGAAAAATAGGCCTAAGTTAGAAAGCTGTAAGAAGCAAATAAGTATTTTACTAGCTCTCATTTCATGTTTTTGGTTGTTTGTGTTGTGGTCTTTTTTGGTCTTTTTTTTTTTTTTTGGTCAGAATTACTGTTCATGTAGATATTATGTAGAAGAAAACCTTGAGATGTGCAAAGTGTTTGCTAAGACAATGATCTACACTGCTCAAAATGGTACTCTTGAGATGTATGTCTCTAATATTTGTTTTAGACAACTTTGAAATCTTGCTGTCCCAATATAAATATCCAGATGACAAATACACGTACAAATATTTTTCAGGGAATTAAGTTCGGTTGTTTTAAGGCAGAGCTTGATTTTTGTGAGTAAAAGCTGAATGAAACCTGGAACTTTGGATGACTCAGATGACCCTGAGCTTTGTTGAACTGCCACTTCTAATCATGTTTAAAAACAAGATTGCTCAGAGTCACGTAGCAGTCAGTTGTAGTTCTGAAGTTAGTTGGTTTAAAATATAGACCTGTATTTTGGCTCCAAAGTTAACACTATGTTCAGCTGGCAATAATAATTGTTAAGTCTTCTGTTAGAAAGATTTGCTGGATTGTTTCAAGATTTTTACAGTCTGGGTGCCTAGCTAGTATTCCACCTATGTAAAATACTTAGCTGTGTCATTCTGCTTATTATTTTATCATGCAACAGAAATTGAATATATTGAAGGGTTTTGTTCAACAAATGATCTCTGTTGATCTTTTAATTTTAATTTCATTCACACCTTTTCTTAGTTTATGTTTTAGAAAAAAATAATTCAAGGTGGTATGTATTTAGCAAAAAAACCTCAAATATTTGATATTGTTCTTCTTGGTCATCAATAATGTAACTGCCCATCCTTAACATATTAGTAAGAAAAAAATAACCAAAACTTTTTGTTTGAGAACAAGCAACAAAGTTTGGTTTTCACCCTTAGTGGTGTGGTGCAAGATTTTTATTCTGGAAGAATTTTGGAATGGGGGTCAAGTTTGCCTTTAAAACTTGAGTCTCAAATAGAGGAAAATATTAATATTAAATTATTCCACAAAACTCTCATGTCCCTCAGTGTGGGCCCTCTGTGCCTGCTGTGGGTGGTTTGAAGCCTGAAGCCATAGCTGAGATAACAGAATTTTTCCCAGAGCTCAGCTTGGTCCATCAAGCTGAAACCAAAATCTAAGCATCTGGCCTTCTGGGCAACTCTCTCTTTATCAGCCACAGTCAGTGATGAGCACTTTGACCTGCTGAATCCATGAACCATCTCCTCCCTCACAAATCTGAAGAGCTGAAAGGAGATGCAACTGAGGCATGTTGAGACCTAAATCATAGGTGAGGTTCTAGCAGTTTCTTCAAAAACCCCTTCCAAAAGAGGACCACAACTGATTTGTATAAGCAGTGTACATTAGGGGAAATATTTTAGCTGTTTTAAGGCAGCTTAGAATTTTCAAAATCAGTCGTAAGAAAGTAAAAAGCCACAATTAATGTGCTTGCCTAAAATTAGAAATCAATAGCTTCTCACTTTATGCAGAATGTAAGAAAGAAGCCTTTGTATCTGAGGCTTTCCATCCAGTGCCCTGTTATACCAATACAGTTTGCTATGTCCTGTGCTTCTTAAGATGAAACTGTAGCATCAAAAGTGTTATTCACTTCTGCTGTTCACTGTATTTGTAAAGGTTTTATTTCTAGATGTCAAATGACAGATTGGATCAAGGTCCAACTGTGTAAAATTTGCAAGGTTCTGTCACATAAACAAATTGCATCATAGTAATACATTGCTGATTTATCCTTCCTTTACTGAAGGATAAACTAACTTGAAATTATTACATGTATTTTCAGAGGAAAATATTCTTGTGGATGGATTCTGAAAAGTGGTTGATGTGTAATAGCCCATTTTTGGATCAAAGTCCTGCAATATGCACAGGTCTGTGATGAGTAGGTCATGAACCTGGCTGAATAACATGAATTAGTAAATAAGTAATTTACTAAATATGTGGTTTCAGTTAAAGGTAATGCACTTATTTAACAAATGCGAGTTTTTTATTTATTGCCTTCTTCTAATTCCATTCAATGCTCATTACTTGAGCACCAACACTCTGTAGATGTTACAAATTAAAATCCAGCGCTTGAAGTGAATAAGATACTTAGCACAGAAGAAGCTATCAGGATGCCTCGGGCAGAAGTTGATTTCAGGCATTATCTCTTGTTTCTGCTGGCGTGCATGTGCACGCCTGCCTGCCTCACGTGTGCACTCAGGGAGAGAGCGATGAAAAGGTCAGATGCAGGCTATGGATATGATCTCTGTTCATCTTGCTGTGCTGATGAAGTTTTGTTGATTGAATGTAAATATGCCTTAACTCTTCCACAGCATGTGCATCAAAGAGAACATTATTAGAGTGAAGACAGGCATTTGTTGGTGCAATGAAAGCAATACTGTCTGTGCAATACTGTTTAGAGGTGGTGTGCAGTGGCATCCGGATGTATTTGCATCTAAATGAGACGAGCGTTTCTTTTCATTTGGCTTTGATTTACCTTGGTCGCTACAGGTCTTTATTCCTTCTGGGATTTGGGGAACCATATTCCCATTATGCACTCATCTTCCCTTCGCATACTGTCTGCCACCTTCAGTCAGTGCCGCCAGATAAGTACATATAATAAAGATCTTTTACAACAGATCTGGTTACCATGCTGTCAGGCCAGTTACTGGAGTCTGGGACTCAGGAGGAGCAATGAGTGATGACTACAGCATTTATTTGTAGTGCTTTCTTTTTTTGTTTTTATTCTTCTTCTTCTTCCCCCCCCCCCCCACCTTTTTTTTATGTTTAGTATTGACTGTATCTCAACTGCTTCAGCATTATTAATGTTTCTGAGAATAATTGGATGACAACGCATAGTTCCAAATTTTTAGTTTTAAAATTGTTTTAAAATCATTGATTTTCCTTTTTTTTTTTTTATTTTTTTTTATTTTAGCCTCTGAAGAGCCTCAGTAGCTCATTAGCCAGCATCCTAAAGGTCTGTGTCTGACTCTCTCACTCAGTGAGTTTGTAGATTGCTGTTAGGTATGTCAAGATGCTCTATTTGTTCTGTGAGTCACTTAGTGTGAGTTAGCTCAGCAAAAGCATTTCTTGGCCCAGCTCTTCTCTTGGTTGCACCAAGTTGCATTTTAAATCAAAGTCATAGTAAATCAATTTAAATCATGGTATAGTGCTGATGTGCCATACAGGGTAGCCAGAGCTATGGCACTTAAGGATAATAATGTAGAAAACCACTTGGGAAATAAAATTTGTAAATCAAAATGAACCTCTTGTGTTGCACATTATAAACTTTTGCTTTGAATTAATGCAAGATTTCAAATCCTCCTTTGCACGATATAATCATTTCACTGAAGTTCTCTTTCCTATATTCTGCAAAATCTAAAAAGATTTCAGAACTATTCTAGCATTGGAAAAGGGGAAACTATCATTTGTTTGGATTGCAGCACCTTCCAAGGAGCACTGGACATTTACCAAAGGCAGAGGAAGGTCCATCCCATGGCCCAAGGACTGAGTGATTTAAAAAGGCAAAGGCAGTTACACAAGGTAGTGACAGAGTAGTGCGTACTCTTCTAATGAGAGAATTATCCCCTCATTGACAAGACTTATTCTCACTGTCTTCACTTTTTCTGTCCCTTTTCTCATTTCAGTGAGGGATTTCTGATTTCTTACCTACGTTTATCCACGTTTTGTATGTTTGTGTCTTTTGATGTTAAGTACATTTCCCTTCAGTGGAGCATCTCCAATATTTCCCTTTTCATTCCCTCTCTGAATCACTGGGGCAATCCTGTCCTTCTGACATACCTAATGGGATTTGTCAAGTCCTTGGTGTAACCATGTTTTATTTCCATGAGTAATGAGACACTGTGATAGGGCATCTTGTCCTGCCCTAAACGAGACATGCCAAGCCAAACATGAAATGGAATGCCAAACGCTATGTCCTATATGTTTGTCAAGTGTGTGATCTATTTTTTAGAGACCCAACTCAGTACACTGAAATATTTTACTACTTGTGAACTTTAGCTTCTGTTAATATGATTGAAGCAAGTGGAAATGGAAATTGTCAGGGCAATTTAACAAAGCGAGTCTGTAAAACTCATTACATCCCAGGTAGTAAAATCACTTTAGAAGGCACATTCTTCAAACTTGAGCTTTATTCAGTAAACTGCATTGGTGCCTGACCTTTTAAGAGCTTTCCCTTGCTTGGGAGGGAGGAGGGGGAAAGGCCCTGTTGTTCAGAGCTACCTATCTTAAATTACAAACAGCAGCCAGACTTGACTCTGTGCTTTAGATCACACAGGATGACAAAGTGTGCAACTGCTCCAAACAGACAGTTAAATGGCCAGCTATTTAGATGAGTTTGATGTGTATTTCATGTAATTGTATACTCCATAAAGCAGTAAAAAAGCAATGTTGTGTGCTGGCTGTATTTTAGCACACACAAAGTAAATCAAAATACCAATCTCATATTTGTAATTCTACCTAATCTCATCAAGACCTGATGCTGCAAAGAAGCTTTAGATTGATACTAGGTAGTGGGTGTGAGAGGGTTAAAGATGTTTTGGAGAAAATAATTCCTGTTAGGTCTATATCTAATTTGCATAGCAAGATAAATTACCTTGTTGAGAACTCTCTAAGACCATGGCTGGATTTCTCCTGCACTGCAGTGTAAACATGCCCCTAAGTGTGCCTCTCTCTGCACTGTCTCCATGCATGTCACCAAATAGATGACAGGCTTTTCCTGCCAAAGTTATGAATGAGCTGTCAATCCACTCTAGATAACAAATTTAGGCTCTATTTTTTTCCATATATTTTTTTAATACTTTATTTTCCAATCGTACGCCACAAATTTTGATTAGTGGCATGCATGAAAAGCAAATGTGTCATGGGCTGCATCTCTACCAGTTCATTATTTTCATTTTCCAGTATCTAAACAATTATGAGCTGTAGAGATTGCATTTTCTTGGAGCTATCCTTTGCCAGGCTCATGAGCACAAGTCAGGTTGCTCATTAGTGAGCCCACACAGAGTTTAGTCCAGCAACCTTTGAAGTAAATGGAAAGCCCCCCACATATTTATTGGGTGTCAGATAGACATTTGGTGCACATTGTGGCATTAAAAGATTTTGTCTAATTATGTAATGAGGCTTTTGCCTTATCTATCTAGTTTGTAAAGTTATAGGAAGTATGTTAGAGCTGATTGTGGAAAATTTTGAACAGAGAAAGTTATCCTGTTTTGCAATTTTCATGTTTTTTCATGTTTTGGGAGTTTGTTTTATTGTTGTTTTTTTTAATTATTATTATTATTTGTTTTTTTGTTTTTGAGGTGGTTTTGGTTCTTTTTTGTTTGTTTGTTTTTTGTTTTGTATTTTTTGTTTTTTGTTTTTTTGTTTTTTGGGTTTTTTTGCCATTGATGTTATGCATTTTTTTCCCTCCTGGATCTGCTACCATCTTATCTAGAGGTTTCCTGAACATCTTTCAAGATAGTCGGTAAAAAACATAAGTGAAAATAAAAGATGGTTAAGAATGGATTGGGAGTGAGGAATAGAAACCTTAGAAAGGGAAGTTTTTGCAAGAGTAATTGGCATAAAATAAGAAAAATATGTTTCTTTTGATTTCTATGGGCACAAGGATTTGCAAATGCATGAATGGTACTGAGTCTTACATGCATGAAAATAGTCAGGTCCATAGGTGACAGATAAAAAACTATGTAAATTCATAGCAGTCCTGGTAAGAGTCCTCCTTTTGTATGTAATCCACAAAACGTTTGCCAGCATAAAGAAGTGATGGGAGATGATTATACATATAGGTAATGGAAATCTGCAGTAGCTGTTTTTTTTTTAACCACAGAGAAGTACTGATCATTGCATATAAATTGTTTTTCTTCAAGGGGAACTTGGTGCTAAGCCAGATGCAAAGCCTAGGATGATGCCTCTAAAAATCTGGCCTTTTCCCATGCAAAAAAGAGATGCCCCTTGTTTTCCAACAGGTGAAATTTATTCCATTATTCTTATACATTGGTAGCATTTCTTCTTCCCTGTTTAAATTCCCTTTTCCAGTGTGTGGCAATGCCTTGGGTTGGAAGCATTAAAAGGGGAGCAATTATAGAAGAAACATTAATGTTTCAGGAGGTGTTAGAATGTGAATGATCCACCATCCCAAGGAAGAGGAATGCAGATGAAGCTTTGATTGTTGATATATGTGGCATGCTTTATGTTTTTTTTTTTTTCATAAATACTCTCCTTTGCAGAAAACAGAAACAGGGGTAGTTGGGACCATGCTCTGTTCTACTAATCAATCTGCAAACTGTGTGCTGTAGTGACACTGACATAATACCTGTTTTTAATGCCTAGTTGCTGTGCCTGGAATTTTAAAAAACATGCTTTAAATACAACACAGTGTGTTTACTATCCATAGCCAGGTAATCTATAGCTGTTGTTGAGGTAGGAAGCAGTTTTGAAGGTTTACATTTCTGGAAGGAAGGTTGACATTCATTGAAGGCATTTAATTTGATGGTGAGGTTGCTTGAATACTCAGCTTGCCTACAATTATTAGAATTATTTCACCTAAAGCAGAGTTTTCCAAAACTCTTTCTCTAGAACCAGCTACAAACTCCCAGTGGTTTTTGCAGATCCCACTCTGGGGCTCACAGAAATAATAATGAATTGCCTTGCCTTAGTCAAACATTTTTAACCAGCAGTATTTTCCTTTTATTTCTGAAATTTCAGATTTTAAGGCAAATTATTCATCTTTGAATATAACAGATAGTGCAGCAATCACTCTCTCCCTGCATGCTCCTCTATTTGAAATGCAGGTCAAATGTTGATGAAAAAAGGAAAAAAAAAAAGAATTAAAAAAATATTGGATTTTGCAAACTGTATTTTATTGGCTTTTGCAATGCAACGGTTGCATTTCAATTGTTGGCCTTTTTTCTCCATTTGCATTATTTTACATCTGCTCCCTTTAGTGTCATCATCTTTTTAAGTGCTTTATTGTTGGTAAAAACTGAATTAATAATCATTTGCATTAATATTTACATCTGCACAGTCTTAGAATTTACCAAATTCTATGAGATACTGCAACCTGGCCTCAGTTCAGAAAAATATTTTAAAATATGTTGCAATTCCATTATTGTAGTTGATCATATTAGTTTTTGTTCAGAAGATGAGCTTAACGATGTTTAAAATTAAATATGTGAACTGCTCAGCCAGCTTTTCTGTCTGTAGCTCAGCTCTCTTCTAACCTCAGCTCTCTGATTTTCATTTTGCTCATAACATGGATAGAATGAGTTCCTGGGGAAGTCCCTACAGAATTACCCTACAAACACAGCCTCCTTGCTGAGGGAAAGATCTGACCCTGCCCTTGGAGCACAGGGTCATTTTCAGCAAGCTTAGTCAGGGGTTTCCAATAAACTGTCTTAGCTTGAATTGCAGTTTTGGTTGGTGACTTTGACGTCACTGTGTGCAAGCAAGAGATGGTCACAGCTGTGCATGTGTTTAGGCTGACAGTGATTCCTCCCCAGCTTGGGTGAGGAAAAATGTGTTGGACTGTATTTAGTTTAACTACCTGGAGTGAAAGGAAAAGATAGGTTTTTACAAAAATGGGGAGAAAATCTCATTTACACAGGGCTTTTAGTACCCAGCATGAAGTAGCCTTCATCATAATTATTGGAACATTTTTTCCCAGGAATATGGTAGCAATGTTTGAAGGCACAAGATTCAGACCTGTTTGTCTTCTTAAAAAGTGTTTGTGTTGGAAAACAGATGCAGCTGTTTGGTATATACACCATTTTCCTGGTAATCTGACTCTATCAGTAGCAAAATGAAATTGCATATAAATTTATTGTTGAAATGATGAATAGTCACAGGGAGGACACCTACAGTGACTCCTTGTTTGTCACAATTTCCCCCCAAAAGATATGTAGGCAGTAAGCATGATCCCCTGTTAAATCACTGGAGTTTTTCTCATATTTTTGTTAGTCACTGCAATTATTTCTTTTGTCCTAGTGCTTATTCTTCCAAGCCATAGAATAATTCCAGGATACAATTAATTTCCAGCAATTCTCACCAATTTTAGTGGGATTTGCAAGCTATCAGTTCTTTTCCAGATGTGCAGAGTGAAAATATCTATACTCTGTATATATCTGTGTATATGGGAGTATATATATATGGGAGGCTGGAGCTGTCTGTAGTAGATAGTAAATGTTATTGAGTATATTATGTACAATCTATTGAATATAAATCTGCATCACCATTCCTATTTTGAATAACTCTTCTCTCTTTTTCTCCTATTGCTCATATTTTTTTCCTGCAATTAAGTGAAAAGGCAAGCAGCAGAAAAGCACATTAAGAAAATATAATAGCTAGGTGCATTTTTGTAGGCCTCTGTCCCTTTTTTTTTTCATGCAGTGGTATATAAATTATTTGTTTAAATGTTAAGCTACACAAAGATAAACAATTCAACACAGAGAAAGGACATTTAGGAGTCCTCACAGCAAACACAGTGATGGCTAGAAACAATACTAGTGCCTTCTAGGGACTTGGAGAAAATAAAATATATTTCAAATCGTTGTAATAGCAAGCCATGATCCCCTTCTCCTTTCCTAGAAAAGAATGCCAAAATTTAAAAAAATATATATTATCAGTGACAAAGTATGTAAAAAAATTATCTTTGCTAGATTTTAGAATTAACTCATCCAGTAACTATTTCTGAAGTAACAGTATCTTGTAAAAAATCGGATCAGTATTAAGGCAGCTTAACTGGCTACATGGTGTGTCTGCATTGTGGTTGGTACTTTCTCGTGGAGGTTTCTCTCTCTACAGCATTGCTGTGTAAGAGTTTGAGTAAGCTAGAGGAATTTCTGCCTGGTAGGGTATACTTGATACAAGCAGACACTGTGCAAAGCAGGCCTTACAGTAGTGCTGGCTTAAAATATTCAACCTGTAATATTCTGGGGAAAATTTCCAGTCTGGTAACTGTGTCATATTTTCTCTCAAAACACTGTTTGTTTTCTATAGACAAAGAGCAGCTTTTGTATAGGTAGTTGAAAGTACAAAGAGGTCTCTTGGCAAATCATTAATCTTGCTTATAATTGCTAGTCAGCACTGTAGCTCTTTTCCATAAATTAAGAGGAGGGTTAGCCAAACATCTTGTGTTTCCTGAGGCAGGGAGCAAGAAGAGCTGATTGTCAGGGGCAGGGACCCAATTTGAAACTTGTGTATATGTGTAATACCATTCAATAGGGGAGAAGGGAGGGAAGAAAAAGATAGGGAAAAGAAGAATTAGTTTAGAAAGCTGGAAGACAGTCTTAATGCATCCTTGGCTTCCATTGTTTAAATGCCTTTTATTTTGCTCCTAAGTAAATGGCATAACTATCCGTGTTTCTCTCATATTTTGTTTCTTGTGAGCGTGTTTACACACACGTGTCAGGGGAAAAGTGAGTGGCCCTGGTCTCACACCCCAGAGTGGACATCCACACTGGGGGCTGGCAGGACAAGGACCATGAGGAGCAATGATTTGGCCAGATCCAGAGGATGTCTTCTATAAACATCTCCACTGAAAAAGGCAGTTAAACTGCTCCTCCTCCCTGATGATGTGCATCTAATCATTATTTTCTCAGGGGCGCAGTTGCATCACCTGCAGTTTATGGTGTGGGGTGAAAGCTGAGGGACCTTCTGAGAGAGGATTATTCTCATTCTTCCCTATGCCTGCTATTTTATTCATTCAGGGGGGTGTCTGAGTTTTCCCAGTGTGACAGTCTAGACAGGGAAGGGGTAGGCTATCACCCTCCTTGCACTGTGTTCAAGGGGCAGGCTGCTTGCTCCTGGGATCAGAGCAGGTACAGAGAGTCTGCTGGGGTCCCCACACCCTGCTGTCCTACAAACAACATGCAGGTGCAGGGCTGGGCTTTTCATGTCCTTCTAACTTCCCCTGTTGTACTTCTGTAATTTCCTCCTAACTTTTCACAACAGAGAGCTCTTAATTAGCCTTTTCTAAGTTGGACTCTGAGTCTGACTTGGCTGCTTGTGAAGAGCTCTTTAGGTAAGTCAAGTGTGGGGTGCTCTTCTGTTCTAACACAGCTTGTCAGCTCAGGGATTTCACACACTGGTCTGGCAAACACTTTTCTTTGTATCTATCTCAGGACTACTACTCTTGCAAAGTGCTTTGAATGCATTAAAAAAAAAAAAAAAAGAAAAAGAAAAAAAGCCCACACAAGGCAAAATGCTGGTCTGGAAGAGCTTGCACAGTGTTGGTGTTTGTGGATTAAATGTGTACAGCATGCAGCTTTACTGCACTAGCAGCTTTTAGTACTGAGCCATTCAACCTCCTCTGATAAAGACTGGCATATTGCCCACTTCCTTATAAGTTTCTGGATACAGCATAATGATATTGAGGATGTGACCAAGAAAGCATGCAGCTCCAAACAAGCATGCTGGTGCTTTGCATGCCAGGCAATATGGTGCTCTTGACATGGGGTCTTTCCCTTTCCCAACATTTATCTGCCCTGTTTAGATTGAAACCTATTTTGGGAGTTTCCTTAAGTTTTATTTTTAAATTGTCTGTCAAATCCCAATACTCAAACTACCATAATAGAAGAAAACACAACAACATCAATTACTCTAAAAAAATAATGGACGTTACACTGAAAGTTGCACGTGCAAATTTATAGTATTGCTCGGACTTTTTAAAACATTATAAAAAATTCCTCTTTAGCAAAAAGAGGCAAAAAGCACTGCTGCCTTCTGGGCAGTAGCATTATGGCATTCCTGTACAGTAGATTTTCCTAACCTCCCAACTCTGTTTAAATGCCTGTACAAAGATGCATGCCCCATGGGGACTGCAAAACAGTATCACAAAATGCCTAAAAGCATGGGAGGCCACATTTTGTATAGGATCAAGAATGCTCATCATCTTGTCCCCTTGATAACCTCTCAAGGGCCACTAAAATGGCAATGCTCTATCTCCAGTTTGAAAACTGCTGCTCTCCAGGCGAGGGATTAACTCAAGCTTCCTAGTACACAAAGTAAAGGTACTATTCAGATTGACTTCTTAGGCAATGCAGAAACCTGATTGCATGAAGATAAGTGCAAAGACAACGTTTGTTGGCAGAGAAGTTAGTTCTCTGCCAACAAACAATAAGTGAGATAATTAGAAATACAAAATGCAGAAAAACATGAACATGGAATGGAGAAGTCAGAGCTTGAAGAAGAGTATTTACATACTGCTCAGATAACTGGTGTTTTTCCAGTTCATGTAAATTCTCTTTTCTTTTTTACTGTTTCATTCTTTGGTCAGTTTTCTGTTTAAATTTCAATTTGAATTATGGGAAGAAGGACCAGATGGTTATACAGTTGGGATTGTGGCAGAGAGGTAGAAAATGATTTTATATTATGAACAAACCAGGTTCTAGCTGTTTGATCTCAGCAATTTCTTCTTAGTTAGGAAAGCCATCTATTAAATTTCTGTTTCCCATATGGTCACTCATAGGTTGAGATCAAGTCACCTCTAAACCATCTCTTTGATGAGTTAAATAAATTGATCATCTTGCATCTCACACTGTGAAGCAAATGCTTTGATCCTTTCATCATTCTTCTGCCTTTTTCCCCTGCAACTGCTCTAGTTTTTCCAAGTCTTTACTGTGAAAGTGAGAACTTAGACCTCACAGTTCCTGGATTGCAAGCACTAGAGCCAAGGTGTTGTACTTACTCATCCTGTATCCTCTTTTCATCACATCATAGCCTCTTGAAGCACTGCTACTCTTAAGAACTCATGTTCATCTCATTTAGCCTGACCTCAAGACTTTTCAGAGGTACAGCTCAGGGCTGAGCTCACCACCTAGAAAAATGCTATTTCTTATTCCTAGATGAAAGCTTGTATGCTTTTAGACAGGGCATTGTTTGGTTATGTTGATGCATGAGAGGGCACACTGATGTCAACTTTTGAATCAGTGTGATCTGGAGCTCTAGTGAGAATAAATAGTTTTGCTATTTTCATTGAAAATAGCATGATTGTAAAATGAATGGTTGTATATCTGGGCAAAAAATACTTCAAGATGCAGGCGAAATGGGAAAAAGATCATGCATAAGATTGGTTTGGTTTTGTGTGGGGTTTTTTAAACCAATCCAGTAATTTTATTAGCCTAATTTAGACATCTTAGTTTCAAAAGTCAGAATTTAGGCATTATTTAAGATGGTTGTTTTGCATTGCCATGTTTATATAAAAGACCTCATGTAACTGAGTATAGAGGGGGGGGAAGAAAATCCTTTGATCCCTGAGCAAAATGTTTTTATGTAAGTAGCCTTCTCGTGGTGAGCTCTGGAAGTCTGGACAGATCATTGTCCATCTGTTTTTACAACTTTGTGTGATCACCGTCCAGCAGTTGCTGTTTAATCTACAGAGAATAAACACTTCCAGAGCTGACAATGTGCTTCCCAGGTGCTGAGGGGGAGGGTCACACAGCCAGGCCATTTGCTGAAATGTAGGAAAACAGTCATCCAGAGAAAACAAATGTCCATGGAGACTTCAGGGAGGAATCACATCTCTTTCATTTTCCTTCTCTTTTAGAAACCAGAGACTCTTTTGGAAAGAAATATAAAGGTACTGGTAACTTGTCTTGTGCTGGATGGGTTAGTGCACAAGAAGGAAGAGATGCCAAGATCTTTAGAATCAGTAGCTCTTTTTTAAAGATTAAAGGACTGTGAAGGAAACATGTAATGTTTGTGCAGAAGGCTAATGAAACAAATTGCCATAACTGTGTTTCCATTTGGACCACTGTTGATTGCTGGATGAGGGATTGGGGGCCCAGAACAGCAGCCTGGAAACGAGCTGCTGTGTCTGGATTGTGTCATGGCAAGGAGGTTTAGTATCTCTGAGGCACTTCCCTCTTTCTGGAGCTTGACATCCCCTCCAAAATGTTATGCAGCAGGCAGCCAACCAGCCCTCATTGCTGTTCATCCCAAGGACTGTGCCTCTCCAGGCTACATTCAGATCAGAAATTCTGTGCTGGTTTTCTCACCCCAAGAGAAGGTTGCAGGGCTGAGGCTCCCTGGCACAGGATATAAGTATTGTACATATGTTTTCGTGTTATGGTAACAAAAAGGCATATGCCACTGTCACTGGTGCTGCTCTAACTACAGCACTGCTAGCTTCTTTTTATCTTGATCTCAGCTTTGTGTTTCTATTCACAGGATATTCCTTCATGGAAATCCAAAGGGCATCACAGAACCGATGCACTGATGCACAAATTTCCTGGCTTCAAGTACCCTGTGCTTCTGAAATCCAGAATATTCAGGGCTCTTTCCTTATCTTTCTTAAACTGTTCTTCACTCTAAAGTGTACAAGACCCTGTAGTCCTAGATAGTTTATTCTCCAAAATGCTCAGAGTATCTCAGCTCCAGCCACGTTTGTGACTTTTGTTTGTTTGTTTGGGTCTCTCTCTTTTAGTAGTGGTTAGTCAGACAGATGAATATGAACCTAATTTGGGGGCCTAACTAACTTTCCTGGCATCCTTTCATCAGGTCCATCAGCTGTGTGTGGCAGGGTTTCAGAAAGGGGAACAGGAGAGGGAATGAAGCAATTTGGAAGGAGTGTGATGGGGCTTTACTCTTGATCGGTCCCCGAGTACATAAAAATAAATCTTGTCCAAACACATGCCTTTCTCTAGCTGCAGTGGTTTTAAAAGCAAGTTGCCCTCTGAGCTGGGATTCCTTCTGTGTTTTCTCATCCCAAATTTAAGGCTTGGTGGTTTTCAAATGTAAGTAAGTGTTTCCCATCTTTGCCTCTAATCCATTAATATCACATATCATCTAAGCTGCTGAAATTAATAAGTGTAGTGAAGAAACCACATCCACACCCCAACTGGCCTTCTTGTGTGTCTGGCCTAGGCTGACAACCCTGCCTGCCAGCAGTATCCATCACTGCCAAATGTGAGTCTACTGGGTTGCAGCAGTAGGTTTATGAAGTATTTTGCCACTACAGGTCAAACAATTGAATATGAATATTGGCAGGATCACATTGAGAGTGTTATTTATTAGAGCTGTTCCTTCTTAGAAAATGGGTTTTTAAATGGACTCTGGAGCTAGCTCAGGACTGGAAGGTGAAGGTTTTGTGTCTAGCTGAAAGGCTGTATAAACCAACAGCAGCCAACACAAGGTGTAGAAGCTGGGAAAACTCCATGCTCTGAATGTGTCTGAGTCAAGTTCAGGGTCAGCACACTTCCATTCTGAACAAAAAAAAAAAGAACACCCATTCCTTGCCAGCCAGAAACACCAGACAACTGAGGTTACTGGGAGTTTGCTAATCAAATTGGGACCTTTTTGTTTGTCATGACTTAGACTGCTTCAAATAGCATCAGCTGTTTCCATCTTGTAATTATCTGTAGTAAGGAAGGCTAAGGAAAATTTAAGAATAATTTCTGCACTCATTTTGTTACCTGTAAGTATCTTTCTAGCCTGTCACGATTTTCTGTTAATCTATTCACCACTATGAAGTTTAAAAACAGTAATGAAGAAAAATAATTTGTGGATTACATCATTTCAGAACAGACCTTTGAGGTTTAACTGCAAGGTCAAAGTCACAAGGCAGGCACTGGTTTTGACACAAGGTGCTTTATCATCTGCAGAGCTTAAGTTCAGTGGTTCTTTGAAAGCTGGGAGATGCCTGCTGAGAACTGCTTTGTGTCAGGTTGACCTTACCAGCAACAGACACTGTGAGCAAAGATCTTAAAAAGGGGTGTGGATGACACATTTATTTATTTACCTATCTGTCACTGATGGTACTTTGAGACATAACAGCCTTGCAGAGCCTCATTAGGTTCATGTAAAGGGAAGTATAGGGGAAAACTACTTTGTCTTGTCAGTACATTACATATGTGTGTATATATACCCACCCAGAGCTCTAAAGAGAGAGAGAACGATTTAACAATTTTTTATTATATAATTTAAAATGGCAAAATACTTGCTAGGATTTGGCACATGATATGATGTTCCCAAAGTACTCTAAGCATGGCACATAGTACTGATGATAAAAAAAAAAAAATCTATATCTGCTACTTCAGATTTTGATCCTTCATTCTGGGCTGCCAGAGCATGGATGACTCAGTAAATAGTACCAACCCTCAAGATTAAGAGGCAGCAAATTCAGGGTAGTGTGGATACTGTTCCATGCTCTGTTGGTGGTTTACTGTGTGACACTGGTCAATTCATTTTTTCTCACCATCTTTGTACTCCCTCTAGCTTTTTCTTTTTGATACCTGTTGCTCTTGGACACTTTCTTACTTTCTATCTGTGCAGAACATAGCACAGAGCAGTCCTGTTCCTGTCACTGTATCATAAATATTAGAGAAAAGAAGGAGAGAAGCATTTTTCTCTGGTTGTTTTTCAGTGTTTCCATTGCACTCTAGGGAATACTGTGGCCAGGCTGACATGAAATGTGGAAATGCATAGTAGGAAAAAGGGCTTTTGTCAAAGTGGTCCCCCCACTCCCTCAGGATGGTGTGGATCCTGTTGTTGGGAAACTGGATGTTTGCTTCCTGTGTGTGATGGAGCTGGTGGCTCTGCTGGTAATGCACCTGCTTAAGTGTTTTGTGCTGGATCACAGCCAAAACAAATTGTGAATTCCTTATCCCCTCGTATCTCCATTACTGTTTCAGAGCTGTAGCAAGGCATTTTAGTGTCCAGGGTAACTAACACCTTGTACTTGGCAGCTCTGCTGCTCCCCCCATGTGATCTCCCAGGTGTCAGCACCTGGGCTGGGGGAGGCTCGGGAAGGAGTCCCAGGCACAAGGCAGGTGGCTGCAGCCCACCTGCATGGCCAGCCCTGCTGCCATCACACAGCACTGCTGCTGTCCCCTCCATCCTCATTTGGAGACAAGGCTGAGCCAGGGAGGGCACTGCTTTGGACCTTGACAAGGCACTGCTCTTGCTCCCTATGTAAAAAGGGTTGGGCAGTGGCCAGAGGCAGGCTGCTGGGTTATTCCCACCATCCAGTTTGGATGCTTCTTCTATCCCTGGCCTTACCTTCTCCCTGAAGGTTTCCCTGCCCTTCCCCAAGCCATGCTTCTGTCATCAAAACTCTCAATCTGCTTGTATGCAGTCCCTACTTCTGGAGTTTTACATGGCATGATCTTATTTATTTAGACTGGTCCCAAATCCACCGTTACAGCTGATCCATTTATGCAGCAGCCCCATAACTCCTATAGTTTTGACAGTAAGCCCTTGTAGGTAGGTCTACCTCCAGGAAAGCCTTTGAGATGACTGAAATGTAATTAAAAAGTGAAGACCAGATGTTTCTTCCCAGATTATGTTTTCAAGATCACAACAGCCCTTTCAAAAGGGAGGAGAGAAATGGGAAAGAAGATAAAACCTCTGCATCTCTGCTTTAGCAAGGGAATTTCCTGAAGTATATACAAGAAAAATCTGGATTTTGTTAATTTTTTTTTTTTTCATTCCACACTGAAGTCTGTAAGCAGCTTGAAATGGTAATAAAACAAAGTGGACTTTCCATTCCATTGTGCAAAGCCAGCAGATTTGTTTTTCCCTAGTGCACCTGCTTTGTTGCTCAACCTTTCCAGAGGGAAAAAAAAAAAACCCAAAAAAACCAAACCTACTTTTTTTTTTTTTTTTTTTTTCTGGTACAGTGGTTTACTAGTATTTTCTTTTTCTGTAATTTGCCATTTGCCACAATAAAAATGTTTTCTTGGATATACTTTTGAAAATTCTTCATCCCATTCTGCGAAGGCAAATAAAGATGTGGAGGAGTTGGGGGAGAAAATCCGCATTCATCAAAAGCAAAAGAGAATGTTTGAATAGGTACAAATCTTTATAGTAAAACTGCCAGGAGACACACAGCATTAATGTAATTATGGCATTGAACTGGCAAATTAGAGGAGATATATTCCTGTCATTTTTAAACAAGACACTTATACAGACAGAACGATTATTTGATAGATTGAGGTTACTTTTAAGTATTTAATTTTATTCTGTGGTCTGTGTATTATGTTGTATTTGTGCTGTCCTTGACAAGAAAAAGTCCTGTCAAAAAAAGAGGGTTTTTTCCCAGGAGAGTATGATGATGCTTTTTTGTCTTGTAGACAGCAAATATGTGGGCAAACTTTACAGGTATTTGCTTATTATCTTTATAAAAAGTTAAATATGGATATGTTATTTAACTTACCAATTTAAACTGACTTCTAAAATTCAAGTACTAATAAATGTCCTACAAACCTCTTTAGGATATACTAAATCTAGTTTATGTCCAGGGAATATGTTTTGCCTTGTCCTAGGCAGCATACACATTTATCATGACCTGAAAAGAGATCTTGTTTAATGGTCACTAGGACTACATTGTTGTAAGTTCTGTTTCAAAGTGGGACCTTTTTTTTTTCTTCCCCACTTGTTTTGGTACTTTTCAGGACATGGTCATTGTAAAATTATGTCCTCATTAATAAAATAAAATTCAGTCATTACATATACATATACATATACATATACATATACATATACATATACATATACATATACATATACATATGCATATATATATATGAATAACCATTTCAGTTTCACACTACCAGAAGAATAGGAATACTTGAGTAATATTTATATGAAAGTAGCACTATTACTCCCACAGAAATAATGAAGGTGTTTTTAGGTGTTTTGCTAAATTGATGCTCCTAAGAATTCATCATTTCTGTCCAGACCTGGGGATAGCAGTGGGCAGTCAACCTTCCTATCCTTATCTAGAGTCAGTGAAGACTGAAAGGTGCTACTGTATGTCACCTTCTTGGGCACTGCTGCTAAGGACAATGCTGGAGTGACACAAGGAGACCATAATGATTTCTGATTTTGGGCTCCTCACTTGTTTTTTTTTTGGAAATACATCAAGTGGAATCCTGAACTGGACTCCTGAGTAAATTTAATCTCAATGTACCTGAGTTCCCTGTGCTCCACAATGGCTCTGTGATATGAACCAGCACATGTCAAGTGGGAGTAATTAGAAAATTTGCATTAAAAAATATACATTCCTGATTCACACTGAAATGCAAATGTAGATGCAACCTCAGTGAGCTTCCTACCTGTTCATATTCAAGCTACTTTGTACCTCTTGGAAAATGTTAAGGAAACAAGTGAGAGCAGATTGGGATATGGGAGTAATTGCAGACTGGGTAAGTGGGAATCAAGGCTAGAAATTGCCTTAATTTATGTTGTAAATAACTTCATACAGCCATTATTGGAAAAGGAGCCTAATAGAGCAAGTAGATTGCTTTATAAGGTTAAAAAGATATACTGGATTGTCTTTTGCCCATATTGCTATCTGTTCATAACAGTGCAGACTCTGTTTTTCAGCTACAAGTTTAGTCCCTTGAGCCTCTGTGACAAAATTTCTGCTCCTTATAGAATATTGCAACATGTACTGTCTAGAATAACAGTTACCTGAAAGCATGGAGAAGAAAAAATGCAATGCCTGCTATCATGTTTCTTCAAACAGAGTCTGTGCTGAGGAGCCAGAGTTCAAAAGCATATTGTGGTACAGCCTGAGCTGAGGCACTGAGTGCTCACATTGAAGAGGATTGCAGGCTCGGGGATTCAGGCATGCAGGGGATTCAATATACATCTACCAGAGGATTGCTGTAAGGGTTTTGTACCTTAGGTTTTTTTAAGGTACAGATGGGCGTGTCCAGGTACTCAAAGGTTGGATTATGGAGTGCAGTGATGTGCAGTGATGCTACCTGTGCAGTGGTAGAGAAGTAGGGAAAGTTAAGATGCCCTTTTCCTCTGGCCTCTTTTTTTAAGTAGACTAAGTTCTTTTTTCAAATTGTAGCTATTTATAAAAGATTTTCATCATAACTGTCTCTCCTTAGATTTTTATCATGGTAGTCCCCTGGCTCCTAAAAACCTTGCTCTAATCAACCTCATTGACACCTCTATAATTAAATGGAGAGACAGGAGGCTGAAGAAGTGGAAAAGAGATGATAAAATAAAAAGGAAGCCTTCAAAACTGTGCTCAGAAGTCCCTGGAGCCACTCCTGACGGAAGAGTTTGGCAATTCCTGAATTTTCAGGATTTAAAAATGAGGAAGAAAAAAAAAAATACTGGCTATTTGTTTTTTTAGAATGTTTGGCTGTTACATCTGTTCTTCTCCTGGTACTTTATATCAGTGCTGTAGATTACTGTAGTGGAGAATATCTGTAGACCCTTGTGTCATCTGGAGCTTCACAGTCCTATCTTTAAATGTAAAATATTTTGAAATGTGCAAAACCAATCTGAACCTCTTCCCTCTCAACTCCAGTAATTTCTGCTCTTCCTCCTTATCTCTCTCAGCTTGTTCCTTCCTCTGCAGCTTCTTTGAATTCCAGATGCTAAAATACCTGCTGAATAAATTTTGATTATGGTTTCAAAAAAGAAACGTTTTACAAAGAATTGAGGGAGGGGACAGGGGGTGCCCTTTGTTAATTTTTTTGATGTTTTGAGAAATAACCAGTCCCAAATGCTTAATGAAAAAAAGCTGAGAGCTTTGAAATGTCCTCAGAGCCACTGTTTCGCTGTACCTGACAGTGCTGGTGTTGTGTGTATTTTCAGTCCTCTAGATGGCTTAACCCTACAGCAAGAAACCTAGAAGAAATCAGATTTGTAAGAAGATCCTATCTGCCTTAACAATAACACCTTATTTATTTGTAGTAGATCTCTCAGAGGCAGGCTCTGGCTTCCTCTTTGTACAGAACATGTTGGGAGGTAAGGGACAGAGGGTGTCATGGGAGGGCTGGTGGATGCAGGTCCTTCCCTCTGGTGCTGCTGATGAAGTCCATGGTGTTGCTGTGGCTTCTTGTCTCTTAGTTCCCCTGGGATTGGGACAACTGGGTCTCCTTTCCCTACATCACTGCACAGGAAATGTCTCCAGTGGACCTGCCCATAGACCAGCAACTCTGCTGCATGACAGCTTCAAAATACTTCACTGGTACCATTCTGGTCTGATTTACTTGTTGAACTTTTTTTCTTTTCTTTAATGCTTTTTCTGCAAATTGGGGAAGTCTTCAACAGCTCTCCTACGAGAGCATACCAGAAAAGGGCACAGGTGGATGTGGAAGATGATGCTACAGAGACCTACTGGCTTTCCTGCTCTGCCCCTGAGGGATTTTAGGTGCCACTTCAGCTATTTTTAACTATGTAGCTGCATAGCCTATCCTCCTGGGAAGGGATGCTGACTTGAGCTTGCCCAGACTGGGCCATGTTTGTCCCTCTCACCAAAAGCTTGCTGAAAATTTGTTTTCATGGATATAAAAGGCACTATCTTCCTATTATTACATGAAAGTTGATAGAGATTATTTAGGACAAGGGTATTTGTTCCCTAATTTTAATATCAGGATTTTAATAGTCTGTGCTACAGGTTGGCATTTGTTGCTTCCTGATTTTTCCCAGAGTCCTTTCCAGCCTTCAGCACCCTGGTTACTGCAAGTCTTGGGACAGTAAATTTTTCTATATTCTGTTTGAATAACCTGAGCAAGAACATGTGTTGGTGATTATCTCAGCAGGTCTAGTTTTAACTCAGCCCTGCAGCAGCTCCCTGCCCTCTGTGAGCTCCATCAATACTGACCATCACAAACTGCAAACCCCTTGCTTACACCCAAGTAGTATTGTCTGGCTCCCAAAACACTGGAGAAGGCACAGATTTAACCAAAAAGTGCATGCACATGTCTTCACCTTTATGTTTTAGGAGAAGGCCACATTCCTTCAGACTTTTTGTTGTCTCTGCCATGCATAGTCTTGAACCTGAAAATAGCTTCCTGCTTTCTCTCTCCATTCTGCCAGAACTTTTAAAATGCTGTCCTCCCTCTTGGTCTCTAAACTTTCAGTACTCCCTTTTGTGAACTTGTGCTTGCCCTGGAGATGAGATGCAGTCCCACAGAGCTGGTCATGCTCCACCATGTATCTCAAGATGGCTGGTTTGAACCCTGCCTTGTGTTAATCAAGGCAGTCAGGAGATAATTCTCAATCATTTACTCTGATTTTATGGTTGTCACTGCCCATGTTATGTGTGCTGTTCTCAGCCTTATTCCCCCATGTCTCTGTGCCCATCATGGACCCAAATGTTGCCTCCCAGAGCTGTGTACTAATTAGCAGACTTTTTTTTCTGATGAACCCATGTAGTGTTGTTTTGGGCTAAATCAGTGTCGAGGTTGGTGACTGCCATCCTGAGAGCTGATAAAGGAGGTTTGTAAAATGAGCATGACCTAATGAATGCACAGCTCTTCTGCGTGGTCGGATTTTCAGTGTGCTGAAACACAGAGCATTTGTTGTTTTTCTTCATATGCTGTGTTCATTACCTGTGTAATATTGATCACAAAGCACTTCCCAGAGCTTTCAGAGAAGTAAATTTTGCCAGAATAATGACTCAAAGCTTTAGTCTGCTAAGAAACTTTAATGAGTGGATATTTGTTTACTGTGTTAAATTATTATTCGGTAATGGAAGAAAATAGGAAATGACTCAGACTGTAATAAAAAGTATTTTTTTCCAATCACAGCAAATGCATTGCATAGCAGTTTGTGGTTTATAGTAAATAAAAAATGAAAGATGCTATTCCAAAAAGACCTGCTTTATTTCATGTTGTTTTCAAAATGTCAGTGGTTATGCATTAATAGGTAGCAGTACATGAAGAGACCTTACAGAGGTGAAACACAGGCAATTTTTGATAGCCTCAAATTTTGTTTCTGATTTTTTTCTTCCTATGCTTTGCAGTTTTCCCTTTTCAGAGTTTTTACCCATTCTACTTGCTTAAGAGGGGATTTTCTTTTTTTTTGTTTAATTTCCTTGTGTTGGCCTACAAAACATTACCAGTAAGCAGAAACTAATTGTCTGCACTGTACAGCTCTCCAGGGATTTTGAGCTCCGTGAGTTCACTTGGTTACATTGCTCGGTTTCTTTCCATTTTCAGAAAATTTGACTTTGATTGCAAAGGATTTTTGTAGTAGCCATAATGAAATTTGTATGACAATGAGAATAATAAGGTCTCAAAGCAATGGAAAATACTAAATGGTTACAAAGGACAATGAGTGGCTATTTTCTGAGGTGAAAGATGAGTGTTATGATGAATAGCATGTGCTGATGTGTTAGCAATTATGTCTGATTTCAGTGTAACTGAAGATAATCATCCTGCTTGATTTATTTTGCAGTGTGTTGTGTGAACAAATTATCTTTATCTTGATTGTATATATTAAATATCTATGGTATCACCTGACTAGTTGCTGTAGTCTTCGTTGAACTATGTCAAGTGACTTTATTTTTCATGAAGAAATTCTATTTATCATGACCCCAAAGATTCTAATTCTTTGATGCACTCCTAAAGTCCTTCCAAGTGCAATTTTTTGAATGCAGGGTCAATGAATCTTCAATTTACATAGGTTGTTTATGAATTTCTACCTTTCAATATTTCTACCTTGTTCCTTCTGGACTTAAATACTTGTACATCTCTCTTATTTTCATATAGAACCTTTCATCATGAGTCTCAGTGGACCACTTAACCTCACTTTGCTTTGCCACTTAACTGCAATAGAAAATACTTTGGTGAAAAAGGCAAGGTCTTTTGTGACATTACCCCCCAAAGGAAGAAAAAGAAAGGAGCTGCAGAAGTTTAATGGTGGAAGAATCTCTTTTCTTCAGAACAGTTAATAATTCAGAGCTCAGGGAGCTCACTTAGGTTTTGGTGGCTTGGCCTCAGTCCTGAGTCAGTCTGATTTGCAGCAGGGACTCTAGGGAGGGTCTCTTCTGGCTCTGAGGAGGATCTCTTACTCAGGGGATTCTGCCTCCATCACATTATTGGCTGTCTCAAAAGAAGACATTCTCATTCTCTCTCACCCAGACCTTTCCCACCTTGTATGAATAATTGAATAAGCACTGGGGCAGGGCAAGAGACAAAAGCTATAGGCTGCTAGGTATCAGGGATGTAGGGCTTTGCACACAGAGCTCTCACGTCCTGCTGGAGAGGCGTGGAATCCCTGGGGGCCCTTGTGCTGTCAGACTGCACAGTGCTTTAATGTTCTTTTCTGATTTGGGCAAAGGCAGGATAATCCGCCAGCAATTCTTCCTGACCTGCATTCTCCTCAGGCCCTCAAAGCCCAGCAATGGGCTGCCTGGCCATCTCTGTGTAGGTTTTCCTACTAATATTTTGTGTGCTGTAAGATATACTTCTTAATCCATGGAGATACCCTATTGCACTCCCAGCTCTCAGGTTTCTTTCTTTTGTACAAAGCAAAAAATAGTGTATTCCCATAGTGTAAACCATCCTTGTTGTTTATCAATAGCTTTGATTGTCTAAGACTTGTGCAAAAGCCTACCATCATTTTGTTTACAATTAAACCTAACCTCATTTGTTGGCCAGGGAGTCTGAGGTTTTGGCTTTTTTCCTTTCTTTGTACTAACTTAGTGATAATGGTAGTAATAGTAATAATGAGGATTAATCTGTGCTGTCCTCCCTGAAATTCGCTTAACCAGTGTAGAATGCAGATATGGAGGTTTCAGTGATAAAAGGCAGAAATGCTAGAAGGGGAAAATCTGTGTCCCCATAATGAAAGGCAGGTGTCAGAAGCCCAGTGCAGACTTCTTGCTGCTCACCTTACCACATCAGCTGTGGACCTTTTGGGTTAGGTGGTAGCTTCACTGAAGGTAATGGCAAAACTCCCCTGAGTTTTGTTGCTGTTTTCAGAAAGACTGTCTCTTCACTAGCTTGTGTCATTAGATCCTGATCATAATATGGACAGCATGGAGACTTTGTGATAGATCAGTAATGGATCAGGCCCATTTAGTTAATTAATCAAAATGAATTAATTAATCAAATTAATCAAAAGAGAAGAGCAGTTCTTGGCCAATGAGAGGAGGAGATTCAGGTGGAAGACAGCAGGTGATGAAAGATGCAGGATAACACAGTGCATTAGAGGGTGGCCATGTACCTGCATGTCGTGGCATCTCTGTATCTACAGAGAGATAGAGTTACACAAATCTGAGTCCATAGGCCAAGGCCATAGTCCATAAGCCAAGGCTTAGGCAGGATATTTTTTTCCCCACCACTTGAGGAAATGTTTTTTTGTTTTTTTTTTTCCTGGAGGTAATTGCATTCTGAGAAATGAAGCTATGGGAATAGTTTAGTAGGAAGAGAAAATCCTGGGTTTTAGGCTTTGTTGACTAGTGCTTTCACATGGCTGTGGCAAATTACTCAGCACAAAGGCACAGAGGGAAAATGTCAGTAGTTTGATGCTTGTTTACACAGCATGTCCCTGCCAACTCTATTCGTTCCTATATATCCATTAATAAATAAATGCCTCTCAAAGCTGAGGACATAATAGAGATCCAACTTGTAAGGCAAAACCTGCTGATCTCAGCCCATTTTGATTCCACTCTGACATCTCTGTCCCGTAGCTGGCAAGTGCAGTTACAGCCCAAAATGTAAAATGAAAAAGCAAAGGGGGCTGTAAAAGAGGCACTGTGAGATCATACCTACTGCCACACTCTAGCTTGGACAGGCACCTAAGTTCTTTGTATGGCAAGATTGAGGTTCCAGTTGGAGGTGGGTCTGAGTGTGGGTGGCTCAGGCTGCCCTACAGCACTTCCCTGAGCCCAGCCCAGCCTGGTCCTCCTGTTTTCACATCAGGACAGCCTCACTGCACTCATTTGTTCTTACATTATGGAAGGGGCTATTTATTACCATCAGCTCAGGAAATGACCTAATGTGGCCTTGTAAGGCAGAATTAATTTGCAATGACTCTGGCTGAAAGTTGGCCATCTTTTAACTTAATAACTGCAGAACTGTCAGCTTCCTTTGAAGTTAATAGCAGTTGTGATGTTGAAATAGGAATTTTCATACAGAAAAGCAAACTTGACTTGATTTGAATTGCAGTATGTAGTGTTTTCCTCAGTGGAATAAAGGAGAGGAGCGTTTAGCTGTAAAACAAAAAGCATTCCTTCTGCATTTAAAGAGAACTCTTACTATGCTGTGTCTTTTGAATACAAACTTAGTGATGATGTTTTTGCAGTGAATATTCAAGCTGGAAATATTTAAAATGTGACTGATTCTTGTAAGTTGTGTGTTTTTTCACAGCAGGGACCACACACTGCAAATAAATGTGAGCCTACTTTGACTCTACCTCATTTCACCCTGGGATGCAATTTCTGCAAAGGTGCAGAACTCCTGTTTTAATTTGTTTTCTTTAATGATCAGAGGAGCAGATCAGCTGTAGGATGAATAAAGGATTTATTACTCTAAATGTAGAGGTTGCTGATTATTATTTTTCATCTCTAAGTTATTTAAACTTTAATACATTGGTCGTTTTGGGTTATCAACAAACATCATGTATACGCATGTGAATGTGCAAAATGTAGCTGTTTCTAATTTAAACTAGAGTTTATTACTGCCACTGGATCTGCTTCATTGCTGCTAATGAGATTTTAGGGGTTCTCATAATGTAACAGCATGAATAACCTTTTGTTAAGAAAGGCCACCCAAAGTATGTGAAGTGATGGATACTATTCACGTTATTGGCTTACAGCATTTAGTTCTCAAAAGGGACTGGATGACAGATTGTCAAAATGGAGAGCACTCCCTCCCCAGTGCATGTAAGAATGTGATTAAAACCCTCCTACACCTAAGATGCTGGCTTTAATCATAGTCCCACTCGTTAATAGCCAAAATGTATTAACATCTGATAGTTGTTAGGCACCGTGAAGGGTGGCAGGGGTTTCCATTCAGCTCATGTTGGACAGGTGTCCAGGGAAGACCTCCATCATAGTGAGCATAAACACACCTGCTCCTGAGCCAGCCTGAGGATGAAAGCCCTGGAAAATGTAGTTCCTTTGTTAAAACTGCATGGGAGGGTTTCCTTCTACAGGCATTATCAAAGCAGCCTCAAAGCATGAAGAGCTGTAGTTAATATAAATATATATAATGAAGAAAAAGCAAAATATCTCAAATATTAGGCAAGGTTTTGTGAGTGCATGGCTGCATGGACATGTATCTGTCCATCTCATAAACAGCAGACAGGTGAATAATGTCTTTGTACTTATGGCAGGATTAACTTTATATTAATCCATCTCTCACAGATCATTTTCGGCCATTCCAAGTCCCCGAGCAACCTTAAACAAGTGCCATTTTACTTCTGTCAAGTAGTCAAAGACATTTTTCTTTCCTTTACTCAGACAAAGAATTCTTTATTAAAAAATTACTCCAAATTCTTTTCTGTATTGATTTTAATCCCAGCGCCCTGAGTAGTGTTCAGAGCATGTTTATATCCAGTAACACAAAATTATCAGCCCAAAGCTCTAACTTATCAGCAATTTTCTTATGCATAGTTTTTAAAGAAATATAGATTTAAGTTTAAAACGGGTGAAATTATGTGATAAACCATGGATAAAAATCAGCCTGACTCCATTGAAGCAAACAGAGTTTTGAAGTTTTACACCAGTTCTCTGTTAGCCACACAAAGGCCCTAATTGTTGGGAATGTCAGTTTTCTGTGGGAACTTAGTTTTTTAAAGCATTCAGAGGACATATGCGAATGTCAAGATTTCTTCAAGGCACTGTGTTGCTAATCTCATTTCTCAAGATAACAATTTAGCATGTATTCACAAATAGAGTTCATTAATATAAATATCTGAGCATTCCCTTTTTATTGTAGTTGGTGGAGAGGATCTCACAATATTTACTGTTCATCTCAATATGTGAGAGTGGAAAGAGTTAATTTGAACGTTTTTGTCAAATTCCAGTTCAAGAAATTTACTGTAATCCCTTTTCTGTTTTCCTTAGATAGAGTGTCAGTCACTTCTAATCCAAACTTGCTATTTGATGTTGCTGGGCACTGTAGATCAGCCAGTTCATTTTCCCTCCAAGGTGGTTCTGTTTCAGCCATAAGTGAAAAAGACAAATGATTCTAATCTAGTTTTATAAAAAACAGAACCTGTGGGTGGAAAAAAAAAAGGTTCTCTAGATAAGTATCTCCATATAGTTAACGTGATTAGTTTTGTTATTCTAACTCTTGTTGTGAGTCCTTGGAACTATTATTCATATCAAATATGATAAACATATTTTAGTGTTGTAAATGCAAGCCATATAACAGTGGTACAATTTTTAATGTTATCTTATGTTCTTTACATTTATAGTTTACTGTTTTAGCTGTTTATCTACCCTCTACTTTATTGCCATTGTTGTTTATAACTCTGCCCCTTCCCCATTTCATTGCAAATAATCTCTAACAAAAGTGAAAACAACTTTTGCAGTTTAAAAGAAACAAAAAACCCAAAAGCCTTTGGAAGGCAGGGAAATAAGAACTGCAGGTATAGATTTACACTTTCTAATGTTTTTTTATATTCTGGTGTACATTATCAGAGATGTTTCACCTTTTCTTTGGCTTCAATCTCCTCTTTCTTGTGTAAACTTCAAAAGGTACATTTTTCATCACATTGCATAAATTTGCCAGTGCGACCAGGCAAAGAGAAAACTTTGCCTTTATTAATTAGCTGTGGCAATACTTCAAATAAGGCACTATTATGTAATTTAAAACAAGAAGAAAAAATGCTGAAATATCAAGCTTTGTGCCTTGTTCTAAATAGCAACCTTCTCGAAATCTGCAGGAGCAAGGCAGCAGTGGTGCTGTGACAGCTCATGGGTGCCTCAATGGGGAGTTGATTTGGTTTTGGGAAGAGTTACAATGCAGCAGCAAGGCTCCCTGTGTTAGGAACCCTTTTTTTCCAAAGGCTGTTACTCCTCAGGACAATGGGAATCTCAGCACTGTTTTCAGCTGAGTTTAGATACTGGCTCAGGTTTGGCATGTGGCTGTTCTTACCTTTCAGAAGACTTTCCCCACCCACTGACTACTTCAGGAAGAAACATCAAACTTATTGATCCTGATGAGATTTAAACGTGTGGTTTTGAGAATGGTAATGTTATTTGTGCATTTTGGGAACTGGTAATTGAACTTTACATTCTGATGATACTTTGTGAAGCTTCACAAAGTTGATATCAAGCTCTGTCAAGGTCTTCACGGAAGGAAGGGAGGAGCCAAATACCATAAAAATATACTGATTATTCTTTTAACAGCACGTGGTGCAGTACCAGTTATGGGAATTGAGGAATACAAAAAACTTCCATTTCCCACATTAAGCAGATGTGGAGGATCCAAACATACCTGCTGGCTCCTTTCTTGGACTGAACAAATCCCCATTAGGAGCATGTGAACGAGAGACTTGTTTCTCTGTAAGCAGAACTTTGAAATGTTCCTTCTTTATCCCCATTAAAGCATAATTTGATTTCTCCCTTCCATTAAGTAATCTGCCAGATGAGTATTCAAAGCCCTGTGATTCCCATTTATCAAGTCAAATTAAATGTTTCTGACCAGGTTCATCAACTAGGTATGTTTTAATCAAATTTAATGACATTTTCAATGAAATAGTAAGTGCATTGAGCATTTTTTCTGTTTGGATGCATGGGGGTAGAAGAGGCATTTGCTTCCTTTGAACACGAAGAGACTTGGTTTCAGTCCCTGTTTATTATTGTGAAACATGACAGTTATCTGAAGAAAGCCAGCAGGATTTAATCTGACAGCCCAGTAAGGGAAGAGTGCCACCAATCTAATTATCCAGTAATCTAGTCAGAATGGGAGTAATTCTGGGCCTTTCTCAAGTCAGTTAATCACATTTCCCGTGCATTAGCAGCTGCACATGCAGAGCTTTTAGGGATGAGCTCTTAGCCCAGCGTAGCCCATGGAAGACACAAGAGAGGCATCATGTCATTGTCTTTGTTTCTTGTCAGGTTGTTTTTTCTAAATTATGATAAAGCATTTCTGCTCAGACTTGCTTTCAATCTTTGAGATAACCTCTTTTGATACTTTCCCAGTTCACCATCAATCATTAACTATGAAAAATACTTATTAATTTTGGATGTCCCAAGATGTAGGAAAAGGGGTGTCACCCAAAGGGTAACATTGATAACATTGTCAAAAAACATCATTCTTCTTTCCTTTTTTTCTAATGTCCTATGGCAAACTGAGGAATATAACAACAGACCAAAACCGAAAAAAATCTTAGTGTTTAGCCAACGATTGCCAAGGTATCTTCAGGCCAGGTGTCAAACAACATGACGTATCTATGGTACAGAAGGTGGGTTGGGGGGGATTTTTCATGGAGAAAAATTAATTCAGTTTGTGGCAAAAGTTCAGATGTTTGAGTTTTCTGCTTTTGTTGTTCTTTTTTTTATTTAAGAGTGCTTAAGGCTTGATTCTCCTATTTGCTAGTTGTGTGACAGGCACATTTATCCTGCCTGTCATTTCTTCCCCCCCATTTTATTGTCAAGCCAGGGGAGAAATTATTTCATAACTCTGTCCTCAGAGGTATAACTTGCCAGCCTGAAATATCTACTTTGGATTGTAAGTAGTTGGGGCGAAAAATGCTGATCCCTGAATGTTTCATCATTTTTTGCAAGAGCAGCAGACCTCGTGCTGTCATATATTTATTTCTGCAGTCCAGCCCACTGTTCTTGTAAGTGGGCAAGATATGTCTTGCTCTTACTTCAGGAAAGAAGAAAGATATGTTCTCAACGTGGGCCTTACCTACATTTGCACTTAAAAGAGAATTCTGGTGGGCTGCAGAAGATATTTAAATGCTTGCTTCTTCTTTTTTCAAATGCTTGCTTGCTCTTCTTCCCATGAAAGCAGAGGTCTCAAACTTGCTGAAGGTTTAGGTGTCATCAGGTACCTTTTGTCTTAGTTAACTCCCTGCAATGGGACTGCAATGTTGTCTCTAGACAGTGCCATTGTACGTGAAAAAGTTACCCCTACATAAAGCAGAAATAAATTTAAAATAGAATAATTAAAAAAGAGAACAAAAATGCCCAATCAGTTTCCCTTTCTTAGCCTTGCTAAATTGAAAGAGTGCTAAAGCAGCTGGCATGCCTGAAAAACTGCTTGTTCTTACATCAGGCCACAACATCAACTCTGTCTGGAAAGATGGACATGGAGTTTTTTCCTATCTCTGGAAAACAACCGATTAACAAAATATTTGAAATTTGATAATCCTCCTATTCAGTCTGCTTTAAATTGCATCTTTGCTCCATCCTGAAAGTACTTGTCTCTCCATCCTACAGTCACATAGGAATAACATTTTGGATCCAGATGTTGCAGTTTAATTTGATTTTTGCTATATCTAAATTCCTTTCATCTTTCTCACCTTGCTCAGATTAAGGGAGTGAAGACAGCTTGTGCACAAGAGATTGGTTGTGCATTTTTTCAGTTTTAACCGTACTTGTGTAACTCTGGGTGTTGTCACTGACAGCAGGAGCCGATTTAAGTGGAAGAGCTGGTTGTTTTCCATTCCAGTTTGACAGGGAGGTGGTGGGGGTCAGAAACAGAAGAGCTGCCATCAATGCTGTGCATTTCTCAGAAGGGCAAATGGCTCCAATTAAAAATAACAATAATTCCTTAAGAAGATATACCAATGTCTCCTGTGAGACCCTAGTGACTAAATAGAACTCAACAAGGAGGCATTAGACACCAAAAGGGAGAATGGGAAGAAGTGACTCTGTGAGAAGAATTGAGCTAAACTTCATGCCAAGTTCAGCATTTCACTTGCAAATGAGTACCAGATCTGAGCTGATCTTCAAAAATGCATTTGTAAAGTTTGACAGAAAAAGTCCGCAGGAGCCAGCTTTGCAAAAGCATGGTTCATTTTTTAATTTTGACTTAGTGGAAACAGCAGTTAAAGAGCACTTCTAAGAACTGAAGGTGCTGCCATTCCACACCAGGGTCTAGTAGAGTCATGTAAGCAATTGTTAGTATGCCCAATATAGGTACATTTTTATATCAAGTAGCAATGAATAGCAATGCATTTAATATGTAAATATAATTCTTCTAAACACTGTTTTATGTTCAGGAGCTTCATATCCCCCCTTTCTAGCTTTTGTTTTTTTTTGTTTTGGTTTTTTTTTTGACTGACTTTTTGAGACCATGAACTAGTATCTTGAACAAGCAATTTAGGTCGAGATTTTTGCTTTGAGGGTTTCCTTATGGCTTATGCTTTCTAGCTTTTTTCTTAAAATAATTTAATAAATTACCTCAGTCTGCAGAAGGACTGCTGACCAGTTCATTAAAAACATCATCAACTTTTGCCAAGACATGGATAGCTGAGCCTGTCTTTGAGGTCCAAACATTATTAATTTGTGATTATGGAGATGTTGAGACTAGAGCATCGTTAAACTCCTGTGGCTAGGCAATGCTAGGTATTCAAATTAATGCCCTTTACAGCTTAATTAGCTTCTGCATTCTCAGTGAGGAGCTGTGTCAAACACTTGATTGCAAAAAATCTCAATGACTTGCTTGCAAGAAGCTGAGCTTGTCTTGTCATTCTTAATAATATTGTGTCTAAGGAATTTGGACAGAGGGTTTTTAAGAGTGAGGGGAGACAACTGCTAGGTATTCAATCTGCCCTTTTTATCCAATTTTTCCCTTGTTTGTTTCGCTTCGCTTTTTTTTCGTATTAATAAACTGCGGTCAGGTTCCTGACTGATTTTATCAATGTATTTGCTATAGTCTTTCTATCTCTTTACACCATCAAATGAAATACTCTGGACTGGAAGTACAGCATTTGTTTTTAACCAGACCATGAATTCCAGCCTCATTTGAGTTTAGGTTTTGTCAGTCTTGCTTAATCCTACTGCCAGATCAGAAATACCATTGCTGATATGCGAAAAATGGTATCATGCTGCTGATACCATTGCTCTGTGTGAAAAAATCACTTTCCTGTCTTCAACACCAGCACTGGATCACTATTTGGCAGCCTGTGTTTCCCTACAGTGGAACAGCGTGAGCAGGCAATGTTGAGAGACTAAAGTCTTTGTGGTCTGTGTAGTATTTATAAGACCGTAGGAGGAGAAAGGAGCCTGAAGAGCTTAAATCACTTGTTTGAGGCCATTATGTCAGAGCTTGGCATTATAACCCATCGTTTTGCTCCCAGCGTAATACTCAGGTGCCACATCAGTCACAGGCTCACACTTTGCTGCATCAATCCTTGAGCTTTTAGTGTCCTAAGAGATGCTGCACATAAAAGTGTTTGTGCCACATAGCACTGAGGCAACCCCAGTAAAGCTCACAGGTTAGCCCTGAGAAGGAGGTCTTACACCAACACCCAGAGCCAAAGCTGGAAATGTTCTGGAGGGCTATTTTTCATGGGGTTTCTTTTTGTTCTGTGTGTAGGGGTTTATTTTTACTAGTGCTCTACCTAACAAGACATTAAATCATTGATTTGAAACATTTAAAGAAAAAATATTGAAGTAAAAGAAAATACTACAGTAGACAAACCTAAAAGGTCAGCACATACCACAGAAAATGTGAGTATTGGAAATGTGTGGCAAAGTCAAACTTATGCAATGAAGAGAAAGAATGACCTTTTAAGGGTACCTTTCCTCTGTGCTCCATGTTCTTCATTTTGACATCTTCTCATCTTCAGGCTGTCCCCTGCCTATGTTATCCTCTGCTATTTGTATTATTCTTCATTCTTTAAAAGTACATTAACTTTCCTTCTGTCCTCTTTAATATGGAAGTTTTAATCAGTGCTCCATTTTTTCTGGGGTTTTCTTCCTTCTTCTTTTCCAATTTTTAATAAATAGTTTTCTCCCTGGCTTTGCTAAGTTTCCAAATCTGTAATCAACTTTTATCCTTTCCTTCATTTCACTCTACTTCTACCATCTATAAGAATGCTTTTTTCTTTTGTTCTTGTCCTATCTTAACTCATTCTGAATCTAGAATGAAGGTCGTGCTTGAATTAAAATGCAAATAATGAAAATTTATGAAGTTGAGAGATTGAGAAAATGAGTTGGCGTCTAAACCTTCCAAGAGTGAATGAATAAAGACTAAAGAATTTAGAAATTCGATACTCATAGGCTGGTGGAAAATGATTTTGTTAAATGTACCCATCTGTGCAGTCCTCCTTTATAAGCCCACATATTTTAGTTTGTCAGGTTTCCATTGGCTGTCTACCATTACATTATTTTAAACGTGACAAATATGTGGAGTGCAGAGCTGTCATATTGTGTTTGTGAGGGAAAATATTTTATCCTGGTCAAAAACTCTGTAAAAGAAGTTGAAAAGTCAGTCTAAAGAAATTGGATCTCTCAGTGATGCGATATCAATGACTTCAAAACTTTACAAATGAACAGACCACACTAAGAATGCAGTGATGTAAAAATGCATGGTCTTCTGTGAATAATAAATAGAGTAAGTTATCTATAAAGGAGAAATAATTATGTATTTTCCTTAAATGTATTATATTCATTATTATCCTAATGTGAATCACTCAAATATGTTAAAAATTTAATATGAACACAATTAATAATCCCAGTGATTATCACCCCAGGTTAGCTATATTATGTAAATTCCATTTTCAATACAAATCAAGGTGGAGGAACACCCACAGACTGTATTTTGGGGGAAATGGTGTTGATGTCAGCCAAGCTTTGCTGGAAACTTTGCTGGATCCCGTGATCACTTAAGCAAAGCTCATGTAACATGTATTTGGTGGATATGCATCTTGGGGGCAAAGAGTTCTGTCCTGGCTCTGCCTCACTTTCCTCTCAGTGAGCTTCTTCAGAAAATTGCAAGAAACTGATGTGATGAGCTGAAGCGTGATTTTCCCATGGGACAGTAATAATAATGTAGCTTGGGAAGAAGAAAGATGGAAACTGTGTTGACCCTTGAGACTGTCCTGAATACATCAGTGGTCAAAATAAATGGAGCATTTCCTATTAAGGATTAAGTGTTGTAAATGTGATGAAAGACTAGATGTGGGTCATAAAGGCAAACAATGACTCTGATCTGACTTAATCATCCTTATTTTACTAGACAGTCAGTCGCCCGTGCTGCTCTTTGAGCTCCTGGGGCGTATGAAACTCCTGGCATTACTCTGTGAATCCAGGCAAGAGGGGAGGGTGTGGGCTGCTATTGTGGCTTTTCAGCCATTTATTCATCTGGCAATCCCCAGTAGATTGCTGAAATATCAGAGATCTTTGGGCATCTCTGAATTACGGGGGGGAAATAAAAGGAAGGAAGAAAGAAATGTCATGGGTTTGGAAGTCTGTAAGAGACTTACTTGGCATCTTGCACATGGCAGCCTCAGGGATCAGCTTTGATCCCTTATTGCTCATCACAAGAGAGATGGTGCACTGCAGCCCTACATATATTTATGGCAAGCAGTTCTCTTCATCTCTGTTCAGAGGCCTGCCAAATGGGGAGACATCCAGTTTGCATAGTAATGCTCCCTCAAACCATCTCCTTAACCTTGGTTTCTCCTCCAGCTCATCCATGTTGCTTATCCAGCACTTGAAATCAATCCTGTGCCCTATAAAGGGCAGTGAGTAAATGTACCTAGCCTTTGCTGGGTTGGCAGCTGGGAGATCTCTCGAAGACACTGCTGTACCTCTTTTAGCCTTCCTGCCACTGTGTTCACATGCTGGCTCATTACTGGGCATCTCTGTGCCAGCTACAGGGTAAAGGGGTAAAAGCTGTCCTTCCACAGCATTCTTTAGTTATAGTACTTGACAAAAAAAATACAAACATTCATTATCAAGCTGGTTTTGATTCAATATACGCGTGGAATACTGAACTGAATATACTGGACCTCTCCAGATCCTTGTTTAAAACAGAAAAGAGGAATTTTGATTTCTGTTTGAAAATGTTTATTACTGCATCAAAGAAAGTGTTATCAATCTGTCAAACTCACTCAGTAACAAATTATTTGGACCAGCTACAAATGTTTCTTTTGCCACAGATTTATATCCAAAGTCAGAATAGGAAAAGAGAGAGAATTTTAGAATTTTTTTCTGCCATCATTAGCACAGCCTCCTTCAGGACAAATTGATTTAATATGTGGAGCAGGGGGCTGTTCTCATTTTGGAGCTATTTGTCTGCCTTCAGAGAGCACAGGGCTACCCAGATCAGCAGCTACACACATCCTGTGCCCCCCTGCACTGCAAGGCAAGCCGTGCCTTCCACAGGCAAGTTTTGTCATTGCTTGCATGCTTTTCCTAGGGAGGCACCTCTTGGAACACATTATTGCAGCGTGTTAGACTACACCATAAATAGTGTTATAGCACACAATCACATCCAATTAATAGTTTTCTTAGGACTGAAGAGAGAGATCTGTATTTCCAGGCAGAGCACATGAAAATATTCTTATTCCAAACTTGTCAACTCTCCCATCTAATTAAAAAACATACCTCTCTAGATATAGGAATTTAAATGCCTTTAGTTCTTTCTCTTTTTTTTTTTTTTTTTTCAGTGCCATCAGTATTCAAATAGTAATTTACAATGCAGTTCTTCCTGCAGATGTCTTTTTCCTGCAGATCTCATTTAAGAAGATGTTCTTCTGGAGTAGATCTAATGGGACCCAGTTCTAATACAAGGATTTAATTACTCTTGCTTTCAAAGTGATGAGTTGGCTGATTAAGTTATGGAGGCTAGATGGGAGAAAATGGGAAACTATTGACCGGAATTTTAAATTTATTTTAGATATCTAAAGATGCACTTATACTCAGAGGCAGATTTTTAAAAGCAGATAGATACTTAACTCCTAAACAAGGAAATTCCATATTTAAAACAAAACAAAACAAAACAAAACAAAAAACTTGACCCAGAGTGCTTTTTTGGAAAGTCTTTGGCTAATGGTATGCTTTGAATATCTTTCTCAGACAGTTCAGCCTCTCGTGGGAGGAAAAGGTGTCCAAAACTACAAGTTTTAGTTGCCTTTCTTGGCTCTGTTCATGAGAGCTGTGGGTGTTTTGTTAGGTTCTTAACACCCTCAAGAGCAATATCTAATCTTGTGTAAGATTTATAATGTACATATGTACGCTTTCAGGGTCTGTCCAGGCTATCTTTACTGTTGTGGCTTTACAGAGCAATTACTAGCCTGTAATCCAGCCCCAAACTATTGAAAACCAGTTTTTATCTAAGCCTACTGTTATCTGCACCTGTGTTTAAAATAATTTTCCCAAGAGAAGTCTAAAAGCAAAATTGAAATCCACAGGAGGTATTTTTATATTAAGAGTTTAATATTCATTTTTATGTGTGTTTCAGACACTTTGTCTCAAGGTAGTTGTTTATTTAAGAGGTAGGCAGGTTAAATAAAAAAACTGTTTTAATTCATTTTTGTTAATTTTTAAATTAAAAAAAGTTAAAGTAGGAGTTTAATTATTTCAAAGCTATGTTTGCAAGAAGGCTCAGAAACATGATGGCAGAGTGTTGTTTTTGGGTTTTGTTCTTTTTAGAGCCTTTGGATGTTGTTTTTTTCATCAGTAGTACCTCTATGGCACTGAGTTTTAGAAGAGGAATATCAGACTAACCGTTTTCAAAGCCTTCTTAACATCTGTGGGGGCATTTCACTTTATAGCTTCTGGCACAGATGAGATTTGGGCTGTAAGATGCTAAAACCCCTGTCTGATGGATTTAACAAAATTGCCTAGTGATTCAGAGAAAGAAGGGTAACTTATGATTTACGATTTTATTTATTATTAATTTAATTTTATTTTATGTTTCAGTCATGCAGAAAGAACACTGTATGGCTCTGAAGGCAGCACTTGGAAGGGGTCTGGGATGTTCAACCTCAGAGTAGCGCTGTGGAGTGCAAAACTAAAGGCTTATTGTTTGCATTTCCTCCCTTTCAGCCCCAGTGGGCTTCCACACTTGGCACAATCTAAGCATTGCATTATTTTTCCTGACATGAAGGCACATTGCTCAGCCTCTTTGCCTTTGGTCAGATATCAGCAATACAAAATGATGTCTTTGTGTAGCAGTTTTGTGAGGAGTAGCAGCTCTGGTCAGCATTTCATAGATTCATTTTATTAGTCAAGATCTAAAACCTTCGCTTTTCTCTCCCCATATGAGGGAGGGACACTTGTTCCACAAAAGACTGGCTCTCACAAGACAGTGGGACATTTATTTTATAGCCAGATTTGAATCCCTGAGAACTTTTCTTCCTTCCTTGTTTTGTCTGGGACTGGAAACAAAAGGAGCAAAATTCCACCACCAACACTGCCCCTCTCCCACCCCCTCAAAAAAAAAAAAAAAAAAAAAAAAAAAAGAAAAAAAGTATAGAGACTTGATGACTTGGTACCTCTCTCAAAAGCTTTCTACTTCAAACTGCATCTTGGATTTTCCTTACATCCTTGGAAACTGTACTATCTTTCCATGGATATAAATGAATGCCATTCTGAAAGAAAGAATTGGCTCAGTGCTGGTGCCTATAGAGCCCTTGCACTGGCACAGTGACTTCTCCAGCACTTCATCTTTTTGGTGAGATTGTTTCACATGTTTTGTATGATCTTCCCATCTGAAACACTTCAGAATTAGTCCTGGGCTGGCTGCTGACCCACCCAATCCAAAGCTGAGTGTCAGAAAACTTCAGCAAAGTTCTTCTCAATGCTCTTCTCAGTATTTCTCCAATCTGTTTCCAAAAAGTGTGGGATTGTTGTTGGGTTTTAAATTCTCTTTTCAGGCTTTTGTATCTAAACAAATTCCTACCTGGGCAGAATGGTTTTAAAATATTTGTCTAAACCACATGTGACAGCAGTAGATAGCATTGGAAGAGTTATTTAAAGCTAAGAGAATTCTGTGTAAACATTGGAGGGTTTGCCTTAAAATTTGGAGAAAATAGCAGTTGGTCAATAGCAGGCCTTTCTCTGGAGTTTTGTTTTCATATCCCAAGTTAAAATAAATTTATTTTCTGAGCTTGTCATAGCAGGTTTGTAGGAATTCTGCAAGTTTTGGCCCAAATTCATGTAAGAGTTTTCAGAGGTAAACGTCAGGCTCTTTAGAAATTTAGTTTCTCTCACACTAAAGCCAAAGGAAGTTTCACCACTAGTGTCAAATATGCTTAAGACAGTGGTCTTCATGGATTCATGTAGTGGAATCTATTCTGCTAGCACAGTCTTTACAGAGCAAAGGAGAAGAGTGAAGAGTTGAAATGTGTTACCAGCCATCAGCAATGAAATGACACTAGGAAGAAAGCTGGAGTTTTTTTCTTGCCTTTGGGACTTATTTGCAGCATATCTAAAAATCCACCTGCACGTGTGGAGGAGAGAATTGCTGCCCATCTGTGCTCTGGCTGCCAGCCTCTGTAATACCCTGGGGCTCCAGAGTAGATCCACATGGTAGCCAGCTTTCTGTGCAATCTCTCTGGTGCTCATGTAATCAGTGTCCTGCTGAGGTAATTACATGATTGACCATTGATTTCTGTTGCCAACATTTTGACCCTTTAGAGACATAGTGGGATTTATAATCAGATGATCTGGCTTCATGTGTATTCATTTTAAGGGAGATGAGGGCTCCTGAGGGAGATGCTGATCAACTTGAGAATTGGTGAAGGAAGGTAGGTTAGGAAACTAAAAGTGGGCAGGCTCTTTAAGAGGAAGAAAAAGGTCAATAATATGATAAAGCTCTGAAAGTATACTTTTTGCAAGCTTCCTTTAATGCTTCAGAGCTCAGATCACTCTGTGTCTGGTTTGACATGGATCTCTGCACAGGTGACATGAATCTGTCTTTGTACAGGTGCACCACCCAGTTTTCATGGCACAGCAGTACCACTCAGTGCTTTCAGCAGGCTGGAAAACAGTACTCAAATCTAAGGTGTGCAGGGATTCAAACTATGAAAACTGAAATCTAGCCATGAGATCAGTCTAGGTAGATGTCTGCTTCTCAGAAAATTATCTTTGGAATATCAGTGGCACAGTATAAACTTGGCTCTACGAGTCTCAATGTTGCACTTGAATCTCCCTGATACAGGGAAAGATAAGAAAAAAATCACAGCCTGGGGTGTTCAACACTGTGTAGCTGGGGTTTTTTCCAAGGCAGACAAGGAATTCAACCTCCCAAGCAACAATAGGGTAGTGATTACAGAAAACAAAACCCAAGAAGAGTAAGGTAGTGTGCTGGCAGCAGGCTTGGTGTGCTGGGGATGTGCTTAATGCCAGTTGCCTTCCTGGTGGGAATGGTGTGCAGGGACAATGGGAGCCATGGGTTAGTAGAGCAGAGATGGAAATGAGGAGGAAATTCCTTTTTAGCACATTTTGCATGCTCAGCTGCCTTGCAAGGTAGGACTGCTGGAGATAGTAGCTGGATATTAATAGGTGACATTAAATAATTGTGAAATGTAAATGCAATTGAATGCTTCTCTCTGCAGCTAAGTGCTCATTATGCCATAAAAAGTAGTTGGTTTTCCACCCCTGTGTGTACAGAAAGAACCCACAGTAGCAAAAATTCAATTTACATGAAAGATGAGAAAAGATGAAATAATCTTTAAGTCATTTTTATTCAGTGTAATTTTATTGTGAACAGATAAACTGTGTATATCTCATTGGTTTTGTCCAAGTTTACACTAGATGTTACATTATTTCAGAAGATGAAAGAGTCAAGGGTAATAATGCAAGTCCCTGTTTATAAATCTGTTTTGTTGAAGCCTCTGACATAAATACATGAAAGTGAAAAATCAGAAAATGAAGAAAACAGCACAGACATTCTCATAATAATTGTGGTTCACATAAAAATTAATCACTGAAGCTTGGTCACTGGCTGCATCCAAAGTTAAGCATAGCCTGTAGCTTGTCTGTAAAAATCAAATACTCTTTTTCAGAGTGTTAATGGAAATCTGTTACTCATGGCTGTAAGTGCACAAGTGATGCTTGTAAATAAGCTTCAGGTTTTTTTTCTTTGAGTTGTTTGGGATTTTGAGAAAGCAAAGCACTCGTTCCTGTTTGATAATATTCTGCCTCAGTGAGAGGCTTCCTTGGGGCCTCAGCAGCAAATTTATTCTGAAAAGCAAAGTTAGTGCATAAATTATCCTGTAGCTAAAAAACGTTTTGATTTTCTGACTCCTGTAGGAGATGTGATTTCTGGCTTTACCCAATTCTTCCTTCACGGCAGGATTTTTTTTTTCTCCCCAGCAGTCTATGTCATTAGCTTATCAAAAAGCTGAAGAGAGGTTAGGAATATTAGCAAAGAATAATGGATACCTTTTGAAGTAACTCTTTATTTCTCTAACTTAGTTTTGTGTGTCCATATTTAATGTTGACAGCTTTTGGGTTTCCAGTGGAATAGTTAATTTGGATCACTGTGTTGCAGCATTTTGGTTCTCCTGTGTCCTAATGCCTGGAAATTTCTGGAGTCTTCAGTATATATTGTTTCATGTATGCTTGTAGCTTAAATCAGATGTCAAGTTTTTAATAGATCCTGAACTTGACTATCCATCCTCGTCTAAAGTAAATTTAATGTATGTCCTGTCTGAAACAGGAGAAGTGGTTTCAGGTGCTTATGTCTACAGGTTGATATATGGAGGAAGATTCAGTGTAAATGGCTGTGTTTGTTTATTTTCCAACAACATAGTAGCTCTGACTACTTTCCACTTGGTACAAATTGTATTAGGGCTCCATTCATTCTTGCTTCTTTTTTAATTTATTAAACTGAGTAAAACTCTTGTAGAAATTTAGTGGGTTCCTCTGGCAGGTGATAGGGAAAACCAAGAGACAGCTGCACAAAATGGGAGGAAGTACTCAGAGTTAGTAATCTCTGATCAGCAATTTAATGAGACTGGGTGCATTTGAGAGTAGAATAGGCAGAGAACAAGCTGGATATCTCGGCTGTTTGATACATTGGTTATGTGCATCTCCATTTGCCAGTGTAAATTGTTCTACTCTGTGTGCTGGTGTGGAGCTGAGGACCATTAGAAGGAAGCTGTTAGTGGAGTAGGTGGGTTTGGCATGTGGGGGACAATATCTGCTGGGAGCAGGGGTGGCCATGCCTCCCCAGCAGCCCTCCTTCCTGCACCAGGGTCTCCCTGCAGAATAGGACTTAAACTGTTAAAAGAATCTCTTCTAAGGCAAGGAAAAAGCAGGAAATGGCCAAACAGAGAGATGGAGGCTGCATGAGAGGGGTCAAAGGTGGCAGGCATCATCCAACCACCCTTGCAAGCAAAGCTGGAGCACATGGGTTTGCAGCCTTTGGGTGCTTTTCAGTCAGCAGCAGTGGGTTTGATGTGAGCTGCTCTCTGGAGCCTGGCTCCTCGGAGTAGTGGGTGTTTAAACCTTCTCACAGGTGGGGTCTGTAGGAGGGTAAAGAGGCTCAGAACTGGAGGCTCATTCCCTGCTTGGGTCTGAGCTGCGCTTGAGAACTTGCCGCAGTTTCCACAGAGAAATATTAATATAGCCAAGGTGGAGAGTCCAAAAATACAGAGTTTACGTTTGACACATGTTTATTTTGTTGGGTGAGATTATTATCAGGGAAAAAAATCCATAAACATATTTAAATTATTTAATATCTTACCCTCTGAAAGAAAGTTTCTCAAGGTTTCTCAGAAATTGTTGGCATCTGACATCTGACTGTATTGCTATTATTTTGGCCTAGTTTGAGAGATGGTAAAGGGCACATAGCACTCAAATGGCCCATACATTTCCATCAAATTGTCAGTATTCTTGTTGATAAGTGGAATCCAAAAATAAAAGATTGAGGCAAGTCAGATCCTTTCCAAGAAGGCATTTTTCAAGGTCAAGTTTGAAGGGCAGTTTAGAACTGGTGGGTGATTTTGATCTATCTCTATCTGTATTATAGATGTTCTGCAGTGAGATTAGGTTTGTTCTGGAAGCCTTTACCTGAGCTGCTGGCCTTGTATTTCATCCATCTCCATGGGTGCCATGGACAGCCCAAGTCTTCTGGAGAAAATTTGCTACTCCATCTGTGCTATCCACTGAGGTTTTGTGCTTCTTTGGGGAGAAGTCTAAACTTGATCAGCAGGTTAAATTTTAAACTCTTGGTGGAGATGCCATAAGAGATGTCATAGCAGATCTGATTTGTAAACAAGGGCATGGGGACCAGTGTATCTTCAAAGGGAGACAGGATTGACATAACAGGCAGAAGATCCTCACTAAATTCTCTGTCCAGTGGCCTCACAACATGGTTCTGAGTCCAAAATATGAACTATTGACTTCACACACCTTTAGGTTTGTGCAGTCAATTACATCTGTAAGATCCTGGGAGGAGCTCCCCATCCTCCTGGTCTCGGAGGTGGGTGAGGAGGAGGAGAAGAACTGTTTCACTCCCTTCTTCCTTTCTGGCAGAGGGACACAGCAGAGCTGGAGGTACATGCTGTGCCTTACAAGGCTAGCAGGAAGCCTTTTCTGGGCTGTGCTGTCCCTCTGCCCCAAGAGAGGGAGCAGTGCCTGCTGAGAGGCTCCCCTGCTGCCCTGCGTTCCCTGTACCTCAGCACTGCAGCACTGAGCTCAGGCTTCCCTTTGCCTGCCTCTTTATTATCCACTTTTCCTTTTATTATCCGCCTTTCTCTTATTTATGTCCCTTGTTAAAAGTCGATTTATTCGTTTTAGAGTCCCTGTCTTTTCTTTGTCCTGGCGTTCATTTATTAGTGAGCCTCTTCCATCTTTTTCCTGCCTGACATGAAGTATTTGTAAAAGCCTCTCTTACTCCCCTTAATCCCTTTGGCTAGCATGAACTCCCCTTGCTTTTCTGTTACTCTTACTTTCTCTGCAAGTCTTTACTGATCCTCTGTATTCTTGTGTGGATCCTCTCTATTTCCAGTATGCCTGCTTTTTTCCTTTAAACCCTCAGAGCAGTCCCTTGTGAAGCCCCACTGGCTGTTCCTTCCTTTTCTTTGAATTTTTCTCTATCACAGGGACTACAACAGGCTGTGTTTTCATTAGAGTGCCTGTCAGGATTTTTTTGCTGTGTTTTGCAGCTCAGAACACGGGTTAGATTTTAAGCACCCCTTTGGGAGGAACAAGCTACATCCCTCCTGCCCACAGCTCCCCCTTTCAATTTGCAAATGAAAACTTGTAATAAGGGACAGATTAAACAGCATCATGCCTGGGTGCACTGCTGAGAGAGGCTTTCAATGTGCTTGTGTTCTGCTTCTGAGGCATGTAGGGGTATGGTATGCAAATACAGACATATTTGGGTGGATGTCCATGACATCCCTGGGTTGGATTGCTTCACACAGATGGGGTCTTTCTTCTGCACTTACCACTTTGTGAATTCATACACTTCTAAAACGTTCTGTGCCAGCAAATTCTATGGTTTTATTAATTGTTTTAGACATCTGATAGTTTCATATGATGTTCTCCACTTCTTTAGAAAGAAACAGAGCACTGCCCTTCTGTAATCTCTCCGTGCTGTTTAAGATTGAATTGAATTTTATCCTAGAGGCCATTTAGTCTGACTACGTTAAATAAACAATATTTCTAAAATACCCAGCATGGGGTAGTTTGGTGTACACACATTTTACCTAAGCATTTTTTAAGGTGGGCTAGCAACATTCCTGTCTTTAATTGATTTTATACAGATGTGTGTGGCATATCTGCAAAGATGTGCAGACATTTTTTCTTTCTGATAGCAACAGGTATTTTAGAAAAAAAAAGACATCATCTGTCTAAGGCTTCAAGTGAAAAACATATTCAGCATTAACTTGGCTAGCATCCACACGAATATCTACTGCAAATGAAGTAATAGGTGAATATTTCAGCGACCCTTGGTGATGACTAATTCAGTATCCACCCAGTAATGTAGCAATATAGAGGTATGTGAATAAGGCATGAGGCTGTGGCCGTCGCTAGTGTCTGTAAGCCCTAGAGCAATGCAGAACAACAGTTGGGAAACCAGAAACACCTTCCAAAAAGAACATGTGTCAGGCCCAGGGTCCCAGCCCCAGAGAATGATTCCAGATGACTTTCAGAAATGAGGTTATTGCATAAGTGCATAAAATGCGATGCCTGTGAATGCATGTGATCACCAGAGCTGTGTGACCAGTCGTTTTGAATCTGTCTCCTGCTAGAGGCAGAGCAGTGCTTCTAAAATCCTTTCACCTCACTGTAATTTTAAGCGGTAGGTAAGCAGAGTCAAGTCACGATCTGGATTCCAGTAATAAGGAAGCAAAGTGTCATAACCCATGTTCCCTTTTTATCCCCTCTTGTTCTGAAAACCCCGTGAGTTTATTAGTGGTGCTGTTTTGAAGGGGAAGTGAGCACCGGGATCAAAACTGCCTTGTCATGTCCTTGTACATGGTGGGAGCAGAGCTGTGCTGTGGGCTTGACAGCGAGACCTGCTGGGCTGCACTGCTGCCTGTTAGGCTGCTTGTGTGTTAAGAAATTGGTAGCATCAAGTGGCTTGTTGAAATTCATCCTTTGCTCCACATGAGGTGCTCTCCTAGCACATGAAGGAATAATTCATGCTCAAGACTTTTTGGCATAGGCATTACTGTCAGGATGTTAAGTAAGAGTGAACATGAAGGTGGAGGTATTGGGGTAATAAAAAAAATGAGGAGAAACAGGAATCCTTGCATGGATGTAATTTGTTAAAAGGCCAGAAAAACTGTGCGTTGAGAGAGCAGTATTAGTGGCATGCAGGGGAGCTGGATCAAGTGCAGGCAGTGCAGCTACAGCCCTGGTACTATCTGGAGAGGAGGAAAGCATTCCTGTTGAAAAGAAAGTGGTTGAATAAGAATCCACAATCAAAACTGGGAGTACTATGGTGGTCTAACCTTGTGAAAGCACTTCTGGCTGCAAACAGAGTTGAAAATGCTTAGTGGGTAAAAATTTTAAGCATAAATAAAAATAGGCTTACGTTTGGACTTTTAGTAATAATTATATTAAAATGACACAATTCATTAAATAATGCAATACATTCACATCTCTAAATACACAGCAGCTGTTCTCTTCTGTCAAACATGATTCCTTTAGGGACTGAGCAGAGAAGAGTAACATGCTGGCTTGCATGGTAATGTCCTGATGAGTGCTGGGCTGCAGCCTGCCCCCAACACTGATTAACAAAGGGTGTCCCTCTGCCAGAGCCAGAACCTGAAGGTGCCCCTCGGGCTGGGCAGGGATGCCAGCTGGGCAGACTAGGGTAGGGAAGGAGTGGATACAACACAGGCCTTGGAATTGTCCTTCTCAGTTTGTAGAAACTGAGCATTAAAAGATGTTTCAGCCTAGGGCTATAAGCAGATGAATTTGGCAGGCTGTGATGTGCTGGAGTTGAAGCTCATAAAAGGGTTTTATTTTAAAATTTAAAAAATTTAAAAAATAGATCTGTGAAAAAAGCCTGATGCTTGATGGATGGCTAGTTGAGAGAGGGAATTGTCTGAACATAGTGTCATCCTTGCCAGACCTTTGGTTATGGAAGTCCTTGGTCAGGCTAATAATACGTAACAACTGATATAAAAGTGCCTTGATGCACCAATTAATCAGCCAGTGGTTATATTTTCATTGCTTTCAAAGCAGAGGGTCTTGTCCTTCACACCAAAACTGAGGTAAAGTTCTGAAGGTGTAGAAAATCAGAAAGTCTTACCAGCAGACGAGAGGCACCTGTGAAGAGCCCAGCTTAGAGCAGGATTAGAGTTCTTGTGGTTGTTGACATCATATGGTTCCTTATCAAAGGTAGTGAGCTGTATGCCTCCCTTACACTCCCAGGATTCATTTAGAGAAATCCCTGGGCATCCACAAGTATAATTTGGACCTTAATTTCGAAGGTAAGAAAGTCTTTGCATCTTCTACCAGTCTTTACTAAATTAAGGGAGTCTATAGAAAAACATCCATTTGCAACAGAATGCTTATCCTGAAGATATTATCTGTGACTTCTATGTTTTACCCTTTCAACAGATTTATACACGACATTTTACTTTTACTTCTGCCACATTTAATTTTTGTATTATATTGAATCCAGTATCAGGAGGCTCGTAGTCCCTCATTTATGCAAGAAGAGAATTCAGGGTTAAAGTTGTCTCTCTGTGCCAACATCTGCAGAGAAAATGACAATAATCTACAAAATTAGAAGCTCAGAGCTTGTAATTTCCTCCTGAATTATTCTTTCCTTGTTCCTTTCATATCACCATACTTGTATAAATAGATCATAGTTTATTTTTCTTTCCTGGTGATAGATTTGGAGTGTTTGTCACTGTGCTCTAATATGATTTGTTGTGATATATTGAAGATTTTTTATCTTGGTAAGGATTTTTCTCTCGTGTGCTTTGTTTGGGATTTTTCCCCCTCCTTTCCACTGTAGTATTTTTCAGGCACTAGGTTTTTATTCAAGATCATAACAGAGGTTTGATAAGAATACTCCAGAGAATGAAATTCTGTCATGAAAAGATGCTTTAAAAAGAAACCCTGCTTTTATTAACTGGTACACTAAATTGTGTGGCCCAACATTTGAAGTTTAAAAAGGCTTTATGTGCTATTGGTGAAACTGAGTATAAGCATAATGATATGACATTGACAGACTAATTGTTTGGGCACTATATCTATATCCACTGCTGCTTTATACCACACAGATGAGCTCACCTACTCTGTATCCCCCTACGTGCCAGCCAAGGTGTATGCAGAACCTTCACCTTTCAACTTAAATCCCCAAGAGTTCTGTCCCTTGACTTTAGGGACAAGAAGAGGCAGATACAACATTAATACAGCTTGCCAAGAGTTAGCCTCTCCCCTCTTTTAATTCTTAATATAATCTAGATGTTCTTTGTCGTTCTTCTATTTGTTTGTTTTCTTTGTGCCTTTACCTCACACTGAACCCACAATGTAGTGTGATGGTGAAATTGCAGTTAAGTGCACCTAAATCAATGTACAGCTTTTAAATTCTTCTCCTTTATAAACTGCATAAAGTTAGGCCTCTGGAATGCAGTGGGAAAAAGCAGCAAAATCTATCTACAGGTGACTTCTGGCTTAAAGGAAAGGGGAAAAAACAGGGCATGTGCATTCTCTTTGTTTATCCTCCTAGGATCACAGAGGTTATCTTTTCTGTTTTGGTGAGATTAAGCGCTTGCAGAGGTTACAGGAATAGGGATACTCTGGATTAGATATTAGCATATTTCCTGTCCAACAGAGAGTTGGCCTTGCAGTAAGACTTTAACTCTTTCTTTTCTAGGGCCACTGATAAACACTGTATGAATTTTGAACTTCTGTATTTGTCAATATTTTCTAAGCATTTTAGCAGCAGGAAACTAGTAGTACAATAATTAAAAATAAAAGGTTAACATTTTATTATTTCCACCCAGTTTTGTTTTTTCTGTAGGGTTTCTTTTAATTTCTGTCCTCTCCTGACTCTTTGTGCTCATCAGTTGTGCCATTGCTTCTCCTCACATCATTTTTGCACAGAAAATGGCACGGTGCTGCTCTCCATGCTCAGACTGTTCCTCTCTGACTAAGGAGGTACTTTACCTCCTGCTGTCTCATGTCTGTCTCGGCAGATGAAAAAAATCCACCCAAAACCTCCAGAGAAGAGCTCAAGTTCGGTGATACTTTTCCAATAGGTAATACAATTCTGTGCAGTAAAGGCTAAGCAGCTAAATTCAAGCACCTTTGCTGAAAATGTCCATCTAGCATCTTTCCTGCTACAAGAGTGACAGCCCTTCACATTTTCCTCTTAATTTGTACCCTTTGGTTGACTACAGTATTGATTTGTGCATTAAGGATGATTTAATCTTTCTTCCACCCTCTTATTAAGAGGGTTTGAAACCCTACCTGGAGTCTTTATTAGCTTTTGACATCACAAAGGGAAATGTCAACACATAATGAGATAAATTTCAACATCACAGAAGACTGGAATACAACTTTCATGAAAGATGGATACAGGCAACACTTACCAAGATAAAAAAAGAGCCCAAATGACAGAACCCTTCCTTTCCAGCATCCATCCATCTTTCTGTTTGTCTGTTGCTGCATTATAGTATTTATTAGAGTTTGTCTTGCTATACAATGGATTGCCAGAATCATGATTAAGAAGCTTATTCAAATGAATTAAAAATGTTTAAATGAAAAAGACCCGGAGAAGTAATTGCCAAAATTTAATCAAGGATTTAATTTGTAGCACAGACCAGCCAAATGGATTTTGCCGGTTTTTACTGCACTGTTTGTACAAGGAAATTAAAAAGTATAAAGAGTCAAAGACTCAGCAGTGTAACCCTTTAAGAATATTGCAGTACGCTCACTTATTCTCATTAGCCGCATTATATCAAACTTGCTCCTGAGGGCTTGTAGTTTGCAAAGCCAGACCACAGACGGGGGAAAAAAGATGATAGCATTTTTTCCAATGTCATAAATTACTGCCAGCACACATTAGATGATTTCTCCATGCATTGCTGTAAGCAATGGTAGGTTAAATATCCCTCTTCTTAATGCCACTTAGTAATAAATGCCCTCATTTTAGCATGTCATCTTTAGCTGAACTGAAATAACTGAGACTAAAGAGCTGTCGGGGTTTGAAACAGAAACATTTCCCTTGCATTTACTGCTGAGAAATACATACATGGCACCATTATGCTGTCTCTGTTTCATTGATGATAATAAGGTATCATCAAGCCTGGCATATCTGTTTGAACGTGTTTTGCAGTAGTCTAATCATTAAGTAATATGTATCCCATTTCATCCATCATTTCCACACAAAGAGCCATACAGTGCAATTGGGAGAACAATACTTTATGAGCCATGAATAGCTGGAGCAATGATAACTTCCAAGCAGCATATAACAGACCCAGAACTGTGCTCTAAATTACAGCACTGGAGAGATAGGAGGGGAGATAAGAAGCCCCTGCTTGTGAGAGGGAGGCTGAGATCAAGTGTGTGTTTCTTTCCCATTTGTTGTGGTTGAAATAAAGATTCAGCAGAGTGCTAAATGCTCAGTCTCTTTCACAGGCAGAGAGGGAAGCTGGTGCTGCAGTGCTGCACTGCCTTGCAGAGCCTGAGGCAGCTGGCAGGATGGGGTGAAAGGGTTCTGGGTCATTCAGGAGCTCTGAGGTCCTTTTCTCCCAAAACTGCTGACAAAAGAAGCCAAAATGAAAAAAGAAAACCATGCAAACCACAAGTGGTGAATGGCTTCTAGGTAGCCTAGAAGAGTTCATAGATTCTCTCCTAAGCCTAAAATTACATTAATTATTTTAAAAATGAGAAGAAATAAAAAAGCTTCACGTATAGTACATACCTGAAGTGAATCATACTGACTGTAATAGCTCAGGATGGCAGATCAGTGTGTAGCACTAGGGCAGGGTGCAGTGCAGTGAGGCTGTTCCCTTACTGCAAGAGGAAGGGTTTTGGTGTTTGCAAGTTTAAAGGAAATGTGTAAAATCAGTGACTCCCACCCCTCTCTGTCAGAGAGACAAAGATGATGTTTACTATTTCTTCTTTATATTACTGCTGTAGCACCTGGTGAGTATTAGTTTTACAGCAGAGAGGCAGGCTTAGTCTCTCCCAGCAAGAGGCAGTACCAGACACAATAAGGTATTTCTAAAGGGAAGGAGCCTTTCTGTGAGCACACACAAGAACCAGCTGTGGCTTTCCCTGTTTCTCTGCCCCTGCAATCCCTGGGATGTTCTGCTCCCTTCACATTTCTCCTGTCCTGTATGTTGGAAAAGGAGGGAGGTAGAGTTTTTGGAAAATGAAAGCTTTCTCCTCTTGAGCTCATGAACTTGCTTAGCTTGCTTCTGCTCTTAGTCATTTTTGGTTTACATGGTGCTTTTGCACAGTTGCTCTCTTCACAGAGCATTTTTAATATAAGGCATCTCTTGCTTGCTCAGTTGTTATAATTTTATTTGCACTGCAGAAGAGTTGCTGATAAACAAAGTTAAGACATTGGGAAAGGAAGGAGTCCAAAATTCAGTGGTTGAGTTCCAAATATTTGAATTTTGTTCCTTATCCAGCCTTCCGAGCGTTCTAAAGATTGTGACAGAGTAAATTATGCAGCTGCTCCTAAGCAGAACTTTAAAAGGTCATTTCATTACATGAGATCAGAGTTAAATTCATGCATGTTTTTACTTCTTGTCTCCCTTTTAGAGACTTACATTTTTATAAACCATGTAAAAGTTCTCACCTTTAAAACAACAACTAAATACTTCTGAAGAAAAAGAGCAAGAGCATTATAATACAAGATATCAGTGGCTATTATCATTCCACATGTGCAACATTATTTTCACAATTTATTCTAAAACAAGTTTTATTTGCCATTGAATTTTACCTATCACAGTTCTTACCATTTGCATTGCAGAATTGGCTGTATGTTCATACTGTTTCCAGTTAATGGGGCTCAACTTAATTTAGGTGCTTTCCTTGGCCATAAAGAAAAGCAACTTAGGTAATTTTTTGATTGTAACTAAACCTGTACCTTTTAAATTGTATGTAAACCCATGTTCTCCTTTGATATTTTTACTGGTTTTGTTTTTTGTTTGTTTTTTTTTTTGTTGTTTTTTTGGTGTTTTTTTTGGTTGTTGTTTTGTTTTGTTTTGTTTTGTTTTGTTTTTGTTTTTTTTTTTTTTTTTTTAAATGGTAAAACTAGCAGTTAAAACTATTTTTTTTTTCATTCCTGGTGGCTTTTTTGAGATCTCTCCTTTACTGGGATCTTTAAGGAATGAAGGTATTTGTCCATGATTATTCTGAATGTCTTTATTTGAAAATGTCCTATACTACATCACAGGATTTCCTGAGCAGAAATAACCGTGTGTGAGCTATTTAGCTGATGTGTTGCAGGTCTGAGACATCAAGGAAAATCTTGGGAAAAGGGTATTTTATTTATTTTCCTGGAAAAATATTTCACTGAACAAAACAAGCAAGTCCTGAGAAAGAGGAATCCTTGGTAGTTGGTAGTCCTTGTCATTCTGCTCTTAACATGACAGTCTTTCAAGAAAAGAATACAGTGACTTCTTTGTGAATTTTGTATCCCCCAAAATATGTTTATTTTAGTTGGTTAATGTAGAGGTAAAAAAGAATATATATAGCTTTAAAAAAAGAGTTGTGGTTGTTTGCTTTGGGGGTTTTTATCATTGAAATCTGAGTTTGTTTCTTTTTAATTTGGTTTGGTTTTGGTTTTTTTTTTTTTTTTGTTTTTTGTTAGTTTGTTTTTTTCTGGTGACACTGTGACAGAATAGCATTGTACAAAACATTCTCATCTATAGCATGGTTTTAGCTTCTCCAGGGACCCTGCTCACATTGCTGTTGATTTCCCATCCTTGCCAGTTCCTCAGCAGGAAATAAAACAGGGAGATGCTGCCTTGATCCAAATAGACTCACACAGCATTTCAACAGGGAAACAGAGCTGAAGAGGAATGTTTAGACTGATAAGCTTTTAGAAAATATTTCTGGGAGTGCACTTCTTGAACTGGTGAGCAGAGACAGTCTGTCTGTGTCGGGCGTTTCTCCTCCTCCTTATCATGGAATTTACTATTAAAAAATGCTACTGCCACCTCCTTGAGCACAGAAGGAACCTTTCAAAATGCTGTTTCTCAGCAGCTGATGCTCTGGAGTCATGCTGGAGGTAGTAAATGAATAAAGCAGTTAAAAAAAAAAAAAAAAGTGAATAAAGCTATAGCATCTCAACTATGTTGGAGAATCAATCATTGGCTTGAGCTCATTTGTTCCACTAGAATGTACTCTTATAAGAAGAGAACGGCTTATTCCAGAAAAAAGTGTGAATAATGTGATAAAACAAAATGAACTGCGGAATATATCCTAGCCAGCAGCCAAGAAATTATTCACACTGACAGATATTACAGGTAGAGTACATTTTCTGTCTAGAATACCACCCTCTACTTTCTCTTAGTGTATGCATTATGGCTGCTGTTTTCCTACCTGCTCTGTAGAAGTACACCCAACTGTATGCATGTGATTGTGATGCACTTTTTTCTTGTATATCATATGAAGAAATCATTATCTGGTTAGAGCAACTGCCTTTGCTTGTACAATTATTCAAAAAATTTTAGCTGTTTTGAAAATTTAAATATTTAGTGTTGAAATAGGAGCATTGTTTCTCTTGTTTTTACCTTGACCTGATGCACATGCATGCACATTTATGTCAAAAGAAAGATGAATAGATCCTTGGACCAAAATAATCATAAACTATTTGCTATAGTCTGAAGTGATAATTGTATGGGCCACAGTTTTGCTTTAGCTCCTGAATTTTAGCCCCATTACTTGAGGTGGTTTCTACTGTATCCCTGTATATAGCAGACATTATAAAATAGATGTAGATAAATAAATCCCTGTATTTCTTTATTCCAATCTTGCATTTTATAAACTTGTCCTCACAGAGCTAAATAAAGTAGTCACACTGATGTAAAATGACGTTTGTCAGGTATTGCAGCCTTTACTACAAACTAGTGGTTATTGCTGTGTGCAAGACTTGCCTAAGTTAGGTTGCATCAAATATTAGCAGTGCAGCCCACAACAACAGGCCAAAAAACTACTTGCAAGGAGGAGGGACAAGAAGGATTTTGAAAGTAAAAAATAGCCTTGAAATGGAGAGACCCAAGGGAAGAAGTTAAAGGCAGGGGGGAAGATAAACAGTGATAACACACATCTAACCATTCTTCAGCTTATGAATGCTGTGTTTGTAAAATGTTATGTTCTTTCTGCTTCCTTTTCTTACTGTATTTACAATCTGGAGCTTCATCCATATGATTATTTGACATGTGGTAGGTATTTCACTGTTGACACAGATACCTTCAGGCTTTTTTCCTAGTGAGATTTTTTGTTGAACCTGTGGAACATATGTATTACACATGAACAGCTGCTAATCTTTTATGAAAATACATTTGAAGCCATATATGAAAACTAGGGAGTTTGTCTAAACTTACACTAATTGAACTGATTACAAGAGTCTGTTAGGGAAAACATTGCAAATAGATTTTTTTTTTTTTTTTTTTTTTTTAACTCATGGACAAGAGTAGTACTAGCACCGCCAACCACTGATCAGGTTTGAATGAGTACACATTTATAGGTCAATTCTTTGCTTTTGACCCAAGTGTACCATGGTGGTAAAATCTTTCAGGATGCTGAGAAAATGGATTTATACCTGTAGTAAGTGGAAAAAAACACTGTTACATTGATTACACATCTGCAATTTGCCTTTTGCTCTTGGAAGTGAACTAGCAGACACTGGTTTCATGTTTCACTCCACAAAATGTTTTGTTTGGGTCTGTTTTCCTTTGAGAGCCTGACTGGGGAAGAATGAGGTCATGCATTTTGAAAGTACATCACTGTGTGAGGATTTTCTTTATGCATAGCTTCTTTCTGAGTCAGAAGCTTATTCTGGCATGAGTAGCTGCTTATGCCATGTCCTATAAACTGTGTCAACTGAGGACATACCTATGAGTATGAAAACAGAGAGAGTGTAGTAACAAAGGACTGCAGCAGGTTTAGCTTAGGGTATGATAAGCCTCTGCTTAACCTCTGACGCCTACCAAAGCCAAGCCAGTGCCTTAACTCATCAATGCTCTCTGTAAAATGAGGATGTCTGTGAAAATCAGGTTCTTCAAAGTAACCAGCAGACAGCCAGTGTGTGGCATGGATGTTCCACCAGCAGTGCCATCCACGGGGCTCCTGTGCCAGCCCCATGCTCCCCATCACACGGAGCTGTACTTCCAAGTGGCAAGGTAGCTGACATATTGTGTCTCAATTTAAACCCCATTACCATTCATTAGACATGCTCCCAGTTAATTATTTTAAAAAATAAATGTAAATAATAAGTTTTAATTATACCCTCGAGGCCATTGATGTGTACAATGTTGGCATTTCATGTTAGAGAGGCTGCCTGAAAACAGAATAAGGAGCAGTATAATGCAAGGAAGAGGTTTTGGGAAATATTATTGCTAACATGATATTTTATAATAGTAATTTCATCAATTTTAGGTCTTAATATTTAAATAACATTCTACCAAGAATCTGTTCTGAAAAGCATTTAGGTGATTTCTTGGCTGTTATATTCCCTGTGCATTTGAAAGGTTTATTTCATTAAAAATGGTTTTCAACCAGCTATAATATCACATGATGTTTTTGGGGTGGTCTTTGTGCATGCTGACTTTTGGGTTTGTGTCCTGTCACTTTTGAACACTGACAACTTTCTAGAGAAATGTTATAATGGTCTGCACCTCGCCCGTGTCATTTCTTCTTGCCATCTGGTCTGTGATTTCACTGTATTCCCCAATGAAGTTTTGGAGTTTTTTAACTCTTAAACGAAAATTTCTTTTTGTCTCATTACATTGTCAAATAAAGTAGGTTTTCTATAGCAAACCAGTTTGAATTCTTATACAATTGCCTTATTTTCTGGCATGAAATGTCTGAACAAAAAAAAAAAAAATCTCACAGGAAAGCAACATTAGATGTGCATTTTGGGTCAATTTGTCTCTCTTAAGATCCTATACTGTGTGATGTGCATTGGATCTTATTCCTTTTCCCTACAAAAGTGATCTCTCTGTAGAGATGACCAGCTGTATACTTTCAGATTCTTCTCAATAATAATTTTCTGTGAAATTACATTTAGGCCTGTTCTGAATAATAGACAAGGCAGGCTTTTCTTGGATGCAAAATTTTGTGCCATGGAAGGACAAAACTCGACAGGTAGATCTAACTCAAGACTGAAGAAGTGGTTTGGGGCTTGCTCCAAAATTTCTGCTGGTGGTAACTGCTGGAATCAAGCCCCCAGCCTGTAGTTCCTTCCCAATATCCTTAGGCCATGGCTGCCTAAACAGCAAGATTCCAGCCAGGCAGTCTTCTGCTCTGGGCAGTGTCCAGCCAGTTTGCACTGTCAATAGTTTTTATTAATTCAGGAGACAGATGTTCACCACTGACTTCTTCATGCAGAGAATCCCTGATAGCACTGGGCAGTTGTACTGCCTGTACCCAGAAGTCCCTGGCATTGGAACTTTCTGTTTGTGGAAGCTTCTGCTCCTTCCTTCAAGCAGAAGTTAAAGAAAGAGAAAACTGATGTCTGTTCTTAGGGGATGACACATTGATGAGAGGAACCAGCAGAGAGGAGTGTGGGGAGAGAGGGACAGGGGAGAAGAAAGAGATGAAAGATGGAAGGAAAGGAAAAGGAAAAGGAAAGGAAAAGGAAAGGAAAAGGAAAGGAAAGGAAAGGAAAGGAAAGGAAAGGAAAGGAAAGGAAAGGAAAGGAAAGGAAAGGAAAGGAAAAGGAAAAAGGAAAGGAAAGGAAAGGAAAAGGAAAAAGGAAAGGAAAGGAAAGGAAAGGAAAGGAAAGGAAAGGAAAGGAAAGGAAGCCTTTTTTTGTGCTTGAGGTGGCTGTTCATAGTGACTTTTCTTGCAGCTTCTGCATCCTCTCCTGGTGGAACACACAGACCTGCAATATCTCATCAGAAGGCTTTGACACTGGCCTGTCTGCCTTCTAGCTCATGATAACCCAAAAGTTGGGCATAGTGCAGTTCAAGTCAGAGTGCATTTTGTGGAGCTGCCTGGTTTGTGCTGGATATCGTCCCTGATGCTTCCAAGCTCTTTGGGATAAATATGAGGTGTCACATTCCCTGCTGATCCTGCTAGCAGCAGCTTCTCTTTTCCCATTGCTGCCAGCTCTTCTTCAGCCTTGTTTTTACATTCAGACCTGGCAAACAACTTGGAGGAGTTGCAAGTTTGTCCTCTGGGATTTAGCAGGGATATAGCATCTTTTGATTCTTGGGGTGAACATGAGGGCACCCTTCTCCCAATTACTGCAGATAATGCATCCATTATGTCCTGAAGTTTTCTATGTCATATCACAGGCTGCCTTGGCTTCCTTGAGATGGAAAAAAAAAATAAAAAACAAACTAAAAAAAAAAAAAAAAAAACAAAACCAAAAAGTCCACAAAACAAACAAACAAAAAAACCCAACCAAGCAAAAAAAAAATCCCTTCCCATTCAAATCACACTGTGAGTATCCTGTGCATAGGGCTGCAGTGATGTCCTACATCTGTGAGAAAGTAGACATGAACTTTTCCTCTTGTGATCAGGGTAATAGCATAATAAATTGTAGGCTGAGATCTATGTGTCTAAACTACATGGAAGCCTGTTTTTCTATTAGACTGCTCAGATTTTATATTGTCCTGTGATCTTTCCATGAAAAATAATCACAGGTCACCATGTCTGACTCTTGACTGTGTTATTGTTTGTCCTATATTCAGTAATAATATAAGGAAATTCCAAGTAATTTTATCTTGTATTTCTAAGGAAGGGAATGTGGGGGCTGCTCTAGAAATTTGAAGCATTATATAAACTGCCTCAGGCTTTTAAATACATTCCTTTTCCTGTCCTAAAACTCCCTAAAATTAACGATTTGAGGAGGGGCCTATTAAGATCTGCCCCCATCACTGCTTCTGCTGGTTGTGTCTGCATTAAGGTTGAGATTAAAATTATTTAGTTTTTAAATCTATTTTAAAACATGCACAAATGAACTTATGAGAAAATGTTGCCCTAAGCATAATTTTATGACCCATACATTTTGAATATTTAAAGCAGTACTAATAAAAATAAAGCAGTGAATATTCTCAGGGGTTTAATTTTGCTGGTGTGTGTTGATCTGATGGTTTGTGAGTTTTACTACATTTCATTAGGGAAATTTTACCAGAGAAATGGAGTTGAATATACAAAATAGTTCATCCTAAACTGGCAGCATGAATCCTCAGTAGAGCTTGTTTACACGTACTGATTCACTTGAACACTTACTTTATGAAGAAACGTTTTGGAAATAATTTTATTTCATGCAGCACTTAAGCAAGAAAGGTAGAAAAAGGCTTGCTGAAACAATCTGCTTTTGGATGGGAGTCTTTCAGTTCCTTAGAAATCTTTTATAAGTTTGTGTTGAACATTATTTTCCAATCCATCAGTTGAGCTTGAGGTAAGTTCAATAAGCCCATTTTCAGATAACTGCACTAAATTTTTATTGATATTGAAGTTTGAAATTAAATAAATTCCATGAAGTCAACAGCACTGAAATTTTACTAGATCACAACCTCAAAGGAAAAAATTCTTCCAAGATTAAAAACGTTGGAGGCAAGCAAAGTCTTTCCTGCAAAGCTTAGAAGTTTGACTAGACAGACCTCTCCAAAAGTAAACACCCTCAATATTACCTAACTTTCTGTTTATAATGCTCTAATAGTAATTAGCTAGAGGAACAGCTCACACATAGATGCTCAACATGCTTAAAGACAAATAATAAATGAAGTGTTTTTAAAAGAAAATTGTCATAGTACTGAAAACAGTAAAGAGAAAAGTGCTTTTCCTTTCAAAATCAATTTGTATTGTCCCTGGATTTGTAATTTGTGCTTTCCTTTTTTTTCCAAAAAAATTGTTTTCATTTTATTTGGAGCTGCTTTTAATGTTTACTGAATGCTCTTTCCCTCAACCCTCACTCTTAAAATTCAGCAGCAAGTTAGATTAGTGTTTACTCTTCCCTGGAGAATGCTTGCTTCATATTTCCTTTTTAAGATAATGGAGGAACTCTTTGAAGTGAAGCATTTCATTGGAATTAAGTATTCTGTGGGGTGAAAGAATGATTTCAGCCAGTGAGAGGTGAAAAGGGAAAATATATGGCTCTTTTTATTCAACAATACATTCTTTTCCCTAGCATTTTTTCCTAGTATTTTTTTTTCTTGGTGACTGCAAACAGGTATTGGAGAAAAAATATTTCTATGTTCACACAAGACTTCTCTTCTTGATTCCAAGTCCAAAGAGATTAGGAGAGACGTTTAAACCCCAGACATTTCAGGGCTGACTTAGCTTTAATACTTCTGTCATGTTTCTCTACCTCTTCTATAGTGTTGACTGGTATTTAAATGGTGCTATTAGAGGGTGTTATGCACTGCACTCCTGCAGTCATGTTTTACAAGTTTAATGAGGACCAGGCAGGATATATTTCTTATGTGGCCTGCTGTATTGAATGGAAGCTTCAATTTCTCTCTTAATCCCAACATGAGATAACTTTACAATGTGCTGAAACTAAGAAGTGCTTGGTGAGGCTGGGCCTCCTCCTTACAATGCTCAAGTGAGCTACAAAGCAATCCTAGTTTGTCATCTATTACAGTTTTTTCCTATTCTTTTTAATAGAGCTTAGTTGCATTGCATTTATAGTATTATGGAGCTAGTAAAGGGAGACATTTCCTGTTTATTGTTTGATAAAGGAATTTGGCAAGTGAGAATAAAACAGCATTTAAGTAAAAAAATTGGATTCAAGAAAACAGAAGAATAGCAACCAGAATTATTTAAAGAAGTATAATTTGTACAAGTATATCTTAGAGTATAATACCAGTTACCAGTGAAAGGAATATTATTTCTACATGTCACTCTATACATATGATGGTAGAATATGGCAGCTACTTTTGAAGCTGAATTTATAAGGCAAATAAATGTAACAAAAACAAAAAAAAACAAAAAATTATTGAGTGTACCAGCTTGTGTAAAAGATGAAATCTGGACATTTTGACCTGCATATTCTTCTAGTTCATCTTTCTTGAAATTTATTTTTGATATTTGAAAATTTTAAACAGCATAAAGCACACATCACTGTTGATCTGAAAAGGAGAGGGTAATCCTTCTGCTGTGAGGTCATTTTCACTTTAAAAAGTGTGAAAGTCACTGGTTTGGACTGGACCAGGTAAAAGTGGCTGTGCTGAACCTGGCCAAATGCAGTGTGGCTCTCAGCAGAAGCAACAGGCTGAAGCACTGTGAAAGTATAGTAGCATGTTTCTCCTAGCAGTACAATAATACATTTTTTTGGTAGTTAGGAGGGGAACTCATTTCCGTAAAATGAAACTAGAAACACCCAGTATCTCAGTGATCTAATATTTGTTTTTATCCCTGAATGACTTTAAACTTTTAAATCCTAATATTATTGCCAGGGAAAAAAACAATTTTCTGTAAGACTTGAAAACATCTTCAATTGTTCTTCTTTTCTGCACTTCTTTTACTGGATAATTTTTAACAAGGAAAGCTTATCCACACAGGAAAACAGTGAGCAATAACAAAGACATTGTTGGAAATGCTAACACATTCCTAAAAGAGTCACCCCCTATTTATGATGCTAAAGTCTACATCCTTGTGTTTGCTCCAGATGTGGGGGAAGCCCTAAAGAAGAAGGAACCTATTAATAAGTACAAAGGCTATGTGGAAAGATGACTGTGTCTGTGAGCAGCTACCTCTCTTCAGAGCTGGTCTTTCTGAAAGCACCAGGCATTCATACCATTCATAGATACTGGTGCAACAGAGGATTCTCTGCACAAAACTGACCTTAGATCCACAATTAAATTTACTACATTAACTCTGAAACAGCTGGCTGGGTGTTTGCTGAGGCTTTGACTCACCTGTTGGCAAGTGATGGAAGCAGGGTGAGTGCATCACCAATGTGCAAAGAGCTGCTGATACCAGCAAGTGCAGTCTGAAGCCCAGCAGTCTGTTCCAAAATGTGCATAAAGTTACAGTTTGCATTTTGACTGTGCTTACAGTGAGAAAAAAAAATTGTTTTTCCCCAAGTTTTCATACTGACCTCAAAGCTGTGATCATTGATGTAGCACCCACAGTGCATCAGGCACTTTCAGATGCAGTGCCCTGAAGTTTTCATGTGGGCACCACCCTTATGAAGTCCAGCTTCATCAGCATTGCCATTGAAACAATGCTTCTTTATAAACAACAGCTATAGGAATTTAAGTGAAGCAATAATGTTTCCTTAGGTTTTGAGCTGTGGAAATAGTGACTGTCAATATTCTTTGGCGTGTTTCCCCCCTGCTGACAACAGTGGGAGCTGGGTAAAGAGTGCATTGAACTTCCCAGGTCTCAGCACTCTTAAAATCACACCTTGCTTGGCTGTGATGTTGCTCATCTTTCAACTTTGTCTTTGGGGGAGTGTAACAAATGGATTCTTCATCCAGTCTTTGGCTGGTGGGTTGACCTGTTTGTAACTTCTTAAGGATGGGCAAATTTAAGGGAGGTGCCTTTTCTTCTTTGGTAGTACATTAAAAGCAGAGATATTAAAGTTCTGAATTCAAGAATTTTCTGTGGTTTATCAGAAGACAGTGGGAGCAGCCTGGTGCTATTCTCACTCAGCTGTTGACTTTGTGGAAGGTTTAGGGCTTTATTCTACTTTAAGGGAGACAGTGCTGAGAAGGAAAAATGCAGCATGTTGTCCTGGTTTCAGCTGCTTGCATTATTCAGTATTTAGTTTTTGAAGGAAAAATCCTCATACAAACCACTCTTAGAGAAGAAATGACTAAACTGCACTTTTGCTTTTTTAAACTTTGTAGCCAATCTCTGGAAAAAAAGTGGTATAATACTGGTGAACAAATAGTCACTAGTCTTCCTAAAAAGATGGGTGAAGATGACTGTAGTACTTGAGATAAAAAGAATATGGTTAGAAGAACAAACTTTAATTTTAGATGGTTGATTGTATTTATTTTGCTGGGGTTTTGGTCTATCCTTGTTATACTTAGTTACAAGACACTGTTTAAAGTAAGAATTGCTCTTTTTTGTTTTCCTTAGCTAAATAATGTGTTCCATTAGGGTGTATCCTCTTCATAGGAAGTAGAGCTGCATTGCCCATTTCAGATATTAGAAATGTTCTGAACCCTCGTTTGGAGCCCAACCAGCCACAGACATACTAGAAATTTTTATGGTAACCATTCAAATTTCAACTTCAAATTTGTACTTTGCTTTATGTTCCTGAGCAACAGCAGGGCCTTTGCTTTCTTTCTGAGCAAACCTTCTGACAGGGCATCACGTCTGCTGCCCCATCAGGAGGTTTGGAGAAAGCCACTCTAAGTGCCAGAAGTAAGAAGATAGGGGAGTGGAGGGCACAGTTGTGGTGATGATGATGACTTGAATGTCATCTTCCATCTGAGAACCAGGGAATTTGTCTGCATCAAAAACCAGAGTATAAGTTTAGTGAACAATGGCTGCAGAACTGTGAACCAAAACAGACAGATCTATTGTAAAATATTCAGAGGCTTATGTAAACACTTCATGTATTCTACATGTAAAATGTATTTTATGGCCAAAAGCACTAAGCAAGAGGGACAATTCTTTCCAATTTAGACAACAAAACCATTGCACACTGCAACAAATACAGTGATGTTCTCGGTTGTGTTACTTACTGTATATATCATTCAGGTTACTAGACATGAACAACTTACATTTTCTTGATTAGAAGAATTGTCTTAATTCTTATTTTACTATTCTATGTTTTGTACTTCTAATTAATGTAGCCATTGTCATAAAAGAATGATCAAAATTTATCTTTCTGTTCAATAATGAACTTTCTGGTTGATGTAATGTATATGTTTGTGTACAAGAGTATAACCTTTCTCTGTTGTATCTTTCTCTCTGAGTTTGTTGTAAACACACTCAAGAAAATAAGAGGGACCCGAGAGAGGTTTTGGTGGAGCATTCAGCAGCAGAAGTATCCAATGAAGTTGACCAGCATGATGCTATAGAATTTAACAGAAATTCCTTGTCATTATAACTAGCTGATGTCCTGAATTCACAACATTAATTGGGATGAACATTTTGGTTCCTTCAACACCATCTTTTACTATTGGTCACCGAGGTCTCAGCCTGTAGAGAGGCTTTTTCTCCATCTTTCCTCTCTGCTTTACACAAAGCAGATGCTAATAAATACAAAAAAGGAATCTCTCAAAGACTTTCCTCCTGCCATTTAGCACCTCACTTTTCAGAAGTGCATAGAGAACTGCACAGGGAAGTGAGTGTTTTGGTTTGGTTTTTCTGTCGTTTTTTTTATTCTTAAGCCTGTCCTTTAAGGCTGCCCTTAAAAAGAAGCTGATGGCAATGGCAGCTTTCCTGATGAAGTCTTCATTAGGGAATGGGTTGAGGCCATCCATCATTTTGCAGGAATAACTGAAATGGTGTCTGGCAGCAGCAGCTCTGGCACTCTGGAGCTGGACTGAAACTGCAGCCTCAGGGAAAAATGTGCTCTCATCCTTTTTACCCAACAGCTCCCCCAGCCCCCCACTTTCCACATAGCACCATCAAGCAGCCAGTTCACACAGAGGGGAGTGGAGGCTTTATATGTAGCTGCACATCAACTCTCCCAGGACTCTTAAGCATTTAACTCATTTTTTTTCTTTGTGAAGGAAGAAAAGAAAAGCTCCAGATGTTTTGAGGTGGTTTTTTTTTTTTTTTTTTTTTCTGAAATGGGTGCATTGCAGACAGCTCCTGTGCCTCCCTGGGAAATAAGTAAGCACCCAAGCAGTTCTACTGCTCATGCAATGGTCATCTCTTAATAACCAAGGTACAGAGGGGAGTTTCATAAAAGAACCATCACCCACTTTTTTCCATTAATATCTTTCTTTTACAAACAGAATTGTAGGGTGGGTTTCAAGGCTTTTTCTTTGGGCAGTATATGAGATGTTTGTTAAACTCAACTCCACTTTCACTGCCAGCTATCTCAGGGATCCCTGGGGCAGCTGGGTGCACTGTGGCCGTGTCCACAGTGTGCAGATGTTGTGCAGAGTGGCTGAAGTCACTGCTCATGCATGCTCTGCTGTGTCGCAATGCACAGCAAATCCAGAGCACTGAGCCATGAATGTGTCACCCAGATGATTTGTGCGAAACAATAATTCCAGCATTTGTTCCATTGGGATTTACACGTGGCCATTTTGACTGTTTGTAAAGAATGTATAGAGTATGATGCTGAGTTTACCAAATATGTGCAATAGTTATAGGCAAATATTTCTCTCAAAATTTCTGGATAAAAATTGTTGGAATTCACCCAGGAGAATAGTTTCATAAGATGTGTGTGGATGTTGATATTGTATATGGGTACATTAAAAAAAAAAATTATTAATATTTTCATCAATAACTCAAAAAATGATTGATTTCAGGACTAAATACTTGCTCCAGCACCAAAAATTTTCTGTAGGTAAAACTGTGCTTCATTAGAAGCATATTCATTGGAAGCAAACTTTTTTTTTTTTTTTCTGAGAAAGAAGTCACTCGCTGTCATGCATTCTTATACATTTTCTAAAATTGCTTTCAGTTGCAGATAGCACATTTTCCACAGCTTAACATATTTGATCAAACTTGTGGAAACATTTCAGGTGTTTTCCTCAAAATTAATAATTAAAAACGACAAAATAAAATTCCATGCTGCTGGAGTTTGTTATGTAGCCCTCAGGAAGGGAAGACACACTCTGGCTTTGCCTGAATCCCTATGAAATTAAACCTCTTTCATTGGACATAGCAATTACTTTAATTATAGCACTGGGGATTTTGATAGAAGCTGGTCTGCAGGGCTCTGCCTCACACCCAGCAGTGTGCTAACTTCAGCTGAGATACAGGCAGGGAGAGACTCAGCAGCTATAAAGTGACCTTCCTAATGATAATTCTTGTCTAGGAGAAAAGAACTGGGTGGAGGAAAGGGAGACAGCAAGGAAGACTGGGAAATGTTACTCCATGTCTATCTTACATGCAATGAGGAGGATTGTGCTTGATGCTGAGCCCTTTTTGCTGCACTTTTCCTTGCTCAGTGCAAGGCAGCTTTCCTTTGCTTCTGCTCCAGCTTGCCTTGCTGTGTGCTGGCAGGGTGGAAAGGAGAACTGCATGAAGAGGAATGAAAGAGTACCTTTGCAAAATGGTAATGGTGCCATTGGCATTGCATTCAGTTGCCCCCTGTTTTACCATGGTGTAAGTTTCTCTTTCTTCTTCATTTTGACTGGTAAAGGAGGAAAGTGAAGTCTGACTGGTCACTGTCCATGTCTGCCACTCATCTCTACCTTTCTCAAGCATGAAAATAGAAAGTGAGGGTGTCAGCACTAGTTAACCAGGAGGCCAAACAGTCCATACTGGATACCATGTAGTCATCAGAAATGTTTGTGACTGGAATTCATAATTAAATTTTAAAGTAAATTGACTTTGCTTTTTTTTTTTTTTTTTTTAATTGTAGAAAGGTTTAAAAGCTTTGTTTTTTCTATGTGTCCAAACCTAAATGGGGACTTTTTTTTTAATTTTTATTTTTTATTATTACCTTTTCATGGGAAGAAGGTGTGCACATGCACTGTGATTTCTGATGAATGCATGACAGCTGCTTTGCTTGTCTCTGAAAGCAAGGTCCTAATTTTTTCAGAGATGTAAGCTTCAGCCATCCTTTAGAAATGCAGAGCAGGTGGGAGCTGCACAGCCCTGATGTCACCTACTGAGTTGCCAATTTCCCCTACCACACTGAGTCCCTCCTTGCACTTCAGGGAGGAGGAGAAAGAATGCTCGTTCCTGCAGCAAATTGCAGGTGTAATGTCCATCATAGAAAATGAGACTGGCAGACTGGTGTGATGGACTGTACTTGAAGTCTCTGGGATTTTACGTGGTGTTCCTGTGTTATAAGGAATCCACAAAAAGGGATATTTGAGGGTGAATTGCTGTTGTTACTGTTGTTGGCTTCCCAAAGTAGCAGCAGTCATGTTACTGTGGACCCTGCCTTCTTCCCCATCATCTGCTGTCCTTTTTATCTGGCTGGTCAGTGGTAGTGAGCTATGGATGTGCCCAGGATCTGGTAGCATGGCTGCCAGGCTGCCAGGTTGTTGTGACAGCATGATTATGAGCATGTGCCACTGTGGCAAGTGTCATCAATTCTGCAGTTTCTGCCACTCAATGTCAGGAACAAAACTGCATGAAGACTATAGTATGATTGAAATTATCAGGAACATTTAAATTACAGAATCATTGTGCTCCCAGGCTGTAAAATTAAATGTTACTGCTCACTGAAGTAATTGAGTTGAAATGGCTTGCAAGAAAGCACTCCAGTAATTGTCATTCGGATAAAGTGTTGCCTGTGCTCAAGCTTCCCACTTTGTGAATGGGGAAGCCAGCCAAGTGCTTCAGGATGTCCAGCAGGAGTGATGCAGCAGCCAGGCTGCAGTGCTGGGCCCAGCCTCACCCAGGACATGCCACAGCCAGTGGGAGGGAGGGATGTAAGGAGGGAGGGATGTAAGGACGAACAGTTTCACATGCTGAAGCCCTGTGTGCAAATGAAGTTAAGCATTTGGCTGCATGGGTGCAGGTCAATGGGGATGCAAACACAGAGGTGACTCAAGCAAACTGAAGTTCCTGCAATGCAGCCACCCACAGTGCAGGCATGTCACAGATGGAGCCAAGAAAGGATGCTGCAGTTATCTGCAACAGCGTTCTTCACACATCATTCCCCCATTCTCGATGGCATACAGGTAGAAACAAATGCTTGCTCTGAACTGCAGGTTGCCTGAAAATATATGGAAAATTAGTAGTTGAGGTTGTTGAGAGCCTAGCCAAACAGGAGCAATTGCTCCATCCACTTGAGAAATGAAGCAATAGTCAGGTGAAAAAAGAACAATGTAGGGCATAGTTAATTGCTCAGCTAATCAGGCTGCAGTGCAGCTCGTGAACAGAGGAAGCCTTGAACAGACATGAGACTGCAAGCAAGTGAAAGAAGCATTGCAGTCACCTTTGTGGAAGATACCACACTTCCACTTACCTTGCATTAGGTGAGCAGCAGGGGTTTGAGAGTGGTATTTCTGTTCCTATTTCCTATCGGCCCAAAGTGCTTATCTGTCTTTATCTTGGAGCATTCATTTCCCTGTGCTCCAAGCCCTAAGTAACAGTGAATCTGCCCTTCTAACTTGTGTTGAAGCTTTATATTGCAACCTGTCTAAAATCAGGTTTGAAAACGAGGAATACTCTTTCAAACAGTTTTCTCCCACCAGTTACACTGAGGAGACTTAAACGTTCTTGCTAGCCAAAGGAGGGTAAAATGTATGAATTCTGCTTCAAAATTGTTTGCAGAGATTTTCTCTGGTACCTTTTATTCCTCTTAACTAGATGGCTCTGTGCTCTCAGTTAAGCAGCAGTCATTGATGGAGAGAAAAACCTTTCTTCTTGTTTTGTAAAGTGCCTTGAAAGATTATGGGTTAGACTGAAATGCTTGCTGCTTTGTGCTTCTCCAGTGATGTAAAGCATCTGCTTACTCACTGTAACCCTTTGCCTGAACTGGATTTACAATAACTTGCATTGCTGTGGTGATGCCATGCAGCTGGAAAAGACACTTGTCCTTTCTAGTTGAAAACAGTTGAATCTGTTCCTTTAAAAGAAATAAAATACTTTGATAATTAAAAGTACAATGCTACTTTTATCTCTTTGATGTTTGTTTTTTCTTCAACTCCCTGTTTATAAAGACCAGATTGTGTTCATGATTGCCATAATCTGAAATTTAAAGGAATGTTTATGGAAAAGTGTTCTCAAAATGAGGAAGGGCAACAGAATTAAGGCCTGGTAGACATGTGAGGAATAGAAACCTTAAAGTGACAAACATGTTTGAATTAGGATGAAAACCTATTTAACTCTTGCCACAGGCCAAGCACACCCATATCAAGCAGGTATTCTGTTCATACTCTCTCAGCCAGTAGTTGTTTGGTGCCATTTGCTATTATTAAAATCCTTTTTTTTTCCACCAAATCTACAACTCTGTCAGCAGCCAGGATGGTAATCAGGGGTCTAATCTTGCTGAATTTGTTTGGAGCTCATTGCATCTCCTGCACTGAGGTTGCATTCCCTTTGAGCCTTCTTGCAGGATGCATCCTCACAGGACAGGAGGGCCCGTCTGGGTTGAACCATGGCTGTCTAAGTCAGCATTTGTATCTCTGTGCATAATGTCATGGTGAGAAAGTTAATTTTTTTGATTTTTTTCTTTTCTTTTAACTGCTCAGTCTTCCTTGTGAGATAAAAGCGCTGTGTCTGAGGAGGTTTGGCATTTGAGGAAGAGGGGAATAAATTTCTTTCCCTTTACTTATGCAGCCTGTTTGTTTACTGTAAGAGAGGAGCAGACAAGGTAAGGCAGGCCAGCATATAATTTCATATGGCCACAGATGAGTGAAAATATAAACATTTTCTCCCTGGTTTTAAAATCATCCCAAATAGTCTGGTTTGCTAGGCATGCTGATGGTGGAACACGCACTGAGGGCGCATCAGGAAAGACAGACCAAAGTGAGCTGCTGTTTAACAGAAAAGCCTAAAAATATGCCAAAAGGGGAGGCAGTCATGATGTGTGGCTGCACAAAGGGGTTTGTGTAGTGTTGTTTTGTTTTCCTGCTGGTGTGGTTTTGCCCCTTGGTTTGCCTGGAAGGGGAGTTGGAATGCGCTGTGATGGGCTGCCCTCCGTGCCGGCGGCGCAGCGCAGGAGCGCCTAGCAGCAGGTCTGGCAAAGGGTGATTGATCCCTCCATTTAGGAGGCATAATGCCTTCTGAAGAAACGAGCAGATCAAAGACTTTAATGATTGACAGCGATTTATGCTGCTTTTGTTTTTAATTCCTTGACTCCTGACACTTTAAGATGGGACTTTATAAAAGAAGGATGCCGTATCCTAGGGTTACGCCTCCTTTCATAACAGGGAAAGCTGAAGGAGCTGTGGAGACTGATATCCAGATTTCAGATATATTAGTTTTTATTTAAATCTGAGGTTCAGAGGTTTGTGGGCATGCTGTTTCTGTTATTAAATCATTATGCACCTACCTGGGGGGAAAAAAGCCAACAATCTTACCAGGAGTGCCTCTATAAACATTTCTTACTCTCCATAGTGTAAGGCTTGTATATTAAAAATTCTTTGAATAGCTGACCTCAACAGGTGTTTTATTTGAGCAAACAAAACAATAAATAGTAATATAATCCCTGTGGAGCTGGCATTAGGCTTTGTGGGAAATGCATAATTTCCTTTACTAAATGTAGGAAGCTGCACAAATTTAATTTCTTCATTTTTTGTCGTTAATACCAAACCATCCTGGAGCTCTTTTCTCCTTGAGGCAGAGGTCCAAAGCCTGCTGCACAGAGCTACACTGAGGGATATTCTGTGCTTTGTGTTAGGTTTTGTCAGTGCAGGTGCCCTTGGGGGTATGTGCCAGCCCCATGAGAGCATCCCAGCAGCCCATTTGCCCTGGGATGGTGTCACACCATTGTGCTCATGAGAAACAGGGAGCGCTCTCTCCTCTCCAGTGCTGCTCTACTGGCAGTCCCTGCAGTACTCTATAAAGCAATTACTGTACTTTTGGCTTCTTGCTTCTGGAAGGCCTCATAATTTAAGGGCTGGTTTGTTTGTTTGCTAGTTTTAATCTAAGCCATATGTAGGTTGCCGTTTTAGTGGCTGTATTTGACATGTTCTGGAAGGATGATGTCAACTTAAAAGATGTGCTTTGCTGAAAACATTTTGTCATTTCTCCACGCAGCAGAAACTGTGGTGGTGTCCTGGGGTTTCCAAAGACAGGGACAGTGGATTTCCTAGACCATTGCTGCTGCCATGACAGGCAATAGAAGGTCCAGGCAGGACCCAGTGTCATAATGTAGTCTTGCAATTTTCTAACCCAGCCCTTCATTTTAATGGCAAACAACAACAAATCATGAAGAAACTTTACATCTGAAATGTATCTTAATTTAGGCAATTTTCTGTGTACTGCATTAAGAACTGATGACTTGTATTTTCATTTTCCCACATATAGGAATAAACTTTACTGTTGTATTAGTGAAAGCTGCTGCTAGTCTTGCATTGGGATGACAAAACTGGTGTAAAGGGATGTAATCTCCAGGCTAGATAGGCCAGCAACCTCACCCAGGATGTCAAATGCTGCCTTTTTTTGCTTACCATAAAGCCTGAGGTCCCACCAGTTAAGAGAGGATGGCTGAACTGTGGAAACCATTAGAAAAGCCCTTCACTATATTTTATCATTCCCATAAAGTTCATTAATTAAAGTCCACATTTTAAGCATCATTAACTGTTAACTCTTCTATTAACTGTTTAGGTATTTTCAGAAAGAAAGTGCTCTTGTAATAGTTCTCAGGGGATTTGAACTATGCTTAACTTTTAACCTGCAAACTCTGTTGAGCTTGCTAGGTACACAAATCTGTTCCTAGCTTTGAACACGTTTCCATAAGAAGATTTAAACTCATTTTGGTTCTCTTTGTGTTGGCAAACTAAAGAATTTGTTTCAAGCCATGTGAACATGGAAGTTTAGTAGTCCTAGTATAGCTACAAGTTTGACATCTTAAAAAATGAAAAAAAAAAATTAGCATTTCTTTTTAATAGAGTGGGCAGAAGAGTCAAAATGCAATCCTAAACCCAGACAATTGCATTTCCAAAAGTAATTCCAAAGAACATTTGGTATATGCTGATATTGGTTAAAAATCTTACATTTATGTATTCTTTTACCTTATGTGTTCAGTGATATGCACTCTTTTATTGTTTCTCTAGCCTTTGATCTTGGGATTTACAAACAGATATTGTGCTTTTGCTTGTGCACAACACATCCCATTCAGCATAATTTGGTATTGAACCTGCTTGGCCAAAGTAATATTTACTCTCTGAGGTTTTTTTTTGTTGTTTGTTACCTGGGTAGTTGACCAACTGCCTCTATGAAGTTGGACCAAAGCTACTTTGTATCAAAAATGTAGGCAGTCTTTCACTTCCAGATTTAGTTTTGCATAGTTTATTTAGAACAAAAGATTAGAATAAGGATAAGGAAAGATATTCCCTGATAATTTAATTTTGGTTCTGTGGTTCTGTTACAGCTGGAGGTTTTCTAATAACTAGTGTCTGAATAAGACATCATTGACTTACATATTTGAAACAGCTGAAAGACAAATCCTTTTCTGTTTGTTTGTTTTGTTTCACTTATTTGGTGAGGATTTCTGTTGTTGGTTTGATTTTGGTCAGGGGTTTGTTGGGTTTTTTGTGGTTTGATGGTTGTGGGATTTTTTTCTGCTTAGTGTTGTTTGTTTTAGAAATACAGGTTCTGGTGTTCCTTGTCTCTTCAGGCCATATTTGCCTCATCATTAGGGTTGCTCATGAAAATGAGCTGTTCATTCACCCCATTCTGAGCATGACACTCATCCTCTTAATATCATCTGTCAAGGAAAGGCCAGATGCTCCAAACCACAGGGGATTGCAGGGGAGAGTACTGAGATCTGTGTGAGGATGACACCTGAAGGGATGGTGCCATTTTCAGGTGGCTTCTAGGATCAAGCTGGAACTCACTTAGGAGTAAAAGTAAGCACAACCCAAACTGAACCAAAAATTCTTGGTCTGACCTTAGATACCAAAGTTAAATTTAGTCTAGTCATTTAGAATGGCTTCTTCCTCTCATTTCCTTCTCTGAAAGGGTAATCACAGGCAGTGCATAGAAAAAGCTTTTAAAATCAGATACAGTCCTCAGGCTGGGGTCTGCAATCCACACAGTCTTTGCTTGGATGTGAATCTTGGCACCAGGTGCTAAAGCAGGGCAGTTTTGGATTACTGCAGTTGAGATCCCTTATGACAACAGCTCAAACCTAAAACATCTCTTAAATGTCTCTCACATATGTTGGAGGGAAACTCTATGTGATGAGGAACCTACACTCAACTCCAGAGCCAGATCCTCTAAATACTGCACATAAATATTAATAACTAATTTGTAAGCCTAAAACTTTAGTAAATGCTTTTCTTTCCACAGTGTGCAGTGTGGACAATGCCTGGAAACTATTCAGATATTTTTATTTTTTTTTCTGGAAAGAATTTCCCATATTAAGGGTCAAAGCGTAATTAAGGAAGAAAGCAAATAATTCAAACTATTCTGAAAAGTTAGTTTGAAAAATAGAAAATATTTCATGCTTGAAGGCACCATGATTCAAATCAAGCAAGTCTTTTTCCCAGAGCCAGAGTAAGATATACAAAGCCAGGTGCATAATGCACATCCAAACCTCCATGCTGTGGGCTTGCAGATATTTAAGCTCATACCTCTGCCTTTGTGTGCAGTTCAGTTGCTATTAGCAAGTAGCTTTAAGTGCAACCATGTGCTTTCAGCTCCAAATGTCCAGTATCAATCAAGTGCAATGATTTGGGATGCAGAATAGAAAGTTTTGATTTGTAATTTTAAAATAATTCTGACCAAGATTTTCTCTCCAGATGGGAACTTACAGTATAAAAATGCTGGCCCATACTCTAAAACAAATAAGACTACCATAGCTCTTAAGGTGTACTTGATCACACTGCAGAAGGAGAGATGGTTGTACTGCTTGGATGTAAGCATAGTTCTGTTATTTTCCAAGAGAACAAAAGCTTAGGCTAAATAAATTAGGGTAGCTGATAAGACTGTGATGGAAGGTTGGCATTCTATTTTAAGTTTGCAAAATACAAGATGGCAAAGTTCTATTACTCTAAATTAAAGGACAAGGAAAGCCCTGAGTTGTCAGCATAAGACAACTTTTACAGGGTGATTTCAAGGTGGAAGCTTGAGTTCTGTTTGACTCAGCAGGGGGAATGGATTCCACAGTGACCCATTCCCTTTTGCTGTAATGAAATGATACAGTAGAAGGAGTAAGATGGATTCAGGAGAGAAAGCCAAACACTTCAAGGATGAAAAAGCTGTTGAAAATGCTTCTTTTTCTGTTGGACACTGTTTCCTGTTCAGATGGAAAAACTGGCTGTCAGTTATGTTTTGAAAAGCTTAGAGGTCTCCTTTTTGTTCTTTTTATTGTCTCCATGCAAGTATCAATCAGTTCCCCAAACAACTGGCCACATGAAACTAGTACAGCCCTTTTCTTCCTGGGTTTGTTTTCAGGAGATGTTGGGATTTGCCACTGCTGTGTCTCTTGCAGCGTTTGACATGGAGGCAGATACCTTTGCACCAGCAGCGCCTGGTCCCAAGTCTCTGTGGCTGGGCAGCAGTTGAGGAATGTGATCCTGGAAGGGATATGGAGAGGGAACACCTGTGTGTGCTCCTGTGGCACTCAGCAGGCAAGTTTTCTTGCTCTGCTCACTTGGCATGCATTAGGTATCCCCAGCTGAACATATGGAGCCAGAACCATGTGCCAGTGGTGGTGTGTTTTGTCAGAACTGTAGGGCTGGGGTAGTACTCTCCAGCTAAGCTTGAAAAGCTACACTTTTTTGTTGCTAGTAACAAAACCATCACAGCTTGTACACTATCAAAGCATCTTTTGCTTTAACCACATGCCTTTTTTTTGTCATACTGTAATCTTCCCTCATAATGTTGCTTTCTTTGAGTTTGTTTGATGTAGACAGGAACTCCCACGCAGAACCCCACCCCCTCTTTCTCTGTAATTAATTCTGTGATCTTTATTGTGAATATCTCTTGTTGAATCTTTCAAACCCACTTCTGAAATAGATAATCTTTTCACCAGTTTGGCATTGTACTTTCCTCCATTCCTTTCAAAAATATTTAGAGGAGAAAAGGGAACAATTTCCCCCTCTCAGGGACACAATCCATTTACCACTTGGTGGAATAGTTTGAAATAAACAGAGTTTGCACATAGAATTTAATGAGCTAAATAATAGTCCCAAGACTATTTCTTTCAGTTTTGTCCAGCACCAAGATTATGATGAATCTTGTGAAATGTCTAGAGTAGTCACTGTTGCCATAGTTCTTACTCACACTTAATTTTTGGTTGGTTGCTGACTTTTTTCTTCTGTTTTTCAAATACAAAGGAAGCGCGGTAGGTGGCCCAATGGAAATTTCCTTAGAAACAAATCCTTCCACTGAAGAAATCAGACTGATGCACACTAGTGTTGATAAGACTTGGGTTTCTTTGCCCTGGGGTTGGTGAGACCTGTAGATATGAGAGATGCAGCTGTGACCCTCCTGACTGAGGAGAAGCAGAGCATGCCATTCCCAGATCAAAGGGAGGGATTGGTTTTAAGTGGTATTTGCAATCACTTGTGTGCAAAGTGGCTGGCTGCTGGCTGGGAAGGGTTGGGCACTGGTTACCTTGCTGCACATGGAGAAAGATGGAATTTTGTTGAATCCAAGAAAGACTGTCTTCTAATCATCAGGACCAGCACCATCCATCTGCTGGAGAATGTGTCAGAAACATTTAGGGGGTGTCCACAAGTTTCCTGAGGACTTGGGCTGCTTCTTCTGGTACCACTTTGGAGTTGAAAAATCCAGCCCCTCAGTGATCAAGGCAGGAAGACATTTTGGCATGCAGAGGGACCTTTTCCAGCTGGCGTTAGTGAAAACACCCAGCCAAATGCGAGTCCTGTTCTTTGGGTTCAGAAAAGTGACACCCAAGCAAAGAAAGTCTACTTGGCATGGTTTGGTGGGTGGCTTGAGAGAAAAACATGGATTGTTTTCTGCCTCTGAAGATGGTTTGTTTCTGGTTGATGGAGAAAATTGAATTACATTCTAACAAAGACAACAGCGATAGCTGAGGTTTTTGTGCTGGGGGAGGGTTAGTACAGTATGCTTGTACATTTTTCCTTTCTGTTGAGAATATTAGTGTTATTGTGGCTTTTTTGTTTCTTACTTTCAATGGAAGAGGTTGACAGGGAGGTTAGATACCAGTTCTGCCTCAGTGATTCATTAAAGCAGAGCTGGAGGAACGGAAGTCGCCCTGTTCAAAGGTGTGGGGAGTGTTTTATTGTTCTGCACAGTTCTGTGAATGCCAACGATTTTGCAGCTGTGAAAAGGGCTCTTAATGAGTTTCAGCATTTTAATGTACTTCAAGTTCCCAATTGTACAAATTTAAGAAGCTTAGCAATTCAGTATCTCCTGAATAATAGCATTTATTTTATACTCTAAATACACTTGGGGAAGTCTCGACAATATTGCAGGAAGTCTTGGTAATATTGTGGCTCCTTCCCGATGTAATAGCTTTAGAGGACCTAATTGACTTGAACAGTGGAATTGGTCCTTTAAAAAACATGCACACACAATTTTTGATTAATGAGCCCCATAATAAATCATTAATCTTTTTTGGCTCAGAAATTGTCTGAATGGTTTTCAAAGCAGAAGTTGTGTATGTGTTCCTAAACTGTCTTTGTGATACAGTGCTTGCATTTCAAATCTATCATCTTCAATTAACAAAAAAAATAATCTACCATAATTTAATTTTAGAAAAACAAGTCTAAACTCTGAACTACTTGCTTACTAAGAGGCCTGTGAAGAAATATCTAGATAGGAGTACTTCCTCTTAGAATAATAAAAGCACTGTAAAGTGACCATGTAATAAGTGTCCTTCTTCCTGAAGGATCCTAAAGTGCTTTTACACATTTTCTATAGTCAATGTGGGTTATTCACCCATCACTTGAATGAAACCACTCTTTACTGACTGTGCTAAACAACACTTTTTATAGGAAGGAAATCACAAATAACTCTTGCATTTGAAACTCTGGGGATAATTTGAGGTAGGCAGATTGTAATTGCCCAATTTGGAAATGGGCCAGAAGGCTGTGATTAATATACCCAGGCTGCACTTTAATTGTCCCAGCGTACTCAGGGCCTTGGTTTCAAGTGGGCTTTGTCTCTGAATAGTATTTCTTTTTCTTCATGTTAATTTTGGAGCTTATAGAATGGATAGAGCAGGTTTAGCAGAATTGAAAAGTGGGGAAATTCGTTACTTACATGAGGATTAGCAACACTAGGACAGTACAACACAATTTCCTAGGTGTATCAAAAGTGTCCAAAGCTGGTTGTGTATTTTATTGTTTCTTCTTGTTTCACTAGGTGGCCTGTGATTTGGTTGACTACCTCAAAATATTTTTTCTCATACTTTACTATTTTGAACTCTTGAAATAATGTTATTTATGGTCTTAAAATTAATAGCACAGTAAATGCAAATAGCTCTACTTCTTAACTATTCACTCTTTCAGGGAATTGCTTGATCTTTTGAAGCAATGGAATATCTCAAGAACCTGTGAAAGGCAGCCTAGCAGGTTAAGTTGATTGATCTTTAAAAATAGGGTCATGTAACTCGAAACTATTTCCCATAAAAAACAAACAAGCTGCAGAGGTTGTTGATGCTTTTCCCAGCAGAGGCAGCCTCATCCGCTCCCTGGTGTGGAAAGGCTGGGAAACCTCTGAGTGCCAGATCCCATCCTGAGGCTGCTGGGTGTGCAACCCATCTGTGGCAGTCACCGATCTGCAGGTCCACAACTGAGTCAACATCGGGCTGAGACACTACTCAGTGGGATCCAGTGGATATTTATTTTTCTCTTGGAAAACCTGAGCATTTTTAAGGGTTTTTTTGGTAGATTCGGGGGGTTGTGACCAGCTCCATATTTAGCACATAGATGTGGGGAGTTTTTGTGATTTGGGTTGTTTTTTCTTTTTAAGCAGTCCACAGAATACATGTAACGTTAGCTTGATCTGTTGACAAAGTTGAGCTGAACACAGATTTCTCAGGACTGCATAATATCAGGTTTGGTCCCTTAGGTTTTTTAAAGTGTTTACACAGCTAGTAAAGAAAGCTCACACATCCACAGCAGTACGTTTTACCATGTGCCACCTGGAATTGCTAGTCATGATGGGAACCTCACAAAAAAAACCCCCTGGAATTTCACAGGTATCTTTTCCATCTTAACTTCTTTAGAAACAACTGCATTTTACCTCCACAAAAAAATGGTTAATGTTGGTTTTTTGGTTTTTTTTTGTTTTTTCAATTTATGTCATCAACTGATAATGTCAGTATCAGCAAGTTTAAGTGCTGACATAACAAGTACACCTCAGATAAAGCACTCCTAATTTGCATGATAAAATTGCTCTCTCTCATTCTACTTCTTTGCACTAGTGGTATAATATTAGAGAACTGAGAGTTTAAGATGTTCCACTTTTAAGCCTTCAGCTTTTCTTTTCACTAAAACTGTTCTGAAAACAAGTTATGAATACAGCACCTGAGAAGTGTAATCCAGAAGCCTGAAGTGTTCAGTAGTTCAAGTCCTCTTCTTTGATGCTGTCTTTTTCATTATATAAAAAAAGGATTCTGAATCTGGAATAAAGTCATAGAATCATAGAATGGTTTGGGTTGGAAGGGACCTTGAAGATCATCTAGTTCCAACCTCCTGCCTAGGTGCAGGGACACCTCCCACTAGACCAGGTTGCTCAGGACCCCAGCCTAGCCTTGAACACAACCAGGGATGGGGCACCAGAACTTCTCTGGCTAACCTGTTCCAGTGCCTCACCACCCTCACAGTAAAGAATTTCTAAACCTGTTTCAGTTTGAAGCCATTTCCCCTTGTCCTGATGACTCAGATCATTTAAGGACCAGCACAAGAACCAGGTCCTGCTTTCAGCACACTGGGAGGAGACCACGCCACTCTCTCCATACTCTGCAGCAGATTACCCTTTGCCTTTAATTCCCAGCCATCTACTACATCCAAAATGCCCAAGTATAATTCCTTTCCAAGGAATGCAAGGAATGCCTGTACATCTTGTCTTACAGTTTTATTACTGCAGAAATTCTTAGAGCTGCTTGTGATTTACAAGTGAAAAAGAGAATAACATCTTTCATTTGCTGGATTGATGCAGCCATCATTATTTAGATGAGCAGTTTACACACAAATACAAGTACATGTAAAATATGATTACATGCATATATATTTAATCACACACAAGCAGACCACCAGCTGAGCACATTAAGTGACTATGTATGGGAATATGTACTTTTTGTACACAGACACTTACACATATGATGCATAATTGCAAATGTGCATCCTTTTTCTGGAAGTCTGGTTGTAGTCTTAAATGTTTTTACACACAGGCATCTGTTTAACCAGATCTTAAAAACTGAAAACATATGTAAACTGGAATGCACTTTTATGTGTATATTTTGTTGCTATGTATATAATATAGCATTATACTTAGTACTCAAACACATTATTCCATCTTTGATGGAGAGAGGCTATTTACAAGAGCATGTAATGACAGGACAAAGGGAAGTGGCTTAAATCTGAGAGAGAGTAGTAGATTTAGATTAGATATTAGAAAGAAATTTTTCACCATGAGGGTTGTAAGCCACTAGAACAGGTTGCCCAGAGAAGCTGTGGATACCCCATCCCTGGAAGTGTTCAAGGCCAGGCTGGATGGAGCTCTGAGGAACCTGATCTAGTGGAAGGCATCCCAGCCAATGGGCAGGGAGGTTGGAACTACAAGGCTTCTAAGATCCCTTCCAACCCAGGCCATTCTATGGTTCTGTGATTCCCATGCATGCACACACACAGAGACTCACACATATACACCTTCCCCACAGCTGAAATACTGTATAGACATAAGAGCAGATATGCATGAACCTCAGAGAGCTTAATACTGGAATGCTAGTGCTTTTTCTCACAGGCCAGTTTAGTACAACATAGCAAGTCATTGACAGCTGTGAGCAGTCACAGCCAGCCAAGTCTAGATTTCTGGAAACAAAAGGAAAGATGGAGTTACAGGGCTTGGACCATTTCCTTCTTCCAGGGTCTGGTCATGTGCACTCAGGCTCAAGAAATGTGCTCTGTTTGAATTCTACTTGCAGTATCTTTCAATCTCTTCTATACTGTTCTCTTGTATCATCTTGTGCCATCCTTGTCCAGTTTGCCTCCTGGTCTCTGGGTTACACATGCAATGAACTACATGAGCTTCATGCAGCAGCACCTCTGAGCTCGCCCTTCCCACCCTGAACAGCCCTGTGCTGCACAGCCCCTGTCCAGCCACCTCAGTCCTGATGCATCTCAAAAGCTGCCCAGCTGACAACTGGATCTGTTATTTCGTGTTGGTTGTCAGATAATGTTGCTTAATGGCTTTCTCAAAACTCTGTTTCTGCCACAAGAACACCCTTTCACACCAGTCTCTTGAGCAGAGGGAAATTCTTTTTCTCTTCACAGTAGGATCAGGTTATGGCTCCTCATGGCTGAACAAAATTTGCTTTATAATTTTGTCTTTACCTTTCATAGATGGATAGAACTGGCCACATTGTTCTCCTTGCTATACCTATTCTTGTTTCAGAGTGGTTTTCTGCTTCTTTCTGCAGATAATTGTTGACTTTGTCTTTTTCTCTGTGAATATGCAACTGGAAACATTTATTGGCTTGGAAAACTTGGGTCAGTTGCTGAATATCAGCTAGAGGAAAATGCTGAGAAAACAGCATTCTTCTAGCTGATATGAAATGTGGAAGGAACTAATGAAAGGTTAGTAGAAAAACTCATTAAGAACTTGTGCTTACCTTGGTTTTTGGATGTAAGAGAGTTCAGAGATTACTTTTTGGTTCACTGCTTCCCCCACTGCCATCATGCACCATGGTTTTTTTGCAGCTGGGAAAGTACAATAAAATTCCCTTTCCTCTCTGCTTTCATCAAATGGCAAGAGGAGAACTATGTTTCTCGTACTGCTCTCTTTATCCTGCTTTTCTCTCCCAGTATTGTAGGTATACAGGAGTGCTTACTGCTCTCCCCAACTTTCCCCAAACCTCTAGGTAATGCACTGAGCCCCTCAGATCCCTATTTTCTGCCTACACAAAGCATAAATGATATGCTTAAATAATGCTTCCTTCACCAGAGGTACTTGGTTCCTGTGTCAGGGAAGGTAAGCTTTGACACTTAGCTCATTCTCCCAAGCAGGCAGTGAGGAACTACAGACACCTGGCCCCTTTTCCTGGCCACCATGGGTTATTGATTTGTTTCCTGTCATTGCTGTGCTTTCCCTGTTCATTAATTGTAGCCTCTGCAGCTGCCCTGGAGCTGGTCACAGCCCCAGGTTAGCTGAGGGCAGAGCAGGGAGGGAAGCTCAGCCCCCCTTCAGCTACCTGCTGTCCTGGCTCTGCTTTTTGGCATTGACTGCAGCTGTGGAGCAGTGGACTTCCCTGGCAGGAAAAACCTAGACAGACAGTGCCAGCACCACTGAGACTCCAGCCTGGACACCAAGGGGCCATACATGCCTGCTCAGTTTGGCAAAGAGGCAGGATTTTAACCCCATCATTAACCCTTGCATGTTTCTTTCCTGATGTTTGCCCTTAATCTCAACTTTGTTTAGCAGGGCAATCTCATCATATAGAGCAAGACCTGCTCTGATGGGTGCTGAGGAAAGCACAGGCAGCTCAGCAGTTCAGGACTGTGTCATGCAATGGGATTCAGCAGTGTTAATCACAGCAATTCAACCCTGCCTTTTTGTTCTATTTTAGTATGTTATGATTTAAATAAATGAAAGTTTCATTTTCCTCCCTTACTCATAATATTTCCTAATTTTCATCTGTGGGAGTGGAAGCTGATTATTTCAAGGCCATCTTGCTAATACTCTGCTGGGACCTGGTGACTCAGCTTTGGAAATTCCACAAATCGGGAAAACATGACAGTGTTGTGTCTGTAGTGTTTCTGAGTGATAACCATACCTTGTCACATTTGAAACATGACTTGGTTGCCTTTTTATATCTGATGCATTTAGATATAGTACAAGTATTTCTGCAGTGTATATTTTGTGAGTTGAGCCTGATCTTAAATGGAAATGGTATTTTTGTCTGTGTTAAATACAGATTTCTCAAAATAAAGCTGTCAAGGCAGTGTTTTACAATGGATTTTGGTTCCCTTAAGCAGTGTGTATGTAGATTTTTTTCTTTTCCTTAGGTTTCTGTAGTAGTCAAAGTATCCAGACTCCCTGAAAATTGATGCATCCTCAAGGACTAGTAGGTTTCTATTTCTGGCATGTGCATCAAGATGAATAACTGTTCTCTAGCAGTTTGTATGAACTCAGGCTAAGTCAGCCTCAATCTTTATCCCAACAGGAATTCCCAGACTAGAAAATTCTGACTTCATTTATGGTTTATAGGAGGTAACACAAAACATGACAAAAGAAAGCCTTCCGTTTTCTTCACAGGCAATCACATGGGACCTGTGCACTGCTTGAATTCGCCTTTGGGTCAGTAGGTCAAATATTAAAAAGCCTTTTACTGTCCCAAAAAGTCCTCTTAAAGCTTTTAATGCTGTCCCAGTGCTGATAATTTACTACTGTTAATAGCTATGGTCTTTTTCCAGTCCAAGTGTAGACAGTTAAATGTTAAGTCTTTGAATTTTAAACAAAGAAATCTGAGTTTCCTCAGACTTAGTCCCAAATCTAGAGAAGATTCTCAAGAGGGACACAATTCTGCAGATCTACAGGTGGATGCAACATTGGTAATAATTTAACCCTGTGTGCAAATCTGTTTTGTCATTATATTTCTGGCAGCTTTGAAATGAAATATGAAAAGAAAACAATAAATGCCTGATAATCATCAGAAGAAATGCATTCAGTGGTCTATTTGCATCTTTGTTAAACTGAATGCAGTTCTGAAAATATTTTCTGAGCAGATCCTGATGCTGCCAACTAAACCAAAGAGAATTTTCCAGTAGCATTCAGATAGAGAAGGATCAGGCTGTGACAGAGCAAATGCTCTGTTCTTGGAAAGAACAAGCTAAAAATAGTGGACAGAAAGTCCTAAAGCCACCATGGCCAAGTACAGGTTATGTGTGCACGAACACATCTGTAACTTGTGGCTCTGTTGCTGCATTATGCCATCCTGTAGCCACTGGAAGATCAGACAGCAAAGCCCTCACCTTTGCCATGCTCCTGTTGTTTAAGAAGTCCCATGGCTTCCTTTGCTAAACTCTGCTCCAACACCTGTTAAAGTTACACAGGAGAGACTAAATGCACAGGTTGATCTAAACATTTTTTATCTAGAGTTTTGTCCTCTACAATGACAGTGCACTCTGACCTCTGTACTGAGTAAGTGGTATTGTATCCTGAGAGAGATTAGGGAGAAAACCATTTGTTTCCACTGCCATTTGCAATCCTTTTGGTCTGATGTTACTGTCATGAGAACAAAAACATTCTGATTTAAACTTTGAGGTAAGGAAGTAGAACAGCCCAGTCAGCTCCAGGACTCACCACTCTTGAGAGCTGCCATCTTGACAAAAAGACTAAAAGAGCAAGGTCTAGAAATTCGGTAATAATTTGAACCATTTACTCTAGAATCTGCACTGCTGTGTGCACAAATCCAGCTTTGGAGTATCAGTTACCATAACTCTTGATATTTCAGCTTAGAAAGAAGAACTGCAAAGAAGAACTGTAGAATTCTTGTAGGAGTTATATTGTCTCAACATTACAAGAGTTTTGTCTTGAAATGCTTGGTGTTTATGTCAGGTATTTGGATTTTAAGTAGAACAAAAATAATTGCGAATTTCCTTTTCATACGTTATTGCAATCAGATTTTTTTTTCCATTGAGCCTTTTACATACATAAAAAAAAGCATTTCGACTAATTAGTGTCACTGGAACTGCAGATTTTTTTTTTTTTTAAGAACTGAAGTAAGCAGTGCTACTAAATACTTACTATTTGCTGTGTCATGTTTTTCAAAATTACAAATAATAATCACAAAAATCCATTAAAATGGGATGTTTCAGTGCATACTTTTAGGTTCTTTTCTTAAGGGCTCTTTAAATTAAGCTGTTAATTTAATGTTATTGATTTAGTACATATAGAAATTTAGGTCTAATGAGTTTTCTTTCCTCCCTTATTGATAATGGAAAGTTTACACTGTGGCCTGATTTCATGCTATGACCTCTGCAAAGCAAGTAATCTCTTCTGTGACATCTTTGCTCTCTGTTGCACATCACAAATGCTCCCTTTCTATTGGACAGCATCATGTAAAACATAGTTCTGGGAGAAAGCAAACAGCAGAGTTAAATTGCAATATTTGTTAACTTTCTGCAGGGAAAAAGGACTTGAATCTTGTGTACATATCACTAAGAGAATCCTGCAAAATATACATCAATCAGCATGTCATTAGCCCAGTACAGAATAAAGGAAACAAACATACTTGAGGCAATTTTGTCCAATGGGCAATGGGAAACTGTCATAAGTTCACTGGCACACCATCGATGATAAATCAAAATAAATAGATCAAGTATTCAGCTTAGATTGCAGCTCATCTGGCAGATTAGCCTTTTGCTTCCAGAGGTTATAAGTGAGTTTCTGATTTCAGGTTCATGGGAAGGGGTTAGTGTAGCATTTTCAGAAATTGCTATAGACAGCCATCAGATCATCTGAGGTAATTAATTGACTCTTACTTAACAGCAATAAAAATAGCAAATCAGTCACTAAAACAGTGTGAAAGAGAATATGGAGAAAACTGAACGTATTCAAAGCTAGAATGACACCATGATTTTTTCTGAGTTGATCTGCCTTTTTGGCTGCACTGTACTGTGCAAGTTGAAGCTGAAAATTTGTTTCTAGGAAGACTAAGAAGTAAGTAATTTAAAAAATCTCACCTTGTAATAGCAAAAGTATGAATAAGAGGTTTTTATATCAGTCTTTGATAGTTATAGTTACAACTCTATTCTGTGGAAGTGAAAGGAGGTACCATGTATGTTACAGAATCTGAAGGCAGCAACCATAGTGACTCAAGCCCATATTTCCCACAGAAGACAAGGGGCAAATCAAATCACCATTGGCAGATGAATTGCATGATGGAAGGTTCTGCAGCAGCTCTGTGCTGGACAGACCAAAAACAATTCAGTTCCAGCAATATTTAGCTTTAGCAAATGCTGTGCTGTCCATGAACAAACTTAATTAAAAGAAAGCTGAGTCCAGCTTACACAGCAGACACAGCACTCTGACAGTTTGCACAGAGAGAAGAAATCCTGGGCATGTATAAACTGTGAACTCTTTTAAAGTTCATGGTTTTAATTAAAACAGTACTTGTAAATAATACTCCACTGTGGAGCTGATACAGGTGTTGGTGAGAAATAATTTCCTACAATAATTTTTGTTTTTTTCTCTTCATAGGTCATGGAGTTTAGGAATTTGCTTGTTTGCAATTTTTGGACAAAATTTGGTAGAGCAATTTTTAGCCTATGCCTTGTTTAAGGACTAACTGCAAAGAGTGTTTCACTGATAGCACAGTAATACTGGATGCCCAAGTCACATCTTTTCTGATTAGATGACTCCAGGAAAAGGATTTCAAATGGCAGGAATTATTTTCTTGGGTCATTATAAAGTTCAGAAGTGCTTAAATTTAATTATGCGAGTAACAATAAAATTTTTTTGAAAATCATTGGGAAAATGCTTTTCTTCAGAATATCACTTTAGGAGTGTTTTCTGTGTTCATGTGCAGAACCACTGTGTCTTTTCAGAAAGTGACTTTACTAACAGACTTTTGACATGACTTAGTGACAATCAAGCTTATACAGACAATGGATGCTGCAGGTTTAGTTATAGCTGTATTTATAATGTTTGGTGGATTTGGCTTAATTATTGCTGTATAGTGGTTACATAATTATGCTGGGGCCAAATCTCCTGTGACTCTTTGAAAAGACTAAACTTAATGAATTTTGAACCATTGTAGTGTAAACATCAGATAAGGCTGGGTACACAAGAAAGATAATTTATGAAACGTGTAGTCAGCACTAAGTCTAAAAAGGTACAGTGACTACTGTGAAGTTGATCTGTCAGGGTGTGAGATTTAACATCTCAGGATGTTAAACCTTTGTGTATTGGAGCCTTTGGAAGACCATCAAACAACACAGAGATTCTTTTGAAGGTACCTAAGACAAAATAAGCTGCTTTGAGTAACCAAATGTTCTCTGTTCTTCAGTATTTTCCCTGTGAAACCATCCATGTTTAGACAGTCCTGGTTGAGGAGATAACTCATGCTTCCAATAATGCCTAATGCAAAAAATTTAAAGTGGAAAAGGGATAAGGACAGGCTCTGTAGAGATAAAGCCTGGGGGCATCATGCCAATGTTTGAGGGACAGTGTGCTAGCGAGATCTGCTGTCTCAGTGGAGATAGGGGATGGAGATCCATGCAGGAGGAAGAACACAGGGGTTATTGATGTGTTAGAAACCTCAGAAGCACCTGAGAATGGTCATGTAATAACTAGGGATTCTTCTCCAAAAACATGTTTGGATTGACCACCCAACAAGAAGGTGATCTGGCTACTGCCAGGAAAGAATGTAAAAGTTGCTCCTATAAATACATCAGCAATAAAAGGTGAGCTAAGGAGAATTTCCAAACATTATTTGATGTAGAGAAGAAACAGTGACTAAGAATGAGGAAAAGGCTGATGTACTGAATGCCTTCTTTGTCTCAGTCCTTAGTAATGAGACCAGCAGTGGCTGAGGTGAGCTGAAAGATGGGGATGGGATCAGAATGAAGCCCATATATTCCCAGGAGAAATGGTTAGTGTTCTCTTATACAAGTTCATGGGGCAGACAGGATCCACCCAAGGATACTGAGGGAGCTTACATAGTGCTCATTGAGCCATTTTCAGTCATTTCCCAACAGGAAGGTTGTGGTTGATTGGAAGTTAACAAATGTGACACCCATTTATAGGGACAGAAATATCTGAGGAACTCCAGGCCTGTCAACCTCATCTTGGGGCCAGGGAAGGTTATGGAGCAGATCATCTTGAGCACAATCACACAGCACATACAGGACAACCAGGGCATCAGGCCTGGTCAGGATGGTTTAAGAGGGGCAGGTACCTCCTTACCAACCTGATCTCCTCCTATGACAAGGTGACACACTTAGTGGATGAGGGAAGACTGTGATGTTGTTTATCTAGGCTTTACTGCAGCCTTTGACACTGTTTCCCACAACATTCTCTGGGAGAAACTGGGTGCTTATGATTTGGATATCATGTGGTTTTGCTCAATAAAAACTGCCTGGATGGCCATGCCCAGGGAAAGGTAATGGATGGAGCTGCATCCAGTTGGCAGCTGGTGACAAGTGGTGTTCCCCAGGGATCAGTGTTGGGGGCAGGCCAGTTTAATTCCTTTATCAATGATCTGGATGAGGGGATCGAGTGCACCCTCAATGAGTTTGCAGATGATACTAGGTTGGGCAGGAGTGTTCATCTGCTGGAGGGTAGGGAGGCTCTAGGGAGGGATCTGGACAGGCTGGAATAATGGGAAAAAGCCAGTTGTGTGAGGTTCAACAGGGTGAAGTTCCTGGTCCTGCACTTGGATCACAACAACCCCATTGAAGACTGCAGGCTTGGGAAAGAGCTACTGGAAATCTGCCTGGTGAAAAAGGACCTGGGAGTGCTGCTTGGCATCCAGTTAAACATGAGCCAGCATGTGCCCAGGTGGCCAAGAAGGCCCATGGCATCCTGGCTTGTATCAGCAATGGTGTGGCCAGCAGGACCAGGGCAGTGACTGTCCCTCTGTACTCAGCATACACATGGTGAGGCCACACCTCAAATCCTGTGCTCAGTTCTGGGCCCCTCACTGCAAGAACATTAGGCTTTCTATACAGCATTGTAAGCCTTTTGGTGTGCTGGCCAACAAGAGAGTGAAACTAGCCAGGGATCAATAGTTAACTGGCTGTTGATTTAGTTGTCTACATTGTTAAAAAATGTGCCCACACAAAGGAAAGCAAATAAGCAAAGAAAAAGTCAGAGGGAACCCTGGCAGCTGCACTTCATTTGTTTTGTTCACCTTGTGTTACTGCAATGATGGCACAAAATATGTCATTGACAAATCTGCAGGGCTGCATCATCTGGACCATTGCTATAGCACAGGTTTCATGGGAGTTTTTTTAGTTTGTTCCTTCTTTTTATAAAAAAAAAATATATATAATGTAAAAAATCTTTGAAAGCAGGACTACTGTCATTTAATTTATATCAGTGTATCATTGATTGGAAATGCACCACAGGCAAGATCTCCAGATTTCCATCCCCATCCACTACACCATACCCTTCCTTCCCAACCTCACTGAGAAAGAGGAAAGGAATTTCCTGCTGTCACTTCTCTGATACCAAGAGGTGATGGAGTTTGGGGTGACTTTCTTTTAACTTCCATATTACTAGCCTATATTCATCCTGTCTAACAGTGATTAAGTAAGTTAGGAGCATCATGCCATGCCTGAATAAGTCAGTGAAGAGAGAACAATTCTAAATGTTCCTTGAAGACATTAGGTATTAGAGCTGAAGTTAAACACCAGGATTATAAATTCAGTACCTTACTCTGTCTGAAATCAGATACCTTTTGCACATGTGAAAAAATATACTATATTAATATGGAAAAGTAGCAGGACTAAATGGAGTAACAACAGAAAACAGGGGGAAATTCTTTTCTTTCCAAATTTTGGTCTGAATCCAACCAAATGCACAAAAAAAAAAAAAAATCAGCTTTTAAATGAATGTCTGCTTCAGATGTCCTGAAAAGTTCTCATGATCTGCAGTACTAAAAATGTGAATACTACAAAATAAAACAACAAGAAGAATTATTGAATGTGCATCTACTGAGGGAAAGTATTACATGCTTCTTCTAAATTTCATTTAAGCTTAGTGGCTATAAAGACTCAAGTTTAGAAATAATTTAATAAACTGAAGATGAGACTGATGCTACCATACAACTGCAGTTTTCAAAACAGTGAGCAAACACTGGAAAACTATGAAATATCACATAAATGTTTCCATATAAGTGATCTAGTTTCATATGTATGGTTCCACATAAATGGCTTTTTCTATAAAAAACGTGACTATTTTTATCTTGAGGCCAGACAGAAGTTCAACCTGATCTTTAAAGGAGACCAGGAGTTCAATGCATAGACTGAAGATCTGGACAGTAACCACAAGGCAGAGATGAACTGATTTTGGAAAAGTACTGCTTGAGGGTGTTTTGAACCTTCATCTAAAAAGACATAACTGTGTTTCTAAAGGTGAGCTGTAATATTGACCTGTGTCAAAATTAATATTAGGAAGTCTCAATTTATTAAATACAAGAAAACCATGAGATCTATTAATATAAATATTGATTATATCTTTTAAAAGAGGAGTTCAGAATCTCATATTGATCCACATACAAAGTTAAATTCCCAGAATAAGTTCAGAAGATGGAAAAAGGAATAATTTGAACTCATAATCAGTGCTTAGTTTCCTAGAGCAAGCTGCTGCAAGGAGTAATAAATTAGGTTCAGTAAAAGGAATTGGTACATAAGGTTTCCAGATAAACCAAACATACTCAGTTTCCAGTCCTACTGAGATCACAGATTAGAAGAGTTTTGAGTTCCTTTTGAGAAAAAAATAACATTGCCAAAAGCTGTCTGCCCCTCCCTACACGTGTCCTTAAAGAATGCATTACTAAATGCACTGCGTTAAGAGGCTCAGCCTCAACTCGAACAAGAAGGAATTGTTCTTTCGGCTTTTCACACATTGCTTCCAAAGATTATCTCAAGATGGGAGGGAAAATCCCATCTGAACATTGTCCTTCCTTTCAAAAGTGTCTGGGAGAGCCCAGCAAAGCAAACAGCAAACTTGGAGTTGCAGCACACCCTCCACTATGGTTTGGGTTTGTTTGTTGTTTTTTTATGTTTGAAATGCTGTTGGTGTGGTGTATTTCAAATCCTCTGCATTATCAACTTCTTTCACTTCTTTGGCACAGGCCTTGGGAGCTGAGTGACTGGCCCAGTTCTTGCTCAAAGGCAGGAACAAAATTTCTGGCTGTTTCCCCAGTTCAGCTACTCCTGACTGCTGAACTCCACAGCCTTGCAGCAGGGTGCTTGCTCTGCTGACCACTGGAGCTGGTCTGAGCTAATCAAAAACATGGGCTTAACACACTGTTAGTTTGCAGTATCCACAATTTTAAACCTTCCAATTTTGAAATTGGATTTTATTTTTCCAAATTGGAATTAAAAAGAAATTTGACTTTCACAATTTTAAGGTGTGTTTTGATTGCTTTCCTGGTTTCTATCCAGCCAGAATAGCCCAACTGCAACATATCCATGCAGCTCAAGCTCCTGGAGTGCCAGGGCCAGAGGAGCTGAGGTATTAAGCTCATACAATGATGGTGAAACAGGCTGCAGTGGGAGCAAAGGGAGTTGCAAAAAGCCATGCACTTCTCTGGAGAGGAGCTTAAATTGACTTAATTTCTTTGTTGCTGTTGTTGGCTCATTCTCTGGCACGCAGTGTACCCACACAGACTGGCACACGCCAGGATCCCAGAATGCGCCTAGCCCAAGGTGTGAGGCTGTGCCAGGATTTCATGGGGCTGGGATTGATGGATAAGTTATCCCTGCCTCTTAGGGGCTGCAGTGCAAGTGCAAACTGTGTGTGGAAAATCCTTGGGCTGTCAAATGGGAGATCCTGGCTGAACTGAACATCTGTGAGGATAGCCAGGAGCAGGCTTTTGATCATGCCTTGAGACTGCACTTGCAGGTTTGCGTGTCTTGAGCATGGTTATTCTGCAGCTGGCACACGCAGCAGGCTGCACAGCTGCTTCACCACTCTTCATGAAAGGCTGGTCAAGGATTGGAACAGGCTGCCCAGGGAGGTGGTAGAATCACTGTCCCTACAAGTTTTTAAGGAACATGTAGATGTGGTGCTTAGAGACATGGTTTAGTGGTGGACCTGGCAGTGTAAAGTTAATGGCTGGACTTGATCTTGGAGGTCTCTTAGTGATTCTAGGATTGTATGAAATGGCTAGTAAAGCCCGGGCTGTGCTTGGCTGGTGGCCCCACCACGCTGGCTCCAAGTCTCCAGCTGCGGGGCATCCAAGTCACGGTGCTGTTGGAGTTGTTCGTGGTGACCATGTGGCTTTCTGCCACCCACCCTGTTGGTTCCTGCCCAGACTATTGGGGGCACAGGAGGGAGATGCAGCTCTGAAGTGACCTTCACTATCAAACAAAAGACTCAGCTGTCTCACTGATGACTGGTCGGTCAGTACATTTTGGGACTGGAGATAATAATAAATGGTATTTTCGTGGCCCAAGATGGGAAGTAGCGGTTTTTTTATGTCTAGTGAAAAATCTTAGAGAGAATTAAATGAACCACAGGGAGCCTGATCCAGATACTAGCATTGCCATCAGTCCTGCAACCCTGGGAGCTGTTCTTCACTGAAGGCAGAAACTGAGCTGTCAGCTGTTAGGATTATGAAAGGCAAGTAGTTCTTGGGGTGCTCGGACTTATGGTTCTGGTTAGGCTTATCTTGTCAACAAATAGGAACATTTTGAACAGCAGGACACCTTTGACAGTGAAAAGCTCAGCAGTGGCACTGGGATGGGGAAGAGAGTATCTCACACAGGAGTTTGGGCAATCTAGGATGAAAAGGCTTGGGCAAAATGAGAGGTGTGTGTCAGCACCTCCACGCTGAACCTCAGAGATCTCTCCACAACTGGAAAAGATCACAAGCAGCCTCAGTGCTAGAGGCTGGGAGTGGGACAAGCCTGAGAAACATGAGGCCATGAGGCTAGGTGGCAGTGGGGTCTGGCTGTACAGTGATAGGGCAGCTGGCTTCCACACCACCCCTGTAAAGCCTGCTCAGCTCCCAGTTGCTTTACTGTGAAGGCATTTCATCTTGCTTCAGTCAGTGTGATATATGGCTTCTGTAGGGTGATATTTCTCTGTAAGGGAAAGGGGTATTTCTCTAAATGCTGGATTTGTATAGTAAGGAAAAATCATGTGAATTTTTTCCTTTCTTAGAAAACACAGTTTTGTTATGGAGGCAACATGAGCAGCCTCATCTGTCTCTCTCTGTTTGCAGCATTTATTTATCAAGTTGATAAAAGATAGGCTTTGGCAAATCCCTGTGAAAGAGTGACTATGGTCTGCTAGTCTTTCATTCATTCTCAGAGTGTAGCAACTTTCCACAGATATTTAAAACAATGACATTTAATCTCTAGCACAGTTAAAAGGCTTATGTGTTCCTGGTTCAGAAGTGAGACACATTGGCAACGGTTCTTATTTATTTTATTTGTTTGTCCCAGCTTGAAAACTGAGTGGTCAAAGGAAGAGTTCTCATTTTAATGTGCTGCGGGACTGAGTTGCTTCAGTGAAAACAGAGGCTGTTGTGAAGTTACTGGTGCATAACTCCACTTTTCCACATTAGTCTGCTCTTTGGCTACAGGGATTTCATCAGCATATTTTTTCCTAAATATTAGCAAGAGATGTTAGTCCTTGAGCATTGATTGGTGGATTAATCAAAGCCCTTAACCAATGAATAGGTAGAGGTTTGCATGATAATGGAATTATTTCTGAAGAACTGTGCCAATTGGAATTGCAAAACTTTCTGGTTCGGTTTGCTTTTGAATGGCTCTGCTTTACCTGCCTCTATTGCTCACCCTTTCAAAGTACTTAGTAACAATGAAAATGCTTCCAAATTCCTATGTCTTTCATTTTTTTTTGTGGCTTTGGGGTATGGAGGGTGGATAAGGAGGGAAGTACCAATCAGTAAAACTTAAATGGTTTGCATACAGAAAAGGTGAAAAATGTGAAGAAAAAAAGAGAGAGAGGGAGAAAAAAAATGGTTTGCATTGTTGTCTTCTTACTTTTCCCAAAGCTAAAAGTATTATCTGAAGCTCATATTCCTTTTCTTTTCTTGTCTGCCTTCCCTCCAGAACTGTTTGCATGATTTTCCTTCCATTGTTGGTACTGTAGCAGCTCCAACCCCTCACTAGCATCTTTTGTTTACTGGAGAGGAACTAGCTTTTGGATGTGTATAAATTTAAATTGATGTGAGAAGAAGGAAGATGGCTGCAGGGAAAAATAGCTGGAAAGGGAGAGAAGGTTTTTCTAGATTTAAGGTTTGTAACTTCAGTTGAATTTGCAGTAAGTTCAGTGTTCATGTGTGTGGTGTTCCTCTCCTCTCTTCTGCCCCTTACTGTAAGACGTGGTAATAACTTGGGTATATTTTTTATGGACAGCAGCTTGAAACATGCCTGCTTTGATAGTTTATTTATGTTTTGTAAAACAATGAAGAATTCACTGTGCACGTTAATGTGTTGTTCTGTGGGGTAGTGAGTCTGGAGATGCAAAGCTGGAACACAGTGGTCATTAGCCAGTACTTCCAAAGAGAAGCATCCATAGCCCTGAGATCAGAATCCACATTAAACAGTGCAACAGTATTACATGCCTCCTGATTTTGGACCATTTGTTATTTTTGTCTCATCCAAAATGGAAAAAACGTTCCCTTGAGCATGGGGTGAAAGAAGTTAAAAACTTTCTTCAGCTTCTGATTCTGGTATTTAGCTACATTAGATTTGCCTCAGTCATTCTTGTCCCTGCAAAGACGGTGTGTGTTAATCACAGCTTGAAGCAATTCCTCTTTCCAGTGTTGAGGCCTTGAATGTACAAGGCAGTGATGGAGCAGACATCTTGGTTCTGTCCTGTCTTCATACATCTTCTCAAAACAGAATGCATGATTGTGTTTGACAAGGCACATCCTCACTGATTTTAATGGAGTGTAATTTGAAACTAGTTTAGTTAAATCAGGGCAGATGGCTCAGGACTGTGTATAATTTTATAACAGTGCAAGGTTGCAGTGCTGCTGCAAGGTTATTAATCTGATTTTAGGACAACTCAGCAAAAAAGGTATTGCTATTGTCAAATCAATGTTGAATAAGTATAAATTAATTCTGCCCATTAAAATGTGTAATAAAAAGAATTAAAAAATCTTTGTCTCATAGAACTTTATCAGAGAAAATGTTGTCTGGATTACCACACAGGATAATGATTGCATTTAGTATTAATTGAAATTATGTAGCAATGCCTGATCACAGTCAGACTTGTACTGGCAGGTGATCAGATATTATGTAAAGCTTGTATTGATAAAAATGGACAGAGACATGAAAATTTGCAAGGACATAACAAAATTGATTTAATGCAATGAAACCTGGTTGTCTGTTGACAATGGTTTTTTACTGCTTTAATACACTTATTTTACATATGGCATCTATATCTCTTTCACGTTTCTTTGCAGTAGTTCAGCAAGCAAGAATAGGAATTGGAGTGGTTACCAAAGTTTAGCCTAAAGATCTGAAATAGAACAAGAAAGCTGCTTTCAAATTTGTTCTTTCAATTATTCATGCTACAGGCTTTATTTTATAAATTTTTTTAGTCTCAGAATAAACATGTGACCTGTCTCACCAGGACCATTGGTTGAACTGCAGAGCTCCCCCTCCTGCCCCCGGCCCAGTTAGGTCTTGTTTATTATTAAGACAGACAATTTTGATGGGGAAAGAAAGGGAAAAGATACTATGAAAAGTGTTCTGTGTTTTCAACCAACCTTTTTCATGATGAACAGACTGAATGGGAAATGTTCAGGCTGGAAAGCATCTGCTTAAAATATATGTTGCATTTTTGTTCTTTATTTATGTTAACATTAGCACATTTGTGGAAATCATGTTTTCTTCACAAACTCTTTGCTAAATTAAGACACAAATCCAAGAACACTTGTGCATGAGTGTGATTTTCTGTAAATGAGTGGTGTCACTGAGTTCAATAAGAGCAATCACGCACATAATTAAGCACATGCATGAGAGTTTACAGGAAATTGGCAAATATGTTGCTGTCATGACAAGATTACCCAGCTTTTCTTCTAATGCAGATATGAATTCTTGGCTTGCTCCTATTTTGAGTAGCCCTTATTGTACGAGCCACAAGCTATTCTATTGTGTTAAGCCTTACTGAGGATATTTCTCTTATTTTGTCATAGCAACAAGAGCAAGATCCCACAAATCTATACATCTCAAATTTGCCTGTGTCCATGGATGAGCAGGAACTGGAGAATATGCTGAAACCCTTTGGACATGTCATTTCCACCAGAATATTAAGAGATGCGAATGGAGTCAGCAGAGGAGTCGGCTTTGCCAGGTGAAACCTTTGCTCTTACTTTGATTCATGCACTTTTTTTTGCCTTTGGTCCTTTGCAAATGCTGTCTGTTCTGTAGCTCTGAAGTCTTACAGCTATGGAAGATGTAGAATGGTACCTTTATCAGATTGTATCGGCTCTTTCCACCAAGAAATGCCAGTGCAGAAGGATGTTCATTTCATTGCTCTGAAAACTGATTTATTCCATGTAGGTATATATAAATAAAAGTGACTAGAAATAGTGAGTTATCTGTTCAGGATCAAGCTCAGGTGATAATAGCTTTCCTACAGCAAAAAGCACTGTAAACACTTGGTAAAGAGACCAAGGTCTTTGCTTAAGAGGTCCTGGTTCTTGCAGTCCTTCTGTACCTGTAGGAGTCCTGTAAGAAATCTGGACAGAGACGAAATAGTCTTTAAGGTCCCTTTGAACCCAAACCATTCTATGAAACTTTAAATATTTGACAAAGATTTTGCAACAGGAGAAAGTAAACTTAGCAGCCTGGAAGAGCAAATGGTAGGAACTGTAACTGAAGAAACGTGTCTTTCTTGAAATCCTTGATCTGCAGCTATGAAACAAGCTTAAGAAGAAAAGTTTGCATAGAACAAGCCCTGATGGAGTAATGAGACATTTTGGATAGAATGGGCAACATATTATTACCATGTACTTCATTGTTAGTACAGATAGACAAGGCTCCATGTTTACTCTCAGGGAATATTTGCATAGATTCTCTTCAGCTTGAAACATTCTCAAATCAAATAGTTTTCAAACGCCAAGAAATAGAATGCTATATATAGAAAGGTATTGAAAAAACAAATAAGAAGAGAAATTTGCAATTCTGCTGCAAATCAGTCTTCTGCTTCAAAAGAAATAGGGAAAAAAATCCCAGATCATTGTTTCTACAGAATATTCATAACACTGTGCTTTGTAGAGGAAGCAAAATGACTTCTTCATCTTGCAAATTTCTATGAAATCCAGCATATCTTGGTATATCATGGTGCTTCTGTTAGTGTAATAATACTACTGAGTGAAAGGAGGTACTGTGTGATAAAAAGTTAGCTTTCAAGAAAAGTGACGTAGTGTTATCTCTGCCCTTGATGTGGAAGATGATCATGCACAGATAGTTTAAGATAATGTTGTCTGAATTCAAATGGGAAAAGGCAAACATTTATGCTGGAAGATGGCACACTGTTCCTTGTGCATTCTTACAGATAATAACATGAATTTTTCTAGCTCACTAAATATAGATTAGTCTAAGTCATGGATAAACTTGCATTTTTTAAAATTTACTTTGAGAAAATGTATTTAATTATGGAACATATTTCAGGACCCCTTTAGTGATCTAACTTGTAGGTTGTGTAATTCACTGTGCAAACAACAGTAAGCTAAAACCTTCACTCCATCAAAGTCTACAGCAGATCTGCCACTGATTTGAGTGAGGCTAAAGTTAATCCAGAAATTTAGAACCATAGTTGAATACTGATTCCTGTCTTTGCAGAATTATCAATACAATATTTAACTATATGACCAACTGACTTTCTTTTTGTAAAGAAGTGCTATCTGGTATCTTTTCCCTGTATGTCAAACCAAACAGGTTTAGCTTTGCTTGTAGTCATGAATGTTTCATTTTAGTGTACCTATGGCATGAGCACATGTTGAGTGGGTACCAGTGCAGTGTAGGTAGGGGATGGAAGCTGGGTTTCCAGTCCAAATAAGATTTTAAAAGTTCAGATCAGCACTCCAGTTGAGGATCCTATTCTGATCCGGGACTTTTTATGGCAGTATATCTTGCCTGCCTGTGGAATGTACCATGATGCTTAGCATAGCTCTAAACAGAGCCACAGAAGCACCAGAGTAAACCAAAGTTAAATTTGCATATGCTGAAATGATGCAACATCCAACAATTTTGAAATGTGATGTCTCAAAGTTATTAATTACATTTTATGATGATTTAAAGTCACTTTCTGAGTCTGCCCAATCATGGAAATAGTCAATCTCAAAATAAGTCTATTCATTCAAAAAGCAATCAGAAGTAAAGTCTGAAGGTAGGCAGCTGTTGTCAGATTTTTCTTTAAATGGGTATGATTAGCAGTTTTATAGTACTGCAGGTGCCTACTTAATCATTTATAACCTGGAGAACTTCAAATGTTCTTGGATCAAAATTATCTTAGTTATGTCTGGTGACATTAACAGCCTCCCTTAGAGTATGTGCATACAAAACTAGCTCTGAGTGAAAGTTAAACCATGAAACAATTTCCTCTCTTTTCCATCCTTCAAAGATAACTGAACAGATTTTCCTGAATCTTTCCAGAGCATTTCACTGTGGCCTGAGACAACTTGTGCCTGGGTACACCCCAGGGGAGATTTTGGGGAGGAGAGTTATGAGCAAGGGGCCAGAGAAGGGAAACTTTAGACTTTGACTGTGGCTTCATAAGAGCCAATCCATGCTGTAAACTCTGCACATCTATCTCTGGCCCATGATTTTTACTTCAAGGCCACATTACCTGCCTTCAGACTCTCTGTGGAATTCCACAAGGCTCACACTGCCACAGTCTTTTGGCAGGGATGTTTCTGTTGACAATGGCAAGCAGGAGCTGAGGCTAAACACAGCCTATCCTAGAGCAGAGAGAGGAATGAGAAGAAATAGGGCAGGGCAGAAATGCTTACTGGAAGTAGGATATTTGGAAAAAAGGATGCACTTCTTTGGATAAAAAGCTTTGAGTTCAGTCTGTTGTAAGACTCCCTGTTAAAAGACGGAATGACACCGTGATGCCCTTGTGCAGAATTTCATCGCAACACTTAAATTTGTAGATGTTTCTCATTCTTCAGAGCTTAGAACAAAATCATAGTCCTTCACACTTTAAAAAAAAAATCAGCAAGGTGAAAGAGAACAAAACAACAGAAAAATGGAAAGAAATCCACAGAAACTGGATTTGAAAACTTATTTCAAGATATAATTTAAAAATTGATATCTTATGAGTTTGGCAAACATTAGTAGTGTTGTTGACAGTATGAGTAAAAAGCAGATCAGAGTTAGTAAGAAGGTCTTTGAGGGAGGTTGGAATTACTGGATAGGGGCAGATATTGAGAACTTGGAAGGAAATATTTATCCACATCCTGAAGAAGCGTTGCCACTTATAAAGAGGTAACTGTATGTGCTGGAAGACCTGGCTTTCCACAGGTCCACAAAGGATGAGTTCCATATGTTAAGGTGAAAGAAAATAAAGAAATGACAAAATCACAGTGGTGGCAAAGCAGTGATGCTGTTTTGCTAAATAAAAGGAAGAATATTTAAAGAGGGATTTCAGAGGATCAGTGATGTTGCTACTTTTAAGACAGAAGTGTCAGTAGCACCAGGGAATAAAAAAACATTAAGGCAGTTTAGGAATGCATTTGTGAAGAGGAAAAGTGCTTTGTTTTTCCTTAATCAAGGGTTTAATTGAAGGTGGTTGAAAAGGTGCTATAATTTAGCTTGAATAAATCCATCATCTGGAATGGTAGTAAAGGCTTAGATATAAGGATCATTCCTGCTTTCAGTCAGAAGAATGATTTATCACATCCTGCATCTTACCCAGGAAAATGCTTTATAATTGAATATCTCAGGTGAAACTGCAAATCCTAAACATGCTCCAAAGACTTTGTGTGATTTCTGTAAAATATTCCAATGCCTGTGGTGATACATTTCCATTGAAAGGACTCCCTGGAAAAGCCTCAGAGCAACGCTGCAGGGTGGTGGGGATATCTGTGTGGGGATGTATCTCTGAGACCCTCACATTTCCATCTGCTGTTGCAACTGGAAAAAATTTTGATGGGCTGTGTATATCCCTAAGAAAATTGACAGGCATGAAGCCACACTTTCAGAGAGAAGAAAACTCCAGGGAAGGACAGGTGGATCAGTATCCCTAGACAAATATCAACAGGACTCCATAAGATGAAAATGAATATGCAGCTCTGAAAGGTGATGAGGAAGGAAGCTGGAAAGTTGGGAGCCATCAGATAATTTGGCTGAGCAATTTGCATAAACCAAGCCTGAAGTACCACGAGTTTAATTGAAGAACTCCTTGAGCTTTGGAAAAGGGAGCAAGGACATGTTGGTATATACCTTGGGGAGGGACTTAACTGGTAGCACTGAATCAATGAAATAAAAATTGCTTTTTATAACCTCACAATAAAATACCATTCAAGTATTATTTAAGTATCTTCCCTAAAGAGATAGTAGTATTAATAATACCATACACAGGTTTGTCACACTCAGCTGAACAGCAGAACAAGCATTTTATAGGTCCTTTTAAATGATAAAGTGCAAAGAAAGAGTTAGAAACCACTAACTTTTTTATTTTGTTTGCTGTCTTGTAACTTAAAACGACCTTGCAAGATTCCTCCCACAAGCGACATTTTACAACCAAGTCATAAGCTTCTGAAAACAGAAATTTATGATGGAAATGCTGACAGTCAGACAGTCAAGTATTGCACTGCTGGCAGGCACCAGTATAACACTTAACCTGAGACTTTGAAGACAGTAGCATCAATCAGCCTAGGTCTAGGTGGAAATGACTGTGTGCTCATACTATTATTTTCCAGTAACATGAGAAAATTTGTACAACACAAATGGCCATAAAAGAATGTTATGATGCTGTTCCCAGCAAATGACCAAAGCCAAGAGAGTCTCAATTAGCTGTCACCTCAGAGCAAAGGTACACGTTGGGGAGATGCTTCCATCCCTTTGTGACCTAGCTGGGGGGTCTGTAGTGAGACATTTAAACATCCTGCTGTTGGGAGTTTGAGCTTCATCCTCATCTTTTCCCTACCTTATTCTTCTGGAAAAGTTTCTAATGGGTTGATTTTCTTCTCCTGCCTATCTTTTTTACTTAAACTTATCTCCTGCTTGTCTGCATTTTGCATATCTTAAATTTATTCTTTGGAAACAATATTCTACTAGACAACTGAAAGGGAGCAACAAAAACTAGGAAATGAGATTTTGGGCCATCACAGGATCATTATTCTATTTATAGAAGCTTTGCATGGATTTCAGTTTAAATGGTTATGCTCCAGTTTCCACTGAAGTAAAACGAGAGAGATGACCCTTTAATTTCCATGTGGGTTTTTTTTGGGTTTGTTTTTTTTTTTTTCTTAAAGGAAGCTATGTATCTTTCAGAGGTTTTCAGGATAATGTTCTTTCTTCTGATCCATATCAGATCTTCTGATAATGAAGTTATTTCATCTGATCCAAAGAGGTTTCTCTATGGAGAGCACTATACATACAGGTACTGTAACACAGATACTTGGTCACTCACCTTGGCATAATGGGTGAGGCTGCAAGGTACAGAATGAACTACATCTTGAGAGGAAAAGAGTGGTTTCTGTAGATTTTTTTTTTATTTATCTGAGAAAGTAAACAACCTCCTGTTGTTCAAGCAGACAGCTGACGAATATACAGGCAAGACATGTTGGGAAAAGATATAATTTGTGAGCGATGAGGAGAACTTGTCAAAATAAATGTCTTCTTAGGCTGTGAGTGGCAAAGGGAATAGCTTTTTTCCAACATAAAATTCATTCAAACCAAAAAGCACAAACATCTTTAAGGAATCTCTTACTGGCTGAAAAGATGGGGAGATAAAATACTTAAATCTATTAAGGGGAGGAAGAAATCACAGGTTTCAGCCACATCAGGCTGGAATTAAATTAGCAAAATAAATTAAAAAAACTAGTGAATTTGTTTCCATGGAAGGATGGAAAACATAGGAAACTTCATGCTAATCAAAATTGTCTTGTAGGTTTAGAGTATTTGAGACCTGAAGATCATTTTGCCTCACATATTTGATATCATGGGCAGTTGAAATAGTACCCATTACCTAATATTGAGGTAATGCCTGTGTCTTACTAAAATAAGACTTTCAGAAATGATTTGGCGACATCAACCAGAAAAAGAGGACCACCTTTTTCTATCTTATGTTTGCCAGTGGATCATCTTCCTTGCAGTTAAATGTTTCTTCCTAATATCTCTTTTGAATTTATCTGGTTCTTGTCACAACTTTCTCAGGAAGAGTAAAAAAGTCCTTGTTCCCTCGTTTGTTCTCCCCACAAAGGTAGTTATGCAGTGCTATCAGACTGCCCCTCTAGTCATCTTCTTGATATGCTAGAGAAATTCAGTTCTCTGATGTGCATTCTAATTATGGACTCCATTATTTGGGTTCCCCTCACTGTATAATACTGTTACTACCTACCTGCTTCCATCTTTGCAAAATGCCTTAAATAGTAAGAAAACGTTGTTCTCAAAGTTTTATTATTCCCGCTCTTGTAAATGTAAACAATATTCATATCTTGATCATAACATAAATGTGGTAGTAACAATTTCATCTTTAAATATTACTCTGGATATGTAAAAAAATATAGTCCTGATTCTCATCTACGTTACTGTTATTAAGCAAAGTGACTATAGGATATGTGTAAACCAAACCCTCACTTTTTCACTAAGTGGTAATTACATGGTACTGAATATTTCTCAGGTAATAATTATGTAATCACCATGGTACTCCTTTTATAAAAATTGTATTAAGTTGTTTCTTGACACTTCATCATTCTTGATAATAAGCATATATAAGAGCTTTAGGTAGAGGATTAAATAGTCCTCTCTTCTCTTCTCTTCTCTTCTCTTCTCTTCTCTTCTCTTCTCTTCTCTTCTCTTCTCTTCTCTTCTCTTCTCTTCTCTTCTCTCTCTTCTCTTCTCCTCTTCTCTTCTCTTCTCTTCTCTTCTCTTCTCTTCTCTTCTCTTCTCTCCTCTCTCTCTCCTCTTCTCCTCTCCTCTCCTCTCCTCTCTCTCTCTTCTCTTCTCTTCTCTTCCTCTCTTCTCTCCTCTTCTCTCCTCTTCTCTTCTCTTCTCTTCTCTTCTCTTCTCTTCTCTCTTGCTCTTCTTTTCTCTTCCACATTAAATGTTCCCTATTTTTTCTAACACATAATGAGTATCTTGGTGCCATTGTGGTCTGTGGATAAATATATAATATAAATTTTATATTATAAAATAAATTATGGTGTTGTTATTTTTATAATAGAATATTATAAAGTTTTTTAATTATATAAAGTAAATATTAAATAGCAAGATCTGAACATCAAATTATTTGGTTCTGATGTTTGTTTAAGCATCTATTGTTTGGGTTTGTTTGGGTTTTTTTTCTTTTACTTTTCATATTGGAGTATCTTTAGTTTAAAAAATACAGCTAAAAATCATAAAAACATTCTTCATATTTAAAAAAATTACTTATTTTCAAATTTGATAGAATATAGACAGTCTCATTACTTGTTTTGTATTTGGGAACCCTAAAACTTGGTTTCCAGAACTGGGAGATATATAGACGCAGGTAAAAATAAATTATCATGGTTTTATTAGTTCTTTTGGGTTTATGTCATTATCTGTACCTTATAAAAATCATAAAAGCCTATGACTTTTTTCCTGCAGTACATTTGCTGGTTCAAAATAATATTCAGATGCATTATAGTTATCTCCATATTTCATTTAAACATGAATTATTATCTTAGATCCTCTTAGGATCAACACCAAAAAAATACAGTGGAAAGGAATTTGAAAGTGATACTTTACACATGATCTAATCAGAACCAAATTTCTATTACCATGGGAAGCTGTTTTCCTTCCCTTTCCAGCAAGACTGGTGAATATCTATATCTTTCAGGAGAAGATTTTGAAGCATCTAGGATCTTTATCTTTTATCCAGAATATTATATTTTGTCATATTTTTCTTCTATCAGTTATGAAAGGAATGCCAATATTAAAAAATGTATTTAAGTCTGTTCTTCTCCCAAGTTTACCTGAGTTCCTCTGGCATTCTTTTACTGAAAACCTTTTAATGTGTAACAATTCCATTAGTGACATTTTTATTAAATACCAGTCTCAAGCAACATTTTGAAACATTGTTAGCTCATATTAGAAGAATAATTCAAAGCACAGTAGAGGAGTGCTGCAGCTTTCTGAAGGAAAAGTAGGAGGAATTTATTAATGTGAACCTAAAGAAAGTGTATTTTGGGGCTTCTGCCTGGATACTGCTTGTCTTTATGGATAAAACAAGAAGAGGAGTAATGTGTGAATCAATGCATGTGGATTGGTTCAACTCATGTGTAGGTGCCTGCCATAGGCATTGACACCTAAGTGGTTGATGTTGGTCAGAATTTTGACTAAACTAAAACCAGAGTCTTGTTGTGGCAAGAATCAGACAATTCTGCTAATATATCTGGTGGCTCTGTATCCCTAATTTTTCCCAGTCAGTCAGTGAGCTGAAGAATTCAATTAAAAAGGGTTATTCCTAAGAAAAGGGGTATTGTGGGCAATTATAAGTCATGTTGTGGTGGCCCTGGGGTGGACACTTTCCTGATTAGCGAGTGGCTGCCTGGCCAGCTCCAGAGGCAGAAGCTGCAGAAAGCACACGAGGGCTCAGGTGGGGTGGGCACAGGGTGGATGCAGTTGTTACTCAGCAACACATCTGAGGGGAACATGTATAGAGGGCTTTGTCTATTGTGCAGCCTTTTCAGGCTGAGTCGATAATGCCAGTGTTGGTTTCAAGCGAAGCGTGTGCCAGATTACAGATAGCCAGCAATGGCATTTGAGAGCCATTAATTGTGAAACTTGAGAGGAAAATGTGCACATTCTTTCTCAGAGTGCTATTCGAATTATGGGCTTTTTATCCCAGAACACTGTGGGTTTCACTTTTATTCTCTTCCCACATAAAACGCATGAAGTGCACTGAGTCTCTTTCATTTGGCAGCTTATATATTGCATTCTTTGCAGGGATTGCTTTGGCTTGTTAAAATGTACCCCATGTATTAAAATGAAATTGTCACTGCTGTGTGGTGCAACATAACATGGTTTGACACCAAGTGCCTGCAGCTACAGAAAACAGACTTTTATTGCATTTATTCTTTCAGAGACGAGAGTCTCTAAAGGCTCAGCGCAGACATTCGCTTAGTTAAATCTGAATGAAGCCAAAGTGAACAATCTAAGTCGCTGTCTTTGTGCTCCTAGAAATAGCCCAGCCCACATGATACACAGTGATACAACCTGGAAGGGGAAAGTTTTTATAACTTCATCTGAAACAACTGGACAATACACTGTCTTCCTCAAATAATTAAATGGGCAAGCAGGATTTTTTAGGTTTGTTTGTTTGCTCTTTTTTTTTTTTTTTTTTTTTGGTGAAGTGGTGTGGTCCTTTGGACTCCAACAGAATTGTATCCTGGGAGACAAACTGCTGCTGTATGTGAATCACTCCTTGCCCAAACTGTGTGACAGGAAGGATAGTGGATAAATTCATTTTAAAATGATCTAGACTGGTGAGAAGTAAGCAATATATATGTCAGCAGAGTTATTTTGTGGAGAATACCTGGAGGTACATACTGGTGTATTGAACATGGGTTTGAAACACAACTTTTCTAGGAAATTACTAGCTTTCCATTTCTCTCTTTCCACTTTTCAAAGTTTCTAAGCTCCCTCTGTTAGCAAAGTTAACTCTTTTCCTGGACTTATATGCAGTTAATTTAGAAGATGTGAAACAATGGTGAGTTCCCAGATGTGGTATAGCCATGGTTTGGGATTTGACTAGTAACTTTGTCTTCCTAACAATTCTTCAAAAATATATGTACCAATTCACTCTTAAAGCTTTAATGTCTCAACACTGAATGTTATGCTGAACTCATAGAAGATGAACAGTAAGGCATTTCCCCTGCCAGGGTTACATTTAAATTACTATCTTCCTCCAGAATTCGGCTCTATGTTGTAATAGTCATATATGCATTGTCTTTGGTTTTACTATAAGGTCTGTCTTTGCAGGTTGTTTTCTTAACATTGTAATCCTTACTAAGTGTTGTTCTCCAAATCCTGCAATTCATTTCCTTAAGCCATTTGAAGTTATTTTGGATGCACAAGGAGTCTAGAAACGTGTCCATTGCTTTTCCAAGCAGCGTGTGAGAGCATAAAGAATGTCCTTGTTCAGGGTGATGCCCTGGAGCCAGAAGAGGACTGTTCACTGATAGGGCTGTGGCTCAAACACAGCTGGGAGTGCAGCTGCAGGCAGGGAGGGTGGCAGGTCCTCCTTGGGAGCCACACTCTGTCCTAATGGGCTCAGCCAGTTTCTCTGCAGAAATCAGCAGCAACAGCTTTGAAGATTTCTCTTAGCATCTGTGCTTGTCCTTTTTATCTCCTTCTGCTTTTTGTTTTTTTGCTGACTGAGTGCTTCCATAACAGTCTAGTAACACATATTGCCTCTACCCATATCCCACTCTCTTCTCTTTTCCAGAATGGAGTCTACAGAAAAATGTGAAGTAGTAATTCAACATTTTAATGGCAAATATCTGAAAACCCCACCCGGTCTACCAGGTAAGTCTAGCCATCATTGTGAATTTTAAAATTCACTGAAGAGTTTAGAATACAGAAATACTGGAAATTATCTGGAGAGTGGCTTAAGTTACTGCCTCTGCTAGGAGGATGTATAACTTCACTGGCTGAATCCTATCCTTTATGACCTATAGCAACTTTTTCTTACCCAGGTTTATATGTTTTAAGCATTTATGCCCAACAAATTTAAGCATCAACTTAAGAACATGTAAAATTTATGTTGTCTCACTGTGTTTTTTCCTTTTGAATGTTGGTGGTAGTTTTTTGGTTTTTTGGGTTTTTTTCTGTTTTTTCCCAGTTAGTATAGAGGCCACATTGCTAAATGCCAATGATTTTCTAACAAGCTAGGAATATTTTATATAAGAATATACGCCTAGAAGCTTTATTGTTGATTATAAAATATCTAGGTTGTAGAAGCTTTATATTCATCACAGTTACCACTTATTGTTGCTAGCTACTGTTACCAGTATTAACAGCAGTAGCTGTTAATACTGAGGTTATTTCAAATATTAAATTATTTTATATCATTTTTTTGTTGCCATAACTTAATGAAGTCCTGACACTTTCTCACTATACACTTAGAACACATTCACTGGTATGTCTGTGTCACACTGAAAGCCAAGTTCCAGTTATTATTTTGCTTTTCAAATCTTTAGCTATCATCTGTGCATTCATCAGCTGTGCAAAGTTTAGTGATCAGTTGCTTGATACTTACTGCTTGGCAAAACCTCTCCAAGGCCACAGATTTGCAAGGATTTCTCCTCTGGGTTTTCTGAAGGGCTGCATTAAATGAGCAGGAAATACTTGCAAGGATTGTGTCCCAAGTTGTTATCTCCACTTTTTTTCCCCTGCTAGGTTCCTTTAAGCTATTTCCTTTTTTGGTTACTTTCATTAAATTTCTTCTTATTCATTGCCTGGTTCTTTATGCAGAAGATGTACTAAATACTCTAATTAAAAGAAAGCCATCTGCACAGCTACTGTGTACAGTAATTGAACACTGCAATGTAGATATAAATTTTAGTCAGATCACCTTCGTGAAAGAATAGGAATCTTTTAATACAAGCTGCAACACTCCATTTTAAGACTGCTTTTTCAAAAGTAGTCACTGACAATTTTTCTCAGCACCAGCTAATGAATTACACTACCAGCTTTGTCAACTCCAGCAAACTTGGGCTGTGTGGAACGATGGGATGAGCAACATAGGCAGAGAACTTTAACCTTTGGCTTGCCTTTCTGTATGCACACTTTGAGTCCCAGCAGTAATCTGTTTAATATCATAGCAACACCCAATGGAAAGAGTGTGAATAGCAAGGAGCCAGTAAGACTGGCTTTGTCAGTATAAGCCTGTGTGCTCCATGGTCATATTTTCAGTTGTCTCAGAGAGGACACATCATTAGATCCAGCATTAAAGAAGGATATTCTTAGAGAGCCTGCTTGAGACAGAAAGCTGAGTGGTAAAGAATGAAAGCTATAAAATGAAAATAATTTCCTTCTCTTCTTATTTTTAAAAATTTTAAATAGGAAATATTTAAATATTTAAATATCAGGAATATGCTGGGTATTCAATATGAACAATGTCAGACATCAAAACATGGATCTTGGTAAGATAGTGTAATTACTTACTTCTTGTTAGCTCTTGTTTCAAGAGATACACTGAAATTGGATTTTAATGGCTGTAACTTTTGATGCTTTCTTAAAGGATATAAATCAGCTCTTAGTTTCTTGAAGAATAAAAGATGTCCATTTGGAAAGATTGTCTACTCAAATGATTGTTGTTGTCAGATGGCATTTAGTTGCAAGGATTATTTGGGAAGTGTCTATATTAAAGGTTTTAATTTACCTGAAGTACTGTTCAGATGCAGATATAACATAATGCAGCTTGGGAGAAAGTCACTGAACCATTAACTGAACTCACTCAACTATGCATGAAGTATCTGTAAGATCCCATTTTGTCCTTGAGTTTTGGGAGACAGATTTTGTAACTCCAAACACAGGTAATTAGAATTTGTCATAAGGTATTTGGTCTACATAAAAGAGGCTGTTTGTGCCTTGTTATTAGAGTAGGGCACTCTTTAAATCCATAATTAAAAGATTTGTTGTATTCATTCCTCTTCTTCTTAAGAAGCCAGGACACAAACATGATCACCTTAGCAGTGGTGTTGATTCCAGGGACCATTTACATTTTGTCCAGTTCAAAAAATTATTCAGTCCTAGTTTCTTCTTGTTGTAGATTCCTGTTAAGGCTTGTACTCAGTTTCTACATCTGTGCTATGAACCTGTGTTAAAGCCTCTCAGCAAAGACAGAAGTGTCTTGCATGAAGCAGGAAGGAAAATCAGGTGTCCTAATGTACTTGGAAGATCACAATTATAGTCTGAAAAGGATCCTCCCAGCATCTCAATAATTGGCATAGAAGGAGAATCATCTCTAGTTTATTGCTGTGACCTCTCTATGGATATCCATTAAAAAATGAAGAACCAGAAAATATTAGTGGAAATATGCAACACTCTCTGTTATTGACCTCTGCTGCTCAAAGGTCTGATCTTACTGAGAGGGAAAATGAATCAATCCTTTTAGGGTTAAATTACATTGATTTTGGATTTTCAGATGGATTTCTTCCAGGTGTAGCAGTGAACTGAAAGGGGTCTTTGCGTGTTTGTCCACATCTCTCATCCGAGCACTAATGTTCTGTTCAGGTTTGCCAGCTTGTAGAAGATTGCATGGGGCCCATCAGGAAAGAAAACAGCCTGGCTGTTGGCCATGTGCTACTGGCCTGAGGCAGTGGCATTATGGACCAGACAAATCATTCTGGCAGCTCTTCTCCATCCTTGCCATCTTCCCCTGCTGGGTTCCCTGAGATGTGATCCTGGTGATGTGTCACCATACATTCTGTGGGATGTATGTTCATGAGATTAGCATGTTTAGAGGCTCTGGCTCTGGCTTTCATGCCAGAATAAAGCATGGGCTATGACTTAGTTATACCTTCCCAATGAGTTATCTCAAACATTAATTTTGAATACAGAGCCCTTTTTCCACTAGTTTTTTTCTTGGCAAATGAGAAGTAAATGCAGTTGGATTTTTAAAATTTGGGTTTTGTTGTTGTCAGTTTTGGGGTTCATTTATTGTTGTCAATTACAAAGAAGTTACAAGACAATAACTGCTGTGTACCTTGATGTTTGATTCTAGCCTAGAGTCACACATCTTAGCTGGCCCAGGCCAACAATGCAGCAGGAAGGAAGGTGCACAGGGCACTTTGGAGGCTCTGTACCCTCTGAAAGCAAAAACACATCCATCCTTCCCTGACTTTATAACTTCAATCACTGTCTATTGTTTCTTAAAATTGTAGAACTGAGCACTTCGAGCTCCAGACGCCTCTGCTTCAACCCAATCACAATGTAAAGGTTGTTTTCTGCCTCTTGAAACATTTTGATGGTCAGTTGTATAGTGCCTAGGTAAATTGAGCATCACTGTGTCTGTGTAAGTGAACCATTCTCATTAAGGAGCCTTCTCCATTGAACTAATGGCTTCATTCCATTCTAAAAGGAATTGCTCCACTCTCTGCTTGCTCAACTAATAAGCATTTCATGATGTTCAGTCTTAGATTTACAGTACAAAATAATTGGTTGTTCCATAAATAATTAGTTAATGTCTTTGCATTTCTTTCAGACTGAGAAAGCACAGTCATCTCCAGAAATCTGCAAAATCTCAGTGCTTGGCAGATTCCATGTCAACTTCATAAATATTCTGAGTAGCTTTGAGTGATTATTATTTTAGTGGGTTTTATTTGTGAGAGGTTTTTTTGCTTTCCATTTTTTAGCACTGCTCTCCTGAGATAAATAGACCTACACAGCCTAGTGGGTATATTTTCACCCTATAGAGAATTCAGCCCCATGTGAAACTAATGGTATAGGCCCTGTATAGCCACACAGAAAGTCAGCAAATGAATTCTGTGTTGCTGTACATCTCCACTGAGATGTGAAGAGCACTACTAATAATGAAGGTAGCTCTCTGTCAGTCTTTCTGTACTGCATCTATTTTTGTTGGTGAATTGGAAACTTCATATGAAACCCTGCTAATTTATGACATTTTGCAATTACTGAATTAAGTTAAAATTTCCTAGCTCATCTCTCAGTAACAAGTTGGCTTCTGTTTGGGTGGGCAAGTTTAAGGTATGATATTTTACACAGTTTTTGTTCATGTCCTGGTGTCCTTGGATGTTTTTAGATGACTTCATTTCCTTTTTCTGAATAAATGCAAAACTGCAACAAGTTCTTACTTTTCCCTCTGCAATTTCACAGGAACATGCCTCAATTGCAGTAATTATCCTCTGCTGATATGTCCATTATACTCCCTTACAGCATTTTGTAGTTGTAATAGTACTTCCTAAATTTCATTTGCTTTGTAGGTACTTTGAGTTGTCAGAGGACATTGGGCCAGTTACTGTCTCAGAGAAAATCTAAAGCAAGTGAGACACATGGATGCTACATTAGACAGTCAAGAATCTTCCTTTTTTTATTGCTAGTTTAATTACAGATACCTGACAAAAAGAAAGAAGAGGAAATTTTTATCCTTGTGTATGTTAAGACCCCCAAAAGTAACAAATGACTGTCATTTTGATACTGGCTTTTACTAGAGTAAAAACTCTTGAATAGAAAGAAATCTTCAGCAATACAGATGTATTTGCAAATACCTCATATTGTGCTTTAATCATTATTGGCCATGCTTCTTTTTTTTTCTTCTTGAAAGTGTTCCAAGCTCTGCATTTTTATGGACTCATTTCACCAAAATCAGTTGGTCTTTTCTGCCTCTGTGCTTAGTTTAAATATTTCTCTTAGGACGTCTCTCAGGTCCTTCCACCACAGAGAGTAAATTCAAATAGTTAACCCTTACTTCAGAGAAGCAGACTTAGAACTTGGAATACTCTATTTAGAGCAAAATGTTTTCTAGGATATTCTGCCTTAAGTGATGAGGGAACAGTATTCCAGCTGAGGGTGAACTGTGTACTGGGTATTAACAATATTTTCCACTGTTTTTCTCTTAGTATATGAACAAATGCTTTCTTGTTTGTCATTAGTGATGCTGTAAATTGTTTTTCTAAATGAATGAACTTAAAATGTTTTGTTCAATGGCTTTTTAGACCCTGTCTCTTGGTGCTTTATCTTTTTTATTTAATTCTCTGTTCGTTTATATAGATAAAACACTGAAAAACTCTTCCAAATATTTCTTCTTGGGGCATTTGTGTAGCCATCTGTATATATGTAAATGTTTTTGACATTTTAAACTAGATAAAACAGCAGCCAGATCAATAAACCAGGTATTGGTTTGTAGATATCTTAAAACTTTTGTTGAATGCTAAAGGGAACTCAGAATAAAGTGGATTCTGCCAGATTTTCTACTGGTAATACTCAGTGAAAGTAGTTCAAAAAGGGGGTTATCTTTAACATATTGTTATCCTCAAAATTTTCTTTACTAAAAATCCACAAATTTTCTCACTTGTATTCTAAGTTCCTTTTATGTATATGATATTAATGTTATGTGAATCCTTTATATTTTCTACCTGAATTCTAAGAAAATTCTGAGAATTCCATTTTGTAAATACTTCCATTGTTATCTCCTGACTGCACTATATAAATACTTCCTCATTTTATCAGAAAATATGATCCTTGTAAAGACCTTCATAAAAAATAACAGTTTAACAAATTTCCTATTTCTTTTTCTTGCTTCCAATTTCTGACTGTAATTTTTTATGGAATTGCTGCTATTTTTCACTTTCTGTGCTCCATAAATACACAAAATCAGCCCATTTGTAGCAGAAATTTCTTTTGCATTGCGAACCCTCTGAACATTCTTTTTACTTCTGTTGGTTTCACCTTCTTTCAAAGCCTTCATCTTTGACAAACAGTTAAAATCTTTAACTCCTGCTTGAGTCTTGGTGATGACCATGAGGCCTCTGTAACCCCAGTCCTGCTGTGAGCCCCATGTGGTTCCCATGCTCTCAGCAATGTGCAGGTGCTGTCCCAAGCTCAGGTCTCTCTGCCAAGCAGTGCCATGCAGAATGGGCTCTGTGAAACTATTGCCTGGGTCATGCTGGGTGTTTGGACATGCCTGAGTGTTGTGTACACCTCTCAGAAGAGTGTCCCCAGGGAAATAGTTTCATTTTTCAGACATCACATAATGTTTAAGATCACACAGACTTTGCAGAAGATGGTCATACAGATGGACTTTCTAACCAAGGAACTGCAGAATGGGTACTGAGTTATTGGAATATATAACATGTTTTGCTTCGAAAGCAGTTTCCTGTTTAGACCTCAGTGACTTTGGTTTGTGGCTTGTGGAGGCTTCTATGATGTGGTCAAAACCTCATCACTGCTCCATGTCCTGCCCTCGCTTTTAGACTCAGCTGTCAAACACCACCAGCACAGGCTCCTGGCTTTACCCTCCTTCCAGTACTTGGCCAGACACTTTTTTTTGTTAATCCAATGTGTACCAACTCTTCAGTAATAGATTTCCAAGAGCTTTTGACTTCACCTAAAATCAAGTGTTTCTTGGACTTTCAAAGTTTCCTTCCTTTCAAAGACAGCATTTAAAATCTGATGATATTTGTTTTGCTTCATTAAATTCTTAAGAATTTCAAATGTGAAGTGTGTAATTTTGTACCACTGAACAAGATGGGGTTCTCTGTCTTTAGCTCCCTTTTTCTTTTTTTTTTTTTTCTTCATGTTTATTTAACCTTCAGTTGTCCTTACTATGCTGACATTGTTGTAGGTGCTTCTTGGTTTCATAGCACATATTTCCATATCATGACATAAAGATCCATTCCAATTTCCTAGGTTTCTTGGATCTTAAAGGCTATATATTCTTTAGATTCTTTAAAGGCAAGGGTTATTTTTCTAAAAAGCAAAAAAGAAAAATTCCTATCTGTTCAAGATTTTATCTCATTTCCATTTAGTTCAAAGAAGGATTCCTTTGGTTAAGGGGATACAGAGTTATTTGTTTACTCAGTAAACCCCAATAGTTGGTACACACTAATTTCTTGGAGGAATTAGGGCTGAGCCAATTGGTATGTGTGATGTTAGGGGATGTGTGTCAGTGCTAACCCTTATAATTTAAGCTCATGAGGAAAACTGTATGAGAGAAGACAGAATGCTGACATCATCTAAAGCCTGCTTTTCCAGAAATACATGAAGTTTTTGATAATAGGAACAGTCTCAAAGATCTGAAGTGCTACATATTTGTGTTTCATTTGGTGCTGTACTGGTCTGTAGGTTCCTAGGAAAAGAACTGTATCTCTTTGTATTTCAAAAAGCTATATGATCAAATACTGAGTTTTGTAATCTAGCTGTATAATTAAGAAGAAAATCTTTTACAGGGTTGGGGTTTTTGTACTTGTAACTAGAGGTAACAAAAATGTGTAAGATCAGTTTGTTTGTGATATCACAGTAATTCAGATCATGATGTATAAAATAGAATTACTGCAGTTGGATTGAAATCTTCCACTTGGTTTATAAGAATGAAAGTTTGAGAACAATATGGCATATAAATGAGAAAAGATTTTTCCTTTTTTTTTTCTTCCTGCCACAGTTGTACCTGTCATATCTTTCCTAAGGTTTCTAAAAGTCCACAGCATAAACAGAGAACTGCATTCCTTTCTCATTTATTAATATCTAGTGGCAATGAACTGTGCCACAGTTTAGCTGAAATAATTTCAATATATACTTTTTCTTTTAACTCATGGGCATTTTTTTTGCTGTTAAGAGTGACTATGTAAATCTTCTAAATCAGAAAATCCATTCCCTTTATGGGAAATGGTGGATATATTTGTTTAAGAACAAAAAAGTCCCTTCTGTATGCTACTGCTGCATAACCAGCAGAGCTGAGAGTGTGTGCACTGAATTCTGTCTTGCCTCATCCATCAGCAGGAGAAGTGTGGACAAGTTTCTGGTCCAGGGACAGTGCTGTTCCTTGGATGCACTTGTACAATCCAAGACAAGACAGACGAGTTGCGCAGGTGTTACGGCAGGCAAAATTTATGAGCCAGAAAGATTCACAGCTTGAATTTCAGCTTGTTTAGGTCTAAAGGGCTGGCAGTTTAAAACAAAGCAATGCAAATAAATAAAAACATGCAGATCAGAGCGTGAAACAATGTGGAACATTGTAAAGTTATTTGTACATGATTCAGATTTCAGGGAGGAATTCTGCTTTTGCATCAGCTGTGACCAGCAGTGGCATAACCCCTCCTGTTTCTTCCTCTCCTGCATTACTTTATTAGTCCCTTCAGGACACTTTAAATGATGGAGTACATCTGCTTTGCAGACCTTACTGCTGCAGTATAGTGTTGTCACACCTGAGCCAACTAGTTTAAAAGTCATTTTAAAAGCCAGCTTGAGCAAGGCTGAGCACAGACTAACCACTTGAGCTCATAGTGTGTTATGCTCATTAATAATAACACCCAGCAAGTGGTTTGCATGATCTTCTGTTTTTTAACTCGGGAAAATTATTTCCTTTTAGGGCCTTTCATAGAAAAATTCTTCCTTTCCTCCTCCCTCCCTCACACTTTTCCACTTGCTTACAGATTGAACACTTTTAAATTCCAAGTGTAGAGATATTTATGTCAGAAGTTTCAATCTTCTTTACCTTTACCCTGTAAATTCCAACTAAGCTGAACAAAGAAATTTTATTGAAGCTTAACAGTGTACAAATAGATATTTTTTGACACACTCCTTTGGGCATCTGTATTTCAACCAGAAGTGGAAGCCTCTGAGAATGGACTTTCCAGATGTCCCAATAAAAATTGGAGTATTGAATTTTCACATGTTTTGGAACACCACTGTAAACCAACAAACATCCAGGAGAGGTGCCTTGAGGTGCCCTTGGGTGGCAGACAGCCTCATGGAGGCTCTCAGCTGGGTTTGTCCCATCAGGGCTGGTACAGAGTTTTTAACAAAGACATTTTCACCAGCAGAGCATGTGAAAAAATTGGTAGCTTGAAAGAGAGGATATGTATCCAAACTTCTAAGTACTTGTCTGAGCAGAAGTCATCCTGCAGGTGCTTGGTCTGTCCTTTAGCATTTTGGGAAAAATTTGGCACTGATGCTTTAGGATGGACTTTGTAGTGAGAAAGGGGATGGCACAGGAAAGGGAAGACTCATATTAGGGGGAAAATTACACAGGGCCTGTCCTCCCTTTGTAGTCTTGTCTTTCTGCCATAGTATCTCCTTCCCTCCAAAAGTAAACGTGTCCCTGGCACCAGAGGAGCATTGAGGACTCTTCTGCAGCCTTTCCCCTGAGCATGAAGTGACCTGAAGTGTCTGAAGCAGCGTGTGAAGATGTTTCCCTTTGAGATTCATCCTGACAAAGTAAGATGAGTGGTATCACAATAGCAGTTTCCATATGTTTTGAATACCAGAAGCCTCTCTCTCCCTTTTCCATATGTTTGGAATACCAGGAGCCTCTTGCATACTTGAAGTCTCTCTCCCACCCTTCTCCTCGAATGGTGCTGCAAAACAGAGAAAAGCAATTCAGTCTTGAAAGCACTGGGAAAGCAGGAGGCTAAGATTCTATTTGATTTTGTTATTTGTTTGTCACAGCAACAATGTCATTATGCTGGTCAGCAGTCCTGAGCAGCTGTAAAAGCCCCATTTCTCAGCCATTTTTCTGAGCCTTTATTGTTTCAATGGCAGCATTTGATCACAAGATCATAGAAAGGTCTTTCCCAGGTTCAATCACAGGAACTTGAAAGAAGGGCAAAGCAGCCTACATTTTACTTGGGCTGCCTCAGTGCCTATGATGTGTCTGCAATTTATCTTCTACAATGTAAGAGACATCAAGAGGGAGGGGAAAGGTGATGGATATCTGATTTTACATTTGTCCTTTTTGTTAAAGCTCATTAAAGCAGCATTTTATATGTAGCCTTTCCCCTACCACCCAGTATATAATCTTTCAGTATATAGTATTTTTGGAATTGCTGCTGTTCAGCAAAGAAAAAGAAACCAAAAAAATGAGAGGAAAAGGGCAAAGGAGTAATTTAACTTTTAGATTGCACAGATATGGTAGGAAGAAATAACTTTCAAACGCCAAGTTTAACAATCCTTACTTCACATAAGACTTTTACGTTTGAAAAATTGCTAATTTTAATAACATTAGATATACCCCCAAAACAACTACAAAGATATATATCCCAGCTGTTATGGGTGGCTCTTCAGTTACAGTGTTGTATTACTGAATACAATTAGCATCCTTCTTAATTAGGTTACTGATTACACAATGATTTCACTGATTCTGAACCTTTTTTCCTTTTTCCTTCCTTTTCCCTTTTTCTATTCATTGTCTTCCTTCCTTTTTTATCCCTCTCTTCTCTTTCTCCCCTCTTCCCTTCCTTCTCCTTCTGTCCCCCTTTCAGTAAATACTCTAACTTTGTGACCACATGCAAAGCTTTTCAGTTCAGACCTTATACTATAAAAATTTGAAATATAGATGCAAATTAGGAAAATATGACCCAGCAGTTTCTTAACTGTATTCTTGTCTGGATTTCCCCTTCCAACTTCACCCATGGTAACAGCACCATGAATGAGCACCTGCCTTTCAAAGAAATTCTTCATCAGCTGAATTTTACATTGCAGTGTAATGAAAACCTCAGTATTTGGAATTTTCAAAAGAAGCCTGGTAGTATAGGAGTAAATATATTGCAAGAGCCTGCATTTCACTGATGTAGGAGTTGATGTCATTGGTTATTTTCATCTCTAATTTATTTTATTTCAGACTAGCCTCAAGGGTGGCTCTAATAGAAACCAGGGAAAAGTGAGCTGAATTCTTTGAAAGCATTCTTCTTGAATATGAGCAGTAGCACCAAGAAATTTGTCTTTGCCTTAGTAGGCTTTAATTCCAACAGGTGTATGCTGGGTACAAGTTTAGGTTGAGCAGTTACTTTTCCATATTATTATATTTACATCAGCATTCTGCATATAATGTAAGAAGAAATAGTAATTAAAAGCTTAATTTTTTTTTTTTTTTTTGTGATTTAGGTGTTCGTAGGAAGTTTTTCACTTATATATGTTTTGTCTGCCTGTAATTTTAACCAAATATACTGCTTTTGTGTATCTCATGACCCAGGCTGCTGGTATAGCATTATATAATAGGAGCTGCATCCAAAGTGGGATGTAATTTCAGTGCTAAGAAAATAAGAGATGTAGACGGGAAATAATAGTTGAAGGTTGAAAAAACTGAAAATATTGGGATTTGGGTGTGCCCTGAATTTAATTCTAAAGTTTTTTTTTTTTTTAATCAAGACATTGCTAGTTTGCAGACTTTGGAAGAACAAAAAATATTCAGCATCCTAAAAATGAACATAAGGGGTGGTCTGAATAAGGATTCTGCTGTTCTGATCATTTTGTGTGATCATTGATTCCAGAAGGCTTTTCTGAATGCCAAAGTAGTGACATAAAGGAAGCTTATTCTGTAAGTGGGTTGCATATTACTCCTCCAGTATCTGTTACTAATTTAACATTTTGGGCATTTTTTGAATTAGTTTGAGTGAGAGGTATGTCAGTATTATTAATTTTCAGGGGTCCTTAGGTATTGAAGTCTTTTAGGCTTAATTGAAACTATTGACCATCAATCAACATTAATGTAACCAAGTGTATGTAAATTGATGGAGCCAGACTGCCAGACCTGGGAAATAAAACTGTTTCTTCATCCAACAAAAACAACTCAGAATCTGAAAGCTTCTATTTGTCACACAAGATCAACTCAGGATCAGGAAAAAGATCCACCCTTCCTTTAACTCAGGAGTTTCAAAAAGATGCTAATTATATTGATTTTGATAGTGGCTTTTGTTCAACAGATGTTCTTCTCCTAGGGAATACATGAGGACCACCAACATACTTCATACAGACTCCCAGAAAAGAGCAGTCACCACAAAATGGCTTTCAGTCATCACTGATGTGTCTGAATCAATGGCTAATTTGTTATTTCATTACCATTTCTCATGCATCAGATCCTGTACCTAGCAGTGAACATGAAAAAATTTCTGCCTGAATGCTGAGTATCTTCTAATCACAAACACAGACTTAGTTCTATTTATTTTCATGCTTCTAACTTTTTGCAGGGGAAAAGCAATATAGGCAGAGACTAGTGGTAACTGCTGTACAAGATTCCCATTGTAATTAGCCCATTTTCCAGGAACACAATGATTCCCAAGCAGTCCAGTCTCAATCTGAAACCTGTAATAGTGCCCTGAGGAGGTATCGGGAAAGGCTTTAGCCAGCACAAGTACATTTAATAAAACTAAGTGTGGCTGTCAGAACTTACAAACACTAGTTAGGAAATCAAAGTAACTCAGTTATCTAACACAGCTGATGGATTCCAGACTGGGGTCCATCAATGGCTTATGTACAGCCTCTAAGAGGGATGTGGCAGGGGAAGACACGATGACAAATCACTGGGATGTCAGTCCTACTACACCTGTGAGCAGAGACCTTTGGAAACTCCAGACATCATGCTTTGTGAGGGAGTTCAGCTGTTAGGAATATGACATGTTTGGTCTTTGGTTTAATCCACATTTTGTAATTTTTTTTTTTTTAGTGTTTCTTAAACTGCTGCTTTGTTGGTAAGAACCAGCTTAACCTGTACAAGCAACTACTCAGTAAACAGCTGACTGCATCTCACTTTCCTTGCACCTTGCAGAGAAAATCTTGATTAATAAAATGGTTGTCCATCACTCTTGCCTGTTCCCAGCAGGCTCAGTGCAGTGTGTCTTCCCTGCAGCTAGCATTGCCTTGCTGTCACCATCTCTTTAATGCCAGCATTTCAGAAATTTCCTCCATGGGTTTTGAGCAGCCTCAGCTGCACTGAACTTCTTGTAAATACAATCCTGGCATCTCCATGTCCTGTGCCTGCAGCACTAGATCAGACACTGTCTGCATCCTGTCACTTATCCTCTCCTGAAGAAAGGGTTTTGCTGCATGATGACACAGCACAGATCCCTCCACTCTTGGTAGGCAGAGTGAGCACCAATGACTTTGACCTAGAGTCTTTCTGCTGTGTCCTTTTTTTAATGCAGAGTCAAAATTGCTTAATGTTTTAGCCTGAGACAGATTAAACAGCAGAAACCTTCTGTTTTCTGATAACCTCTTTTGATAACAAGTTTGTGTCATGGGAGCTAAATCCTTGTGACAGTTACTTGTGTTGGTATATCCCTTTTGCTTGGGTTTTTCAAGCTCTGATACATGTGAAATAAGCTGACTTCAATATGCTTTGCATTGTTGCCTTTTGTAGCTGAAGATACAGTCTAACAGCCTAGGAAAATTTGAGTTGTGCTCCCACCTGTCATGCCAGAATTGTTGTCAAGTCCCTTTTCCATTAAAGCTGATTATCTCAGGATTGTGTGTATATATAAAAAAAAAAAATGTATATATTTTGGGTTTATTTCCCCCTGAAATCTCACTGATGACCTTGATCGAGAAAGGTTTCTTAGCACATACTTAAATAACCCCTACTCAAATTTTAAATAAATGCTTGATTTTTTACCTGAATAGCAGTGGTCTCCTGAGTCTGAACCTTTTGTATGAAGATTAGAAGAGTATCTGGGTGAGAGAGCAAAGTTCATTCTCTAACATCTGCTAAGGTTTTGAATGATGGTTTTTATTTTTCTCTTAAAGACAAATGAAAGTTTAAAAATTTGGATAGATCAAAATCAATTTACCTGAATTGATTGAGCAAGCCAAGAACTCTTCTGAATCACCAAATCTTTAGATGCATATTGACAATTCACAGTAAAAGCAGTTCTGTTATTTTTATACTCAGATTGCTTTGGACACTTTTGATTGTTCAATATGCATATCTATTTCCATCCCATTCAATGTCACTAATATTTTGCCATCTTACAAATGAATTACCTCACAGAATACTATATAGAAAAATCTTTGGCCATTCTTTGGCAGCGAAGGTGAGACCAAAAAGGAGAAAGTATCATGCAGGAAGTTTGGAATGCTGGGAATAGTAAGAATAATTATTGCATAGCTTTTTCATATACTTTTTCACTAATGGAGCTCAAGAGAAATCTGGTTTTTAAGCTTACATCTTAGTTCAAGCTCATTAACTCTCTTTAAGTCAGATTGTGTTCATTTTGATGGTTTGGATGGATTTTATTTTGGTTTTAGTGATCATAAATCTGTTTTCCTAGGTAATCCATTTTAAGGAATTAAGTTTCCTGATATTTTACCATTGTGTGCCGATTTTTGAGACCACTGCTGCCTGCATCTTCCTTCTGCATGCTGCTTTTAATTTGTTGGCATATGCTTTTGTGCTGAAATACCTGTCTTTTGGAATTAGATCTCAGCTGAGCTGGGTGGGGAATTGAGCCATGAATGTTAACATTCACTTGCCTTGGTTCATTTTTACAAGCTTCTGCAATTGAGCTTAGCTCTTAGAAAAGGACTTGTGTTCCTTTCAAGAGGATATCCTTTTGCACTTGTGGCACTTTAAAGGTCTGTCCCTAGTATCTGCCAAATCCAAAATAACAATTCCTTAGGTATTTCCTGTTTTCTTGTGTTAGGAACTCAAAAGCATCTATCAACTTAAAACAGTTCCTCCTCTTCTGTACTAGCTTTTAAAAGTTAAAATAGTGTTAGAAACAACCAGTTTTCAGAAAGTCCCTTTGACTTTGACATCCTGATAGATTTTTCTTTTAATATTTGGTCTTTAGTTCCATTCTTTTTGCTGTGCATTGAAATTTTTTTACTGCTTGTTGCCTCTTTGGAAATCTCAAAGCTCCTTTCCAGACAAAAAGACAGCTTTTAAGATACCCAATCTCCTCCTTTGTCAAAATTAGAAACATGCTAAGGATTTTTCTTTATCCTGGATTTGATTTCCTGGTTAAAGGACTTCACCTTCTTTTTTTCCTATTTTTTTTCACCCTTATTTGCCTTTAAATAGTTTGCTTGTTTCCCTGCACAGTGAGATGACAGTTCTGAGAATGTCTTTGGGCTCGTGAGCTCACAGGAAGAGGATGCTGGGGAAGGAGCACTTAGTGGCATCATCATTGCTTTCCCATGGCTCTTACTGCTTGGTTGAGAGAAAAGATTCTTATCTACTCTATTTATATTCTTATTATAATTACTGTTTTTTTCACTGTACAAAAATAAAAAGGGGAATGCTTGGAATCTCTGACCCCTAGATTCTAAGTAGTATCATTTTAACAGCCCACAAAAAAACATTTTTCCTCCTGAGACTCTGCTTGTCCAATACTCTCTGATCTGGTTCCTTCAGACATTTCACATGAGAAGAGTTCCAGATTTGTTTAAAGATACTTGACATTATGTGGGGTTGTGGTTTAGAAGAGCATTACAGTGAAACTACAACACAAGCATGATGTGGCAATTGTTTTACACAACAGAATCAGAATAAAAACATGATTCCCAGGGTTAGTCTTATGCTGCACTATCATGATGCTGAACATTCCCAGTCACTGCAGAGGAACATGTGAGTCAAAGCCAGCTCAAACCTATTGCTGCTTCCCCCCCCCCCCCAAATTTCTCTTATTAGCTGCCTGTATGTTATGTTTACATGAGTCTGAGATTTGTGGACATTTCCTCCATGGTTCAGAAGGAAATTCCCACACTTTGGATTAAATCAGGGAACTCCATTTGCACAAACAGGTGATCCACTCATATGCCTGATAGTGCTCTTTATCTACAGCAAAGGGCTCTTTACCTTCTGGGTGTCATTTGTGTTGGGTTCAGTTCAGCTTTCTTAACAAGGCTGTAGTTGCCTGTATATTCTTCACTGAGCATCCTGAGCACATACCTCACCTGTGCCCATCTCCTAGTCCAAGGAGGATGAGCTGCTGGTCCATGATTTTCTGCTCTGATCTGAGGCCAGCACTAGTGATCATTGATGTTGCACACAGTGAAATTAATCTGTTCCTCACATGTATGACCAGCCCTCTTGCCTGGTCACAGTGAGGGTGGGAATATATGCCTATGGGGAATGCTAATGAGCTCAGAAGCCTCCCTGGGCTCATTTCTGTTGCTTTGCTTTGTGGGCTTCACTCCATCATTGTTTACACAAGCACTGGTGATAACTTCTGTACAAAGATGTAGTCTCTGGTGTCCCTCTTCTTAATCTATTGCCTTTCCTTGCCAAGGAAAGTGATCCAGTCCATGGCTCAGTGGAGTGCCTCTGCCACCCAAAGCAGCAGCCTCTGCTTTCCTCCATCCTGCTTCTTCCAGGTATCCTTGCAGACATGGAGCATCAGAAGACTACTCTGATGGTCACTGAGATGTTTGCCCCTGCATCAAGCAGCCTCTTGATATCATCAGTTGCCACACTACCTTACTTCCTGAGCCCCACAGAGCCACAGACCTCTCTTGCTGGCATAGAACTCAGCAAGCTTCTCATCCTTGTAGTGCTAAGAAAACTTTGTGACTGCCAGTCCTGGCCCACAAACTGTGGTCTCTTCAACAGGTCTGAGGCAGCAGGACTGTTCAATGTTCTAGTGCCAAACATAGGTTTTTGCAGATATTTGATGATACATTAGATTTTGATTTGTAAGATTCATGTAGCAATGTGTGGAAATAACAAAACAAGCATGGCAGAGCAGTTGTAATACACCATATTGAATCACAATACAAACCTGATTCCAAACGTTCATGGTTTTTTGCTCCACCATGACAAAGAGGGACATTTTGTCTTCATTAGAGAAGTCCCAAACACTGAATAAAAAGTAGCCTGGAAATCTTCAGATGTCCTGCATATTGAGGCAGTCTTACTATGTGTTTCCTAACAGTTCCCATTCTTCTGCTTATTTGTAAGAATCAACGTTGTCATTTTTTTTTTCCTATGCTAAATCATAGGTCTCATTTTAGCCATTACTTCTGAAAGAAAAATCTTTACATTTCACTAAAATCAAGTCCTGAAGTTGCTGGGGGAAGAGGAGAGCCTGCCTCATGCCTGGAGTTATTTGGAGAATCAAAGTCAAAGACTCTAGGGTAATTGTGCGTGACATTTCAGATCTGAGATCTGTCTGCTTCAGGAAGGGGGACAGCTCACTTGAAACATTTCCCAGGACCAAGGCTTCTTCTGGCTCCATCAGGAGTTTCAGGTTTAAATGGCAGTTCAGTCAGATGTATTTTGTACCATCAGCATGTGGATGCCAGCTCAGCCGTGCAGGGACAGGGTGGCTTTGTGTGCCCTGGTGGGAAGTTACACCAGGATATAAGGCTGCATGTGGTTAATATAGTATAAAATACTACATATACTGTTGATTTTTTAGGCATCATGACTGAAGTGAGGCAAAAGCAAAGCCAAGGAAGTTAATTTTTAATTTTCCATGCTAAAAAAAGGAGAGGGGAAGTAGCCTGGATAATACAAACCATATATGTATGAAGCTATCCTAATCTTTGCTGTACTTGTGAACAGTTTCTGTAGGGAGCATGGTCAGCTTTTAAGCCAAAATGTTGAGAACAGTGGACATTGTGCATTCCCTTTTCTGTGCCATGGTGTTGGAGCCAAGGGTGTCTGATGAAATCTCATGATGAAATGTGAATGCTTTGAGCAGTTGAACACAGTTCAGCAAAGCAGAGCTGAACTATTGTGGACTGCCTCTAAACAGATAATTGCACTCTCTTGTTTAATTGAATTTTCCTGAAAGTAAAATAGATTTTGGTAAAGTCCACCATGAAAATGTGTTCTACATGTTGATCCTCTATGTAGAGGATGAAGATATAGGGGAGAGGGAGGGTTTCTATCAGATACACAGGTAAGGCTTGAGGTTAAATTGTTACAAAAATAATAAAATTTCCATGTCTTATGCAATTTTTGCTTTTACCCAGAAGGTTTCCCATTGCTGCTGGTGCTGTTATCAGGAGCAATCTCTTCATAGATGGATTAGAGTCAGGGAACATTATTAGGCCACAAAAAGTTCTTTTGTTTTTTCAGAACAACGTTGACATGTATCATTCATACATGGTTAGTTTGCATTTCTTGGCTACTAGCCATTCTAAATGGTTAAGAGCACACTGCTGGACAATGTTAGGTTTTGGGGTCTTATTTTAAAAAGGAAAAATCAAAGAATCCTTTTGATTCATGTTATTTCTCATGAGGCTATCATTTCAAAGGCTTGGCATGCAAGTTATGTCATCATAACCTCCTCTGTTCTCCTTTACTTGCCTCAAGAACAATTTTCTCATGGAAGAGAGGCTGGATAATCTCAAGAATATGTTTTCTCTTTGAAAAAACTAAAAATTTTCTGATTCCCTGAGGTGCTGTTGGCAAAATCAAGAATTCTGGTTTGTTGCTTCATTCACAGTCACTTTCCATTGGGCATTACAGCCTAACTCTTATTTACAATTCTGGAATGTGACTTTGGACTCAGGGATCAAAAGCTTGGTACTTGCTTTTTCTCTATATGCTGTACAGACTGCACTGAGGAATCAGGCAGACATATGTGATCCCCTCATAGCTGTTGCCAGGGAAAGCTGAAGAGCCTAGGCAGAGAACCAGTTGTCTGCTTTTGGATGTCCTTTTGGTGTAGATACTTAAATTTAAATACCTGAATATGGTTTTCAAACCTTAAGACTGCTGAAAGTTTCACTGCTTAACATAAACTTCAGAAAATCCTGCTCTAGATAAGAAAACAGACACTGTTAATAACAGAATTACAGGATGAAGGGAGTCCTCATAATTTTCTAATTCATTCATTTGGTAAAGTACATGGAAAGAAGACAATTAAATGTTAATGAAGTTTCTAGAATTATTACTGTCACTATTTGGAACAAGTAAAAGCAGTGGTCCGGAATTTTTTTGGACCAGTGGAGAGCCTTGGTCTTTTATCAGCCTGTAAAAATTTTTAAAGGTTATCATGTCACTAGCTTTTAAATTGGAAACACCACCTTTAAGTTTACTGTGAAGATTTTGTTCTCTGGTCTCATGGTCCATAAGACCATGGTTTGAAAACACACTGTCTGAAAGGCATTCCTAAAATACCTGGCTTATTTTCATGGTTGTTCATAGAGTCCTGATTCAAATGCTAACAGCATATTTTCCTTAATAAAACCCTGTCCTTGCAAGGAAGTAATCCATCCCCCAAGTTAATTTTAAAGTTTCTTGTTCACTTTAAATATTTCATTACATTAATTTTTCAAAGCAACAAAACAAACATTCATCAAGTGAAACTAAGCATGTCACCCTTGAATCTGTACATCTGTTGCTCTCCTACTGCTTTTGTGCATAATTCATTTTAATACATTTAAAGTGTACATCTCATTAAAATTCCTTACACACATTTATGTACACAATTCATATTTTAAAAGGATAAAATGTGGGAAGGAGTTTCATGGCAAGGAGGTTCATCAACATGACTCTTCCTCAGTTTTTTGTCTATGGAATGTATTCCAATGGACTGCCTTTTACCACCTACCTCAGCAGACACTGTCATTTGCCTCTCTGAGTCTCTCTGACTCACCTCTTTAGTGCCTTAAAAATTTCCTACCGGATATTTTCACTTACTCCTGATGTCTTTGTTCCTCTTTAAGTGCATATATCTCCTTCTCTTCATCCTCTTTTCATCACTTCATGTAATTTATGTCCACAATGATTCTGCATCAGTCCTGCAATTGGCCAGGGAAATACCCATCAGATGCCCTAAGGAGTTCTTATGTGTTGGCTGGCTGGAGTGCTGAAAAGGATTTTTGTTTTTATTCCATTTGTCATTTCTTTTCCATTCATAATTTCTTTGTCAGTATTTTAAACTATTGCACTATGTGATTTGGTTTTGTTTATTTTAGCATTGCAGAGTTATTGTATCATTTAAGCCAGATGTGGGAAACAAGTCAGTCTGGTAGCTTGAGGTGGTGACCTTTTGAAGTTGGTGACTTCTTATTTCAGTGGCTGGTGAAATTTGTTCTCTGAAATCCCTCATAGGTGTTTAGGATTATGTGTGATTGTTAAAAGCAATCATAAAATGTTATCATAACACTTGAAAAACCTTAAGAAAAGCTTATAACTGCATAAGAGGACTCAAAATGCTTTGTCAGGGAAAGAAGGACTGTATTTGAACAGAAGAAAATAAAAAATAGTCATTTAAGGATTTGCCTTCCAGAATCATTCTTTGGCAATAAATGACATTTTAGGTAAGTAGTTTATGGTTTCTTTGGAATTTCACATTTAGCTTTTGACATGTATCACTTAGAAACCTCAGGAGAGGTATATGCTAAATGAAATTTAGAAGTAGCAATTGTCTATTTGCATAACCTTTGTCCTTCTTAGAAATAAGAGTTGAAACACACTGATGGGAAAAGTTTATTCTGAGTTTACAAGGGAATCTTCACTCTGTTTCCATGATGTGATACAATGTCAGTCAGTGAGGAAGAGATTGAAAGCCATATTTGAGCCCTTTAAAAAGATTGTCAGGTGCATTCAATCACTTTGGTTTCCTTGAAATTGAGTAACAGAAAGTGCAGCTGTGAAGGGAAAATTGAGAGCATTCCCTTCTGAGGAGAAATTATTTCATTTAATCCTGATTACCTAGTTCCAAATAAGCAGCAGAGGTTTAGCTTCAGCAGTGTCAAATATAGGTTACAAACTATGGGAGATGAGCTCAGCCCAGCCAGGTGATGGGTCTGGAGGCAGCTGAGCTCCTGTGCTCTGGAAGGCACCTGAGTGAGTGTTTGGTCTCTTCAGAAGGAGGTGAGATTAATTCATCCGTGTTCAACATCAACAGGAAAAGAGTTTCACGTGGTCTCCAAGTCTATTGTCTGGAATGCCCCTGTAGGGGTATATGTTCCTGACTTTAGACTACTGCACTTGTTTTGTTACAGGATTTTATCTGGTCAATTACCTACTCCAAATTTTATCATAATCCAACAAACATTGCATGCTACAGCAATAGAAAAGGTGGAGATTTGGAACAGACTGGGAAGACAGTGGGTTACAATAATTTATCTTCAAAAGATCTTAGTGTTAGGAATTACTGATGGAAATTCCTTGTTTGTGCTTTTCCTTGGCAGCTGTGTGTGCAGCAGGGTTTTGCATTAACAGTAGGGACCATACCATTTGTTTCAAGGTACTTCAGCTACTGCAAGCATGTGAAATTTCAAATAACAGAGTTCACAGGTTGATTTTTCCCAAGTAGTGCTCGGTAATTTCATATGTATCCCAGTGAGATTAATGAGTGAGAATCATGCAATATATTTTAAGAGACTCAGGATTACAGGGCAAATAATGTTTTCTTGCCATGCATTTGTTTCACAGATGTTTGCAGTTTGCTTCCTGGAATTTTCCTTATATGTATTTGATATGGGGCAGATAGGGCATTGGTCTGATCAGGATATTTCTGGTTTGCCCCAACAAGAACTCTCTTCTGTCTGGCAGCTGCATTCATTTGGCTGTTCATTTTTGGCTTGCATAGCACTGCATACAATGAAAGTAGGACAAAAGCTGCCAAAATTCTTTCTTATTATTTTTATGAGCTAGGAAACTAAAGCAAAAATTTTTCTTATTCTGAACTCCTAATTGAAGTCCTAATTAATCTATGAACCCAAGTGATTTTATGCTTTTTGCCCTCTCACTACTTTTACTTCTATTTGTTCTGTTGCACCAGCTTTATTTAATTTCATCTTAAACTATCTAATACTTTAATCTCTTGATGTCAGAGACTGGATTTTTCTATGTCTTGGAAAGCTCCCAGAAAAATGAGTCTGGGAACCATCAAGTGCTACTGCAGTGCAAGAAATGGTTGATTAGGCTACGGTCAGGTCAGGGGCTTACTCCTGATGAAGAGAGAATTTCACGTCCCCTTTTATTAAACTTCAATGATGTGTGGCATACTTTAGTCAATAAATAGCATTTTGCTGTTCATGCCCGCTGGAAATAATACATGATGCTGCAAGTATTGATCAAAAAGCTCTACTCTGTTAATCCCTCTGCTTGTAGCAACGTTAAATATTTACGGATTCTCCCTTAGTCCTCTGGAAAGTGTTTCAGCCCTGCAGAGAATGCTCAGCCTTTCTGCTTTATACATGTTTTACATGTTACTCTTTTTACTTTTCTTTTTTCCAAGAACATGTGCATGACAAAGCATTATATGATCCTTGCACTAGTTTAAAGCTTTATTGCATAAGCATGTTGTGAATGTATACATTGATTGGGATGGTGTACTATTTCAGAATCAAGGAAGGAGAATGCCTCAGAGAGAAATTCTATCAGTGCCTCATCTCCAAGTGGCTGAGTTACATTAAGGACTATGAGAGGCTAGCACTGAGCAGTACATTGCCATATTGTGAGAGGATAGATAACAAAGAAGATATATTCATATCAGGTTTATTTATCCAAATTATCTGAAAATTATCAGAGTACTAAAAAAAGAGTTTTTTCCTCTGCTAAGCGCTTACTTATTGTATCTGTATTCTCATCAAAAAGGCTCAGAGTTTTGTAGCAGAAGATACAATGAATCATGTAGGCTTCCTGTACTTGCTCATTGACCTCATGTAATCATTTATCCTCGATTTTTATACTAATATGTCGAAGACAGACTTGATATTGTCAGGCATGCAATGGAATACGCGCCAGGAAACCTTCCTTCCAGTGGTGAGGTGACAAATGAAAGAGAAAATAAAAATGGATTTTGCAATTTAAAACATAGTGTGCTTCAGGAAGAATGCATAGCAAGCTATAATGTGATATGATTCATTTCTATATATGCAGGGAAGGATTTTACACAAAAGCTTTATAGGAATTGTGCAGGATATTTAAAGTAACATGAAGCCTATTCTACATAATGGTGGTTGCTTTATCTGTCACAAGCTAGAAGAAAAGTTTAAATACTTGTGTTTGCCCTCTTATCTTTCAATGAGATGTTGCATTATGCCTCATCCCATTATGTATTTAATCATCCTTTGGACCTCGTTATGTGTTTGGAGGGGAAGGGTTGCAAAGAGAGCACAACAAAATGCACATGTGCTTCTCTCACTAAATTGCTGAAGATCTTGTTCATACAATGTAAAGAAATTGCATTTTAGTTATCCTCAAAGCTGGTGCAAAAGAAGTCAATGCTTTATATTGAAATTTTTACATGACTTTGAAGGATATTCTCTTCTTCTAGGTGATCAATGGATTTTAATGGTTTGAGTTTCTGTGATGCTCATTAAAGATAAAATATCTAGAGTTTCAGATCCTTAAAGTGCTCAGTCTTAAATGGCAAAATGGGTGTTCAAAGGGACAGAGTACTTTTAAAAAGCTAATCTTCATTTAAGTGGCTTTGCAGGGTAAAACTATGAAAATCTGTCCATTATTGGTGATAGATTGACTGGCTGATGGTCACACCCCACAATGGTAAAGAATGACTACACTTGTCTCTTTCTTTCATTGTGTCTCAGGATACAAAGTTGTTCATATTTAGGGCCAGCACAGGGATGCTATCTTCTTTCTTCTGTCAGATCTTCTCAACAGATTATGAAATCTGATTTCTGTAAGCAGTATTCAAAGAAATGTTTTCCAAATACCTTTTATTTTAGCTTAATTCCATTCCTGTATATGAGGAAAACATCTCAGTTTGTCCAGTAAAGATACAGTGAGATGATCTTTTGGAGTGCTTGATACCTTTTTTTACTGAAAAGCATTCTGCTCAGATGAGTTGACTTCACCTTCCACAGATTCTGCTTTTCCCATGCAGTGCATAAGATCTCCTGCTTTCTATACCTGGGTCTTAATTTTGAGACCAGAACATATGTTTGTAATCCTCCTAATCTCTACTGACTGACCCTCAAGATAGAGTATAGATCTTGAGATTAGTGAGAAGTGATTTTAGTGTTAATGGTTGGGCCCTATGTTTTTGGAGCATTTCTGCTGGAAATGTATTTCAATGATTCTATTGGTGTGTTTTCATTTGTCGCAGACAGGTATATCGGAATACATGATTTATTGTTTTGTATTACATTTTTGAGCTGATTTTCTATCATTTATATGTAAATAAATTATGCTGCCAAAGTCAGGAATTAAACAAAGTTTGCATAGCAGTCATAACCAGAGGTATCCTCAGATGAATCATTGAGTGTTCAAGGCCAGGTTGGATGGGGCTTTGAGCATCCTGATCTACTGAAAGTTGTCCCTGGCTATGGCAGAGGAGTTGGTCTGGATAATCTTTAAGGTCCCTTCCAACCTAGACCATTCTATGCTTCTATGATTGTGTTTTTAAGACTAAACTCACTCTCCATGCAGGGTGGGATTTTATGGGAGATACAACCACCATTTGTATCCTCTCTAATTGCTCATGGGCCTGCATCAGCTGAGGTGGGCATCCCTAAGTGAGGAAAGCTGTATCTGTTCTGAGTGCAGTGGTGCATTTTTCTATACAAAGGATTTGAGGTTTGAAATTTTTCCCAAAATATTTCCTAATACAGAGATATACATAGAGTGTACATGAGTTTGACACAAGGGAGGGCCCCTGTGTCAATACTGTCAAGCCATACTATGCTAGGGATTCCAGGTTTCCACTTTTCACACATTTTATGGTCAAATGATGAAGTATTGGCTGCTGTTCTACTAACCTGAATGGGATAGAAATACAGCACAAACCAATGCATTTATTTGCACCGATTGGTTGATATTTGTTCTAAGTTTCAGCAGTTTGTCAGTAACATGTGATTACTCTTGGAATTTAGTGGGCTACTGGAAGAGTTGCAGACTGGTTTCACTATGATGAAACTGAACTAGTAACAGAGGAGGCTCTGTAGTGGATGGCAGCTTATGTACTTCATCATGTACAGAACAGGCAATGACTCCTCATTCTGGAAGGAGAAGACTCCTTTATTTAAAATAAAAAAATTAAAAAAATCTTAAAAATGTAAGGAATATGCTAAATCATAAAATCAGGGGGAAAAATAGAGCTGAGTGGATGTAAACTGTGGTGGAATGGACTAACAATTTATGGAACTGTGCTGCAGAGATTAGAAAACAAAGGCATACTTTTTTTTTAACCTAAGGAATACTTACATGAACAGAACTGTGTGATGAACAGCTTTAACTTTTGCAGGTAGATGTTTAGCAGAGCGTGTTTGCTGAAATATCTGTCCTTCACAGCCAAAAGCTCTTTTGTGCCTTGTAAGCCCATGTGGCCTGACAGAGGTGGTTTTGTGTCGATGCTGAGTGATTGCATGCTTTCTGGGTCATTCATGTTAACATTTTGATTATAGTGATGAGTTACAGGGGATGAGCTGCAGTGACTGTGATGTTGCATTGGAATGTACTAACTCAGATGAAGAAAAAAGACATTTATCTAACTTCAAAGCTTTGAAACAAAGTGAATCACATAAACAGATGATCTTTAAAGCAAACGTTCTGCTCTGTGTTCTGGTGGTTTTCAGCTGTTGTCCTAAAATCCTGGTGTCCTTCAGAGTTTGCTGTGTTTTGCAGCAGCTGTGATCCCAGGATGTCTGTATGAAATAGTAGGATGGGCTCAGTGATGGTAAGGTATGAATCCTCATGAGATTCTCTCCCATAATGAGATTCCCCCATAATTCTGTCTTGTGTTGGGAAAATATACATGATCCTGGGAAGCACAAAAAGGAAATTGTGAGGAAGAGAGAGGGGCATAATCCTGCATGGATGAAAGCACTTTGTATTATAACCAGCTCTGTTCTGCCACTTAACAACCACCAGGAGACAAAAGACAAGAGTAAGTGCTCTGCTGTTAAGCCTAAGTGTTATATCTTGATTCTTTTCTGCCCAAAGCACTTCAGACTAAGTGAGCAGCTATACATTAGGCTCAAGAATCCCACTTGATTTGGAATGTTTACACTTCAGTGCATCTATACACTGACTTTGTGTCTGTGCTGGATGTCACTGTCACTTCTCTTTGTTGGTCAGTGTACAGACCTGCATGATCTGCCTCTAAATAAAATTAATTCATTGTTCCTTTAAAAGCAATGACAGTAAAACCCCAGACCTATCTTTGGCTTTCAGTGAATTGTATAAAACCTGAAATAAATCTGCTACCAGTAACACAGGGCAAATTCACCTTCCATGAACTTGATTTTAAAGACTTATCTACCTCAGGGATCTCTGTTGCTCATTCCCTGCCCCTTATATGCATAGAAGTTTCATTGATCTCAACAGGATTTCTGTGCACTGGGCACTGTCAGGATATGCAGCAGAGACCTGTGGTGCAGATAAGAGATGCACAATACTGATAGGAAAGAAAATATACATCAGAACTTTGCACACCCAGAACATGTAGTTAGCTTTTTACTTGGAGAGTGCCACTGAGCTGAATTTATGTGCAGTGTAATTTATGTTTCACACCATTTTCAAGCTTCATTCATCTAATACTTCTGTGAATGCTCCAGGTCCCCCTCTGATGCCTTCAGGTGGAGGCTCCCTATTTAGACAGTTGCTAAAATGGGTATCCTGTGGCTATGAAGCATACATGTATACAGTACATTCTGAAATTTTATATGGAAGAGGAAAGGGACATTCTCTGTGTGTTTTAATAGTTTTGAGAAGTATTTCTTTGAGGTAGAGCTGTATTCTGAAGGTAGTATCAGGTGCTGTATTGACCCACAAGCTACTGTGTACTCTAACTTTGTGGAATCTTGGAGGATTAGCTTTGCCACAGAGCTATGATTTTATCTCCCACAGGAAATAAGAAAGCATAAAAAGTAAAAATAAGGATGACTAGTTTGCAAACTGGAAAAGAATAAATGGCTCTCTTTTATTATTTCAGCCAAATGTGTCCTCTCATACTGTTCAAGGCCTCAAGTGTTTTGACCTGATTATTTTATCTCAGCAGGTCAAGTTTAGGGGAGAAACCATTATCCTTCCATTGTTTTTGTCCATGCACCAGAAATTTTAATAAATCAAGATTAGAGGAGTTCTTAGAAATCTTTTCTTTGTTTTAGTGTTAGTCTCTCACTCTTCTCTTATATCGGCTATAGCACTCATTAAGTTCTTTTTTTATAATTTAAATTGTTTTTATCTCATGTTGCCAACAAATCAATCAGAGGAGCCATCACTATGAATACAGAACATCCATGGAGGCCAACATTGATTTCTCCTCAGCTGCTTCTTATTATAAAGTTCCCTGGTGTGAGGAAGATGCTAAATAGAAGCTAATAGACATTACATCTCACATACACTTTCACATTCTGAAAAATACAGTTTGGGTTTTTTTTTTTTTTTCATTGAGAATTTAGCTTTTCTTTCTTAAGAAAGTTAAAAAAACATTTCTCCAATTCCTTTTTTTTTTTTTTTTTTTTTTTTCAGTGCTGGAGAGTAGAAACTTGCTTAGGTATTGAGAGTTACTCATCCTGACCAACAGAGTGTGGTTGCCTTGGAATAATCACTTTTGTGGTAGAAATGTTTATATTTCCTGCTGTGTTAATTGGTGTTACTAGTAAAGCCTACAAGATAGGAATTTCTCAGTTGCTGAGAAGTCACTTGCTAGCCAGTCTGATTAGTAAAGAAAGTGGAAGACAGCCAAGTTATTTTAATACGATTTTTAGCTTTTCCAGAAAAAAATATAATTGCAGAAACAAAAATAGACCACTAAGAAACCTGCCACTTTTTTTTTACTTACTTTAGCCTGTTGTACATAAATATGTGAACTGCCTTGACATGAAAGGTCAGTGTTGTGAAAGGCAGCTGCATGAAGATAAGAAAAGCCAGGATAAGTAGACCTGACTTTCTGTTGTTGACAGAGAAGGTGGACTACTCTTCTAATGTCATTGTAAAAAAGTGTCCCAAGCCAAACCTCAGAAAACCCAGCTTACTCCTTTCCCCAAGGAATGTTCCTTGGTTGATGGTGATTGTTCTGCATGTGATGATTGTTTCTGGGGGCTGTAAGGGTTAAGCATCTCCTTCCACTATCACACTTTCCCATTGCCTCCTCTGACAGCTGGAGGCCAGAGACCCCCTGGCATGACAGAAGAGTCCCAATGGGCACAGCTGTCTCTCCTAGTTCAGATTTTGTGAAAATAGGGGAAAGAAACCTGTCCTCCATGGAGCAGAGCTGTTCACTCACAACCTTTGCCCACCACAGCTGGAATGCTTGTTGCAGCTTGCCTTTCAGCATCTTTAATTCAAAGAGGAGTCAGAGTAGGCTTGTGAATGTGAAGACAGCCTTTACAGAATCACAGAATCACAGAATGGGTCAGGTTGGAAGGGACCACAGTGGGGTCACCTGCTCCAACCTCCCTGCTCAAGCAGAGCCATCCCTGCTTGAGTAGGGATGCACATGGCACAGAATTGTGTCCAGACAGTTCTTGAATATCTCCAGTGAGGGGATTCCACAATCTCTAAGGGCAATCTGTTCCAGTATGTAATCACCTGCACTGTAAAGTTCTTCCTCACATTCCAATGGAGCTTCCTGTGCATCAGTTTCTGGCTGTTGCCTCTTGCCCCATTGCTGGGCACCACCAAGAAGAGCCTGGCTCCATCGGCACCTCCCCTTTAGATACTGGCACACATTGATGAGGTCCCCTCTCAGTCATCCCTTCTTTAGGCTGAACAGGCCCAGCTCCCTCAGCCTTACCTTGTGAGAGAGATGCTCCCATCCCTTAATCATCTTTGTTCTCCTTCATGGGACCTGATCCAGGAGCTCCATGACTCTCTTGTCCTGAGGAGCCCAGAAATGGATGTGTGACTTCAGATGCTGCCTGAAAGAGATCTCTTCACTTTTTTTCCTCTCTCAATTCTTATACTGAAGGTAATTAGTTGTGTTGGTTAAACACCAGAATCAAGCCTGCTGGGTCTAAAAATCTATTTGGATGTTTTAAAAGTTTTTTTTTTGTTTCCTTTTTTAATCCCACCTTAATGCTATCAAGTGGCTACTTCTCTAAATAGACTTTCTATAGTCTGTTTGGTTCTTTTAATCCCTGTACATAGTGTTTTACCATGATTAAGAGAACTTAAGCATTCTTCAGATGTCTACAGCTTTGGAATTTAAATTTAAATTACTTCCAGGAGAAACAAATCAAACTTGCATTGCAGACCTACCAAAAATACATTAATATATATTAACCTGATAGTTCTTGATGGAATATATTGAGAAATTCAGCAGTACTTCTTTCAGCAGTGTCATATCCAGAGACATTTAAATTCATTTTTATTTTAAATTGAGTTTCTTTCTGAATTCCAGGCCAGACCAGCATTTCTCAGCATACTTAATGAAAGCATCTGCTGTGCTGGACTGGTGTGATATGCAAGTAAGTTAATGGCTAAGAGAAGCAAGGGACTGAAGACAGTAACTGAGCCATGGGTTTGGATCAAATATGAATGTCTTCTGTAGGTAGAAAAAATGGGGTGATAGTAATTTCTGTCATTATTTTTGTCTTTCACCTATCCATATGGTGAGGACAGTTGTCATAGACAAGGCAAAAAGAGAGGGAGACTGCAGTCTTAACCAAATTCTTCATAATTAAGTTGCCTTTTTTGTTTTACACAACAAAGAAGGCTGAAAGGAATCCTTCTCCCTGACCTTTCATTCACATTCGTGCATCAGTGTGTCAGAAATTAGGCCTGCTAAGCTAAAGGATAAATTAATCTAACAGTAACATAACACAAACAAAGAAGAGAATGTCCTTGTGCATAAGCAGCTTCAGTTGATATTAAAGAGAGCTGATACAAATACAGACCCTCACCAACACATGCACACTTACATTTAATGTATAAGATTAAGGTTCATTTTCCTTTTGGCTTTAGAGAAGCAATTCTGTTTACAGCAGGGCAGTGACATAATACTGCAGCATAAGTTGTCCTTTGCATTGATATAAATCAATGACTTCAACTTTTGCCATGTCATCAACAAGCAGCCAAAAAATTTTGCTTTTTTAAATCAGAATCACAAACTTCCATTTATAAAGTACTATTGCCTACTTTCTCAGCTAATTTTATTATTTAACTGTCCTTTTTTTAATCCTTTCTTGCATATTTTTTACTATGATCAGTATATTAAGTATATTATTGTTTTTATAGTATTTCTAGTCAGATCAGAAAAGACCAAATCTTACTCCATTTTGGTAAGCACTTCTATGAGCAAGAATTCTAATCTTCAGGCTCAATACCCTGAATTTACCCACTGGAAGCTGAATGTAGAAGCTTGCATCTCACTACATCACTTGGTCTCCTCTCACAGTTAACGGAAGGAAATAGACATTTTCAATTCATGTTTCATTTGTTCTGAAATTGGCTATATGTCCCAAGTCCCAGGTCTGCTCTTTTATCTCTTAATTGATTATAGAGGAATCTCAGGAGGAGCAGCTCACATGTAGAGATCTGTAATGCCTCTGTTTTGAGGAGAAACAATTCCTCCAGAAAAGTAGTTGTTCAATAACATGAGGGGACCTTGCTTAGAAACCACAGGGCTGATGTCAAAGTGTTTCTTCATTTGTGGTGTGGTTCCACCATTTGCTCTGTGTGGCCTCAGTTCCTTCTGCTGTGTTTTCTCTGCCTCTGGTGAGAGGACATGTACCCCAAGCAGGGTTTTTACCCAGCCAGTGTGAATATTCACTCCACAGGAAATATAACATTACTAGGAGGAAAAAATATAACAGTTGTCCCTAGTAAAAGCTGCTGAGTTTGTTTTATTCAGGCAGGCTCCAGCAGAAGCAGATAGCCACCATCTCTGTTGTGTTAGGTGATGCTTTGGGAAATCATCCTGAGAAGCCACCCCCATGAATTCTACTTCCTAGAAAATGAGCTCTGATTCTGCCTACAGTAAGTATTGGGCTGGAGGTTTAAGCATGTTTCTCTTCAACAAAGCAAGAGGAAGAGGAGTGCAGGTTTTGCCAGGTCTCTTAAAAAGAGATTTGTAAAGGTCTTAACCTCTCAGTGAAAGAGAAAAGTAACTTGTTCAATGTGAAAGCTAAATACTGAATGCAGTAAAATATAAAAAATAACGTGAACTGTGCATGGCACTGCACAATCTTTTATTATGGACTTGGATGTAATGACTCTGCCTTACAGTTCATTTTGGCAGAGAAATGAGACTCCCCCATCTCCTCCCTCAGAAAGCTAGTTTGCAGATCAGCACACTGAGCATAGTCTGATATCACAACTTACAATAAAACATGTGATAAAACAGCATACTTGGCTTGAGGCTAGTAGTTTATCTGTAATAAACTTTCTTTACTTTGTGCTGTGAACACAAAAACACTGGACTGAGTTGTATTGTGCCACTATGGTGATAGTGATTGATTGACCAGATGCTGTACTCTAGGTAGTGCCAGTTGCCAGTGTCAAATCAATACATACTGGCTTGCCCCTCTTACAGAAGGAGAAGTAAAGAAATATTCAGGGTTGTTATAATATATGCAAGTTTTCATCATTTAAGTAGAAAACCAAAATAGTATTTAGCAGCTTGGCTTAAAATGGAAAGGACAATAGCAGATCTCAGCCTCATTTTGAAACAGAATTTTTAATACTAACATTGAATGTATAGGCTTCAAAGAAATTTGGATTGAGCCTCATTGTTCTTTTGCAGTTCTTAAATGCATGCTAAAGCAGAAATAAGCACCTACATAGACTTTTTTTGGTGTTAATATCTTTGCAAACATAGCAGTCATGCTGTAGTGTGGTAAGATGTGTCAATTTAAAGGAGTGAAAAAAGGGAAGACCAAGAAATATTTATATGGAATGTGTGTTATTTTCAATTTATATATGTGCAAATGTGCTATTCAAAGACTCTATGCATTTCTCATTATATTGCCTCCCTAACCTAGAGTGTACCCTGTGTGGCAGGGATATTATATTGGTGTTTTCCAAGACAGTATGCACACACTGCTACCACCACTTTTAGTGATAATGGAATAATCACCTACCAAGCCTTTTCTTATTTCTGTGATTCTTTCTATCCAGAGGTGACAGAAGCAGTAACTGACTACTGAATCACTCTGAATTTTGATATTAATGTGTATATTTATGTGCAATGAATGTGTGTACTAACTTTGCTTTTCTTGTCTCCAGAGGGAATAGCAAATAGTTCTTTGTTCAACTTTAAAATTAGTCTCAAAGTGCCAAAATAATGGAAAAAAACATTATTTAAATGTTTCATAACATATTTTTTTTTATTTCATGTGGTCAGTTAAAACACAGATTCAGTGTTTTCATATCCAAAAGCTGTACAGCACAATGTATTGCAGATACATAAAAGTGAAATGTTTTGACGAAAAAAATGGGAACAGGTAAAAGAACTATCTTGGGTGAAAATGGGAAGAGAAAGAATTCACATAGCAAGTGTCAACAACAACAATTCTGAACTCCAGCTACTTTGATCTAATTTTTATTTTGTCACTTAAAGCAGGAGAAGTTGAAGTCAAAGTTAAATATCTCTAGACAAGGGCATGAGTTGCAGAACTCAGGAAGAGTTGCCAGCCTCTAAAAGAAGTGCTGATTTTTTTCCCCTTTAAAAATGAGAAGGAAACTTTTAAGTTGAAATAACAAAGAGAACTTAGAACAAGGGCAGAACACTAGAAAACAAACAGAAAACTTGGAATCAGACAAAAGTACGGTATTTTATTTTATTCCAAAGTATTTGTTTTTCTGTCCAAAGGGATGTGATTTTGTAGCATTTCTCTCTTGAATGAAAATCACAAACATTTCCTTCCTCGTGATCAAACAATGAAACCTCATATATTTCAATGTCTGAATGTAAATTTCAGCTAACTTTCATTCGGATTTTAACACCTTTTCCTTGGTCCCTCTCTCATGTAAAATGTGCAGTTTTTCTTTTTCTTTTAGTTTGTGTTGTATACATCTAGAATGTAGAAGCATCTGAAAGTTTCTATCACGGTTCTTCTCCTGGTGATCCATCCTAAAAACCCTGTTTGTGAAGTCTCTATCTACTACCAGAAAATTGATGAGTTATATTATTTGTGCATAAAGAACAATGCCAAATATTGCCTTATGTGTCCTCTGTTCCTAGTTTTGTACTCCAGCAAAAAATACTTTGTTCTTTGTAGAGGAGTTAATACCATAAACTACCTTGTGTTACAGTAATTCAAGCCTCTAATAATGGTGAGGGTGATGACAGGATGTTCAGCCCACTATGCCCTAGAATTATAGGAATAAAATGGTCCTTTTAGGCCTTTAGGGTGGTTTTCTTCTTTTCCTTGTTTTTCCTCTGCATTATTTTGCGAGTGTAATTGAGGTTATTGAAATATGAAGAAATTTTTAGTCAAGTTTTTTACTTTTGACTCATTGAGTGTTGTAATACTCAAGTCAACCAATTAGGTAGTCAAGAAGTGTAATGGAAAATACAGTGTCACCAAATATGAGTCATTCAGTGCAACACAGAAAACTGGACTGGTAAGGAATTTGATCACAAGAATACACAGTGAGAACTGATATGAAATGCAGTAGAGCAGGGTTGTAAGGATAAAGGATCATTTTCCTAATTTGCTATGTGAAAGAGTATTGAAGACCCAGAATCTTCAAATATTTAACTCAGGAGAAATGGAGGAGGGAGTCAGAAGAGAGCATTGAGATTAATATCTCAATTTTTGGTTTTATGGTTTGAGTTTTGTAAAATAGATGCATTTTCATGGTACGCCAAAAATGGGAATTTTGCATCTGTTTGCAACCTTTCTAAACAAATGGAAATGGAAATAATTGGAGGTGAGGAACAGTGGAACTGTTGTACAGGAGTCCTTACACACACATTATTTTTGAAATACAAATTGTAAATGAAATAGCAGATGACATTATGTAAATTCATTCTTCTATCAGCAATTTTTGCCAAGTAATGAAAATATAGTCAGAATGGTGCTTAGTGGATTTGCATAATTGCACATCTAAAAGACTTAAGTGGTAATAAGCATTGTTAAATTACTTAGTAATATAATTTTTTCTAATTCAAACTAAAGTTTCAACAACTACTAATTGAAGGGAATTAACTAGGCATGACTATTATAAACTAACACAACCCATAGTCAATTTGATCTTAAAACTTAAATCCTATGATTTTTCCTTTTTTAATTTTGCTGGTTTCATGCTTTTGGAGTTTTTGGGGCCAGCGTTCTCATGTTCATGTTGATCATCAGGAAAGCCACATTAACTCTTATGAGAAGATCTGATGAGATCCAGCTTTTTCCAGAAAACAATTTTTAGCCATGGGTTTTGCTGGGATTGGAAATGAAGATTGCATTGTAGTGATATTGCAGCAAGATTGTTATTAGCAGGCTGAATATACCCCTGGGATTCTCCCATATGGACTGTGTGGGAACACTTTACATCATGTGATAGTCCTGTACCTCTGAACATATATTTTATTCAGGATGCCTCCTTAGTTTTGAAGAAACTGGGAAGACTGTAGGAAAAAAAAATAGGAGGTAGGCTTAGATGAAGGATCCATGCATGGAGTCACTATGCCTGGATCAGGTGTCAGACACCTGGCACAGTAAATCGATGCACCCTCCCTTGGAGTGGACCCTATGTCATTTTCCTTCTTTTCTTTAATAAAATGATGCAAGAAAGGCAAATACTGAGAATGTTGCTACTGGTGGATCATTGAAATCCATTTTGTGGAAGTCCATTCATATAAATGAATGCAGTCCACTTCATATGCTAGAGTTAAGGTAGGTCAGAAGCCATAGAAATTGCATTATGTGTGGAGAGGCCTTACAGACAAATAAATCTCCTGCACATCGTATGCTAACAAAAAGAGCAGATGTTGCATTTGGAAAGAGAGGACCAAGAAGCAGAAGATTAATAATGGGAAAAAGCAGCTGGATAAATTGTAAGCTGCTTGAAAAGCACATTTGCAGCAGGATTTTCTTTCTCAAAACTTTTTCATTCATAATTTGAAGTTTTCTTTCTGACAAGACTTTCCAGGTTCTGAGTATAACTTGCATATATTCTGTAAAATGGTCCATATAGTCAGTAGAGAAAAACTGTAGCTATTCCATCATGTGGAAGTAAATGTTTTTTGAAATCTGGATTCCTTCAGAACTGCAAAGGCAGGAGCTGTGTGAGTGTACCAGGAATGCATGCAAAGGAGGAGAAATCACTCCATGCCCTCTTACCAGCATTTATTATTTTAAGAAGATGAGTGGCTAAAGCAGAAGATGGCAAAAGTTTTAGAGCTGTGTTGAGATGTGATTCCAGTTAATTATTCCGATCACATAGCACAGGTTATGCATTTATGAAATATCCCGGCAGACACGGCAACCGAGTTAAACCTATTAACAGTGAATCTTGCAAGAATCCCTACAGCTTCCCATGGCTCAGTATCAGGCATTAAGATTGAATATAGGCATCAACATAGAAGATTGCAGTCTCTGCAGAACCGACCCCAGAGAATGGAGACTGGCAAGTCATCATCAGGCACAGAATTCCTCTGCTCAGAATAATTGCCTATTTGCTCGGCATTGGAGCTCTATTCCTTGAGCTTAGATCTCCTGCACGTCTAGTTAGAACTTGCAGAATTAATATCAGGTTTCCTGTCACCTCACTCATTACTTTTGTCAGTGGAATTCAAGGAGAAGAGTCAAAAACATGTTTTTTTAGTGGCTATTTCTTAAGGACTTCTGGTTTTTCTTTTTTGTTTAAATAGAAACCTGTCTGTTAGCATGTCAGGTTATTTCTTCTGGCTACACTGGAAAGGACATGAGAATAAATTGCAATTTTACAATACACGTATTGTTGCTTGGAGATCATTATTGTGTTATCCTTTCTAACCAGAGCCACACCTTGGGGGAAAAAAAAAAAAAAAAAAGTATTTAGAATGGGAAAAATAGGTTAAATAGCAGATTGGATGTGTTCACTTTAGACTTCTCTTTCAGAAGACTTCTTTTATTCTGAGTCTTAGAGCAGGGAAGCAATCTTTTGAACAGTATAGCAATACAAAAATGTATTTAATTTGTTTAATGCAGTGCTAGGAAATCTGGGTAGGTCTTTGTAAAAAATAATGATATACAGATGGCATATTGAGAACCTGGACTGGAAAAAAAGTTATGTCTCCCTCCTAATCATGTAGGATTCCAGCAAAAGACACAAAAGGCTATTGTCCTTTAAACTTTTAAGTAGTTTTCTTTAGAAAGCTGACCTGCATTTTCATGCATTTATGAATGGAGTGGTGGGTGGACCTGCAGTTCCATAAGACCAATAATCACGAGATCCCACTGACTTCAACAGATTTGTTTTGGCTGAGGAAAACTAAAAAAAAAAGCAGTGTAATTCTTCATGCAGATAAAATTTGAGCAAATTAGTACAATTCCAAAGAACAATTGCTACTATGACCTCCTTTGTTCCAAAGAGTGTAAATCCTATTATAGCAAATAAATTACTGGACTTTTTTAATCACTGCCACTGCAATTAGTAAGCGTACTAGAATCCTTACTCACTACTTCTCTTCCCTTAACACTGAGATTTTTTTCAATGTTTTGTGCATACTCATATACATATATCCCTGAAGTTTAAGCTGTTATTTCCTCTTCTGTGTTATAAAAATGTAAAAGATATAATTTTCTTAATTATATCTGTGATCTCTCTAGTCAATAATTAGCTAATATATCCCTGCAATACAGTAATAATGCCAGCTAGTTGCTTGATAGGAAAACATTCTTATGCTATTCTTATGCTGAACTCTCTTGTTTTGTCCTCACTTAACTGTTTTCATGTAGCCTATTTTTTTTAAAGGTTAACATACACAAAATTATTATTAATTTCCATCATAATTTTGGAATCTTCTTGGAGAGAATGCATGTGAAGGAGTTCAACATGACAAAGAAAAGTTAAAAATACGAGTTGATTTTTCTCCTCTGCTGTCACTGATCTTAGCTTTGTCATTTTAAAATATTCTGTATATTATTAAAGTGAGGAAACTTCAGATCGTGCAAAAAGCTTCTGGAAAACAGATTTTATATCTGAATTAGAATTAAAATGAAAAGTAATGAGAAACGAAATTAGGTTAAAAGGCCAGAAAACCCATTAGAAACTGTATGTTTGTGTATTATCTAGCAAATCAAATGTCGAGGGAAGACATTTGTGAAATAATTATTGATTATTTAAAGCAAAAAGGAAGCAAACAACAGAAGCCTTCATTTTTATGAGGGTTTTTTTTAATACAGAGGGTAAATCCAGGCTGCTAAATCCATCAATGAAGCAATTATATGGCATTATTCTGATTTTAAAAGATAATTGCACTGTCAGAAGGTTTGCTGGAAAACTTCCCCACCCAGAGTTTTCTGTTCAGAGGTAGAACATTGTTGCTGAAGTGAGGGGGTTGGTTTCACACACAAAGAAGAGACCATTGAAATGGTGCCCACCAGAGTTGAGTCTTGCAAGTTGAACACTGTTGAGAGTAAATGTGGAGTGAGACCTGGGGATAGATGTTGGCTTTGCCAACAGGAATCCTGGCTTTGCAAAAAGTGTGTTAGTTGTGAGGCAGCAAGACAGTAAATTCAGGGAAGAAAACGAATGCTCTGTTTTCCCTTCAAGTTTCTCTTGTGATTTGGTTTTCTGCGTGCTGGTCTCTAAGACTCTAATGAATTTTGTCTTTACTTACGCCTTACACTGTTTGACATTTGTGACAGAGTAGGAAAATCCCAGAGATTTGTGAAGACAGGCAAATTTGGGATAATCAACTGTAACTAGCTGTTCTTTAAATCAGGCTTCAAAACTTCTTGAGTATAAACAGGGACAAGTTTTATTACAGAAAATTTTATTAAGTACAGCCTTACTTTTGTCTGTCTTTGCAATAGCACCATCTTCAACTTCATATGAAGATGACAGGGAGATGAGCACAACCTCTTAGGTGACATTGCCCTCTAGGGAGATAGATAGGAGTGTGAGCCTGGAATAGCTAAATATTGCATGAATAAACAGGTTTGAGATATGTTTGAAGTTTTAGATATGTTCTGATGTCCTGTATTTGATAGTTTTCTACAGATAGGAGATAAACAGATCTGTATATGCACACGTGTTATGTACAAACATGTATAGAGAAATGTGTGTCTATAATTGCATCCAGTCCTTCATTTGATGCTCAATTTGAAGGAGGACTGTAGATCAGGGCACCTTCTGATAAAACACTTCAATGAGCTGATGGTGGCATTGCAAACTTGGATCAGTGAATGCGATTCTTCCTGACCTAGACTGAAGTGGAAAATGAGGCTGAGAAAATGGTGCAGCTAGGCAGAACTGTTTGAGAAGGGTTAACTTGTGAATAAACACTGCACAGCAACTCAGGAGATCTGTACTCAGTGACTGTGTGACATTGGGCAACTTGCATTATCCTCATGCTGCATCACATCCCTTTGTGAAACAAAGGAAATACTTCACTGCCTACTGGGAGAATGAAGTCATTAGTGCTTGTAAGGTGTTTGCAAACAAACTCAGTGAGTGATAAGCACCATAAAAAACACCACCCTATTAAAATGCAAAAAGTGGCAGCAGAAGTTACCTTGAAGGAGCATGGCATGACACAGCTTGAGAACTACATAGGCATGCTCATACCCTAATCCTGCAGCACTAGAACATGGTGCATAATGTAAATATGAATAGTTCAGTTTGTATGAAAAGACTCTCCTACAAGGGTATTACAGAGGAGGAATAAGAGATACGGGATTAAACCTGGAATAATTCTGTGCTCATTTTATATGCTATGCAAACACAGTAAAAGCAGACAATAATAGTAAGTTAGTTTGGTCTAAATTGACAATTTCAAATAAATACATTTTTCTTCTGGTACTGTAAAGCAAGTCTTCCTGGAGCAAACATGCAGTGTTATTCTGGTTTGGCACATAGGCAGCCTTAAAGTAAAAGCTTGTGCTTAAATGTTCTTTCATCTTTGCTTATCTACTAGCAAAAAGAGTCTGTTGCCAACAGGCTGTGCTGAGTCCTGGGTCACCATGATTTCATCTGATGTCACATGTGCCTGTATTTCATTCCAAGTAATATGTTCTGTCCAGGCTAGTTAAAAACCCCATGCACATACCATGTAGCAAACCAGTAACTTTCCAGGAAATCTCATATGACTCTGTCCTCTGAATGCACAGTTTGATAGATCCACATTAATCATGTAGCATGTCCCAGTAGTCCAGTTCTTAGGGCACTTCAGACAGAGGTGAAGACAAAGAAATCTTACATTTTTCATCTCCTACTAGTCCATGCTGGCCTTTTCAATACAGCTTCTTCCACCCTTGCCATAGAATCTGAGTAACTGGTTATCAGTATGAGAAGCTTGTCCTTCTCAATTTGGAGCTGAGCTTTAGAGCCTGAGACTTTGTTCTCTCCACTGGTAACAACCCAAGAGGCAGAACTGCATTGCATAGAAATGACAAATGTGGCTTAATGGCAGCTGTTTTAACCATTGGTTGTCACTCCTTTTAGAATCAGGAATCAAACAGAATCCCAGTGCTGATTTTATTCAGCAGTCTAGGGCTCCATTTTTCCTCTCCTCAACACTTCTGTTAAGGGTGTGAAAGCACTTTCTACCATGGTTTATTGTTACAAGTGATTCACTTAAAGTAGTACAGTATTCTACTGTTGTGTTAATTTAGTAGCATTAATTCTGACATCAGCCTGTTGTGGTTCATTAGCTGGAAATTTTATTTGTGTGCAGAACCTAGCTGAAGTTTTTGGAGAACACTTAATAATTTGCGTAATATTCATATTTTCATTATTCAGTCTTTACCTCACCCTTCATTTAAAACTCCTTGTTCTTCTCACCACGCTCAGGACTAGGATTTTTTCCTCTGTTTCTGGTTCTGTATCAGAAAGCATTCTCAAAATTGTTTTTTTCTCTCACTTCAGTTTGCTTTTGTCTCACCAGGTTGTAAGGTTCAGTACTCACCTGCCTTTTCATGACAGGAGAAAGCTGTGAGGTCTCTGCTAGGCCTGCCACATTCCTTGAAGTAGAAAAGTTGTTGCCCTTTAATTCTTACTCTACTGTGTTGTCTTCAAGTTTTATTAGCAACCTGTTCTAGACTTTGTTTTCTGTCTCCAGGGAAATACTACATTGTAAGCAATAAAGCTGATAAAAAGAAAAAAAGAAAAAAAAAAAAAGAAAAGAAAAGAAAAAAAAAAGAAGAAAGAAAGGAAACTGAGAGCCAGATTAGCATCTCTCTTAACAGCAGAGTGAAAAATACGCTCATGTTTGCAATGAACTCTTCTTAAGTTGGTGGAAATTACAACCCAGAGGTCATACACTTAGTCACTGGTAGCAGAATGTTGTCACTCCCTGCTGGCTGATTCATGAAATAATTTGCTGTGAAGAAAATTGCTGTTTCACATCAGCTGGAAACAGCTTTTGCCAGACCAGACTTTGATGCTGCTCTTGAGTTACAATCATGCTTTGAATAGATTTGCACACAGACTCATCATGACAGCATGGCTGCATCCATGTGCCTGTAAACCAAAGAAGGATCCCACTCAGATGGGGAAAAAAATTAAAACTTATGCATTTAAGTGTAAGCAACTATTACTATTTCTCATAATGTAATTTATCTGGAAGAGAGGTCCTTGCTTTTTCATCATTCATGTAGTCATCTCTAATTTTATCTTCTGTGGCATCTAAGTGTTGGCTCATCTGTAGGGTTTTGAGATAAGCTTTTGAATTTACTTTAAAACAGAGCCTTAGTATTTTTGTGTAGAGGAGACTCAATAGTTTTCCCCAGTTTCTTTAGTGATTTGATGCCATACAACTGCCCTGAGACATCCACAGCCTTAGTTCTTCACAATTCAGAAGAATGTCTTCCTTTTCTGTTTTCAGATAAAACTTTATCTTTTATAAACTTCTGTCATTCTGTTGGCTAAGGCAGTGATAATTAAACAGCCATTTCTGCTAGAATTTTCTTTTTGCTGCAGTCTCTATGAAGTGTTTGTGAAGGCCCCTGTTGTCATCCAAAAATGGTGGGCATGAGTTGGCATTTGCTCTTCTGTAAAGCTAGCACATTTTCAAGAGCAATTTGAAAACATTGCTCTTCCTTCTTTTCCTATTTTTCCATTCATTCTGTTAAAGTGAGGGTTTTTTGTATATTCCTATATCTTTGTTCCCTTTTCATGTATTCTTCCTTGTTATGATTGGCTCTCTCATGTTCAGATTATTCCAGTATTTTCAACTGAAGGAGTATAGGGCTGATTTTTTACTTTTCCAATCTTAGCATTGAAATCCTACTCTCTTTGTAATTTTTGGGTGCATGGCAAAGTAGGATCTAGTATGACCTTCATAAAATCTCTGAGCAATGTATTATAACATTAAAGATTAGTCTATCACTCAGTCCCTAATATGTAAGTTTGCTTCCTTGTCTACCCTCAGCTGAGAGCTCTGCAATTGAAAATTTCAGAAGGGTTTAGTGTTATCTGTTTAATATTCTAGGATATTGTCTCGGATGATAATAAAAGATTTTTAAGCTGCAAGGGATACAATTTTCCTTATGTCATAGCGCATTAGATTTAGTGTTGGCATCATCAACACATTTTGAAAAGAGCTAAGAAGTATGAGTAAGATCTTTCATTGTCTTGGGAAAAGATTATAATTTCACTTTTTTGTCTTTCCCTTGGATAAAGTGTCATCATAAATAGATGACTTAGTGGAAAATTCCCAGTGAATCCACTGTGCAGTTCTCTATCATGGAAACCACAGGTACAGTTGTGCCTTGGAGGCAGAGGCTATCTTCAAGCTGATCCAAAGCCACTGTGTCCTGACAGGAGCTCCAGGTGGTCGTGTGCTACAGGGCCTTTCTGCCTTCCTGCCCTTCAAGGAAATGGGAGTTACTGAGCATTTTTTTCCAAGGTCTTATCTTCATTTTTCTAGCACAAAAGTTCTGCGCCACATCTTCTCCCTACCATCAGGTACCTGGTGAGGGGGGCAGTAGCCATTCAGCACAGTTACTACCCAAAAAAGTCTCTTTCAGACTCAGGGCTTGGAAGTTGCTGGAGGAGCAGCCAGTGCATCAGACTGGAGCTGCAAGGGGTATTGATGTGTCCCATGGGTGCTGTATTGTTTGCTGTTCATGTTCTGAGCTGCTGCTCTCCCTTCTTCTGGGGAGAAAAAGGTAAGGGGCATCAGCATCCTTACTTATGTATTGTTTCCAAAGTATTCCCTTTCCTCCCTTTGTGCCCATTTGCAGAAGATGGTGAGAGCACAGAGTGAGGTTTTGTGGTACACAGATTATTCTGTCCAAGGTGTTTAGAGTGACTTGGTTACTCTCTACCACAGTAAAATGAACTCCTGCCTTTAAGAATCAGTCAGTCACTGATTTTTTTTTTTTTTTTTTTAATGCTTTCTGCTTTGGAACCTACATTCAGCCCTGGTTTTGTCACAGTCAGGGTCAAATCCACTTTTTAAAGTTATTTCTGCATTGAAGTGAGAAAGCTGGTAATGCTATCTGTTAGCTCCTAGTAAACTCCTTTATTTAGGGGTATATGTATTATAACTTTCAGTGAATGCATAAGAACAAAATGAAAGAAGGGCAATAAACTAAAAAAAAAAATCCATTCAGATTTTCCTTTTTCTCAGACTAACGGCAAACTGATATGGCTGAGCTGTGTTTTAGATTATCAGTGGTTGGAGTTTTTGCTGCTGCACCCAGCAGTTGTTGTTAGAATGTGTGTTAAGTAGAACTGATTTAAATAAAAGGATTTTCACTAGGCAGTCTGAGAAAAAAGGTCTGAATATTTCTGAATATTTTAAAACTTTTTAACAGATTGATAGCTGGTTAAAAATTAGCTATATTGTTACATTTACACTGGAATATTTCATGCATCTGCAGTAATCAGTGCTTTTAGAAATAGATTTTTTTCAACTTGGATATCAAGAAGGTCATGCTACTACTTTGATGACACACAGGGCATCTTTACCCAAACCAAATATTTTTTGATTGATATATTGATGTATTGATATATTGATATATTGATATATTGATATATTTTCTAGTGCTACTCTTTAATATGTTGTGAGTAGAGCTGCAAATAGTGTTAGCATTATATATAGAGCCACTTCTTTTTTTTTATTAGAGTGGCCATTCACAAAGGTAGAACAAATGTGTCTTTCCCTAACTGGGAAAAAGAAAAAAAGTATTATTAGAACACATACATGTGAATTAAATAAGCTAATGGTCATAACTGAAGCTTTTTTTCCCTCATGCACTATAACCCTGGGTTGCATAAACTGTTCTGGCCATGAATAGTATACATGTGTTGGAGTGTAAGCAGGGAATCCCAAAATTCAACTTCAATTATTAAAAAATAAATGTGTATGTACAGGAATTATCATTACATTGGTGGAAAGAAATCATTGCATTGGCATGAGACATTTGTCCTGGTTTCCTTGCTTATACTAAAAACATGTTTGAAGTGGGTTTTTTGTCTCCCTAGTGTTAGTTTTAGCAGTGTCATACAGAGGAATATGTGATGGTAATGTTCTGGTTTATCTAAATAAATACAAAGTAAAAACTAATAAAGAACATAATAAAATTATATTTAAAATAAATAGATTCCATACTAGATATTAGAGTAATGCTTAAACAACTACATGAAATAGCCTTTTATGAAAAGAACCAGAATTAATTATTTGTACAGCATAAATTCCAATAATTTTATCTCTGGACTGTCAGCGCAAGTAAGTTTTTCTCAGTGGGAATAGGAAAGTCTCTGTGATCAATAATATTTGTTTCTGAGAATAATAAAAATAGATTTTATAGCAGAAGCATAGAGCTACTGTTTTGTGAAGCAGCTTTGGATAAAAGCTTTGCATTTGTTCTTTTCTCCTGAGACTACTAAAGAGAACATTGAAAAAGTAAAAGAGGTGACCACAGAAGCAAGTAGGGTCACCCATTACCAGGGATTCATTTTATTTCCATTAGAGAGGAACTAGAAAGCATCTCACACTATTTGTACCTGATTTTCCATTATAAATTACGGTACCTGAGATCATTTAAAAATCGCTCAGCCTTTCAGATGAAGCCAACTCTGTTGCTGTTCCTTAATAATTGAACAGTGAGAAATACAAGATCACCATTTCCATCCAACTAAAGTAACTTATGAGATGGGAGAGGAGAAAAAGGTATATGAAGTCCAACCTTCCTGAAAGCTCACAGGGCAGTCTCAGGAGGGAATTTAAAGAGTGCTTTTGGATTCACATTTAGAGGATCAGGTTTCCTCAGTGAGTTTCTCCCTGCAGATTGGAGTCCTGGCACCCCACCCAGCTGGTGCACCAACCACAGTCGGTTCAGGAGCACTGGTATGGAGTACATGCACGAGAGTCAGGGTGTTGCTGGTTTAAAAATGTGATTCAACTCACACCTCTCCTCTAGTTCACTGCCTCAGTGTATGAATTTCCAGCTTTAATGCTTCTCTGGGATGATGAGCAACACAGTAGGACAGCAGAACCTCACTGTGTAGCTGTTTTTTCCTGAAAACTGGCTCTGATGACAGGCTAGCCATTGTCTTCACTCTCTTTGCATGTTACCTATGTGAAGGGGTTGCAGTTTTAAATTTAAAGACCAAGCAAAACACAAAAACAAAGTTTGTAAGATATATTCCAGCATAACTGCTGTCATAGTTACTTCCAGTTCAAGTCATAGGCTAGGAGCCAACCTATTGAAGGTACCAAAAGTTGTTCTCATCAGCTTCACTGGATCTTGTGATCTTGGGTTGTACATTATTCGCTTGATCTCTGTTTCCTTGTCACTCAGCAGAAGTGTGTGTCATGCATGGTCTAGAAATTTACAATGAAAGACATAAAAAGGTTTTTAAATTATTTTTTAAATAAAGGAGTATATTTTAGGTTTGGCATTTTTTTCATTTTATTTGGAAGAATTAGCTCCTGCCAATCAATGAGCATCTGATGCAGTAAATCAATAACATAAAAGTGGTCCAAGCGACCCTTCTGGTTTTTTTGGTTTTCTTTTTTCCTTTTAACTATATAAGTCAGAATCTCATAATTAGTATTTGCAAAATGTGTGCAAAAACTTAAAAAAATATAATTTTTGTTCTTTTGTTTGGTTTGTTTTGAAAAACTTTTCACAGTTGCCTGCTCTTGTCAATGGGAAGAAACTCTGGATAGGGGACCACTGTATTATCATAAATCTTTATGCTACTGATTATTTGCATAGTTTCCAGAAGAGCTACATATACACTTCTTTCTTCAGTGTCTTGCTTAGTTACTCTGGCAAGATAAAAAAACAGAGAAGTTAAGGCACATAAGTTCCACACATAAATTCTTCACACAGCAGAAGGTCGGTGGGATTCTTAAGCATTCACCTTTTAACAACGATGATTGAGCAAGTCAGAGGCTTTCCTTATTTAACCTAAATTAATAGTTCAATACCTATTTCTTATCTATCTCACAGATAAGATGTGAAGTGATTACAATGGCTTGTAACAAATGCTCCTCTTCAAAACATGATACCGTCTCACTTCTTTTGCACATGGCTTTTCCCAGGAGGCATGGATCCAAGGGAGTCTATCAAAGTGTTTTTCAGAAGAGATATTAACCCAGCTGAATTCCATCTTTTGCAATTAGAATTGCACATTAAAAGAATGTGCCCTAAGTTTCAGTTTGTAACAAATCCTATTTGAAAGTCACAGAAAAAACCCACTGGGTTCAAGCATAGGTGTGTGAAATGATTTCTGCAAACTGAAGCACATGTTTAGCTGGTTTGGTGTCACAGTCGTTCAGTGAAAGGATCAACTCTTTTGCTGGAAAAGCTCTTGGAGAAAAAAACTGCAAAATTAATCACTCCTTCCACTTCCTTTTCATCCAGTGGTTAAAGGTTGTGAAGAGCTGTGACAGCACTGGGTCCAAAGGATGAACTACAGCTGGAATTTTTCTCATTATGCTGGGGACCTCTGATAGGGCAGAACTTTGCTGTATCATCAACTTTGAGGGAGCTGATTTCTCTGGCAAAACTCATGGGCCTGAGTCTGCTTTTGCTTACCCTTACCTCAAATTTAAATTTAGGTTCAGTAGAGAGGCTTTGGGTTCAGTGAGAATGTCTAATTTCTGTGAGCTCTGATTCAGGCCTTTTGTTTAAAATAAAGGCAAAATCCAATGTTAAAGTGCAGCATATTTTTTTAATTATATAATAGTTATTAAAATATAGTCATAGAATTTCAAATTCTGTTTTGGATTTTCTCGCCATGCATTCATTCTCTCCAAAAGAGACCAGCACTAGAAATGCTGCTGCTGTTTGAGAAGTGGAGTTTGGCAAAATAAAAATAGATCACCATATTACAACATTTCAGCACGATTTTAATACTGTATCTCAGTTTTGCTATTTTGATTGATTTAACTTTCCATACCATATTGAAGCATATGTTTTTATAACCTTTACCACAGTTCCTCCTTATCAGCAGATTGGAATGGAGCACTTTGATAGGCCTGAATCTGGCACTCCACTCTGCCTTTCTATTGAAAATTTTAAAAATTAAAAAAAAAAAACAGACTAAAATGAATGTGGCAGTTTCTTATAGAAAGGCGACTCCAGTTTCTGGTCTGCTGTAACAAAAAATATTTATGGACATTTCAGCAACAATATGATAAAGCAGAAGTCTTCCATGTAGTAGCCTGAGTGTTTAAATTGATTGCAACAAGATCTGCTCCACACTTCGAAGCTGGCACACTGTTTCTCCAATATACACACACATATGGTTACCTGTTCCACCAGCTCTAAGTAATTTCTGTTTCACAGGGTAGAAGTCCTAAATTTGTGGTTGACATATTATTTCTGTCTGAGATTTATTTTTCTTTTCTAACATGTTCTTGCTCTTTAGAAATAATTGTTATACAAAAAGATGAAAGGATTGCTTCCCATTTCTTAAGACAAAGAGCTGAACAAGAGATAATTACTTAAGCTGTGATACAATTTATCAAAAGTAAATTAGTTTCTTTTTCCTGTTTACCCAAATAGATATTTGCTCTATATTTTTTCACTTTGGTGTCCTTTTCTATTAGGTGTTCCCCCAATTTCTATAATTATGTTGTATAAGTGATGTGTTATTACAGAAACTAAAATGCAGTGGTAACTCATTGTTTTGCTTTCATAATCATCTGTACAAATCCAATTAATATCATGTAGTTAAGCAAAAATACTGGATAAATCTGTTGGTCTGTTCAGCCTGGAGAAGACAAGACTGAGAACGGACCTCATCACAGTCCACAGTCCACAGTCCACAACTTCTCTGTGAAGGAATGTGGAGGGGCAGACACTGAGCTCTTCTCTGTGGTCACCAGTGACAGAACTTGAGGGAATAGCCTGAAGCTGAGTCAGGGGAGATCTAGGCTGGGTGCTAGGAAAATTTTATCACCCCAAGGGTGGCTGGGCACTGGAACAGGCTCCCCAAGGAAGTGGTCACTGCACCAAGCCTGGCAGAGCTCAAGAAGCATTTGAACAGCACTCTCAGGGTCATGGTGGGACTCTTGAGGCTGTTCTGTGCAGGACCAGGACTTGGATTTTAATGATCCTTGTAGGTCCCTTCCAAATCAGGATATTCTATGATTCTATGAAAGATGTTGGATATGGCTCCACCTCTGTTAAAAGCTAACCCTTATAAACATTATCTTTCCTGTGACATCACATCATGGACTTCTGGGACAAAATCTGTTACTCTGTCCTTTAACAACTCCATGCAGGATAGGATGAAGTGGTTATTTGCCATATTATTTATGGTTTCCTTACTCAGCTAATGCTTTGTCCTTACATGTCCTTTTCTGTCACCTTCTTTTGTAATTCTTCATCTTCATTTCCCAGGAGTAGAATAGCTATGGTTTTGTTTTATAATCTTCTTTGAAGTTCGAATTTTGCTTATTTATGATTTGGGATGAAAAAGTATTCCATGGCAGGACTTTCCTAGAAGCCAGTGGACTCACTAGAGCAGAGAGTGACTCTATTGATGGGGTCCTGGAACTTCTGCATTTTCAAAGCTTACAACAGCAAAATTAATTTTGTAAATAAGCTCTGCAGGCTCTGTAACTACCATAGTCGTGCTGGGTACATCCATCTGAGCCCAGATATTGAATAAAAACTTAAACTTGCTCTGTCCTGCCTTGCTCTGCAGCTTTTCTCCCTCTCATGTCTCCCTGTGAAATACTGCCTCCTTACAAAATGGCTTTGATGTTACCATAAGATTAAGTTTATTCTTAAAGACTACACATGTTTGATCTGTAACAGACAAAGAGGTTGGTTCTCATATGGGTGTTTAAATCAGATGTTCTGTGTGATTTGCACATGAAAATTTTACCAAAATACTTAGAATTTGGAAGGCAGTTAGGAATTAAGATAGTCACCAGAGCTTGGTCAGTATGACTGCTTGTTCTAAATGTGAGCCCAGTCATTATTGTGCACAGTTTTTTATTGTGGAGGAAAAGGAGGATTTGCCAAGGCTGAAAAAGAAATTAATCCAACTTTCTCATTTAAAAATACTTTGAAAAAGATCATTAATTGTGCACTGACCATTCATTGTCATACCGATGACTTTCTAATTATTTTTCTTCCCATTTACAAAAAAATAGAGGTGGCTAAAGACCCACATGAATGTTCACAATGCTCATGGCTGTTTTCACTGAAAATGTTACTTTCATTGTTGCAAAAAATGAGAAGAAGAGATTAAACTCTTCCTGACATGCTGAAAAATACTCTATCTTCAAAAATATTCATAGCAAAAGCAGCTAAAATGCATTAAAATGTCCTGTCACTGCTTTTTGTATGTGTTCTTGCCGCTTCTGGACAGATGATGCCATATGACAGTGAGAACAAGCTTTTCTCAGTAACTCTTAAGAATTAACTCTTAAGTAAAAGTTTCAGAGCACCTGAAATAATGGAAAAGACTCACCAAATGCAAATGACAGCTTTCATCTTCCTTTATGAAGCACATGCTCATGAATATATACATTTTTGCACATGTAGGAGCTCGAGTGTATCTGCCTTCCGACGAATGAAAGAATACGGAAATTATGTATTCAGAATTAGTTAGAAGTTTGCTTTATTTTCTTGAATTCTCCAATTTAATTGAAATTCCCTTCCTGAGCTGGAACATTTCTTAGAGACTGCCAGATTCAAGAAGGGGGCACTGTTACCCCTTCTCCTTCCTTCAGAAGTTTTTTGTGCTATTTAAGTCCCAGTGCTGCTTTTGGTGATACTAACAGCCTTTTGGCAGTTCTGTGCTGTTTGTCTGCACAATCTGTCCATCTAAAGTAGCAGAGCATGAGAAGCTGATCTCCTGAGGGAGCTCCAACAATATTGACAGGCTTGATTGACATAAAACCAGTCTCTCTCTTTCACCTCCACTGAACTCTTAGAGTAAATTCAGGGCCTGACTGAAGTGAGATAGGGTTTTAGCCATTGACTTCCATGGGAACAGAATTTGAACATTAGCAGCTACTGCCCTCTCCTAAGGCAACCCTGAATATCTTGGCAAATGCTGTTTAGAAGCATTATCAATTTGATCCCACTTCCTTCTCAAGACTCAATGCCAAGTTCAGGGCTATTTATGTCTTATTAACTAGAGAAGGCTTTGGATGGGAACTGCAGCAGGCATTTAAATCTCTGCCTTGAAAAATGGGTTATGGTTTAATGAACCTTGCTCAGGTTAAAGCAGTTATTTATTCTTGATATTTGTGCTTGTTGCTGTCAGGTAGAAGTCAATGAAAGAGCAGTGCCTTCTATCTTGAAGAGTTTATCAGGATGAAATAGCCTGAAATTTGTTTCAAGTGAATCAATTCCCACTTTTTTACAGGAAAATAGCAACAGTAGATTTTCCAGATATGCTTCAAAATACCACATATGCACAAAACTTAGAGGATGTCAAGAACCATACAAAAAGATCTGCTTATCACTTCAAAATGGGAACATCTACAGATATCCAAATTATATTTTCTATTAAGTCAGCAGTACAAAAGGTGAGAGAAGAGGCAGAGACACAGGCATTTATTTTCAGTCCATGTGTTCCTACAGAGGAAAAAAGAGAAAAGTAAAAATGCAGTCCATAAATTGAAGACTGTCTGCATGGAATGGAAAATAAAAGAAACAGAAAAGTTTAAAATATTCCCTTTTTTCTTTCCTCCCCTTCTGAAGTATTTGAGGTGAAATATACCCCTTCTACTGCAACCATAAATATTATTGGTCTAATGTTGATATTTCTTGACTAGTTCCTAAATATTTTCTTTTTTGAATTGATAACCATGGTACCTAATTGTGATCCTTTTCTTGGCTGAAGTAAATTTATTGTTTTTAAAGCACATTGGAAATTTAATGAAACCATTAAAAAAGAATTCTACTTAAGAAATAATTATGCTCGTGTGGTGGAATGGGATGTGGTTTTTCTAGTATTTTCTGTTGCTCTATATTAGACCAGTAAGAATATGGTACCGATATTTGGGTGCATCTGATCTTGGAAAGACTAGAGGACCTTTCTTACAAAGCATTTCTAGAGGGCTGAAGTAAACCAATATTTGTGTTCTTCTGTGTACTTAGAGCAACATCTTTGAACTCCCAAGACTGTCACATTCTACTTTTTGTCCTGAGAGAGATTATTAATTTGATTTTATATATATATAGAGAGAGAGAGAGAAAGAGAGAGAGGTTGGTTACCATAATTGTTTCCAGGTGTGAACCATTAGGACCTACAACACTTCAGATTTATTAAAATAATTTTCTGTCTTGTTTGATGCTACATGCCTGTGTTTAGGGGAAAAAAAAAACAAAACACCAAAAAAACAACAAAAACCCTGAAAATTCTCAACCCAAAACCATCCTATATGGGCTCTGTCTTTCTGTCAGAACATTTTGTTTTGAAATTTTTACTTCTTTTAATGTTGGCCAACACAGACTGATTTTATCTACAAAATTACCCTCAGTTTATCATAGAGGAATATAACCTCCCATGCAGAAGCTTGCCTGTGTAGAGCATTATCCTTTTCCACTTCTTTCCAACCTCCTGAAAAGTCTATACAATATTTTTTCACATTTTTTTCTAGATAGGGTTGGTAAAGTTGTTTGGTAGCTCTGTTCAATCTCAAGCAACTTTAGGGAGCCGCTAATTAACAAATACGAGGTTGTCAGATGGTAATGCTGGAGAGGGTAATTCTGGAAATGGTAACAGCTTCCTTTTTGTGGTTGGCTAATACAGAGAGGATGTGTAGATTTCCTAGCTTGTTAAACCACATCACAGTACATGGGCTAATACCACATGTGTTCATTAGCAGATGATCAGGGCATGTGCAAATATCCACTGTGCAGATGGTTTTTGCATGGTCCTCCTGATGGTATCATATGTTGCTTGGTAGCTGTTCAGTGCTTAAAACAAAAAGCTTTTGAAGCTTCAGATGTGATGTTTAATAGGTCTTTCTCTAATGCTGGCTTAGCACCTGCTCCTCCCTCACAATTACATGGAAGTGAACTCTAAGTAACCACTCTGAAATCACGCAGCATCAGGCCATGAGGTAAAACCAATGAAAGCTCAGGGCAATCAGCCCTGTAAAGTCTCTCCATCTGCAGAAAGAATCTCCATAGCCACCTGGATGCTTTTAAACCTTCATTATTCTAAATTTAAAATGGTTGGCTGAGCATTGCTTCTAGAAAAATCTGATAGAATAATCAAAGTTGGAGGTGGGGAAGGACCTCTGGGGTCACACAGTCAAGCTTTCAGCCAATAATGGATTGTTTCCTGCAGTTCAGTTTCTAGTGACCTTGGAAATTACTAGCCTGGTAAAATGGTAATGAAAAAAACAAAGCTGTTACAGCTTCAGAAGTAGCCAAAGTGACGCTGTCCCAATCCGAAATTGTGTTTTTGATGTGAGATTCTCTCCGTGCGTTGTTTCTTGGTTGCAGTTTTTAAGTGATCACAGTTTTAATCTACACTTTCTGACCCATTTTGAATTGACTATGATACATACACCTAAGTGGGTAGAATTTGCCCCCCCTTTTAAGGATGAAACAGGAGAGACAAACTCCCACCAGCAGAGTAATTAATGTTTTGGTTAAAAAAAATATTTTAGGAGGCTGTCAAAAGCTGAATAGATGGGAAAGAGATCCCAAGACACCAAGTTCCCTTCCTGTTGTGCTCGTTTGATGTGTGTTAATTTCTTCTCTAGGGGGCCCTATTGTGGGCTGCCTTTTGGGTGTGCAGGGCTGTGATTATCCTTTCTTCCTGGGACTCTGGCCCCCCCTGACTATTGTATTCACACACTCCAGATCTCACTTGGAGAGGAAAAGGGTTCTCCCAGCTGCCAACTTGCTTAGAAGAAGAGTTAAGAGGAAAAGAAAGCTGATTGGCCTGGGCTTGGCAAAAGTGTCCATTTTATTCTGTTTAGTCAGATTTTTTAAAGGACTGGATGTTGAGAAACACCAAAATAGTGAGAACACTTATTGCTTAAACAGGTTCTTGCAAAGTTTTTTACAATTAAAAACAGAAAGCTGCTTTAGTAAAGCAGTGTTTATCCTTGCACTAATGCTGGTCATGAATACGTGTCTAACTTAGCTGGAACTAATGCCTGACTATACTGTTCCACTACAGCAACTTAACATTCTGCGTAGGCTGATTATTTTTTCAACAATATTTGCTAAATTCTTTTAAGGGCTGCCAGTATATGTTTTTTGAAGCTTAGTTAATAAGAACAGCTGCCAGTGGAGTCAAGGCTAAAAGAGGCAAAAAATATCTGCAGAAGGCAAGATTTTACTTCAAAAGATCAGTATTACAAAGCACTACTGTTGCTGGTATAATCACTTTCTTTGGGGGGGATGCTAATACAGACTGGGTTTCTTGTCTTCACAGCCCCCACTGAGCCTTTGCTGTGCAAATTTGCTGATGGAGGGCAAAAGAAGCGCCAGAATCAAAGCAAATACACACAGAATGGAAGGCCGTGGCCCAGAGAAGGAGAGGTAAGTGCCACGTAGCAATTATTTTCCTGGGGTTTGGCAGAAGTCAGCGACAGACCTGGAGGTCTACCTTTCAGGCTGAGAAGAAATCTGATTGCACACAGAATGCAATAGTTTCATACAGAAAAAGCTATGTAAGCAGTGGGGAGATGGAGGTTTATGATAATGTGCAGAGTGTAAAGTTACAGGAAAGGAGAATTTCTGAGCTTGGTGTGGAACTATGAACAGCCTGATCTCACTGTGAGTGCTCTGCAGGCAGACCTGAGCTAGGATTCTCTTACTGGTGAGCCATCAGCACCCAAGGTGTGCCCTTTACAAACCAAATCAATTTACACTGAAGAAACTCAACAATGTTCTTTCCTCCATCTAGTACCTGGTGGGAAAATATCCTTAGGGAATATGAGAGCTGTTCCAAAAGACAGAAATGTGCCTCCAGATGTAGGGTCCATGTAAAAGTTTTCAAAATGCTTATCTGAGCTGAGCTCTTCATTCTGTTCAATGCAAAGCAATTTACAGTAGCCTCACCTGCATCATGTATACAACATTTTAAAATAAAGTAATCTAATGGTTGCTCTCTGCCTCGCTGAAAGTGGTCTGTTACTGGAGCTTCTTTTCTGTATTCATTTATGAGAAATGGCTCCAAATGAAGGTGAAATAAGAAAGGTATTTTCTTGATTCTTCAAGAGCTTTTTTACTGTTTTTGAATTTTATTATGGAAAAAAGACTTGAATAAATAAGGTAGATCTGACCATAGTGCCTTCTTATACATTGTGTTAACTATGAAGGCTGAAGTAGTTGCAAGTATTTCTATCCTAAACAACTATTTTTTGTGTTTATGATTGACCCTTCAAGGAAAAAAGTATTGGTCTCAATTGTACTCCTCTAGAATACAAGTTGGGGGGGAAGGTGTCTTTTTCTTTGGGGTGGGGGGTAGTGAGGGGGTGAGTGTTGCTATGTTTACTTCAATTTTACAAGACAAACAAAAAAAAAAGAAAATTATTTTCTGTTTCTGAGTTGCATGTTTCTAGAGTATTTCTGCTTTTTTGTAACTACTTGATTTTTCTGGCTGATACTTTTCAGACCATTAGTTTATGATATATATACTCTAGCACCATTGGTGAGCTCCTAAAACAAACAGAAAGGCCTTTTGAAAGTGTAGAAATTTCTCCCACCATTCCATGGTTGTTCCAACAGCAAAGGGTCCATTTTTAGCTCTGTGGGTTGAAAATCCCAGTGTGGCAGACACGTTTGCTGCAGGACATTGCAGAAGTCTCGAAAGGTTCATTTCTGTATCCTACACTGTATGTCTCAAAAAATGGAGTTATTTTCTCAGGAGTCAGTATGGTTTGTAATATTAGGGATCTACTGAGGAACAGGGTCCAAGAATTACTTCAAGCAGTAGACTCGGGTCAGCCTATACAGAGCTTGAAAAGCAAAGATCTATATATAGGAGACAATAATAAACCCTCAATAAGGTCAACAATCCATATTTTAAAGACCTCTAAATCCCTGTTTAAAAAGTAAATACCATCATAGCTATTATCTCCGCTGTTTAATACTTCCTTCAGTTCAAATCAATAACAAAAGAGAATATAAAGTTAAAGCCAGCAAGTCACCGTTATGCCTGTGGCCTCAGGGCATCATCTTATTGCATCTTGTGTTGTTCATTTGCTGTAGTGGAGTGGTGCCAATTAAGCCCAGTGGTATCCTGATGACCTAGAGGCAGGGTGTGGCTGGTGTGTTTGTAGTAATAACACTTAAAAACTGATTTTCAGTGCTGGAAGATGTCATTCCTTGTTGTTGATTGCAGTCAGCTACAGAGCTGTTGTCGTGGTATAATGTACAAACATGAAAAGATTGTAAAGATACAAACTCAGAAATATTTCAGGCTAGGTTTTCTCTGATTTCCTCTGTTAACTTACATCTGGTTAATACCTTGCTGAACAATGGATATTTAATAGCCAGAGCATCAAAGACAAGAATGCATGTTCTCTTCTAGGGTCCCTCATTTATTGAATTTCTTCCCCACTGTGAATTTTCTTATTTCCAACATAAAATCTTTCTGTATAATTACTCATATATTTCATACAGAATAAGGTTTTTCAAACTCTCTGTCCTTTAACAATCTTATTCTAAAAATAATCTACCATTCAGTTGTTCTATAGGTAGCAGCACTTGAGTAAGCTTCCTACAGTTATTTCTGTAAGTTTTAATTTAATTTTATTTTATTTTTAAAAGAACAGTCTGTGAGTAGTGAAAAATAACTGATCTATGACAAGTGTCATAGTTCTGATGACAAATAGGATCTGGAAATATTCCCTACACCTCTGCTTTTTCTTGGTTTCTTCCCCAAAGAAAAATATTGAAACAGTATCCAAGAGATTACTCACTTAGTGTTTCCGCCCTGGCCAAATCCTGTGGTATCTAGACTAAGATGTATTTTGGCTATTGTTCAGATAAACCTTTGCATTCTTGAACACTTTTGTGAGCTTCTATGGAATTTTATAAGTCAGGATTTCTTTTTTTTTTTTTTTTCTTTGTAAAGTTGTCAGGTCATACTGCCGGAACGCAATCAAAAATTTTATTCCTATCTTACATCTTTGTAGATTGCTTCATAACCATACAGAAACACTTTTATTGGCTGTTAAATTGCCTGCCCTTTTAAAGTCAAATACACAGAATTTCTCTAGGGCCTTTTGGGAGGTCTGGGGGGTTGGGTTTGGTGCTTGGTTACTTGGGCAGTTGTAACAGGGAAGAATATCAGATCTTGAATGGTGCTTTCTAGTCTTTACCCTTACACTCTTGTTTGGAGTCTCAGGAAACGTTCAGCAGATTTACTGAGACATTTAACTGAGTGTTTGTGATGGTTGACCAGTTCTGGATTACAGAGCTGAGAGCTTATAGTAGAGATGGCTTTATATAAGTCTGTCAAGTTAGACATCTAATAACAGGTGCAATAAATGTACAGTGAAACCTGCAAGTGTTGGAAATATTTGCAGTGAAATTCTGACCCAGCAACTGACATCATTTCTGCACAAAGTTCAGTAATTTCTTTTTTGGGCTAGTTTCTCCTCATACTGGTTTAATTAAGCACTCTATTTTGAAACTTAACCTGAGAAGATTGTATTGAGATGATGATAGAGGATAATCATATTCAAATCCTGTCTGTAAAATATTTGATTCAATTTACCTCTAAATTGCAACTGACAAGTCTAGAGGTGGGTGACATAAATCTCCAAAAATGTTTTAGTCAAAAGGTCACCCAGGGAATCAAGTGTAGTCACAAAATGAGATCAGATTGGATTAAAAACTGCAACATAAATTTTCCAACATAATCTTCTCTTGCAGATTTAATGACACCTTGTTTTGATTATTCAGAAATAAAGTCTTTTGATACATGTATTTAAGAGCAGGTTTATTTGAAAATTACCTGATAGACAGGGAGAAATCTGCCTAAAGTTTATTACTGTTTTCTAGAAATTGTAGCTTTTTTACATCTGGTCAGCACAAAGCGATTAAGGGTTTTTTAAGGGTCACAGTATTTTGAACTCTGATATTTCATTTGCAAGTTTCTGTAAAATTTGGGCTATTTAAGTAGTTGCATTGTCTTGTAAGAGAGTACCACCCTTACAGTATTGTTGGATGTATGACAACAGTGAGATGCACCATTGAATGCAATCTCCTTGTCATTGAATTTGGTCTGATGTCTGTAATGATATTCAATAATTTTCACTAATAATTAATCCACAAATTGCTTTTTTGCTTCCATAATCTAAGTTACTTTATTTTTGTTTCTAAAGAGCCAATAGGTGACCTTCTTTCCCTTCCCTTTCTTCCTTCCTCCTTAATCTTTTCTCCTTTGTTTTCTTTCAAGCTCAGTTCATGGAATATCCAAAGAATGAAGCATGTTTTTAATTCTTTCTTTAAAAAAATAAAATGACCTGGTAGTTTGGGAATGTTCTTTTGAAACAGTTTCTCTTATAATCCACTATTCATTACAACTTTGCCTAATGCAAACAGCCATTTAGAGAGAAAAACATACAATAGATAATTTGAGACACTCCCCAAATTTTTTGTAAAGTCAGTACCAGCAAAGGGCTGAAGCAGTTGATCCTGGCGCCAATGGTCCCTTCTTTTACCAGTTGCATTTAGAAATGATTAGTAGTTCTGTGCCAGGCCTATTTATAGCTCAGGCATGGATTACTTTTATGCTTCCAAGGACATAGGCACTACTTAGTTGGGTTCCATATCCTGAATGTCTAGGGCAGATATATTTTATACCTAGACAAGTAACTTTTCTTTGCTGTGAGAGGCAATTCCCAGTTCTGTCAAGATATGCACTAGTAACTTCATTTGTAAACCATCCACAAAGACATTTACTTCATATATTTAGCATGCTTATAAGTTAAACATTGGCATGCTTATTTTCAACAACAGCTTAGTTTTACAAGAAGAGGCATTGAACCTGATGTCTTCTCTCCAGAGGGAGAAAGAAAAGGGCAGAAGATAACTGACCAGTAGGTGAAAAAATCTACAATAATGACACAAGGTGCTGTTGCTGTGGGCAACATTTTGAAAAGATGCCTCAGTGGCACAAATACCAAAGACCAGTTTGGATTTTAAGCTTATAAAATATATAGAAATATTTTAAACCAATAGCCTACGTGAAATCACTGTCACTGCAATGGGGATTTTAAAAGGGCGATGGTTTGGTTAAAATAGAATCAGTGTACCTGTTCTTATAGATCAGTTTTCTTTGTTTTCATTTTAGCTTTGAATTTCCTTCTCTGGTGAAAAATGTCATGCCATTTGCCCTGGAGATTTTCCTGCGGTTGGGTTTTCCTCCAAATTCTGCTGCTACAACAGTGTTTTCTTAGGCAGAATAAACAAATGTTGGAGACAGGGAAAGGACATGCCTTTTTCTGCTGTATCCCCAACAGATACCAGGAGTGCTGCCAGCCACCCCCAGAAGTCTTCCCAACCCACTGCAGCACACGTATCTTGTGTGCAGATGTGAGTGTAAGACACAGCTGATTTAGCACTGGATCACACTGATGGCAAAATGGGTCTGCCAGTTCCCCAAAAGCAGATGGTTCATAGACCTGAATATGACATGGTTGAATGTATAGATTGGCTGTGGAAACAGATTAATTGTGTTAAATAATACATGTTCTCTTTTGGGTTTGTTGGGTTTTTTCTTTTGAATTTTTGTAGACTTCAGCATATTAGTTGAAGTGGTAAGAAAGTGACTCAATCCCAAGAACAGAAGCTGTGTATGTCAGGCTTCCATTCCAATTCTGTAGGACAAAAGGGTTTCTTGTTATTCATTTGGGTATCTGGACTTGTAATTGTGTTTATTAGTGCAGTCTCTGATGTTCTGAGGTTCATGAATCACTTCCCAAGTTTGACATCAATGGTATGTAATTTTCTCTCCACAACCACTTTTCCCCTCAGAATCTGCAGCTGCTTAAGGAGCACACATGACTGGGAAATGCTCCATTCCTTTTATATGCCTCTAGATATCTAAGAGGTGTCACATTTATATTCTAGATTTCTCCTTCTCTAAAAAGGAAAGGTTGGGAGGGGGGGGTTATTCACAGTTAAATTCAGAAGTCTTTCTAATAATGTTGAATATTTCTGCCAGAACTGTTTAAATAATCAAAGAAAGGAATTCAGCCAAGTTAACTTCACTGGTGGCTGAGCTTATTTTATTAAATCTGTATTTTGCAGGAATCTCATCTGGATTGATGATTTCTGTTCCCTACTTTCTCTCCTTTCTTCAAAGTGTTTCAGCAAGGGTATCTTCTGTCAGGGCACAAGAGATCCTTGTGTTGTGATGCCTGGCAGATATTAGTGATGGAAACAAAACAACTGCAGTAATCTGAATGTTGGAATTTCAATTGATTCCACTGTAGTGGCCAAGAGCATACCCTAGGATGGCAGTCCTTCAGGGAAAGGGTGAAGGTGTGCATCAGTGGAGATTGGGAAGAGAGACTTCTCTTTTAGTCTAACTCCCACATCAATTCACCACAGAAATCCCTTAAATGCAAGTGTACAACCTTACCTTTCCAAATTTCACCTTAAGGAGGAGAAATCCAGGAAGCCTTCTGCTTGGAAAACCCACCACATCCATGGATTTCACCCCTTTTTAATTTTCAGGCTTCTCCACATCTTGTAGCAGGTCGATATTGTGGTGAATTTTTGCACAGTGTCAGAAAGACATGAACACTGAGAGTAGGTGGTGATATGATGGTGAAGTTGTTCATGAAAGCAATTTCCCAGCAACACAGAAGCTGCTAGGCTGCACAGAAGATGCACAGAGAAATTGGTAATTTATAGGTATTTATGTTTGCTGGAAGACAGATGCACTGATAAGTTTTTTTTGTGAGACATCACAGGGGTTGGGTAGCGAAATAATAAACTCACTTTATTTCACATGATATTGAAGATCTGATCCTTTATGTTCAGATCATAACAAAGAGGGGAAAAAAATCAAACCAGAAACAGAACATCTTTGCCCATGGAAAAATTTTCACAGTAAAGTGTTGAACAAAAGGCCTTGAAACTTCCTGGGGAAACCCTTGTTTTCCAGAGGCTTTTTGATATTTCCTGCTCTTTATTGAATGAAAGAGCCTAAATTTAAAGACAGGTGCAGACTGAATCTCTTGTTCTTAGAATCTCTTTCACTGATGTCAATAGTTGGAAAACTGCAGCAAAAAATAGCAAAAACTTTAATTCTTTCTTCATGTCCTTTGAGTTCAGACACTTTTGTAAAAATAAGAAACAAGTAAACTCATATGGTTTAAGCAATGTTTTTTAAAAATCAATATTTTTAACAAGCTGGGTTAATTTATGTGTCCCCTGACTTTCTCAACAGACCAGTAGTCATTAAGAATGACCTTTATTTCTATCAGTGTGTTTTCATTCAATAGCTGAGTCTAGGGCCATTATCTGGCTGAGTGGCATGGAAATTATGTGGTTCAGTTGTTCCTTAAAAGAGGATGTATCTGAAATACACTTTCCTAAAGTAGCATTGCATCATCAATGCCACTCCCTCAGGTGCCATTGTATCAGGAAATGTCACTATGAGAAGAGTAAGACCCTCTCCTTGTACTGAGACACAAGCCAGCCAGTGGGTGAAAAGGCCCAGAAGAAAACAGCACAGCAGAGGGCTGCTCTGGAGGCATCAGCCAGTGCTTGGTGTAGTTCAGCCTGTATTAGCACCATGACAACTATATTCAGCTCTGATGTTAGCAGAATGAGCTAGACCTCTCACATGGAAGTCTGAGGCCAACCCTAATATTCTGCATTTGGTATTTTTGGAATTCCTGTTTGTCTGCCATGGAGGAAAGTTCAGACAATTTTCCAGTAAGTTATTATTGCTCATCAGTTTTTATTCCTGATGAATGAGGATGCTTCAGACCATAAATCTTTCACTGGTCCAGGCTAAGTGTTGCCACTCCTGGGCTTCCAGCCAGCGTAATTTTGCAGGGAGAAATTATACAACTTGATGAGAAAGAAGTAAATAGTCCTGTGTTAGCAGCTATTTGAAATAGCAGCTGTTTAAGGCTATGCAGCAATGGGGGATATTAGCAATATTACTGGGCCAACCGTAGGTGGTTACCATATGCACATATTGCCACATGCTGAGCCCTATTTGTCTAATGTGAAATTTCTCATTTACTGGTAAATGTGATGGTGATATTTATAGTGGTCACTGCTGAAGTGCTTGAACAGATTCTGTTAATCTGTCTCCATGTAGTATGGATAAGGGACGTGGATAAGGAGGAGATGATTGTCTGGAGTTTCATATTTTGTACTCTTGAGAATCATGGCTGTGCCCCCTGTTCTTAATAACAGTCTAGAGAACTGAGTTTGTGCTGTTTGTCTGCATGGACCCACACACAGGTCTGGGTGTGATGGGGTTGGAGGGTGAGCTGAGTGTCCATACCATGACCATGTGCTCAAATACCCATGAGAAAAGCAAATTAAAGAAGCAGAAATGTGTTTGCAGGTCTCACGTGGACAGCAAGTGAAAGAGCTGCTGCAGGTCTTCATTCCTGCACCTTTGTTCCTATTTATGTCAAAAAAACTAAAATAAGACCAATTGTTTATTTTCACTTTTCCTCCCAGATCCACCTGCCTTGCTGCCATTTTATTCCCCAGTCACTAATGCAAACTGCAGGATATAGTGAGCCCTGACCCAGCAACTGTAAGGACAATTAGATCTAGAAACACCTTAATTTAGAAAGCTTGGATCTGTCCTTTCCCAAGAAATTATAATGGTTTCTTCGCTAAGTCTGAGTAGATGTGTGATGAGAGGTAAAATGTAAGCACCTCAATTTAAAGGCACTTAAAGTGTATTTTTAAAAAGAATTGTTGGAATTAATTTTTCTGTCCCTCTAGGGCTTGTACATAACATTTAAGTTGTCTTCACCAGTGCAGAAATAGATAAAGAGAGCAATAACAAATGTTATATGTGTTGAAAAGAGAAAGGAAAACAAGACTGTATGTTTCCTCAAAAATGAATTGCAGCTAAAAAGTTTTCTTTTCTCTTTTCTTTGGAAATTTTATACATTTCTGTTAGTAATTAATGCAACCTTACTAAACAATATAATGTGCTGAGCATGCACAAGACATAAGAATATAAAACCAAGTTACATAAGGGATTATGATTTTCTAAGCTAATTTATCTTTTACATCAAAATTAGTAGTTGTTTGGGTCTCCCTAAATTCAGTTCTCTGACATTTTAAACTTGCAGAAATAGCCATTTTATTTTTCTTTGTATGAAATCAATATTTCTGTCAAAAATAGCCACATGCACTCGGACTTAGTCTCCTGAATTATCCTTTGCTTGGGAGAGACTACACATTTTATTAAAACAGTGGCATTTTCATAAAGCAAAACATTTGCCCTAGCATCTGCTTAAAAGAATAATGAGAGAAATATACAAATTTAATAAGGACATGAACCTTTTTTATTTTTTTGGCAGCAGAGGATAGCATGAAACCTGGCCTTTCAGATCAGAAATTATTTTTGGCCTCTGGAAATTTGGACCACCTCCTCTTAGAGCGGTTTGCAGCTGCTGGGCTAACCCAGTTCCTGCAGGAGCGCTGCCCACGCTCTGCCTGCCCGTCAGCAGAGCATTTACCCTGCTGCTCACCTGCCTGCCTGGGAGCCAGCCAAGCCCAGACCTTTCCTGACCTGTCTGCATGCCATCTGGAAGGGGGCAGATGCCATTATTCAAAAGTACTTGGAAGATGGCTTTAGGGGCATGGGAAGCTCCCAGCAGGAGGGCACAGACCGTGCCACGTGGTTGGTAAAGCATCTGTCCTTGAAGAAAATGCTGCCTGTCTCAGGCAACAAGCATAGGATGTGTATGAAAAATGAGGAGCAATACAGTGTCTCAGGGCAGGATGGTGCCATGGCATTTTTTCAGCTGCTCCCACAGGGTGAGCAGCACCTTGAGCAATAGAGTTTCCTCTGTGTTACTTACTCTGCACAAAAGACAACTTCTTCCCATCTCTTGGTAGTCCTACATTGTAAAGCATTTCACAAAGGGAGGGATAAGAAATCAATAAGGAAGGCAAAAAGTCAAAGCAAATGCAGTATGTGGGAGGAGAGATTGTCAGTTCCATGTCTTTAAGTAAATGCTGGGTGGGAGAAAAGGTCTTTCCTGCATGACCCTGACTGCTGTCTTGGAGCATGAGGTGGAGTGTTTAATTCTGTCTGCAGCCCTGCTCTCTCACTGCCTTTCCTGTGGTACCTGTGGATGTGTCTGCTAATGGTGGCAGTGATGACAGTTGTTCACTGGACAATGTTTTGACACTGCCAAATCCTTTCGCACAGGTCACGGTCTGCCTGGTGCTAAATGGCAGTCGAAAAGCTCTGTGTAACACATTAACAAATTCTTGTGCTGTCCAGACCTCTGAAGTATTTTAAAAGCCTTGTTTGAAAGCTCAAGCTTTTCTGCTTCACAGTCCATTTTTTTGTTTCTTGTCTCATGGTAATGAATTAACTCTAAGTAGGAGTTACACCCCAGGGAAGTGGTAGGCAGGGGTCATATGAGGTGTGACCTTTGTAGGAAAGATGAGACTCCTTCCTGTGAATCTCTCATGAAGTTGGCTTTGGAATATTTACCAACCACCCATCTCATGGGCAGCAGCAGGATTTGGGCCTGTCTTGTTATAGTAGTAATCAGCTCTAAAGGCACTGATCTTCGTGGAGTTATTGATTGATACTGGTGCAACAAAAACACCATTTGCCCTAAATGTTATGGAAAGATGACAACCAACAGACTGAACAGATCTGCTTCTCAGTGATCTCTCAGGCTGGGAAAGCACCCAATCTGTCCATGCTGCTATGGGCCATCTGATCTTCTCTTGAGAATTTAGATTTCTATTTAAGTTGCATTCAGTTTTTATTCATATTGGCTTTGAATATGTTTCATGTCTTTTTTTCTTTTTTGGTTATTTTTTTACTCTTTTCCTGCAGTAATAGTAAAAATCTGTTTTTCTTCCCTAACTATGTGCAGGCTGGCATGGCTTTGACTTATGATCCAACAGCTGCTATACAGAATGGGTAAGAAATGCATGTTTTCTTATGTCTTTTTTTGAATTATTTTGAATGTCATCTTCTGTTTTCTCTTTCTGTAGTGAAACTTTTTGAAAAGCAAATCCACTCAGTCATATTTTGTCTGAAGCATAAAATGCTATATTGTCAAGTTCTTCTTTAGTTTTCCTTTTCTTTTTATGCCTTCTTGTTTGCAATATCCATTTGAATGGGAAGTTGTTTTTCCTAATAGTTTCCATCTCTATTTGGCAAATGTTAGTAGATGTCTTTTTAATCTCTCTCTGTCATGAAGTGGAAACCAGTAAAGTTTCCCTTTACTGACTTGTCTTTTGTTAAAATAATCATTGAAGATTCCAGTGTATTTTGAATAATAGAGCTGTTACTTCATCTGGAGCTCTTTCTGCAGGCTGGCTGCCTTCCATGGCATTGTCTGAATAAAGATGCCAGATAGGGAGAAAGCCTGAAATTAGTGTGTAAGCAGATGGGATTTAAGGGTAAAATTCTGAGCAACACTCTTCTTTATTCCTTACCTACCATTTGCTGACACAAGGAATTGCAATTTTTTCTCAAACTGAGCAGTAAAATTACATCATCATATTATTTACCTGCATGATTACATTTCCAATTATTTCATAAACTAGAAAAACTAATCCTTGAAATTTAGCTCTCTTTTCAGCTAGGTTAAGAGTAATTTGAAAAGAGGCAGGAATTTCAGCCCTTTACTCTTGGCAGTCACTCTTTGATCAGAGGGATGTATGATATGATATGATATGATATGATATGATATGATATGATATGATATGATATGTATATCAAATTCCATGCATACTCCCACCTGTATTCCACCAGGGGAGAATTTATGGATATAGTTAAGAATGGATTTATTTGTTGAATATTTGTTAGGACACTGCTAGTTGAAGCATTTAGGAAAAAAAAATCTAACATTCCCAGAAGTTTAAAAAAAAATCAATGATAATAGTCTATTTTGCTTAATTTTTCTTTACAAGCAGTAATTTTTAAGGACTTGTGATATTCCTGTATTGTAGAGAAAGAGGCCAAACTCAGAAGAATAGACAGCTTGTTTGTAGTTTTGATTTCAGAATTCTCTGCTTCTGTTTCCTTGTTCTGACCTACAAATGAGTAGTTTTTCTCTATTGTCATGTTTTTCAGCTGGTAAAATATTATAATCTATAAATAAAAATATCCCTGGTTCATAATCCACCAGTGTTTCATGTGGAAAACTGGCACTTTTTTTTCATATAAATTCCTGCATGTCAGTTGTGTGAATGTTTCGGAAACCATAGTTTGGATGATCCATTGAGACTAATATAATTTTAATTCAAGAAGAATTCTCTGAAGTTACAAAATTTATCTCAGAATCAGACCTTATTTATATCAAAGAACACCCATGGTGTTCAGGCTGCTCAGGTGGTTTGGTCACTCAATTGTTTGAACATGCTGTGACTGATCAATGGGTAAAGAACTTGTACCCAATGGAGAATTTCAGTTCTGCAGTGTTTTAAATATTCTTTTATTTTTAAGGCAAGAAATAAATTAAATTACAGTAGCAGATATCTCTCGAAGAGTGACAATTAATTACTACTTTGACATATGTCTTTTTTTCTGAAGTGTCAAAATATGTTCAGTATTATCAGGACTAAACCATCATTCAAAATGCTCTTGTGGTGAGATCTTGATTGTGTGCAGTATCAACCTTTTGGTTCAACAGGATTTTTTTTTTATCTCTCCAGACATTCATGCAGTAATCTCAACATATCCTGTAGTTTTAAGTTTTTTTCTGTTTTTCATAAGTCTCTCTACTTGCAAGTACAGTGAAGATTTAGCTCTAGCACAACACTTAGGCTATAATGTGGGCCAAGCCACTAAGGTTTGCATGGAGCAATGTCACCCAAAGATCTGTAAAATCTTTTCGTTTTAGCACTCAGCTGGGGCCACCAGTGTGGAGCTTAGTGAGCTGGGTCTGGGGATGAGAAATGTAATGATGCCAAGTCAAGGTGATGATTCAGAAGAGTTATGAACCACCAACAAAATTTAAAAAGAAAGAGTAACTGCACATGCTGACATTTACTAGAGTTCTTTATAGGGTTGAGAGATGCATTTGGATGCATCTAAGTTGCTAAATCCACACAGCATTATTTGGAGGATGGAAGTCTACTAGACAAGCATGTCTCTGCAGCAGGTGTTATAGGGTGGTATTTAAAATTCACAGTTCCTTAAAAGGCGTGGATTATATTAGGTTTTGTGTTGGGCCATAATCAAACCTCAGGGAAGAATCTAGATTCTTGTTTCCAAATGAAAATGTAGGTTCCTATTGTTCATGGTGTCATACTATCACTTTTATTACCATCTAACTGCATATTTGCCTTGAAAATCTCTAGCAGGAATGAAACAAAAAAGAGTGTGAGAGAGGCTTTCACTAAAAAATACTATGATTTTTTCCCCATTAAGGAATAGATTTTTTTTTCTGGGTCTATTACATTGTAAAGCTTGATTCTCCATTTCATTATATTGTTTTTATGCCTGTGTAGCTCTGTTTAAGCATCCAGTGGAGTTACATCAGCATAAAACTGGTATAATGGAGTGGAGAATCCAGCCCATAGTGTACCATAGCATTGCAGTATGAGGTACTGAAGGTATAATAAGTACACTTCAGTAGATCTTTTCACTCAGCAACCACTCTGCCTTTATTTTTTTTTTTTTTGTTTTATAATCAGCCCTTTCTGAATTGTGTTTACAAAGGTACTCAGATTTTATTTTGGGGAGTAGTGTGCCTGTTGTAATATGCTATTGATTTTTCAATTTGTGGCATTAATGCTGTTTTAGTAGTTTTATGCACTCATACAAGGAACAGGATAGAGCTCTTGTATTTGCACTGTAAGGAAGCTCATTTAAAATGTTCCTGAGGCTGGAGTCCTCCTGGCCATTTGTCTTAAGATTGCAATGCACTGTATCAGTTTAGTACCTCATATCTGGGGGACAATTTTGTGCATTTGCTGGCCAATGGGCTCAATATTCAGATAGGTCTTTTCCAGCTCCAACATCTGACTGTGTGCCTTGTTGCAACAGAAAATTGCTGCCTAGATAATGCTTGGTAATACTCTTACATTATGTGAGCCCCAGGATACTATTTATGAATCTAACTTTTTCAGTACTGCCCGCAGGCACGAGGCATGAGCAAATGGTGTTTATTGCAGTGCAAATAGGATCTCACTCTTGTGCAGATTCTGTCTGGAAGCTTGCACATTCCCCAATAGAATGGGAACCATATGGAATTTTTTTTCTGCTTTTTGGCAGGGATATAGTGACCAGACACTGCAGATAATGCAGTCCCCAAATGCAAAGGGAGGGTTGCTGTAGCAGGGCAGTATGTGCTTTGTCTGCTAAGCAGCAGAAACTGTTGTAAAGCACTGCCTCTGTGTGCCTGATGGGGTTCTGGTGATATGCTTCTTTTTGGCATCGCCAAAAATGTGTTCTTTTGAGCCCCTTATGAACCCCCCCTTCAGGAACTTCCAGGAGCATCTTTTTATCTGCTAGTCATGAATTTCCCCTTTGTCTATCTAGGCATGCTGAAAAAGTCTATTTTTAAAACAGGGTGAGGTCCATTTTGCTTGCCCTTGCCACCTGCACACTGGTGCTCCTAGCATTGCAATTGCAGCTGAGGAGCAGGGACACTGTTTTGCACCTGCAAAAAAAACTGCATGGACCAATGTAAGGATGCAGACTGCATTCCCAGAAAATGCAGCTGAGCCTTCTGGAGAGTTCTCCTTAGAGCTCACAGGTCAAACACACCACAAAGCCTACAGCTGTCATAATACCTAGTGCACCATACTTGATACACTGTACATTTTAGTGCCAGGAAACTTGGAGGCATAATTTAATATATCTAAAACAAGTCAAAGCCAGTAAAATTCGTATCTCTTTACACTCCTCTTTCTGTAGATATTCTGATGACTGAGAGTCCTGTATTCCCTTGAATGAACTTACAACTTGCATCTTCCACCTCATTTCACCCCTCCTTAAGGCCAAAGAAAAAAAAAGAAGGCAAAGGCTAAGACTGAATATAGAAAGGTCCTCAGCTGCAAATCTTCTTGTTGTGCTGTAGGGTTTGTGCCAGAACAGACCAGTCCTGTGTTTTTTTCCCCTTGTCTCTTATTAGATCCCCAGCATGCCAATTATGCCACTTACATGAGGATATTAGCCCATTTGTATGGAAAGGGAATTTAGAGAGATGACTCAGTGTCCCATGGGTGGGGGAGTGTTGAGCCCTCTTTTTTTTTTTTGAGCCCTGCCCTGGCAGCAAATTACTCCAGCAGTGTGGTAGGTTGAGCATCCCATACCTGAGGGTGGCTCTGCTTGAGTCCATCCCCAGCAAGAACATCTCTATCCTCACACATCACTGTGCTTCACATGTGGCAGAGACACCCACATCCTTTATTATTAGATACTTCTGGCCTCAAGAGGCACTGAGGAAAGAAGACAAGCCTTTGTGTCTTGATGTGAGAGATTCCTGACAGCAAAATTATTTCTTTACAAACTGTCACAGTGAATGAGATTTTTATACTCTAATTTTTAATTTTTTATTATTATTACTTTCATTATTTTTATTATTATCATTAAAATTAAAACATATATGGATTGGATTTTCTTGCATTTTCATTTGCAGCATCAGAGTTTCTTCCTTTCTCTTCCTTGATGCCCTTGTGCATGAATTTTCCCAATACAGCTGAGTGTCCTAGCAGTATATTTTATTTGATGCTTATTTGAGAGCATTCCAAACAGTGACAGATAACTGGTATTGGCAGGGCTGGTGGAAGGGCTGTATTTTCCACGTTACCATAGCATATATTCTACAGGCTTGTGTACTATTCAGATAAATGCATCTCTAAGCTGAAACTGAAATGGCAAGCTGTCTGTCAAATTCTTGGCTTAGCACACATTTTCTGTAAATTTTTTAGTATTTGCTGGGATTTACTGGAGAGTTTATTGCAAAGAGTCAGCACTACTTCCAAATGGAAAGTTGTTCCTTCCCTGTACTTGTCTTTGTCCAAGGAGCTCATGCATGGTTATGAGTATGAGCCCAGCATCAGTGCAAGGTTGATGAACAGAATGAGAAAAGAATGAAAAAAAAATGTGGGGTTTTTTTCAGGAGTTTTAGTTTTATATGTATTTATATACTTTACACATTTTACCCATAGACTAAATTCTGTCAGTCTGCCATTGACTATTTTCACTTGCTGCACACAACAGTTTTAGTTGATCCACTTAGGAAGTGGATTTCTGGTTGGCAATGATCTGGGAGAAGACCCCTGTAAAAGGAGTTAGATAATATGCAGCATGCTAGTGCTATAGATTAACCTACCTAGTGGTGTAAAATGCCTTCTCCCTTGATGTTGTGTGAACTTAATATTTGGTATAAGCATGGGGATACAAATGCCTCTAAGTTCTCATAATAGGATATATATATAATTGGGCAAAGACACAATTTTAAAATAGTCTCTGTGCGAGCATTGTGGGGGCAGATAAATGGTCCTAAAATAGCATTATATTTCTATTAAACAAAAAATCACTCAGATGCCACCTGCTGCTTTTGGCATTTTAAAATCTGATTTGGAATAGAAAGAACAAATGATTGCTTCTCTGTCTCCCTCTCCCCTCCTAACTTTGAATGTTTCCTCCCAGCGTTCAAAGAGAGCAGCCAGTTTTTCCAAGGCTGTTGGTTGAAGTCAGTGGTTATTTGAGCCTGCATCCAGAATGAATGCATCCAGTCTGAACTAGACTGATTAGTACTTAATCTGTGATGCCAGGGTGATCAGGAAATAGAGCACTTGTATAAACACCAGTAATGATTTTTTTGTTGTTGTTGCATAGCTCTCATGGAAAGCTACTGTTGATTGCCTCAGAGTAGGGAGGGGGAAAAATATAAAAAGAAAGGGAATGCAATCCACTTCACTGTGCAGAATCTTCTGGTACTTACTGGTGCATCATATATGAGAAAGAGCTACATGAATTTTAAATCATATAAAATAACACTGCACATGAGTGTTTCTCTCTGAGTCCAAAATACAGGCATTTAGGCAACTGTAAAACCACAAACACTCTTTTTTAAAGAATTTTATTGTCCTGGCTTACAGCTTTGCAGTTAAAACTGCAAAAAGGGCAAATGCAAAAATCTTTACAACCACACACATATTAAGCACTAACACAATCCGGCAATAGTGATGATATTTTCCAAGTGATAATTTTATCAATAATCATTAACCCACAGGGAAAAAGAAAGAATATAACATTTATTACCATCAAGCAAGAGATGGTGCAGCTTCTGTTCATAGCATGCAACAGTGGAAATAAAACTGACCAAATCTGAGATTTTCAGTGCTGCCTGGGGCATTTAGCCTCATAATTCCTGATACATTTCACCAGAAAAAGGGGGTTTTGCTCTCTGCCTAGTTGAATACGAAAATTTCAGCCAGAGTTTTTGTAGCTACCTCTTAATAAAATAATTCAGGCATATATATAGGATGTGTTATTCTCAGCACCGAAGCACTAGGATATAAAAAGAAAACAGTACCCTGTGTAAAAATGAAATCAGTAATGTTGTCTTCAATATCGTGCAAGAAATTTCCTTTCACTAGCTAGCGCCCTGGAAAATCAGCTGTCTTTGCTTTTCAGATAATTGCTTCTTGTATTGTGAAGTTCTATATTTGTGCTAGTTGAAGTGAAAAAAAAATATGCTCTGTGTAAATATTCCTCCTCCTTTCCATTTTCAAGATCTGCTCAATGGAGCCATGACATCTTTTTTATTGTGGTTTTGGAAATAGATGGACGTAATTACCTGGGTAGACTCTTTTTTGTCTTTGCCCAGGAGGCAGTGAATTATTTAGTCAGAGCCTAAGTAGTCAAAAGGTTCAAAAAAATAAAAAAATCTCGCTTTTGTTCTTTGTTTGCAGATTTTATTCCTCACCGTACAGTATTCCAACCAACCGCATGATTCCACAGACATCAATCACGCCATTCATTGCTGCTTCCCCTGTCTCTACATATCAGGTACGTCAGATATGCACTTGTCTACTGTGTTTCCCAGTTAATTATGTTTTGGATGTGGATGAAGGCAGAGTGTATACCACACAAAATTCTGTGAGTGCTTGTGTTCTTGAGTCACTCTTAAAACAAAGGCCTCTCTAGTAATATTCAGGTATCATTGGGGAGAGTTTTAAGTGCTTCCTGCATTCTTTAGAGCAGTAATGAAAGCCACTGTAATTCTTAATTTCAGTCAGCCTCTCTGATAAACAGCATTTTCCTTAATTTCCAATTGACAACACCAGAAGCTTATCATTTTTATTAAACTGTTTTCTCATTTTGGCTCCCTTCATTAGCCAAAAAATTTTAGTTTTGTTTTTTTTTAATAATTTATGTTAACTGCATTATACTTTGATCCTTTGACCCCAGCTGTATTTTTTCCAGTAAATGCCTCCTTTAAAAGTACTCATTTTTATCAAATAATCCCTGACAAAGCAAATTACTTGAGGATGTGTCCCCAAATCATTTTTGTCTGCTACATGCCACGTCATTCAGAATTTCTCTTTTCAGCATATTTTCAGATCTCCATTGGGAAATTATTGTCTTGTTTTGGCTTTCTGAGATGGAAGTCAAAACCAGAGAGTATATTTTTATTATTAGCCATTTTCTGGGAACTTTTCACAAAAGCTGGTCATTGACTATATATTTCCAATTTTAGTTATTTCTCGCCTGCACTATCTGTGCTTTTCCAACCCTGAGTCTTACCTGAAATAAGCAACCCAGACTTTCAAAGCTGCATGTTAGTGTTTGTTTATTGGTGCTGGGGGGTTGCAGATGGTGTGGTACTGCTTACAGGTAATTCTGGGGAGTTACTCTACTTTAAACTTGATCTTCAAAGATAAATGATTCTCTTTGACTTTTGTGTTATTTTATTTTAGATGGCTATGTAGCACTTGCCAAACAAAAGTTGTTTAGATGAGGTAAATTCAGTAAGTTTCAGTAATGGCAGCAGCAAAGACGAGTCAATGCCAGAGATATACAAGAGCAGCTCACGTGCAATTTTCTCAGGAGCAAAGCTGGCTTAAGAGCCATACCACTTCCTCTTTTTCAGGCCACTAAGTTCAGCCATTTACTTTTATCACTGCTCCACAGTTCACAGTTGCTCCCCTTTTCCCATTCTGGTTTGAACCATTGCATCAGTTTGTGGTATCATGAGTTTACGAGTTTACACCAAAACAAATTTTTTTTTTTCTTTTTTTTTTAACCCATATCATTTTCCTTAGATAGTTTGCAGTGTAAGCCCAAAGACGTTTGCCCTGGCATGATGAAGGAACAGCAGTGGTGCAAGAGTGGGAGCAATGAGCAGCAGAAAGCTGTGGCAGCCCTATTGTGTTTTAGCTCATGGGGATTCACAGCAGAAAATATTGTAGTAGAGGTGTGTTTGCATGTGGGTGTGCTGGTTTTGGTTCTAAAGATGTTTTGTTGAACTTACTTTTCAACAAAAACTAGACTTTGATAAACACATACAAATGTTGGAGCACACAGTTATACAATTAATTCTCTTTCTTCATGAACAAAATCACAGCACATCTGGAGAAGTGGGACCTTGCAGCTTTCTCCACGTTATTCCTGGTCATGCTCAGTTGGAGGTGCTACACACCCATCTCTGTGACAGCAAGTGAAGTGTCCTCTGATGGCTCTAGCACAGATACATCTTTTGTGTACTTGTGTGTTGTGGTGCCCAGCCTGATGCAAAAGGAAACTAAAATACACAATTCTTGGGGCTGAGCCTGAGTTATGATAGCATGTGGGCCATTCACACACAGCAGCACAAAGGGGAGTTATGGCTTAAAGATGCCACCACAAATATGCAAACATTCTATAATGTGTTTAATTCTTATTAAAATTGTTATATATTTGAAATATGTTACATGGCAGTCACAAGGCAGAACAACAAAGAAAGCCTTTGGTAATGCATGTGGAGTTCTGGTGGGAATAGATCCCAGGATGCTCAAGCTAAGAATGATCCTGGAGGGGCAGACTTCTTAAGCCAGCTTTGCCATGAAAGCTTTCAATTAGAATAATTTTCAAAAACTCTGAATTAGATCTGCAGTTCTTACTGGAAACAGAATAAGTCATTCTGGGATCTCTTGAAAATATTATACCTTTGAAAGTTCATACAGATACTTTTGAAAGTAAACTTTGAACATTTTGTCTCCTGCACTGTCAGTTGGATGACATGTTCATGGTTGTATTGATGGATGAAAGCAAGCAATGCAAATGAAAAAATAGGACAACATGGAATATTGAAGACTGCTTTACGAGATAAAATGTTGTGGTTCTTAGAAGTGGTGCAATCACTCAGACTTCTGACTTTGGTGGAAAATATTATTAAATGAAATTTGAAAACTTTTCCCTTTGTCAATAACTTTATGAAGAGTAAATTAATTTTGTGTTGAGTTATAAGACTTTAGTCTTTGTCAAAATTAGCACCTTAGTTGTAATAGGGAGAATATTTTCAAGTAAATCGTTAAGTTTTAAACTTTTCTATGCTAATTAAAAGTATTTGATGTGCAGGTCCAGAGTACTTCATGGATGCCTCATCCGCCATATGTTATGCAACCAACAGTAAGTGGATGCTTGGTTATATCTGGCTAAAAAAGCTTCCATTGTAGCCTTGCTCTGCGTGTCCAGCCCCATTTAAGTCCTGGTCATGTAAGAGCAGCCAGCTGCTCCCTGTGACAAGAGCCCTCTGCAGTAAAGGTTCTGTTTTCCAAGGAGCACCATTTGATTTAGTGGAAAGGGGTGGATGGGTGATATGTTATCTAGTTGCACTGATTTTGTGCATATGTGTGTTTGAGTTTTATTTGACAATATTGAGCAAAGCATTTTTCTGCAGTGCTAGGAGAAGTATTATGATGAGATAATTGAATGTATTTACCTCTTAGTAAGGACATGAAGAGAAAACTCTTTTATAGTGAGTGGCACTCTCAAAATGCTAAGTTAAATTGGTGTTCGTTGTTAAATAGAGAGTAATGTGAAAAAAAAAAAAAAAAAAAAGAAAGGAAATGTGATTCTGGGTGGAAAGCAGAGGGATAATAGATAAGTAGTGTACCATTTCTGATCCAGTGTCATTGCTCTCCTGGGTTACTTCCATGTGTTTTCTGTAGCAATCCCAGTCTCTCTTCACTGAAAGATTTTTCCCATATGTTTCCAAAGATTATGTTCTTAAGTAAGAGGACATGAGGCATTTAGTACCAAAGAAGCATAAAAGCAAAAAGGCAGAACTACCATTCCCCAGGTTTCATTCAGAGATGAATTCTTTATTAGAAATGTCTGAAAACTTGTCAGAGTATTACCACACAGAGAATTCAGCAGACTTCAGAATTAATGGTCTGTTTTGAGAGAAAATAAAGAATCTGTGTTAGTTTTAAGTTTTCTGTACTTTCATGCCTAACTGTAGACTCTATTCTAGGCGCCTCCAAAGCTCAAAAAAAAAAGAAGAAAATATTACAGTAAAGTTGGCAGAATTAAGAATATGAGTCTTGGTAATCCTGTGAGCTGATGAAACTGGGAACTTTCTAATTTAGTTAGCTTTTTATTTCTTCTTGTAAGCTAGTTTTCCATGTTATTATCTAAATTGCCACCACTTTACTTCATAATATTTTATGAGGTGATTGATTGAGCCATGTGATGTCCCCCTGGACACCACTGCAGATAAATATTGCGTTCTCCTTGCCCCAGGAAGGAGAACATTTTGTTAAGCCTCTATTATTCTTTGTCAGTAGAGATGAACTCATACAGAAAGCACAGTTTGAATTGCTCAAACAGTGGTGGTTAGTTCTTTGTTTTGATTATAAGTATCCACTAAATCATGTTACTGGATGATTAGCTTTTCATTTCCTACAGAAGTCCTTCTTGATATTTATGCATAATTTAACATCACGTAATGTCCCTCATGACAAAAAGATGGGCAGAACCATGCTGTAGAGGAGACAAAGGGGGTTTTTCACCCAGTGTGCTGTGCACAGGCAGGGCAGTGTTTCCCCAGACTGGCAGGCTTGCCAATAGGAGGGAAGAGCTGTGCTGCATGGCACCACCATCCTGTGTCTGTCTGTCCCTCCTCTGCCTGCCCAGCTGTGCAGAAAATACAGAGCTCTCTCTCCAGTGATACCCCCTGCAGCAGGTTGGCCTGTCAGACATTTATGTCCTTTATTTCCCTTTGCATATCAATTTCAGCTACATTTTCCTGATGTGTGCATATGTGCATTCTGTATCCATTTACTTGGTGGATTAAAAAGTCCACTATAGTAAAAGATTGTATCTCCAATTCCTTCTGTAGCTTTTTAACTACAAGCAGATAAACTTTTGACCCTAACAAACAAAAATGACATATATATTAACTGGAAAATATTTGTGTATACTGGTATACTTCTCACCCTTGTTTGTCTTCTTACTTCTGTGATGCCCTTAAAAACAGAAAACAACTAAAATTACGTTTTCTAAGAAAATAATAGTCAAAACATTTTTGTCCTAAAAGGAGAAAATCAGATGAACAGTCAAGGACTTCTCAGGTATAGAACTGATATTGTAGTGTGTTGCTAATAAACAACTGCAGATCCTATTTTTAAAGGGGTTTTATTTTTGGTTATCAGTGATTTTTGGTGGTCTTACTCCAAGAGCCATGGAAAAATAATATCAAATAGGTTGAGGTAGCATTGCTATTTCTGAGTAACTAGTATTGAAAATAAACTTGTACTGACATAGTAGGGTCATACATGAAAACTTCTCATATCTTAATGCTTACACAACCTTCAGTGTTTTGGAAAACAGTGTTCCTGAATCATGTGGGCATGATGAAAAATCTACCTGGAGGTTCATGTGTGACTCAGACACTTTTGAAAAATGTACCCTTTGTGAATTGAACCTTCACCACTTTTTTCCATATTGATTTAACTCTGTCAAGGTAAGAATACCTAAAGTTTGGCAGTTTCATTGCTTTGCCATGTGTGCCCTGGTCACTCTCCAGAGTTTTAATGGAAGACAAGCTACAAAAGAGTTATAGCAGCCTGAGTTTGGATAAAAATTGGCAAAACATTTAATGCACTGATGGTAGTCCAGGCTCAGTTTAGTTAACTATATCTTTCAAAGTACAGTGCTTACTCTTCCGTGTTTGAAACAAGTGCTGTATTTCATTACTGCCTCAGGATAAGGATAGATGGATAGTGATGACAGAATCAAAACATAAATGGGATAAGTTATTCTGGAGACTTGTAACATTTGCCATATTACTTTTATTTGCCGTATTAGTGTTTTTCCTGTAGTCCCTGAAGGCTACAGGGTTTGAAAGGTTTAAAAGCTATGGGGATACTTTGAAAAACATGTTTACATGTCAATTCACATTTAGAAAATCTCATTTTTACTGATAAGGGCATTTGTTCAAAACATTTTGATTCAAATCTTTATTACAAAAAAATACATGTACTCTTCCTCTTTAAAGGCAATTTTTTTTAGTGAACCAACAGAAATGTGCTACCCTAATACTCAATGTACACACTGGTTTTACTCTTATCCTCTTATTTGCAAGTAAAACTGTGTGTGTAATCACTGGGTATGCACAGATAGATGTTCTTGTCAGTCTGGAACAGTTTCTGCATAATAGCTGGGGAAGGATTATGCCAGTGGCAGCAGGAAGGGTGCAAGCAGAGCAGCATGTGGAAAAATGTAACACTGATAATGATAAAGTATGTTAGGGACAACTTCTGTTCTGAAAGTTTCTCAAGCCCTTGCAGTCCTTCTAGAAAGGTCACTGTCTTAACAAACACCCTTATTATTTTTTTTCTGTCGTCCTTCCTGTGGCCCATGGCTGAATGGAATCCGTCTGTCTTTAAAAGCATCAACAAACACATGCCTTATTTCATTAGCAGTGTAAAACCCCTAATTTGGTGAGAAGTGAGGCTGAGTAAGGACTCCAGATTCTTGCCTCTTGGTTGTTGTGCATGAATGCAGTAGCATAAAAGGTACAAATTGTTCAACTGAAATGGATCAGTTTTCATTTTCTCACTAGCGACTCTGCTGTTTTGGATAATACCCAAAATACCACAGCAGCTTCAGTGTTTTGATTTCTACACTCTGGAACAAAGAAGTTCCTTGTGCTCCAATCCACATCCCTCTCCCAAGACAGCTTTCTCTACCTCACGTTCATTGCTCTACCTTTTTAGTAAACAGAGCCAGGAGTCTATCTTGAGTTTGCCTGTTAGAATGTAAGAAAACAAAGTATGTCCTCTGCAGACAGTTGAGTCCTGCCTCCAAGATGAAATGTGAGAATTCAGCTAGATGGTATGAAAAGTAAACAGGAAATAATCCTTAGAAATTGGAATCTTCAGCAAGTCTTTCAACTTTTAGCTGAGTATTTTTAAGAGATCCTTTGAACATGAACTTACTTGAACTCTTAAGGCCAAAGTGTTTAGAGGTTGAAATAACTAACCAAATACCAATGACTAAGTTCTACTGAGCAATTTTAATTCCAGTGTTTCCCGAGGCAGAAAAGCAAGGACTGCAAATTCTATAACTCTGATAATCAAGGCAGTGATTGGCAATGTTCTTTTGGGGGAGGCAGGCTCACATGAGGTCACTTCTGCCTCCCTCTCACCCAGCACCCACTGTATACAGATGTTGTCTCAGTGCTGCCTAAATGGGTTTTTCAGGTGCAGGTGAGCTTCTTTATCTCCTTTAGTGCCAGGTGTTGTTGTGCTGGGGAGAGTACACAGGACAGGAAAGCAGTGCCCAAGCTCAGCTAACTTAGACCTCTAAAAGAAAACAGGTGTAAGCGATTCAGCCAAGTTACATCTCCTGCTCAAGTGAAGCGGTTTTTAGGTCTGATTATACAATGCTTCTGGAATCATATCAAATTATTGCTCCAGTCCTTTGTTCTGCTGTCGTAGAAATTATTATGAATGCCAGAAAAAAAAATATATTTAAGTTAGATTACCAACATTTTTGACAGCCCCCTAGTGAAACTGAGCATTTTTTGTGATGGCAGCAAGACACACCACATATGGATTCACTTTAGAAAACATGGACAGGAGAACCACAAATGTTTCCAGTAGACAAGCTCTTGCATTTGAGGAACTTGTGGTGTGCTGTTTTGTCCTAAAAAGACTTCAGAGATCTAGTAAAATTTTCTTTTCTTTCAAATATTCTACAGATAGCATGAACACCAAATGGATAAACCATCAGTCTGTTTAAAGACATTTACATTAGTGGAAAAAAACATAATGTCTATGTTTCATATAAATCTATAAACATAAATGAAAAAGATATTTGGAAAAGAAGGTGTCTGACACTAAATTTGAAAGGTTCCCCAGAGTTTTTTGAAGCCAGGAAATTCTGGTTGAGGTTATGGAATATTGATTTCTTTTTAACAGAAAAGATGCAACCTTACCCGTTAACCTTCATTGTCAAGAAAAAACCTTAATACAACAGCTGTTTAAGAGCAGTTTTATCAAAGTGGACTATTTTTTTAAAAGATAGTTATTAATCAATAGACATTACAGTACCTTCTGTGGAAGAATGTAGTGCATTTTTAAAAAAAAATCAATGTCTAATTTTGTACAAAGCCTGCATTCTGCTTTCACTTTTCCCACTCCGTGTACATCACCTAAGAATATCAGTAATGCTTAATTTATCTCACATTAATATATGTAACATCTCTGTTTTCAAGGCAATTTGCATTTTCATGAAGTTTTAGATTTACACAAAGTCAAAATTCTAAACACAAATCTGTAAGATTCATATGTTTTGTTTGCCATTTTGAGCAAAAATTCCTCATTTGGTGAGCACTTGGTAGATTAGTAAGTAGGCAGATTGTGATAGGATCAGGAGAGAGTGGTGAACTATGTAAGCATATGCTATTAATGATAGGCCAAGAATTAGATTAATCAGTTTGCAGAAAGTAATGGGCTCAGCAGAGTGCTGAATTTAGCTCACCATCAGGTATTTTGCCCTCTGTGATGCATTCTGGTCATGCACGCATATGTGTGCTGTGAACAGGCTGAGGCATGTGACATGTTATAGTGCTCTCAAATTTCCCTTCCAGCATGAACCTTTCTCTTATTTTGTGCCTAGCATTGTCTGCTGTCTTGCAGTTGATGCTGATGTTACCCACCTTGCACAGAGTGCTCTGCTCTGCTGGCTTACAACAAATCAGATGATGTGCAGGTTGTAGGCAGGGCCCCAGCCTGCTTGTAACAAAGGTGGCCATGTGGTGCAATTGCCAAACATGCAAGTTCTGTGGTGGTGGAAGGGAAAGGCAACAATTTTCATCTGCCACAGACAGCAAAGAGCTTTGAGCATGTTCTGTGGTCTGAGAGCACAGAGGTTTCACACTAGCTGGTGACAAGGCTGGGAATGATCTCTGGGTGCCTTTCTCATGATGGAGATGTGGTTCTCATTTCCATAGCACAGCTAAGAATACAAGATGTTACCAGCAGAAGGGGACCTGGACCTCCTTTCTGCCTCCCAGACTCCATCCCTACAGCATTTCCATTTACAGAAGAAGCATTGGGCAGCTTTGGAGAAGGGAACAGGTTCTGAGGTTCTACAAACCCAGAAGGGGATTCTTGAGGAAAGCCTGTTATTTACAACTAGAGTAATGCCAGGGCAGCACATAACTGTGCTAACTCCAAAACAGGATTTAAAAAGACTGGCACAGCCTGTCAAAGCTGTAAAGATAAATTCTTGTTAGTGAAGTATCAAGTCAAGTTTTAGGCTATTGACAAGATGTCCTTTTATAAACAACTGAGTAGGAAGAAAATAATATATGAATCAAGGTGTAACCTTCAAAGTTAATTAATTTACTATTTTTTAAAATATGGTATTCATTTGGAGTTTTGTCCCAGAGGCTTCAACTTGTTTTGAAAGAAAATTCCAAATGGAAATCATGCATACTTGTTTAGCTACAAATGTATTTTATATTATATTTATCCTCGCTGCAGCTCCTTTTTGACCTGAACCTGCCTTTCCTGGCTTCAAAGAATACATGTAGGCTTAGAGCACATAGTGACAGATACTTTTTCATCTGCCACTGACCAGCTTTTTGACGTTGAAGAAAACATCTTTCTCTCAGTCTCAATTTCAGATTTGTCTTTTTTTAAATCCCAATCTATTTAGATTATAAAACTGTCCTACTGCTAAATAGTTTTTGGTAGAAATGTGTGAAAAGTCTGGTGGAACAAGGGCCTATCTTGACTGATGCCTCTTAACACGTCCTTACAGTGATACTATTAGGGTTTAGGGTTTTCATGTTAATTACTAAGATAAACCTATCCCAGCTACAAAAGGAATTTGATCTGATTTTTTACCAGTATAAATCAAGAGTTAACTTCACCTAAGAAAACTGAATTGCATAGGTGTGAAACAGTGAGAATTAGAAGAGAATCATGCCTGCAGCACTAAGCTGATGAAGGAGACTCTGTCACCTTCTTAATCCCTAGAACAAAAGCAGTTCTATAAATTACCATTATGTTATGCCAAGTGTATTCAAGGACCAATTTACATAAGTAGGGGAAACTAGCTAATCTATGTATTACTTATGATTGCATCATGATTTTTCTAGTGCAGGACTTGTGTAAAAATTTATAATCATGTACTCTGAGGACTTAGTGACCAGTTTATAAGATTTAAAATTCCTGTCTCCAGGAACCATACAGAATCACAGAATGTTCTGAGTGGGAGGAGACCCACAAGGATCATCAAGTCCAGCTTTTCAGTGAATGACCCATACAGGGATCGAAACCACAACTTTGGCATTATTAACACTATGCTCTAACCAGCTGAGCTAATCTCAGTGGCATGCTACAAAATCCCTTGCAAAACCTGATTAAATAGTTTGATTTTATGCCTCTTGATAATCCTATCAGGAGGTTTGTTTCGAAACACCTTTGCTCTGAGGCTTAGCATTCCATTTTTAATTTCCAGCCTAAAGGTGCTCCTATTCATTTTGCCTCCATCTGTTCTTGGTCAAACATTCTTCCTGTGTTCAGTAACTGTTGTCTTTTCTCGATGTTCACCACACTAATTTATAGACAAAAATTTTACCTGCATTTCCATTTTTAGCCTAACTATGTTAGCATCACTTCATTTGCAGTAATGTAAGGATTTTATACCTCTGGCTGCAACGATGACCCTTCTTTGGATCTATTCCACTTTGAATTCATTTTTCTGGGGCAGCCAATGCTCACAGGATTCAAGCCTTTTGTGCAAATAGCATTAATTCTTCCTTCTCTTCTCTTCTCTTCTCTTCTCTTCTCTTCTCTTCTCTTCTCTTCTCTTCTCTTCTCTTCTCTTCTCTTCTCTTCTCTTCTCTTCTCTTCTCTTCTCTTCTCTTCTCTGGGACGACTCTGCTGCATTGTAAAATATCTTTCTTCCCTTGTGCTCATAACTGGTAATGCAGTCATCCTGAAATTCACTGATATACCTAGGTTTTCTCCTTCTTCCACATTTCCAGCAAATGCTCCTATGTGATAAAGGAAACCACATGTTAGCCTGATTGTCTAGATGAATTTGTGCCTTGCTCTGTTTAATCCAGTCCTTCCTGTATGGTAGTCTAATTTGCCACTTTTCTTAATGTGCCTTCCAACTTCACAATTTCCCCAAATATTACTCAAGGGAGTTATTAAAAACACTGGATGAGAGCAATCCAGATGGAGATTTTAGTGACCCTCCCACTGAAGTAGCAAAGCTTGTCTTTTAGCACAACCTGTTATCATTTCTGCTTTAGTTAATCCTTTATCATCCCCAAAGTTTAGTAATTTCTGGCTGTAGCACTGCCTGAAATACTTTATTGACCTTCAGAGAGTTTAGATCTGCTGCATGTCCTTTGTCTAGAAAATAGGTAATTTTATTTTAAAAAATGAGGTTGGCTAGATCTATCTTTGATTTATCTATGTTCTATCTTCATTAATATCCTTTAGCCCTGGCCACTGGACCTGTGCTTATGTGTTCCAGCTCTGCTGTAGAGATGATCCAGTCCTGCTTCCTCAATGCACCTTGAGTTCAGTGGCTTCTCTGGGTTTTTCATCTCCTTTGTCTATGTTCATTTTTCTGCCCAAACAGTCATTCTCTGACTGCTGCCTCTGCTGTCTGCTGGTTCATGTAGGAAATTGAGATAGTGTCCTTAATCTGCTGGGTCTCCTTCTGAAACACCTTAATATGTCCCACATCCTCCCTGCATGGGGAGCCAAGCTCTGGGTTCTCTCCTTGGTTTTCACTTATCTATATAAGAAACCTTTTGTTAGATTTTTGAGTATCATTTGCAAAGTCTCAGGTAGACTTATAGTGAATTTTATTTCCGGCCTCCAAATGTAGCATTTTCTTGCCTTTTTTTTCCCCTCCTTTCTGTGTTCCTTCCTGATATACTTATTGAGGTGGCTGAGTAAGTGGCTGATTAATTAATGCCTTCTCAACTGTAACTGCTGAAGCATCTTAATAACATAATTATTTTAAAATTATTTTTGCAGAGGCAGTGCTAACAATTTATTTTTTATCTCAGTGCATAAATGTACGCTGTAGTCTAACACCCTGAAATTTAGAAACATTCAAGATATCATAAGTAGTAGCATGTTATTGAAACTATTGAATGTAGTCAGGTCTAACAGTATTTGACATTCATTTTTTACTCTCAGAGTAAAATGCTTTCTTTTGATTTCAAATCCTTAGAAAGAACATAATATTGACCTAAACTTTGCAGTACAGAGGGAAATCACATGTATCTTTCCTAAACTGATTTTAGTCCCGCTGAAGTGGAGTAATTGCTTAATTACAGTTTTCAGGTTGTAACTCTGTGGCCTTGTTTTTCTCCCAGAGCAGTGTGAATTAGGATTAAGTCCATGCATTCAGCAATGTTTGCCACAAAGCCTCTTGTTGTGAGTCAGTGGTGGCTGCTGTGCTGTTGAGAGCACAGTTTCAACCTCTTTCTTACATGATTGCAAAAACAAGTAGTGAAATGTAATAGCATAAACACTGAACATTCTTTGGCTGTTGCATAGTGGATTGATGAAGAATGAGTTGCGTAACACAGTGACAGATCAACAGAATCTGAAGAATTTTGAAGGAGTGCCAAGTTGTTATTCAGTGAAACCACTACCTTTGGACTACCTGCCAAAGAGATGCACTTCCAGCAGGGTAGATTCTCTTGTCAAATGGCCTATTGTTAACAAGAAATTGGAAATTAGGGGCTGAAATCTCACTTATTTTTGCCACAGTTTAAATGCAATTTGTTATTTTTGTCACTGACTACAGCCTCTTGTTAAAGGATGTCTTCTGGACAGCCTTTCCCAATCTGTGCCTTTTAAATAAGCTACCTGGGATGTTTTGTGATGTCACTGCAGGTCTTGTTGCCAAGGAGAGACCCTGTCTCTTACATCTACCCCAAATCCCAGGTGTAGCCTTTCACCACTGTGATTTTCTGAGCGAGCACTTGAGTGGAAGTTATCTTTTCTGTATGCATGGCAAACCTTACATGCACATCCCAAAGCAGGAAGACAATGGGGTTCTTCATTGTCAGTTATCTACTTCTGCCTCCTAAAATGCTGAAAACTCACAGAGTGTGGAGTCCTCGTGAGGGGTTCAGTCTGGGATAACTTGGATGATTACTTCAACTTCAAGCTGAGGATCACAGGATTGACACCCTGCTACTGATCCCCATGGTGGGACAAGAGGGCTGCATATGATTCACACAGCACACAGCCTGCTTTCAAACAGCCTTTGTACTTCTGCAGTACGGATATCTGCAAATCATTATGCACCCCCTCTTTGCCCAATCCACACAGGATGTGAGTCTGTGTCAGCTCCCAGCTTGATAGCCTTCCTCCTTAGCACTATCATAAAAAGCTCCTGCTTGCTGCTTTGGAAACTACTGGTCTACTGCCTGCCTCTAGCCAAGAGGGCGGGTGTCACATTCACAGATGTCCCACATCTGACAGGGTGGTGGATAGGAGTATATTTTCCACAGGCATGTTGGGGAAGAGACCTACCATTGTAAATCTGGTTCATCTGCCCTGCCACAACTGCTCCTGGCTGACCCAGAGTTCAGTGATCCAGCAGAACAAGCAGTGTTCCAGGAAAAGCATGGTTGTATGCATTCCACCACTGACATTTCTTCCTGCTGGCAGGCCATGTCATTTTTGTAGAAAGGAGAGGATTGCTCTAGATGTACTTATTTTAAATGAGGATGAAATGTTTGATGCAATGATCGTTTCGTGGTGTTTGTCACAGGTCTTCAGGGAGAGAAAGTGGTGGATGTTTGTCAGGAGCAGTTTGAGTGTGTCTGATAGACAAGCAGATGCAGAACCTTGTCTCACTGATTTGTGTTTGTGGAAGTAGCAAAGCTGTATTAGCTCCATCCCTAGCTCCACTCCAAGAGAAGCAAGCAAAGACACTCATCATGAACAGCTAAAGCTGTGACAGGCCACATCTTCCCCCAGGAACAGCACAGGAATAAGAAAAATTTGAAGAGAAAGACCTGTGCAATTCCACTGGTTTCATGCTGCTTCCTGCAGACAGTAACACCCTGTTCACATCTTCAACTTTCACTTGATAGCCAATTTTATAATATTTCAACCTAAATCTTCACAGGTATTCAACACCTCGGGGATGTTGGTTCTGCCAGGAGATGACTACAAAGTAAATTTTAGGCAGCTGGTTAGAGCATTGTAATGAGGAGGGGGGAAGAAGCTGCTCCTTTAGAGAGGAGTCCTGGTACTGCTGCAGGTGCCCAGAGAAGAATTATGGGTCAGCAGAGCTCAGATTTGGACTCACACAGCAAACACACCTTAAATCCATGCCAGTGTTCATGTTAAAAGCATGGGCCTGGTGTAGGTCCTGGGAACTCCATACTAGTTTGGCCCATTTTCTTTGCTTTGCCTCCACTTTCCAGGGTAGAAAAGCAAGACTATTTATCCTTAGGTGACAAAGTTCAGGTTTGGCTATAACTCTGAAAAACATTTCACTTGGCCTGCACAGGTGATGTGCACGTCTTTGAGATTCTGGAGTTCACTGGATAGTAACCATGGATGTTTTCACTGAGATAATAAAAATGTACCAATGTGTGTAACTGCATCCATTCAGGGAAAAAAAAATAACAATATTGGGTATGTGTGTAAGCCAGGTGAACTCATTATAAACATCTTGTAATAGAGCTTGGAAAGTTTCAAATACCACAATTGAAGAGAACTTTCTCACAGTATTCAAAATGTGAACATTTGTTAGTCTTCCTAGAGTTTTACATGCCGTTCAAATCTGTCTTCCAGATAAAAATCAGTGATACAGGTCATGGCTCTGAGAGTGTGGGCTGTGGTGATTAGCAATGATCTGTTTGGGGTGATATTTGCCTGCTTCCACAATATGCAATGTATTTGAATCCTCTCTGAGCTTCTTTTTTTATTTTGTTCAACAGACAAGTGAAGGAGTAAGTAGAAACATGCCATGAGTGCTGTTGTATCGAGCAAAGTATGAGACTGCTTTGCTGTTTCCTTTCATCTACTTGGCCAAGCTGGGACAATATGTAACCAGGCATTATGCAATATTTGTTCTGCTTCTCACAGCTTAAAAAGCTATAACTCTTTTGTGCTGGTAAAATTCTTGTGGATAAATGCAAGGGATAGAACACTTTGACATTAACAATTCCAATATCCAGTATAAGTCATAGGAGCATCACAGGCATTACTTCTGTACGTTATATGGGATAAAGGACAATAGTTTTACTCAAATGTGGTGGTTTCCCTCTGAGAAGTATTTTCTCTATTTCAAAGAATGCTGTCTGTCATTCTGACACGCTCCAAAGTGGAAGCCCAAGCCAAATAAACCAAGCAACAGCAAAATCAGCAGAAGGCTAGAATGTGTGGCAGACAAAGACTTAAAATCCCAAAAGAATCTTCTGTCAGGCACCCATTTGCACCCTAGGTATCACCATTCAATGAGTTACTGCGAAGTCAGTGAACACTAATGTGAAATTATTTAGCGTCGCTGTGAGCAAGTCCATTTTGCTGACCCCTGAGTTAGGAGCTACAGAAAATGTCATGGGCTGCAGCCAGCTGTTCATGCCTTCTGCATGATCTGCTTAGACCTTGAAGCAGCTGACCCCTAGGTATATCCAAATAGCAGGTTTATAGCAAATACACCTCATCGGAAGTGAAAAGATTAATTACCATCTTTAAAATATAGGACAGTTGCCAGAAAGTTTTAAAATTTTCTCTGCAGAATACAGAGCTTGGAATACAACTTCCTGAAACTGATTAATCAGTTCTGATGATTGATATAAGGCTCAGGCTCTAATTTTCCTGAAGGTTTTCAAAGCCTTCTGAAATGTTTCTGAAATATTCTACTAATTGGTGTTGTACAATACTGAAAATATTTCCAAGCTGTCTAAATAACTACAGCCATAGTTGCTTCTCAAAACCAAAATAACTACTTGGTTTGATGTATTGCGAGCCCTCTTATACAGGTGGATAATTCTAGCTCCACAAAAGGTTTTGGTCACCTGGTTCCTCAGTTCAGTGGATCTGCAATTGAATAATTTCCTCTTAATGGGTGACTTGACTAGGTGGTTTGAAAGTAATTAGCAAATGTAGTGGACCCAGTAGTGAAGTGTATGATCAGCATCTTATCAGGAACTGCTTATTTCCTGTGGAAAACTGCAGTCGACTTCTCAAGAAATTCAGAAAGCAACTTGTTGCTCCTGCTTCTAAGGAAGCTAATCAAAGAATTGTGGCACCATCCCAGGCATGTTTTGACTTGTGATGAAGTGATCCCAACTGATTCTAAAGGCATTTTCAGAAAGTCTGTTCTTTATTGCTATTGGATGTTTCATCTGGTCATTTTTAAGAAAGCAGTAATTGTCTTCTTACAGACGCCGACTATTTTTTATCCACTAATACATTTTAATCTTGGTGCACAGCTGTTAATGGGATATGCTTCCACTCCAGAGCAATTCAGATTGATTTTGTTTCTACTTCAGAAATATATTACAGTTGAGGCACAGTATATAAAAGGGTTCAGTGTGTTGAGATGAAGTAGCCTCACGCTATTTGCAGCTTCTAATGGGAGCATAGTACATTTAGAGCAGAAGTGGTGATTGATTGTCTGGTGCTCAGGCTAATTGATATGGCACTGAGTTAGTCAGAAGCTCTCAGCTCCATCAAAATCACACATGACATTGCTCCTGTGCCTCTTAATATTGACTGGGTAGTTCATATGATAAAAGCAACATGTTTTGGGGGAGACTTCCAGAGCTGAGTGAATCTTCCTTCAGCATCAGTTGCATTCTTTCCAGAAAGGCTTCCTGCCTAGAGCATAACTCCTCCACTGGAAAATTTTTAAAAGGATGTTCTCAGGTCTGTTTATTTTTAATGGGCTCGAACGCGGTCACTGAGATCCTGTGAGGTCAGAAGAATGGAATGAAAGTGGTCACAGATGACACTTGAGCTATTTCCACAGCTGGATGCACACCAGCCAGAGTAGGCGGTCCTCTGCAGATGAATTAGTTCATTGAAGTGCATGATACAAAACATCTGTTACAATGAGAACAAACAAAAACAATGTGCCTTTGAAGACTGGGATTTGTTGGGAGCTGCTTGCAAGGGTGCTGAATGAGGCAGTTGTCAGAAAGTCAGAAACATTTTTAGGCTTGCCCTTGTGTGAACTAAAGCAAAACTACACAGTAAAAACACCTAAATTCAATTAAGCAAAAGACCTGCTTTACCCAAATTTTATTGCACTGATTCCTCATACAGTAGTGGGGAGGGAGAGAACCCCTCTGTACCAAATGTTTTTTTATACCTACACCACTTTTAATTCAATGGTATAACTCCAGCTGAGTGGCTGTAAAAACGTTGAAGCTACAGTGGTATAGCGAGTGTTATGCTGTCAGTCGTTCCCCATGCTGCTTTATTACCAGCTGTCTTGAAGTGCAATAGACATTTTTCATTGTCACTGCCACCTGATGACAAATAAAACCTTCAAAATGCTTTTGCTTGAAGGAATAGCTCACAGCTCCTAGCCAGAAGTAGACCTTTCACATCACCTTAATGAGCTGGAGCAATCCAAACATTCCCACCCCATTTTACTCTTACAAGACACTTACCTTTGGCTGCCTTTGGGTTTTTTTTCTCATAGTTGAGCTGGTGAAGAAGTAGGAATACTAAGATATTTATAGAGTAAACAAACATGCTGTGTGTATTAAGACTGAAGACAAATCAATCAAAGCCAAGTGTTTATCAGTTATTATAGGGCAGCATTGTTCTCATGGATAGTTTAAAGAAAAAGCAACACTCCCAACGCATTATTTCAACCATGGTAATGATGAATTAGTTGCAGGTATACATCAAAGCATTGGTTCCCCTCTTTTTTTCGTTTTTCCTAAATTGAGCAGGCTAACTGTCAAACAGATTTGATGGATGAGAATCGTGTCCTAGATACATAATAGGAAAAGGTTGCACTACTACAAAATGCTCCCAAAGAGGTTTGAGTGCTGCTTGGCACTCAGTTTGGGTGCAAGCAGGTTAGGGAGACAATAGTAGTAAAAAATAGAAAACCTCAATAGAAATTAATCCTTTAGGTCAAGCATGTGGTAGGGATATGTGATTTTGGACCTGGAAGTCCTTTAGTTCATCCCCTGCTGGTGGCCTGCCATGTCTGCACAGGGCTGCTATGTTTTTTTAAGGCTCAGCAACTGAAACAGGATCTTCTGTGGATCTCATGGGTGTCAGATAGGCCCCAGACAGAGTGGGAGAGAGCCTCTTTTGTGGCTTTCCATCTGGGATCCAGTGGTGGATGTGAAGGAGAGGTGAGAAGCTGCAGAGGAAACAAAGTTAAACAAGGTTCTTGTATAGTTCAATCAATTCTAGTTTATGCCTTCCTGATGAGCAGGGAGTCTGATTCTATATGTAGTCATAATTTATTATAGCTGTACAAGACAATTATGTTAATCTTACTTTTATTTCCTAATATTCTTTGATCTCATACACATCAAAGATGTAAAATTTTAGTCTTGTTGGTAATTAGCTAGAAAGCAAATATGTTGTCTGTCAGTACAGAGGATACAAAGCACAAGAAATTGTCCTGGGGGAGTCTAGATTCTAGACTAATTTTTTTTCTCCTCATCAGATTTTTATTTCCCTTTCATCAGTTCCCTCAGCCATTAAATAAATGTACTGGAAGTAAACTTTGCCATTGTGAAATTCATTCAGCTTATTAAACCACCTAGTCAGTCAGTATGAATCCTCAATTGAGGAAAAGCAGTTTGGTACATCAAACAAAAATGAACATCAGTGTTTCCCAAAGTTGCAACAACCCCTTGCGGTCTGTACTGACGAAGGTTTCATGCTTGCTTGCTGTTAGTTTTAAGCAGGCACAGGCTAATGCTGTGCACAGTTTTCATTTGATTCACCCATTATAGTCCAAAGCTTTGATTTCTAACTTGTGATTACTGCTCTGGTCAAGAACAGCAAATGAGGATATGCTAAATTATTTGGCTCTGCAGTTGCTCTTCAAAGCTGTCTTTCTGGAAGGAGAAAACACACAGGGATTATTTTACAATTTCTGCAGTGAATCTCTGCATCAGTACTTTATGCCTCCAGCTGGTGGATTTATACATCACAGTTTATTCTGGGGATTGACCCCTCCCTCCACTTTTGTTCATGAATTGCAAAGAGATCATTATCTTCATAAATTTGTTTACAGTCCAAAACTTCCATATGAATAATTTATGGCAACATTTCAGCCTAAGGATTCTTCTCAGTGTGCATAACAAGTATTTATTAGATTATTTCTTACTGGAAGTTTTTATTATACTTGATTCTTTCCTATTCTGAGGTTGGTTGTCCTTATTTTTATTAATTACTTCAGCTTCTAGACAAGATGGCTGTCTTGCCAGAAAATATTTTTTCTTTTTTTGATTAAACAAGTCTGCAGACAGGATCCCAAAATTTACAATTGGATTACTGAAAAAAATCCAAAATCACTGAACTACAATCTGAGTCTGAAAGCAAGAGCAGAATCATCTCTGCTAGAGATAATTAATTAATGAAAATCTGTGTGTGATATAAAAATCTTTTGTATGCCTGCATAGTAATGTACAGCTTTGCATTTGTCTCAGAGGATAAGAACAGTGTGAAATACTGGTATCGTTCAAATTGATGACAAAAATGTAAATAATTTCAGCAGGGCCAAGATTTCAAGCCAAATTTTTCAAATTCACCAAGATCTGTATGTTGCCATGATTGTTGAATTACGGAAGCTTGAACCATTGAAATTGCAAACAGCTCCTACTAAAATTTTTGCCTCATCTGGTTCCCTCCTCAATGCAGAATTGCATTACTTCCCCGAATTCATAATCATTTGCAGTGACACCTAACTCAAACACCAGAAGACAGTCCTTCATGATGCTGCAGTTCCTTGATAGTAACAGAAAATACCACAGGAAATACTACCAGAAAACCATTTCATGTGCTTTTCAGTCCCACAAGTGGATTTTATGTGTGCCTGGAGAAGTCACTGCAGAACAGAAATGTAGCTGCCAAGAGCTTGGTCTCTACTGGAGTTTATCAGAACATCTGCTGGTAGTTATGATGCATCTTTTGATGTCAAAGACAAAACAAGGGTTTGTTTGGTTTTTGGAGGAAGGGGTTTCACATATAATGAAGATTCACAAGCATGCAGTGCACAGAACCCAGCCCTCGAGTCCCTGTCACTCTGGAATTAATTAGAGCACTATTTTTCTGTCCACACAGCTCTCCACAAAAGATGGGAGTATTAGCCATTTGCCTATCATCTCATTTCTATTTATCTTCCTTTGGATGTTTCTTGTTTCCTTTACCTCTGAGGCTACCCTTTGCCTCTGGCTGGGACTGACAAGACTATTACATATATAATACTCTGTAGATAATAAAATTTGGCTTTGTGGAGCAGAATCAAATAATAGCTCTAAAACTTGTCTTCAAGTGAAAATGTGCAGAGAGAGAGGGTAGTGACATGGAAAAAGTTGTGAAAATGTTGTTTTGACTCCACTCCCAAAGAGAACTTAGGGAGTAGGGAAAGGGTGAGAAGAAGAACAAAGACAAAATATCTATAATCTCCCTGTTTTTATTTCTGGGTTATTGAACTAATCTTAAGCTTTTTTTTTTTTTTTTTCCCCTTTTCAAATTTAGATAAATTCTGAAATGACATGTCATTTTGAGATATGGTGGAAACATTGCTTTTTGACAGCTCCAATTTTTTTCATTCTTTTGGTCACAATTATGTGCCAAGTATGACCTGGATTCACAGGATGTTTTATTCTCCCTTAGAGTTTTTTTTTTTTCTTTTCCAAATAGTTTACTGTTCAGCTCAGCAATATATGTATCCCATCCAGCTGATCTTCTTTTCTCTAGTTTGCTCTATGATTTGTTCCTCCAAAGCGTTTTCTTACCATCATGTAAAAGACATCTGACATCTCTTGGCAGCCTTAGCTGCCTGATCAATGCTTCATAGAAGGCTGATCATCCAGTTTGGGTCAGACTCACTCTGGTACATTTACCACAGTAGTGACTCACATTTTCCTCTCTGGTTCCAGAGCAAGGTGCCCTCTGTTGTCTGAGACATTTTCAGAGCAGTGTTTGGTAGTAGGCAGGTCCCACCAGCTGCTTTGTAGCCTGAAGAATTTACTTCAGGTAGGGTTTAGAAAATTAATTTGAAAAAAGCTCAAACTGCTCTTTCTTGGCTCATTCTTGCAATCTCTGAAATTACTGTTGACCACAATGGTAGTTAGTTTTTAGATGCCAGCAAAAATAAACTTAAAGATTTTTTTTCCTGGGAAAACTGAACACCTCTACAATACTCAAATAGCTGAAAGAAATTCAGGAAAGCTGCCCCAAAAACTTTTTGATTTCAACCTAAACTTCTGAAAATCAGATGGTGTGTGGAAACCACTAAGTTGCAAAGAAGATAAGAACATCTTTGTCATATGTCAGGATCTGACTGCTTGCTGTGCATTCACATGGACTAGTACACAGTGCCTGATAGGAAATGGTGGAGTACAAAAAAAACGCTGTAATAAATCAAAGCTTTTTGTAGAGATTACTGCAGCATATATGGATAAGTCTAACCAGGAGCAACTTATCTGATTTACTCCAGTAAATTCATTTAGAGAAAACTGAAGCAGCAGACTTTGACTTCATTTGCCCATGTTGCTTTGGCAGTTCCTCTGAAACTGGTAGTGTGATGGGTGTGGTCCATTCACTAATGTGGAGAAAGGAACAGTCTTTGGTGGTTATTGATAAAATTGAGTGCCCTGAGAAGACCCAGTGGCCATAGGCTGGTGGCAAACACGCTCTGTAGATGGAGCAGAATGCAGGACAAGGACCACACAAGTGTCACCCCTCTGTGTCATCAGTGCCCTCCATCTCTGAGCTAACCTGTGGAGATGCAGCCCCCCACCTTTCCCAGCCCTTGGGAAGGCTGTGGAACATCCCCAGTCACAGTGATGTGTGTCTGTGGTGGAGAGTTTCTCTGTGGGTAGCTGATACCTGAACATAACTGAGCAGCTTGTTGCTTTGATAACAACCCCAGTGATGGCCAAACCTGGTGACCCAGCACTGAGACTCCCTATTCTATTACCAGGCCCCTGAGCCACTCTGTTTGCCCCAAGTACTTTCAACATATTTAACATGTTACAGCTGTGCTCACTGCTATACAATAGTTCAGAGGGCTGCCAGCATTTCCAGTATGAACTCGTATTCTAAGGATAATAACTCAGCTGTAAAAATGTGCTCTAGGCTGAAACTTTATAAGGAATATTTCTGCCCAAGAGTGACTTTATCTGGATGGAAAACAAAAGAGAAAATATATCAATTTAGTCATTCTTCATCAGTAAAGAGATATTAAAAAGAAAGTAGAGTAATCCTTGCTGGATCGGTTACTCTCTCTTCTTTCTAGTTTAATAATCTGCATTTTTCTGAACTCTTCATGCGTATTTCTTAGACTAGTTGAACCATTTTCACACTGAATATTTACTCACATGTGTTGCTTTTAAATATTTTCAAAATTTTCATTTGCTTTTGAAAGATAATGGAGTGTGGAGCAAAGTAGACTCACGTTAGCCATTTTCTGTTATTTATTTCAAATCTGCTCAGCATGAATCAAGAGTTAAAATGTATCCTTTTCTTGATCAATTTGGACTTGTGTGTGTTATTGGAAACACCTGCTCTCTTTGGGCCTGAAGCAGTGGTGACCCAAGGTGTACCCCTCAGTCTGAACACTCATGGACTTGGGAAAGTTCAGATGTAGATCCAGACTCATCCTAGAACCCTGATAACAGACCAGCTCCTGAGTTCTCTATGTATCACACAGGATCTAAAACATTTTGAGGTCTTTGGTAGAAGGGAGATTAAAATTTCAAGTGTTTAACGCACAGACTGGTTTCCCTGGAAGAACCTTAAAGAGAACTTAAAATATCCAATTTTTAGGTTAAAAATCTGTTTACCCTCTCTAGACTCCATTTTTTTCTGACTAGAGACACATAGCTAAGGGCTTGAATTTGATTTCATCTATATGATTTATACCTTCACGGATTTAGATGTGGTTACTTTTGAAGGGCATGCTCTGTGTGCCAGCTGCCATCAGCTTTACTGGCCTCTTGAGGTCTTGTGCATCTGGGAGAGAAGTTTTAGGTAGTGGCACTTCTGCAGCCAGTTTGTCCAGATTGTGCCTTTAGTCTCAGTTGTTCAAAGCAGTGTGCAAACTGCACTGCTGTCATTGGGAGCATCATCCAAAGCAGGGTGGATTGTCCAGGAGCAGCAAAACCAGGTGTTGGTGCCATTTTGCTTGTAGAGAATCCAAGGAGGAACTGGTCTGGAGTTTTTAGTCAGTAAAATCACACTTAAAATTTATAAAGGCATGAGTGAGGCATATTCTTGTGTTACTTTTAATGATGGAATGTAAGGTAAGAAAGCACTATTGGAAATATGTGCCTCAGTCTTGGATTTGAGGTCTGTCACAAAGCTGGCGCTGCCAGGTAGCCAGTTTTAACCAGTCAAAAGACAAATCCCAATACAGAATGGAGTGGATTCCATCCATAGCCTCCCCTAAGAAGTTACAAGTCCAGAAAACGAAATGCAATTTGGGATGTGGGCCAGGACACGCAGGCTGTGAAAATGTTGTGGTTTAAATGAGAGGAAAGGCAAGTTGGAATAGTTTTCTTTCCATTACTGTGTGAGAAAGGGCTTTGTTTAACATTAGAGGTTACAAACCTAACAGAACATGACAGGGAGAAAGATTTCTATGTTTGTCCTCTCTAATAAGGGCACATTTTTAGTTTTAAAGATTGGTATGAATCACTGTGATCTAGAACTGAATTGATACATAACATGAACAGTGGCTCAGTACAAGATTTCCCAGTCTATCATCTTCATCTTCTAAAATCTATTATTGAACAGAAGCATATAGTTAGAAAAGCATCCTTACTCACCCAGGGTTTCATTTATAGCATTTTCTGCTATCTGTCTTTCCTAATAGGTAGGATAAGAAGGATTCCTGTGAAGATTATGTGCATATTACTGGTCCTCATCAGCTTTCCAGAACTTTTAAATTTGAAAAATTGTATGAGGAGGGAAAGGACATAGAATTTTCAGACCCTCCATACCTTTAATCTTCCTTTGTGTGTGAGCTGCCAACAAGGAGCTGAGACATAGGCAGCAGATGGCAATGCACCATAGTGCATCCTCATGGAGGATGGGCATTGTGTTAGGAGCTGAGTTCAGGAGTGATACAGCAACATTAATCTCAGCATTTCAAGGTGGCTTTCTACCCACCCCATGCAGCTGTGTATCTGGATTGCATGGTAGCCCTTGCATCAGCATGGCTCTGATTTGAGCCTAGCCTAGGAGACAGTTCTGATGTTGAAGAGTTCCCTTTGGTTTGACATTGGAAGGGCTGACACAAAGTGCAGGAGAAACTGTGTGAAGCTGCCTTATTTGTGTTCTCCATCACTAATAAATTCTGATTTACAAGAGCCTTTCTGATCTCAGAGTTGCAGGGAAGCATCCTGATACTGACCCTTCCTTGACCATTGTTCCCATGTTCCTCTCAAGTATTTGGGATCTCACAAAGGAGCATTCTGCTGTCTGCCACCCTAGCCCCTCAGTATGTTTCCTTGGAGCTTCATTCAGTGATACCACCTCACTTTTTTGAAAGCTGAAGGTATTTCAGATATTTCCATCTAAGTCTGGTTGTGTTAAGTACTTGTAGTGTTGTGGAGTTAACACCACACTCAGCACTACATACCATTTTTTTCATTGTGTAGAGTGTCATTTTTTTCATCTTACCTCTAATATGACCTTAATACATAGGATTATATTACCAGCCTGCTTTTCTATTTGGTTTTGGGGTTGTTTTTTCTTCTCTTGTTGATAGCCAGCTCCTCATGATTTCTGATGTTTCCCAGTGTCAGCATTTATCCTTCTAATGAGTGAATCTTTTCATCCAGCTCAGCTGTTAGATTACAGCTCACACAGTGCAAGTCCCTCCAGGTTTTGGGCAGGAAACAGAGCACAGCACATCTGTTACAGATCACAGCTGCTGCCCTGTCACTGGCCATTGCAGTGTCGAGGCCAGAAGTGCACATAGAAGAAATGTCACTGGCTTTTCCTCCCCAAACCCAGTTAAGCACTCTCTGCCTGGCAATGACCTATGCACTGAATCTTGCCAGAAAAGCAGAGAACAGCCTGGTGTATCAGACACTGGGCCACATCTGTTGTCATGCCTTTATGGAGCTCAAAGACAGGTGGGACTGCCTCAACTTCATGGAAAACTTGAGGCCCAGGGAGAGACAAGGTCCCACTACATCAAACACATCTAACATGCTCTCATGTCACCAACCTTCTCTGGACCTCTACATTAAAGCACCTTTGGAGGCAAAATTTCCTGTCAAACATTTTTTTATTTTGTTTTAGAAGCATGTTTTTCTGGGTAAAATGAAATTGGTAAGCATTTTCAGCCAATAACAGAGGTTTGTACTCATTGTTCATTAAATGTTGCTCATGAACAAGTTTAAAAACCAAGTCATTGTTGCTCTTAGTTACCTTTGCCATAATAAATCCTGGACTGAGAGTTTCAAACATTAAATAAAACCTATCCACATACTGAAAAAAGGTGTTGGCCTAAGTGGGTGTAATAGAATTGGCAATAAAATTTGTCTTCCCATCTGTAGTTTTGTGTGTGTATATATGTATATGTAAAATCAAACTATTGAGGACACAAATATTACATCCTTTTGAAAGTTTCATTTAAACCCACTAAGAGAAGGAAGTGAAAAATTAAGCAAGAGACTGGTGCTGGCTTGTATTTTAATCATAGTTTGATAATAACCATTTATCACCTTGTTAGAACTACGATATGTCATTAAGTGAATTTTCACACCTGGCTACAGGCAAGAAGGGAGGCAATACAACAGAGCTGTTTGGGGGGAAGTATTATTTGGATTTAACTTTAATAGATGAAGTTCCATTCTGATGTTAAGAAAAACTAGTCCACAGAAAAGAGACTCTTGATTCCCATTTACTAGGATGGCACAGCAGCTGCTGGGAGACAGTGGAGGAAGGAAGGATTTCATCCACATCAGAATATATATCTAAGAATATAAACAGAATGGAATTGCTTGTTTTGACATGGATTGAAATCTTTCTTTTGTGAAATCTGATAGTGGGAAGGGCAGGAGAAGATTTTATCTGTGTATTACAGTAGTTATGTCCCAGGCAAATTACCACCTTTGGTTTTTTTTTGTCTTCCAGGGATGCTAAACCCTATTTGAGAGTTGTGAGGATTCTTTTGTTTGTGGTATCTGTTCTTGACATAACAAAAGCACTGATACGTGGAGTGGCTACATAAAGCCATCATACAGCCAAGTGTATGCTCATAAGCTGAAGAGTAGGGGAAAAAAGCAAATGAGATTTCTCATTCTCTGCTAGAATATGTCAGATGAGGCAACAAGAGCTGCTTATGGCCTCTCTGCCTTCTCCAGCAATCACTGGAATGAATACCCCACTGCAAGAGGTTAATTGCTGTGGGCTCCTTCCTGATAGCAGACCCCAGCTAAAATACTCCCATTTATTCCTGCATATAATTATTTTATTTCTATTATATATATATTTATATAATTTATTTTATCCCTGAGGCACGTTGAAAAAGGGTATGAAAACTTCAGATTTTCAGTCTACAGAGAAGCAGATAGGCTCATGATCCAACCTGCATGGGCAGACAGTAAGGGCAAAGGTATAACACAGTGCTCACAAAATCTGCTTCAGAGCCCCTGTAGGAACTCAGGTATACTTTTCATTCATAAATATTTGTAAACATTGTCACTTTCTTGGATGGCCTTTCTTTTGAGGCCTTATTTTCCGTGGAAAGATTCGAGTCACCATGCAAAAGTCACTTTAGGCACTGAGTGACATGAGCAGCTTGTTGTTTGCAGAAAAAATGCTATTTGTTTTTGTTAGATCCCTTTAGATTAACAAACAGAGGTATGATATTATATTTACTGGTTTTTTTCAACTCTGGTAGAAGCATAAACTACTGACATATGATACTGCCTGATATAATGCATTTATTACTGATACAATATCATTTCAGGCATTGTTTTATTTGTGCACACAGTTACTAATATCAAACTCTTCCTACTTCATCAAGTGTCTTTTCCTTATATCTTGATGTTCCCATTTCTACATCCTTTTAATCTGCTTTTGTACATGTAGGCTAGTATCTGTACATTATCAAAAGCTGTATTTCAAACTAGGAGGCAGGAAATACAAGGCAAGAAGGACAGTGTGAAAGAAACAATCAAAAAAGCCTTGGCAATTGCTGTGAGAAAGGTGAAGCCTACATAAGGGTCACCTTTGTTCTTTATTTACCACACTATATTTGGATTCTTAATCCTTTAAAACCAGTTACTTCTAGACAGTAACTGTCTTGGACCTATGATGTATAGTTTCAGCCAAGGAAAGAAGTTCACAAACATACAGCAAAAACATGAGAAAGAGAAAGCAAATATGCCTGTTGCTCCAAGGAGGTTCAACTAAGTTATGAAGGTGATGTCTGACAAGAATTTGAATTTATGCCCAAGATTCAAAATATTACCATATGAGCTTGTGGTTTAGCATTCAGTACAGAAGCAGAGCTCAGCATTGATGAAGATCTGTGTCACGTTTTCCTATTGCAAAGTTAAAGCTGCTCTAATTTAGTGGAGGGTTTGGGCTAATTTTACCACATTTTTAGCAAGCTTTTGAAGTCAACAATGTAAGGAAATTAAATAAAATCCTAAGATTTGCAGAATATACATTTTTACCTGATGTTTGCTGATCTTCACTATATTTAAATAATGATTTAGTCTCTAATAGACTGCAAATGCCACGGCAGTTGCTACCTTTTCACTGAGAAAGGGAAAATAAGTTTTCCTTTGTTTTGGAACATCAACAAGTATTCCCAGCAGAGTTGATGACAGAGGACAGAGAAGATTTCAAAGCCACCATTAATCTGCAACAGTCGTAGGAGTTTGGCCCTTAGCAACCAGTTTGGAATAGTTCTGTAGACTCAGTTCTGGGGGACCTGGTTTTTCTGCTGCCTGTAAGAGGCAGCCCAAGGAGATAAGACAAGTCAGACTAGAAGAACAGTAAATCAATCAAAATGTAGCCATCATGTTTTCAGTGTACAGAGAGAGTGTATTTATCTGCAAAAAAAAGCATGCATGTTGATTTTTTTCATTTTAATTCTTGATAGATGTATCTGTCTGATAAGTATAAGGAAAGTCATCCTTTCACTCAGTTTAATAAAACCACAATAAACAACATGTTCTCGATAACATAAAGACATTCACTTGGTAGTAGGGTAATACATTTTCAGATAGAATGGCCTGGTGCTTATATGTCTGCACAAGATATCTGTAAACAAATTTGAAAAGTAAGTTTTCTGCTGCAAAGTTTATTGGCTTTACATTGGCCACTATTTACAAAGCTGAATTTCTAAGTATGGTTATCTTGTTAAAACTTCATAAATAAAGGAAAAGTAAACTCTAAAATAAACAGATGCTTACTGTAAGCTTTAAAATAATTTATTCAGCTGGTATTTCCCCTTAAGTCCAATATCATTACTAGAATACTGGAGTAAAATTGAAGCCTTTAATGCAGTTCATTGTTGTAGAAAGCTGTGACTAATAAAGCCATGCTCCCACTGGCCCTAAGAGCATCTCTCAACTAGTGAATTCTCCATTCCTAAAACCTTCTAATACACTTTCTATTTCTGATGTCACTTTCCCACTCTTCAACAGGAAAAAGGTGGTGTGTCATTGCACCAATATATTCTGCTGATGCCTTTTGATATTGGCAAATACTTAAAGCTATTTTACCTCATATAATAAATTATATTTGATGTCCTTTCTATAATTTGAGTTTATTGCCATAGAGGGGTGCACAGTGTCCATAGTTAATAAAGTCTGACTTCTCTCTTTTTAAGTGATAGGCTATATTCTGAAGTATAAACATTCCCTTCCTTATAGGAAAAGTATGTTCATAAAGTTTAAAGCATTCTAAAACAGCAAGGTCTTTCAAATAAGGTGAAGAGGAGGTCAAATCTGTATGTCATCTTATCTTAGGTTTATCAAAATCTTGCAAAAAAACATGCATGTCTGTATAAATATTCCTTACCCTTTGCCCTGTTAATTTATTTTAATACCACTCTCACATCAACACAGTTGTATGACAAATCATATGCTGAGAATATCTTGCCAAATTTAAAAGTCAATGTAATAACCAGTTTCTTGTGGGAATTTAAAAAACAAAAAATGTAATCATGAGGCAACAGGACAGATCTAAATAATTTAGAGGCCAGCTACTCTTTTTGGCAAAGACAGTGGCAAAAACCTCATGAGAATTTCTTCTACAGGTTTTTTGCTGGGCCTTAAGTAGTAGTTTGCAATGCTAAGATGCCTTTCATTTACAAACTCAGTAAAATCAGACATCCAAAGATGAAGACAAAAAAATATGTTTGATATAACCTTTGCCAGTAGCCAACTGGTTGTTTATCAGCAATTACATATTATAGGCTAAAAAGAATCAAATTACTTTTAATATGATGGCAACATCTGATGCAAGACATTTTTGTCTTCTACAGCTAAATAAATTGAATCTGAATGGACTTGACAGCATGTATTATGAAACTCATTATGGTCTGTAGACTGGGTGTCGCCCTAACAACCAGACGATATTTCCTTAATTAAGTATAATTTCTTTCCTACGTGATCACAAGAAGATTCTGAACTGGTGAATTAATGATCTGGGAAATGCATGTAATTCTCTGCTCTAGGTAACTGTCAGCTTAAAACATGTTAAGCTGTCTTAGGAAAGCTGCAAATACTTGATTTGTTTTCCCAGCTTCTTTTTCTAGCATATTAAATGGTGTATATTTAGGGACAGGAATATATATATATATATATATTCAATTTGAAAATGATATGTTTTCTGTCTCTGAGCAATTTTTTTGTCCTTGATATATTTTGTATCCAGTCTGTATTTTTAACAGTTTGTTTGTAATACCTGTCATGCTTACTTATTTGCTGAAGGACATTTGCTCTCAGATTTTTCCATTCTGTGTCTGGCAGTTGTGTTTGTTACACTAAACCATAAAACTTCCTTCACCACTGCCCCTTCTTCATTTCCAGGTTCCTGAATTTATACCCAGGAGTAGTTATCAGTCTGTCACATACATAATCACAGCAAGTTCCTCCAACCATACTTTTGCAATGAGCATCTTTGCACAGGATTGCATCCAGAGGGTTCTTGAGTGTCTCCAGTGAGGGAGATGCCAAAATCTCTCCAGGCAACCTGTTCCAGTACAGGATCACCAGCACAGTGAAGAAGTTCTTCCTTAGGAACTTCCTATGCATCAGTCTCTGCCTGTTGCCTCTTGCCTGATTGCCTGGCTGCACTGAGAAGAGCCTGGCTCCATGCTCTTAACACCTTCCCTTCAGATGCTTACACACACTGATGCCTTCTGATCATCTTCATGGCCCCCTCTGGACCCTCTCAAACAGGTCCACATTCTCTTTATACTGGACACATCTCTCAAAGTGGGATCTCATGAATATGGGAAGAGAGGGAGATGTCACCTTCCTTGACATCACCAGTGGGAGCTCAACTTGTCTATCATGGAAAGCCCTGAGGCAATTCTCCACCTTTTAGCCAAAGGAGAGCAATGCTTGTAGAGGGAACAGAACTGTTTATCAGTTGACAAATTTGATTTGATCACGTATGGTTTGATAGAGTAAAAATGCTGATCACTGAGCATAGAGCTTACAAATTCCTATCATAACCAAGAAGTGCAGTTGAGGTCCAAACACTAGGACCTCATCTGGCTGCATGGTATCTGAGGACACCAATTTAAGAAATAAAACAAGAACATTATTTTCATTGTACATGCTTCTTCTTCAGACTCTTACACTGAACCTGCTGTGCAGGAACTGCTGGATGGGCTGAATGGGTGTGTGCCCCACAGATTTACTTTTAGACTCTTTCATCCAAAGAGAAGATACCACTGTGATAGTTCTAAATTCATTAAATGACTTAATCAATAAATTAATCCATGTAAACTGCTGCAAATTAATACAGCCAATAAAGTGGCAAAAGTGGCAAGTGTTGTGGGTTTGATCCATGCACATTGAGCAGCTTGTTTCCAAAGCATTTATTTGGAATCATGACAGATACTCCATGGAGGCTAGCTTCTGTAATTTGTTGGATTTCTTTAGAGAGTCTTGTCAATGCAAGAAATGTAGTCCACTCTGTGGCATAAAACAAATGTGTATGTATTTCATATGCTGAGGGTATTACAAAAAAGGACTGACCAAAATGAGCCTACCTTCCTCTTACCCCAAGGTAAGGAGTTTGCAGGAACTGCAGACTCTATACTTCTCAGATAGGATGTGCACAGAAAAAATATTGCTGGAAGGTGAGGCCAAATTGAATTAGTATTTCCCCATAATTTTGTATTTTTACTTATTTTTATTTGTAACTGAAAATTTGAAATCCTCAGCTTCTAATCAGATCCTTGGCAAAAATAGTTCTGTATAAATGTGAGATAGACGTGTAAGAACAGGTATGCTATGAGTTTGGAAACTTGTTTTACAAGTTGGTTAAACAAGTTTGTTTATAAGTGAATTTTTCCAGTATTCTCAAAGGAAAAGAAAAAAAGTCAATTTTTTTGAACAAATGCATTCATCTACATTTTTCACGCTTTGTAGCAGACATAATGTGATTGTGCAAGTTTGTGATGTGTGCACACAAAGATGCATACAAAGTGAAGTTATTATTTCATATGAAGAAATGACTGGAAATGCCGCCCTTTATGCCACTATCTGCAAGAAAAACAACAGACCACACTTTCTGACTGACTTTCTGTAAAATAGCATTTTACAGCACAGAACTGAAGAGAATCAACACTTCACTAAGTCATGATGTTGCCAACATGGGACCTTGGGGAGTGGGAGAGAAAAAACCAAGGAATGTGAATGGCAAAGAAACTCTCTCTCCAAAGCTCCTCTGGCATGCCTTTTGTTTCATTTTTTGGTCAAAGTCTCAGTCTCTTGCTTTACTACATATGCTCTTTATTATTAATGTCTTTGTTTTTCATGTGGAGAAAAAAAAATGCTTTTAAACACTGTGTATGTGTTTTAAATGGGTGTCACTACCAAACTCACTGTCAATAGCTAGTCTTACTTAATCAGTTCTAAAATATCATGAGTTAGGGCTCTTAATTGAGACTGGAAAAATCCAAGATAATTACCATAATAGGCTGAAGATCTCTGAGACTGAAGGCTTTAGAAGTCAGAGAAAATTGGGAACATATGTGTTCTGTCTGTAAGATTGTCCTATATAGGATATGGGAAAATGGAAATGACAGGCATTTTGCAATGTACAGTAGCATTTATCATAGGAGGAACATATGCATTTGTTTGTCAGAAGCAATGAAGTAAAAAATGACACTTAATTGGAGCTGACATAAAATGGCCTCATTAGCAGTACAAATAATATATGTGTGTAGCTTGGTTGTCAATAGGAACAAAACATATTTATTCTGACAGATGTATTAGTGTCTTTTAAGATTCATGTCAAGTTTTCAGTCAGGTTCACTCATTTAAAGAATGCCTTTTTTTTTTTTTCTTTTTTTTTTTTTTTTTTAATATGAGAGTGGTTGAACTGTAAATAATGTGTATTTCTAGGGTGCTGTGATAACACCAACAATGGACCACACTATGTCAATGCAGCCAGCAAGCATGATGGGCCCTCTGACCCAACAGATGAACCACCTTTCCTTGGGCACAACAGGAACGGTAAGATCACTATTTTTTTTTCTCTATTGCAAAGCATCTATTGCTCACTTAGTTTCCTGAGGTAATTTACTACTCTCTTCAGTGCTTTTCAGGGCTTCACCATCATACAGTCAGCATTAGTTATTACAGAAGAGAAATTACATAGTATGAGTAGTAAAATGGTAGGCCAACAAAACCTGGTCTATGTTTTAGAGAAATTATCTGTTCTAGTTCTCATGTAATTATGGAAGTACTGCTCTATCAATTTGGTTTTTTTAATTGTTTGCTTGTCAGTCTTGAAAGTTTTATACCACTGGGATCCAGAGTTCTGGCTTCATGGTAGGATCCACTACTCACTTCATACCATAGCAGCCAGCCACATGTATTTTGTTCCAGGCTTAGAAATGTGATTTTTGGTGAAGGCCAGCTGTGTTTCCAGTATATTGTATTTAAACATGCATATTTCAGCAACTATTTTCGAATTTTCTTTTTAAGCTGTGTAGGTCATAACCATTTAACTCCTCCTGAGTCAGAAAAGGCAAACCCCCTCTTAATTAAAATCATTAAACCTCTCTAAAAGGTTCCTAAAATACAGCAACTGCAGACTATAAATGGTGGTTTGATATGTGAATGTGTGCACACTGCATGTAATGTAAATTTTTACAAAAATCCAGCCATATATATTACACTTCTATATCTTTAGCACACATGCTCTTTATGTAATAATTTGATTAAACATGTAATTATATAACATTCTCTGTTATGCACTTACCCTTTTTTTTCACCACTGTTCTACTAGATAGTAATCTATAGGAACACTTCTAAAACTTTTTTTCAAACTTTTTTTTTCAAACTTTTTTTTTAATTGAATAAGGTACTTGATACACTTGCATCTGTACAAAGTTATTTAACCCACTATGTTGAGTCTCTTCCTGATCTATTCTCTTCACCTCCTTCTTCCTTGTATGTTGAATTTAATTCTAAGTCCAGTGTCTCTTCCCACTTCTTTAAAAATCTGTTAAGATCTAAGACTTCTGTATTTTTTCCAAAAAAACTTAAATATGATGATTTATTGTTCATTCCTGATACTTTAAATGTTGCATTCAAGAATCAAAATAAGTAGGAATTACATCACAATAATCTCAGCATTTTCCCCTTCATGAAATTGAAGGAAATACTTGGTCTAGAGAGAATTTCTGCATGTGTTAATTATTGTGATTCCAAAGCGTGTTTAAAAGTTAAGGCAAGGAAATGGAAAATGAATTCTGGTTGTGCTCTTGGGCAGCTCCTATGAATTTTTTCCTCTGCCTGTCATTTTCAATTCCATAACTCTCAACAGACATTGTCTTCTGCACTCATTGTCTCACCATCTTAATGCAAACTAGAAAATTCCCAGTTGATGTTCTCTTCTTGCCTGAGACCACTGTAACTGTGCTTACAGTAACAAATCCATCTGGGGAGTCAGGCAAAGCACTCTGAGAGGCAGTGGGTCATCCAGTGGGTGACAGTGAGATCCTGAGCTCATGTTACTGCAACCAAATGAAAACCTTTCCTTTCTTTTCCTAGCTCTTTCAAGGTCACAGCATTCCCTGTGATTATTTCTTGAAATGCATTCAGAGGTATAACATACAGGTTTATGTTTGCTATCTGTAAAACTCCTAAGTCATTTCCAGAAAACTTAAAGAGCAAGAAAGAGTAAATCATTGATGAGTGCTACAATATCCATAGGCTTTTCAAGCATCTCAAAGGACACCCTATTTTATCAGACACAGGATTTCTCTTAGTTAAAAAACAGCATCACACCATATTCAGTTTAAGTACTCATGCAAGCAGTATAATCACAGATGTCATCGAGAATTCCTCTTGTTAGGAATTCCTCCTATCAGAAATCATGATTTGGGCTGCCAGTAACAGTTTTGTCAGATGTATCCATCCAGACATGAAATTCATTCTTCAGTGTGTATTCTGTTACAGAAAAAAAAAAAAAAAAAAACAAAAAATCAAACAACCAGAAAACAACAAACCAACATGGGGAACACAAGCCATTTAGAGATAAGATTTATTTAGAGATATTTTTACTTCATTGATTTGGAATTCTGAGTTTTGGTCCAGAGAGAGGAGCATTGAGAGCATAAAGCATGAAGAATTGTGCCAAGTCCAAGACATGCTACTGTGAATACCTCAGCAGGACTAGGTTTTATGGGAAATAAAATATATAAATCATACATTTCTGTTATGAATATATTTTTCAATTTTTTTCCTTTAAACTGTGCAACAGAGTGTGATAAAGAGCCACCAGCCACCTTTCAAGAAACCAGCCAGATTTTTTTTTTCCGGCAAACAAGACAAAAAGTCACAAATAATTCTGCTCAAATAGTTCTAGTCACTGTTGGCAGTAACTCTGTCCCAATTTAATTTAAAAGCTTGCAGTATGCAAAGCAGTTTTTATTGGAAGGCTTTCATATGTTCACTTCCTTAGACAAAGCATTTTGCTAATTAACATAACATATTTTTCAGCCGAAACAGACCCCTGTGGTCACTTAAAGTTGACTTCAAAACCACCTCCACACTTGCCTGATTCAGGATGAACACTGGGTTTCTAAAACATTGCTTCAACAGAAAATCTATTCTCTAATGAGTGAGCTAGAGAAATAGCATAAGGGTCTATGCATCTTTGTGTCTTGTGGGAATTACTAGGTCTTTTGATGGTCCTTAAAAGATTAAAATACTCTGTCCAGGCTGGAGCCATTCCATCTCCCTTCACAGAGGAGCACTCTTTAGCTCTTTGGTGGGGGAGTAACAGCAGCCTCTGCCATTTCCTGCCTTAACTCTAAAAACTGAGTTTGAGTTTTGATCTCTCAGCCCTGAAGCACACATTAAAACCCTTGGGAATCTAGAGGGAACTTGCATCTCTCCACTTGAATATTTGGTCACCAGCCCAGGCTGGGCTTAATGCTGGTAGGGCTGTTCACTTCTGTCTGGGAGCATCCAATTCAGCAGTCAAAACAAAGGAGTTTTCCTATAGACTCACTCACAGTCAGCTGCATTTCCCTTGTGGTAGGTAAAGTCTTCCCCCTCAAAACACAAATAATTTAGTTTAGGAAAGAATTTGCCATGAATAGGGAAAGAAGTTTTCTTTCCATCCAAACTCCTGAAGAATATGTATTTAATTTTATTTAATTATATTTTTAACTTTTTTCTTATCTGTTACTGAATTGCTTGCATAAAATTAGACATCTCTGTTATACCAAGCACTCCCTAATCAGAAGGATGCCTATCAGGCTATCAAGATGCCAGGCCAAAAGAAAAGCTGCAAATCCATATTTGCTTGATTCCAATGCCAAAGGATGGGCACTGGAGGGAGAGAGGAGGTAAAGGTGTGCCATTCCTGGCACCTCAACCCTGTGTTCCTGTGTTGTGAGAGAAATTGGTACAGCATTTGAATGTCCCAGTTACTGTGCTTTGTGCTTTATCCACCAAGAACATAATTCTTTTTTGCCTTTATGAAAATCAAATTGATTTCTGCCAGTGAAAATGCAGTTTTTGTTGCTGATGAATTGAGAGGCACATGTGCTGCTCTGATCACTTCCCCATTCTGCTTGAAATCTGGAGTTAAGCAGACAATCTGCCAGAGGGGTGATTTCTGCCATATTTATATGTATTTTTCATAGATACCTCTTCACTCAAAAAGAGCAAAAAGCATTTACTTGGATGTGCTAGCTTTGGGCAAATACATAAAGAAAACCTAAGCTTAAATTATGTCAAGATTACAGCAAGAAAGCAATAGCTCTGAATATTCTGATTAAGGCTGACAACCCAGTCTCAGCTCCTACAATTGTATTAAAATTAAATTTTAATGCCAGAAGGCATAACGTGAGATAGACAAGGGGTTTAAAGCTTGATTTTTTTTTTTTACTAGTTTATTATTATTTATTATAGTAAGTCTTGTTTTTCCTATGTAATATCCATCTGCAATTAGGTCTGCTATTAAAAAATATACTGTAGAGGGAGAATAGAGTGTGTGAGTCTGTAAGGGTAGCACTGAGAGAGCAGCATTAGTGTGTTTAATAATGTATGGAGGCTGGAATTGTTCCATCATCAGCCTGTCACTCAAAATGTTTCCAATACAGCCACTGATCTGACATCTCTTTCGTAGTTTAATAATGTTGTGATTGATGCCTGAGTGGGTATAATACAAAAACCTTTAGAAATGTAAAAACTGAGCAGTTTGATCACTGCTTTTAGTCATTGCTGCTCAGCACTTCCAAGTTTGGCCATCAGCAGCAATAATCTGCCTCTTTGGTGGGAAGATTTGCTTTATTCTTTCTCCTCTGCTGCACTCCTCAAGGAAGTTTGCTGTTCTGCACTTTCTTGGTTGGGGTTTCCCTCCCCTCCCTGGTGTTAGCATCCATTTCAGATGCTGCTTGGGTTCCAGCTTCCTTCAATAGCTGGAGGCAGCCTTTGTTAGTCCTCATAGGCAGAGGGGTAACTCCAGCTTTTTCTCCCTCTCCTTTGGAAATGCCTTACTGTAGCCTTGTTACATCTTATACCTTTGAGGCCCACACCAATGGGACAGTCAGTAGGAGCCCAGTTTTTTACTAAAACTGGAAGTTCGACTGGGCTGCTTAATTGTTCTTCACACTTGGAAGTTTACTCTGCTTTGTTTCTAATCTAGAAACTTGATAGGCAACTTACAAAATAAAACCTCCATTGTGCTTTTTAAAGAACAACAACAACAAACTGTTTAATTGTTCCAGACATTCTGTATTAAAAATGCAGTCAGGTGAAAGAATTGCAATGACATACTGTGGGATCCTGTTGTAACTGCAAACTACCTAAACTCAGCTTTCCCAGTTCATAGTATCACTGAATTTTCTCAGTGGAATAGCAGGCTTGTTATGCAGGTACATCAGTCTTATCTTTCACTTTGTAAGTTCTTTTTGTTGCCAGCAAGGCTTGATGATATCTCCAGAACCCTTCAATGGAACAACAAGCTTGTTATAGGTTTTTTATCTTTTATTTCCTTTGGATACTCCATGGTCACCGGTGGTTTAAAATGTCACCTGAAGGCCTCAGCAGAATAACTGCTTTGTTAGATAGGGTTGTTTTTTTCCCTGTTTAATCTTCCATTCTATTTGCAGATACTACAGCTACATGGAGCTGAAACATCATCACATTCCCCTCATGTTTAGATCCTTGTTCAAAAAGTACTCTCTGTTATTCTAATTGTATGTCACGAGGTCCTTGGAGAGCTACAGGAGCAAAGTTTCTTTGCAGCCTTGTGCCTTTCACGTTATCAGGTGTTAATCTTAGAGCTCTTTTATTTTATTTATTGACTGACAGTTTCAGTTACTGTTTGTGTGGAAAATATAGAACTGAACCCATTTTAAATGAAATAGCCTTGTTCAGGCAGAAACTAAGTTCTTCCTTATCCTTTTACTCAGCCAAAGTCCAGGGCAAATGTAAGTGATTAACAACATGGAGCTACCTGGGGCAGGAGATCCATTTAAGGAGAATTGATTCTGGTTAGAAGGGAGAAGATCAGCATAAATTCTTGGGAGATTTATAAAAAACAAGTAATTCCTCCTGCACCTTTCTTCCCAAATACTCTCTTGAAAGGCAGTTCCAATTTACCTCGTGTAATTTGAGATAAAAAGGGGCACTCAGTGCAACTGAAAAGCACCAGATTCTGAGCAGTCAACAGGAGACCAAGAACTTTTATCAAGAAGGATTAAAACAATTTACAGAGTTGAATGCCACTAAATATTATTGTTAAATATAACAATCTTAAAAATAGATTCAGCATTTCTATAAGGAAATGGATGCAACAGTGGAAAAAGTGACACTATAGGCCAAATACCTGCTCAGGTGAGCAAGGAAAGGTGTGATCTTTTCCCTTTCTGGACCATCTTATAATTCCACAGACTCATGTAAGAACTGGGCAGATCAGCTCTTGTGTAGATGACACTCTTTCTGCTCATCTGTTTCAACATGGGTTCCACAGTCTGTGTTTGATCATAGCTGTGGTTAGATGGTATTTTTGAATGAATAGAGTTTATAAAATCATATCTCTGTAGTGTTCCCCCTTCTCTTCTGAATTCAGCTCTACTTTTCTACCATTTGTCTTTACCATCTGTAAGTTACCAGTGGCTTACTCTTTGCCTTTATGTGCAAGTGTGCCAATCTTCAAAGCCACTAAAGGTGACATTTACAGATGTAGGGAATGGAGGAAATTCCATTTTTGGTCCAAGCAGCGCTTCATCTGAGCCCAGCAGGTCAGTAGTTTTTTTCTCTGTGTTAAATTTTACCTTCATACAACACTTCCACAAATGAACAAAGTGCTTTTGTTGAGGACTCCTTGCCACTCTTTGAGGTATCAGCTACTGACTCAAAGTGACATTAGCCTAGATTCCCTTTCAGAGAAGGAATCAACTCCCTGATTGTGGTGATAAAAATACACATCAACACAAAGCAACAGTGATGGATCAGCAAAGCAAAAAGTGTAAGCCAAAAAAGCCCTAACTAAAATAACTTCATTTTCATCATCACACTAACCTCATTCATATAATTGATTTGCAGATGATTTCACATAACTGTAAATTAAAACATTAAGAGACTTGTTTCTCATATATTTTCTTAAATATGGCTGCTGCAGTTCCTTTTTTGTGATTTCTGGAAGTGTCACCTGGTGAATGTGAGTGCGGTTCAAAGCGACCTCTTCCAAGCATATTGTTTTTTAATTTAGTGATAGCCATGCACTGCATATAAAAATGAATTTTTTTTATTTTGATATAATGAATAGAAACAGAAATCTACAAAACTGGTAGTATCTGGCATAAATTTAGTGGTCTGCAGAATATCCCCTGACAAAAGGCTCTCTGTTCTCATACTCCCAGAAATTTTTGTTGATACCTCTCCTACAGATGAACCAAGATGATGAACTCATTTTGCTAACTACTAGTAGGTCATTTACCTAAATACTTTTAATTTCAAGAGGAAAAATATAATGTTCACACATTTTCCTGTGAAATTGTGCTGATGCTATAAATGACAGGGCAAGTTTTAGGGAGAGAAAGAATCCCTTTATTTAGCAGACAGGGAAATAGGGAGAGGAACAAATAGTAGGTTAAAAAAAAAACAACCTGAAAATAATTCTAGGTTTGAAACATCCTGCCACATCTACAACTGACAAACTCAATAAGAAGTGGAAAACAAAAGTACTCTAAATGTCAGGTCTGTCATCTGTATTTTCTTGATGTGTTTCTCTTTCATAAATGTGTTTTCTATTTTTCTATCAAGAAGAGAACTCTTTGCCTTATTAGAATGAAACTTTTTTTATTTCCCTGCCTGTGTTTAAACAAGGCTCAGGTAATTCTGATTGAAGTGAGGAATAGGACTTTCCAGAGAGGTAATAAATCCAAATAGAAGTGGTGAAGACAAGCTCTGTGGGGGCTCTTTAATACAAGGCAAGTTTGGGGAACTTAGAGAGGTGAAGGGTGTTTTTCAAAACTGTGGCCATGTAAAAAACAAGAAGTGTCTCCCAGAGGTGCTGCTTCCACAGCTCTTCTCTGCCAAGAGCTGGGAAACAGATCTGTAGTCATTTCTCTTCAAGTGCACACAAACATAGCAAGAAGTCTTGAAATCCTTGAAGAGGCTGTATTGTCAGTGGAAAAGAACAACATGATAGATTATATGGAAAACCAGCTGGTTTATCCTAAGTATTGTTACAGTCCTTCACACAGTATCATTTACGTCTAAGGTGAAGATCTGGGACAGTATCAACTTCAGAGAAAGATGTAAACTTTAGTTGAAAGAGAAGGGCATGAAGGTGAAAGACAACAGTGGTTTACAACATGATGTAAGTGCATGAAGAGTACCCATGGAAAGGAAAAGAAATTTACATGGTACTGACAATAAAGTTATGGAAGTAGAGTAGGGAAAGCATACAATTTGTTGCAGAAGATGTTAAGAACTAGACTGGTGTTTGAAATGAAGCATAGCAAGTTCATTGTTTGGGACATCTAGAACTCGACTGGACCAAACACTTTGAAAACCACAGGAGGGATTTTCAGGTGTTGACACAAATCCAGAGCAGTGCCTAATAGTCTTTTTTCATCTCCAACCTCTGGTTTTCATCACAAAGAAACATTGTTATTTCAGTTCAAAACAAGTAATATTCATTTAACTAGTGAGACTTCAGGATATTATAAAAACTTTTAAAAATGTTTGCTGAGCATGATGTACCAAGACCCAGAAAGAGCTGTGCATCAAAATAACATTTTATTTACAATGTCTGAGGTTTACAGTCAAAGAGTAAACATATGTTGTAACTGACCATTCACAGTATCCTCTTACTAAAAAAACATTTGGAACCAAGAGGTAAGATTGATTCATTTCAACATGTGTTGTGTGATTAGTAAGTATACTGCACTATTTGGATTATTTTTTTTCTTTTCAATAAGATTTTTTTAAGCAAAATGTTTCTGCTCTGAGCAGCAACCTTTGAATTACATTTCCCATGTTCTTTCATAAGGGAAATTTTTTAATTCCAGAGGCACTGGGACATTACAGAAACACTAGATTGCAGGTGTTGCAGTGTTGTGGATGGACACAACAAGTGTTGTGAAAACCCATACAATGGAGTTGAAAGTGAATTTAATCTGAAAGATGTTCAGTATTTTATGTATTTTAATCACAATGGAACAGATAACATAGCCTGTGTATTGGACAAACTCCTGGACCTGCAGCTGGTCACAAAAATAAAATTCCATTGAATTTCACTGCCTTTTCCCATATCATATCCCGCTGAATTTCAGCTCACAGTACATTTCACAGTTAATCCACATGGTTTATCACATGGCAAACTGATATCCCAAAGGTGTAAACTTCCTATATAACAAATTACCAGTGCTTTTACTAGAAACAAGAGTTATCTTTCTTGTTTCCTTCTGGAAAGAGCAGCCTGTTCGGGGTTCACTCATTTGTGAAGTAAGGTTAAATAAAGGAGCTAAAGGTACAGTCTTCATGCATTGTGTAAGACATTGGGATCCTGTACATACAGTGATTTCAGCCTGAAGTTCTCAGAAAAGGATAAGCTTTGTTCGAATGATTTACAATTCTGTATGGAGCTGTGATGGCAATAACCTCTGTGCCCTCTGATGGTATTTTATATCTTTGAGTTATGGGTGATTCTGTGTCAGAGCTATAAGTCTGTAGAACCCTCTTGCTCCTAAAAGACTCAGTTTGGGAGGAGAGTAGTGCTATACCTAATATTTACTATGAAACAGCTCAGTCAGCACTTTTCATTGAGCTGTAGCTAGGGTTTTGAGAGCCACTGTGTTGAGTGAATTGGGGAGTTTGTTGAATTGAATGTTTTTTCTAGAAAGGTGATGAACTGTTGAACACAGCAGATTTCTGCTGTGTGGCAGAGATGAGCCAAACCTCATCGGGATGGGTCCAGGGAGCACTGATATCACATCCTTTTCTAGTCCCATAAAGGACTGCCCTATCCTTCATGACATTTTATGACTTTTGAATGTGATAAGCATGCCTGTATGTTTCTAATTTTCCCTTCTTTTTAGTAGTTGTAATACAGCAACAGAAACTTTGTTAAGATTTTAGTATCTAAACAACCAAATTACTGTGCATTTGCCAGCCTCAACTCCCAGTTTTCTTTTGCTGTGTTTCCCTTGGGGGTGTCTCTTAAATCAATATAATATTTATATTACACAAACTGATTTCACCAATGCAAGAACTTCATGCTGTTTGGCTGTTTGTGTTCTCTGGCTTATGAACCACAGCTGTGTGCAGTGTTTTCAGTATAAACCAGAGGTGCTATTTCCAAAGTGATTTTTTTTTTTTCAACTGCTCAGGCACCTGACTGCTCCCTTCCTCCCATTTACTGTAATTTTGCTCTGCTGCCAGCCTTTTCCACCTAAAACACCTGCCCTTGACTAAAAATGAGTTGTATCTGTTCTTTTTTCAATTGCCATTTTTGACAGTGCAAATCAGAGTGATAAAAATACAGTAACAAAGGAAAGTGAGAATTGGGCTATGATGGTATTCCCACAGATAACCTTGCCTAGTTTATCCACAGAATCCAGATTGGTGCTCAAAATTTTAGTGTTCAAACATTTTTTCAAAAAGCTATTTTGTTGACTTTCTTTTAACAGATGTTCCTAACTAGCTTTAGTAGAACTGATTTCCTCCTAAGATAATGGACTTACCTCGGAATCTTTAGTTCTCTGGAAATAAATGGTTGTTACATCAAAAGGGCCATAATTTGATTGATTAGTATTATATTCCTATACTCATTCTATAAGATTATTGTATTGCATTAAGTTTATCTATAACTAAAAAATGCACGTAGCAACAATTCCAGATTTCCTTGGTGTGTTAGGAGACATAAGGAAATAGTAGCAAAAAATTCCACTCAGTGTGTGGCTTATTTGTTGAATAAGGAGGTTTTCTTATTTCATCTGTACCTAAATGATATTGAGAGCAGAAGAGTGCTGACCTTGCTGAAATATTTATTCTTTGTTTAAAACTGAATGTAACAGAGTTGGAAATCGGAAAATGATTGATGTAAAAATTTAAAGTAATTAATCTGCAGCAGAAGGCAAAGAAAATAATACATTTCAAGGCTTATAAATCCACTTTTCTCTTTCATTAATTTTCATACAAATGTCATGAGCAGTGTTATATTTTCTTGTGTTTCAAAACTGAAAAATATGGCTTAAGCACCATGGCATCTTCTTGAGCTTATTTTTAATACTAGGACTTTTACTTTATTGCATACACTATTGGATATGTCTTCCAAGGACTCTTAATTATATGGTTGCAATTACAAGTCTGGCACAGAAGTATAAAGTATTAGTGTCTCTCATCTATAATTGTTCTACAGAGATCTTTGCAGGCAGAGCTGATCCTATTGTAAACTAAGAAATTTCAGTACTTACTGATAGTTTGAAGCATTTATTTTTTAGGCAGTTCAGTTAGTTCAGTTTATGAAGCTGTGGCATCTCTATGGAAGTATTTTAACTCCATCTGTACATATCCTGCAGATTTATACCAAAAATTTCTTCTTTTTTTTTTTTTTTTTTTTTTATTTTCCCTAAGGTACAAATTATATAGGAGGGAATCTGTAGCATTTGCTGTTCCTCCCAAACACAACAGGTCTCCAGTCTTTTCAGAGACATCCTGAGGCAGAGAATGACAGCACCTATATTGCATTTTATATTGTCACAGTTTTTTAAAAATGTTAGTGAAACCTTATAGCATCACTTAAATAAATAATCAAATTAATGCAATTTCTTCAATTCCCTTTGGGGTAAATGACCTCCATACAGTGTAGGCTTTCTTACAATATGGACAGCAGCTCCTGTTCCAAACCCAGGGATGCTCAGTTGTACATTTGAGGCAAAGCCCAGAGTCTCAGTGTGATGGCCTGCCATAAACTGTTCTGGTCAAGGCAGCTGAACCAATTGGCCCATTCTTCTCAGGAAGAAAAGAGAAGATTTTACCACTTAGATTTGACTTTACTGTGTAGCAGTGAATCTTAATTGCTTCTCACTGAATAATCTGTAATAATCTGTCCTCTATATTAACAATAATGAAAATATTTTAAAGTAGAACTTTGCAGTTAACTCAGTGTTCTAGATTCCCATACCAAATTATATCATTAATGTCAAATACATTTGGCATTTATATTTCCCTGAGTTCACTAGCAGTATGGACAGCTGTGTCTTGGTGGTTGTATTTAATGTTTTTAATCTTGCTTTGTTTTCATCCTCACCTCCATGTAGTGTTCTCATGATCTTTACAACAAGCAAAAAAGTTCCATCCTGAGGCAAGGATGACAGTTAAGCAGATGCTGTTTGAGTTCACAATTACCATTCCTTCAAGGCTGTTAGGGGATATTACAGCTGGGCAGGTTGGCAAACCATCCCCCACACACCCTCCCATCCTAAGATTAAATGCGTTGTCCCTGCCATCAGCCATGAAGTGCAAGCAATCTGCAAATGCCCTTATTCAGCTTCAGCAATAGCCAGTTTTGTACTTTCTTAGTGTTAACTCTGCTAATTTGTATTTTTACAGTGTGACCTATGAGTTCTGTGTAACACTTGTATGTCAACAATGATCCTTCTTTGTAAGGTGAATCATGCAAAGTCCTATGGCTTTAAAGTGTTGATATAAATTTATTTGACAGAAAAATGGCCACTTTGTCATCTCTGTCATATTCTTGGACAAGGAAATCTGTGGTGCAGCTAGGACTTTGTCCACTGCAAATATTTGCACAGCACTTAATCTTTTTCTTTTTTTTTTTTTTTTTTTTTTTTAATAATATTGTGTATAAAAGGAAAGGAGAAAGGGAACATTATGCTGATCAGTGAGCGCCAGTGCAAAATGAAGATGTCAGAGCTTTCCAGTCAGTCCATGTGCCAGAGCCAGAAATGCATCAGAGGCAGAATGGGCAACCTAACCTAGAAATAGATAATCTGCAAAAAGAACAATAGAAAAAGAGCAATTCCCTGACTGGGCTGTGGCATTTAGAAGAGGCAAGAATTGCTTGCCTGTACAGGCTGGGGTGCATTTGTGCAGCGTTTGTTCCTTTTTGCATGATTGGAGCAGAGGGATCAGAAAAGCTCACTGAGAACTCCTGTTAGGGCTTGTGTATAATATTTTACATATAAGCCTTTAAGGAAAGCTGAAGATGATTGAATTTCAGTTTGATAGCTGTAGATGGGCTTTCTCAGCTGTGGTTCTTATTTTTTTCCCAGCAGTGTATGTTTCATCCATGCCTTGTCACCAGTATTTAAGAGAAGTACATCTCTTACCTTTGACTCCTGATCTCATGATGAAGGGAAGGGTTGAAGATGTTCTTCTAAAGCATGTGGGGGAAAGTGTTACAGCCTTCCTTTCTATTCCCAAGTGGAAATATCTGAAGCATCCCCAAGTATCTGTAAAGAATCAGTGGTGCCCTAAAGAGGAAAGCTAAATTCCATAATACAGATTTGAGAGAGTACAGGAGACTCTCTCTTGCTGACCTTATCAATTATTATAGTTTTGCTGTCATCAACAGTAATGTTCCATTCATCTGGAACTCCATTTGAGAGGGTGTAGTGTGGTAGAATTTTTTTGTCAGTTTTAGTGTTCCAGAGTGATTCATAATGTGAAATTAATATATTATTTAAAGTATACCTACACTTATTACTATGCATTGAGACATAGTCAAGGTATCTTGTTCTCCATCTCCAAGTTCTATTCATTTTATTTGCCATTTGGAGCATCTATCTTGTAACATTTTCAAGCTGTTACTATGCAGCTGAAAAGGAGGTGAAAAATTGTCTCTAAACTTTGTGCTTCATTCAGGTATAAATTTGAAAAATTCTATGACAATAGGAAACATGTAGGGATTGCATATTGAAATATCCTAAAGGATATTCCAGACTATCCTTCTGTAAATTGAGCACTGCATCTCTTGGTACATTTTTTGTTACCTCTCCTTTATGACAAGTAGCTCATTGGTCTGCAGCATTTCCTTTCTCTCTCTCTTGAAATGTTTTTGAGTGTGCACTGCTGCAAAACCTTCCTTAAAACCAGTCATGACTGGGATTTTCTCTTTCCTGTTTTCCCCTTTGCCCAGCCTTATCTTCCTTTATCTTGAATTTGCCTTTGGGGCCAGACTTACCTATGTTTCTGAGCTGGATGCAAAGTTTCCCAACCCCTCACTTCCTAGGTCTGCTCCCACCCCAGGGAAGCACAGCCTCGTGGTACTTGTGAGTGACACTGTAATACATTGCCTGGATGAGAGCTGACAGTGCTCTGAGAAATATGACAGTACCTCTGCCCTTGATCAGGCTTCCCATTTGAAAGTTTTCATTTTGGTAATTACATCCTTCCCAGATAGCAGCCCTAGTCATTGATCATACTAATATCATTATAACTGATTCCTGTAAGTCACCTTTTAAAGACACTTTCTATGGTTTCTTTTCCCCCTATATCTTCTTCCTCTGCAGTCACAGGATAAGACTCTTTCTGTCTACCCTTCATCTGATTGATTGGAAATGCCAAATACTTCCTTTCTGTATGGCCTGGTAATATACACATCACATTTCTTCCCTTGGGATCTTAATCAGAACAAGTAATGGCCTTTAGCTTTTCTCATTAGCAAAATGGAAAAGCACCATACCCAATCCATTAGAAATACAGCTTTGTAATATGAATTTATAGGAAAATGGCTGCGTGCCAACAGATATGCAGTGAGTTTACCTTAAAGGATTTTCAGGGGGGAAAAAAGGAAAGAAAAAGTCACCCTTTCTGTCTGGCTTGCAAACATTTTGAGCTGTTACTTATCATGCCTGTCTGTCAGGCATTTTGCTGTTGCTCCTTAAGTGCTGTTTGGACATCTCTGTCATATAAAGGGCATTTGTAAGGACAAAATATGAGGGTTTGAACATGTATTTATATTTTCCCCTATGTTGATTCCCGTCCTGGATTATTCTCCTCATAATCTCCATCAGAATTAGAGAGAGGGGAGGAAATTGGGAAGATTTTGTTATTTTGCTTTGCTTCTAATTTTTCACAGAATGTGCTGAGAAAATGTATTAAGAGCAACCATTTCAGCATACTCATCTATCAAGCTGAGACTGCTGCTACACTTTTTTTAGCCCTGTCTGAAACTATTTACAATCAGTACAGTGAGAGCAAGGACAAGACTGATTAACAGGTTTTTTTTCTCCAATGATGGGAATTGCTTTTTACTTGGCCCGATCTTCATTAGCACTAGAAATTATTAAAATTCATACACCAGCACTGAAAACTTTCAGTACTTGTATTTTGCAGAACTGTAAGAAGGTGTTAAAGCACAAATCCATACCAAATGATAATTGGATATAATTTGAATGCATGTGAGGTGATTCTGTCTCCTTTGGAGAACTAACACTGAAAGAGCCCAAAGAACAGCTTGGAATGCTGCTATTCTGCCAGCACTAAGACACATCTGTTTTACTGGGCCCTTCAAGCATTGCTCATGTTATTCCTGGTAAAATAAGCGCTAAGTATACCTATAAAGCTCTATTTAATAGTGTCTTATGAAAAATGAGCACTTGCACTTTTTTATTTTTCAAACAAATCTCATGTTTCCTATGTGTTAAGTTGCTCACCTGCACAAAGTGGGAGTTAAAGCTGAAGCATCAGGCTTGAGATCTTGGCTACTTCACCTATGGTTCATCAGCTGTGTTGATCACATTTCCCCAACAAAACAGTATCTAATAGTTTAAGAAAATACTATAGTGAAATAGTATGAAAGACCTGCAGGAGTCAAAAATGGGAAGCATTCTAAAGGGACCTCTTTGCAGGAAGCAAATTTCTGATTAGATGATGACAGGAGGGTTTAAGGCAAGGAGGGATGGATATTTTTGGAGTATTGGCATTTTATTTTTCTTCTTGCATTTTCTGTTTTGTTCTTCTGCTGGTCTTCATTGGGTTTGGTTGTTTTGTTTTTTGGGTTTTTTTGTAACTTTCCTTCTTCCTTACCTCTTCCTCTAATCTTTTGGATGAAACAATGACAAATTAAGAGAGATTCTGTGTAATTTTTATTTTTTACAAGCTTAAAAGTTCAACATTGTAAGCAGATTGTTACATGGTAGATAAGCTAATGACAAAGCAGTATAGTTCAGTCCACTCTGATAAAAGTCAAGGTTTCTCCTTTGCTTTTGTAGCCCTATTGCTGATATGATCTGATGTGTCTCAGAGATCCTCCCACAGCTGCTAATTAACATACCTAGGGGCAGACTGTAATATACAGTGACACTGCAGGGCATTGACTCTAATTTTAAGGTGATGCTTCTCCCACAAGAATTTCAAGAGTTTGTGGAAAGTGGGAGAAACAAGTCTTCCCCAAAAATGCTCTACTATTACCACCTACCACAGCCCTACCATGTAAGCAAAGCTTATAGTCATGTAAATACTTCTAAAGATTTTGACACAACAATTTTTATGCTAATGAGAAGCAATATTTTGTACTGCATCACTTTAAAACACTTTACTCTAAATGTACTGAAGTTAGCACCAGCCTTTAAAGCTTAGTATTCTCTAGTATCCTACCCCATCCAAGTATGAATATGGCTGATACTTTTGCTGAAGTTGCAGATAGAAGAATTGGCTGAGCAACATTCATGGTTTCCAGTTTGAAATCAATCAATCTTATGGATTGGGTTTCATTCTGATTCATCTTCTAAAAACTCAGAACAAACCAGAAAGATTCTCCCTTGAGCCAAAATTCCAAACAAAACTTAATTTTCAGAAACAATGCCTCATGCTGTTCCCAATACAAAAACTAGTCTGCAAGATCTTGGCAGCTGCCAACTGGCTTAAATGTCCATCTTGGTTTCTGTTAGTTTTCAGGCAGCAGCTGCAAAACACTCCCAGGATTTCATGTTCCAGAGCAGCCTCACCATGTCCAATGCTTGGGGCAGGCTTCCAGACCTCCTCCTGGGTTGGCTTACAGGTCTGCTTACTGAGGGCCTGATTAGTCTGGCAGCCAAGTCAGAAAACCCCAGGAATGTTACTTTGGTGAGGCACCTTGGTGGGATTGTCCTGGAAAAAAATCAGGGCACTGGCTTGAAGAGTGAAGAGGGAGTGCCAGTTTCCAGATGTGTAGGAAAAGGTAAGGACACCCCAGAGCTGTACACAAGAGCCTGTATGAAGCAGGGCTTGCAAACTCCCTACTCAACCACACAATCTCTGAGCTGAGCTGCCTGGAAGGCCTGGGTGCATGATTTGTGGCACCTTTATCCACACATGCCCAGCAGCAGGCTGATTTTCCTTGTATCCTTAGGCATAAGGGCCCAGCATTTCTGAGGGGATGTATTTCCCCCTGCCTAAGCCTGGACTGGCATGTTCACCATCAATTCAGGAAAGCCAGCTGGCAAGGCATTCCTGGCAGCACTGTTTGCTTCCAGGGTAAGCCCCAAAAGGTGTTTCAGGCTCACTGAACAGCTGAACAACTTCTCCTCCATCTCTGGATGCAGGGTACTGGTGAAGAGCAGTCTTTTTTATGAAGTATTGAAATGGTCTCTGAGCTGCCCTGCCCTCCCTTCCTTTCCCACAGTGAAATCTTTAATTATACTTAGCCAAATAGTTTGGATTCTAGGGATCTTTCAGTAAAGAACTGAAGAATACCATGCTTTAACTGCTCTTAACAACATCCAATGTGTACATTGGTGGTATAATTCTGTTATCTTACTACCTTTCCTCTGTCTGGCATTACTGCCTTTTCACACAGGAGGTGTTGAAATTCTTCCTGTTTCTAGGAAAACTGGAAATACTAATATTCATATGCCCTTTTGTCTGTTTTTACTGTTCTTTTTGGTTCAGTTTAGCTTCCAACTAATTGTCCTGGCTTTCATCTGCTTCATTCTTGGACAGCTGGCCCATGAGCTGTCCACTTTTATCTCTGGCCTGGAAGAGCAATGGAAAGTGCATGTGATGATTGATGAGCAACTGTTATTTAACAAGTCTAAGCAGTTCTCCTTTTGTTTTAACAACTTCATCCATACAGTAGGGACATTTGCACACAGCAGTCTGCTTTTCTTTAGACTCTTCATAATCATGGAGGTTTAATAGCATCTAGAAGAGAGTTTACCTCTAGAAAACAATTATTTGTTCATACAAATGAATGTGTTATTAATAATAGCTCAGTGTGCTCATATGTTGAAAGATTCACTGACACTTTTTAAAAAATTATGTTAAAAATATGCAAATGTACAGATCAGTTTTCCTTCATCTTACTAGCAACCATTCATCAGGGACTAATTGGCAGAATTGCAGTTAAACGGAAATGAGAATTTCCAGCTAAAGGGGTGCATAGGGAATTTTTAAGTATCAGAAGGCACAGTTATAATTCTGCTGCATCACTCCTTCATTCTTCAGTATACAGGATCTGAAAAAATAATATAAATGTGACAGAATCTCAGTGATTTCCAACCCTGGTTGACCAAGACTGATGCGGTATACTCTTATGTTATGATACAGTCACTATACCCTGATTTTATATAGAGTGCTGCACACAGGACTGTAATAAATCAGGCACTAGCCCATGCTCAGAAACTTGCCCCAGAGAGCTCATAATGTGCATTCATAGAACAGGTACATAGAGGGTATTAGAAAAAAAAAGCCTTTCTTGTAGAGAAACATGTAAGAACTGAAGAAAATAAGAAAATACAACAAATTGCCAGAGTCTTGTTCTTTGTTTTAAGCACAGAAATCTTCCTTCCTTGCAAATGTACCAATCAGTCATATGGCATTATTCAAACTATGCAAAAAAATAAAAGCAGTTTTCACATCTTAGGGCTGTTCATATATGCAGTCATACATGAGGGATCAGTTTACATTTCTGTACAGTCTCCATGGGTCCCCACCTACAATGTCACAAGGAAGAGTAAAAAATATCATGAGCCTCAGTACACACATGGACTCCAAGGATCTTTGGCACCCTCAGGTCAAGCTCCTAAAGGAAGTTTCCAATTAATGAAAGATGCAATCAGAATTGGAACTTATTTTCACATCCTGATGAGTTTTCCTCCGTTTCCAGCCTTTTCACACATTGATGGAATATCTGGAAGTGGTTTGAGATTTTTACTGAGTTCATTGGTAGTGCCAGGCTTTAGACTAAAAAGTGGTTAAAGTGAACAAGCCAGTTTTTTATTTATCTGTTTATACTGCTTGCCTTTATTGCAGTTTTTACAAAGTGTATGCTAGTGAGAGTGTGGTGCACAGCTGTATGTGGGGATCTGACTGATCATGTATTTATTTACTCTAAATAGTTTTATCTGATTAGTCCCGATCACTCTGCTTTAGCAGCAGGACTGAATTTCAGAAAGAAGAAAAGGGATGGGGGGGGGGGGGTTAGCTCATCAACACTTTTTCTTCTGTACCTTTGTGTTACTCTGATTTCCAAAGATAGGAATTTGTGAAGGATGTTTAGAACTCCTGAAGAGAAAAGGAGATTAGTTTGCAAATATAGTTCTTGAAGTTATTATTCTCTCTACCTTCATTTAACTTGCTCAGAGAATTAGGTAACATCTCATTAGGAAGGTTGAAAGGGAATTGATAGCCAGCATTCCTAAATACATTTGTATTACTGAGCAGCAGGGAAGGAATGTTAAATCCTGTAAAGATTTCTATTCTCTGCCTGAACAATGAGTGCAGTGGCCCATCGATGGGATTCTGTTAAATGACAGAGCTGTTCTTGATAGGGCTATGGTAATTGTGTGGTAAAATGGAATTATATTATTATATTTTAGGCCTGGATGATAATTATTAGCAAAATTATTATAATATATGCAAAAACTTCGTATCATTTATTCTCCTATTCTTTAATTGGGAGAAAGTGAAATTAATAACAGCCATTGAATAAGTACAGGATTGAGCTGGAAAATGAGAATGCTTCTGGGTAGCAAAAGATATTTTAGGTTTAAAGTGAAAACTGTGGCAGCTGGATATTGTGTTTCACTGAACTGCCACTGGCACTGATGAACTAGATGGTCCTTTTCTTTTCCTGAGTTCCCATGTCTCCATGCCACACTATGGGATAAGAGGACACAGCTAGACAATGTTCTTTTCTATTGGAGAGCAGGGTATTTTCAAATGAGAAGGTGGAACCAGAGAGAAAAAAGCTGTGGTTTTATTCTATATTTCATTAAAGTTAAAACTGCTTGACAATGGTCAAAGAGAGATGCAGTTTTTGTTCTGTGCAGGGAAAGAGATTTGAAAGTGGAAGGGGAGGTTTCCTTCATGGGGTAAAAAATAAGAAATGGTAAAAAATAAATTCAGCCAACAGACTCATTTCCTTCAGTTTTCCAGCAATGCAAATATTCTCACATAATTCTGTTAGTGATGCAGTGTCTAGACTTCTCAGATGGTATAAAAGATAAAGGGAAAAAAAAAAAAAAAAAGTAGAAACATATCCTGGCCTTAATTCTAGGAATCCTGCAAAACTTAGTCATTATCACTGTACTATAGCTCAGTGGTGATACGAAACCACAAATAGTCATTGAAGACCAGATTCTGGAATCCTTGCTTATTTCAGATACATGGTTTAGCATTTGCTCACTTTAGACATCCCATTTAATCAATCTCCCTTTAGCAGGCTGTGGTGGTTGGCGTAAATGCTCACCAGCAAATTCTGGTACAAGGCTGCTGCATTTTGGGTCTCACCTTGACTGAAAAGGCTCTGTGTCTTCTCAGGAACATGAAGGCTGATGATATAAGGAAAGAGATCTTTGATTCTTGTAACAGATGTACATTGATATAACACCAAGGCAAAACACCAGAAAAGACCATTTGCACAAAGAATGTATAAAAGGCTTCTTTAACACTTTTTCCTCTCTCATTGCTGTTTGTCCTTAGTAAGTCTACTGGTTCTGAATGTTATTTGAGGTTTCCAGATTTACTGCAACCTATCTGTTACTATCTCATTTTGTAAATTCTGTTTTGTCTTCTTTTTATGGGGAAACTTATTCAACATTGATGAGATTATTAACTGTTGTCACTCTAAAATCTCACAGTACTCACAGTGACTGAGAGAGTTAATGCATCTGCAGCAGCCTCTGTCTAATCACAGCTGTGTTATTTTATAGGCAACTAGGCCTATAAATAAAACTGAACTTTAGGGTGGTTTCTTATACATTCTGTTAATGATGGCCTTCAGAATTTAAACAGAGTGTGCAGCCAAACTCTTCTGGTGATGTAAATGAAATAGTTTGGTCTTACAAGAGGCACTCTTTCAGGCATGTCTCAGCTGAGCTTCAGTGACTAATGGCTGCTGTAAGGGGTGTTTGCTGTGTACCTCAGCTGTTAGGCAGATGCCTGACTCTGCATTAACCTGGGCCTGAGAAAAGCAGGCTAAGAGCTTATTAGGGCAGATGAATAAATGGACATTACCTGTGCCACCGTGGCAATGTAAAAGCTCCTGCCAATTCCCTGCAGGTGACTGAGCTCCACCTTTGATGGGTGAACCATATTATCCTGCTGCAGCATTCTCCCTCACTCTGCTGGGTACAGGCAGCTGCCTTCCCCTGTTTTTTATTTCCCAGTGCCTGTCACCTTGTATGGGTTTGGTGTTTGCTGCAGGCTTAACACAATCCTTGCTGGAGCCAGGATGGGACATGGTGCTGTTTGCAGATCTCGAAGAAGTGATGCTGTTCTCTGAATTAAACATGATTCTTCTTGAGGGATCTCATTTTGTCCCCTCAACCACCTCCTCATTTGTTACCTCATTGCATTTAACTCTTTGCTGTCACAGAGGGTAGTATCTGAAAGGAGAACAGAGGTGTAAGGGTACATTAACACTCTTGTTTTCTAGTTATATTTTTCCACACATTTAAGTAGTTTCAAAATGGTAAGAAACAAAGGCATGAGTAGAATTGTTAATGTAGCATATAGACTAAATTGGTACCTGATAAATGCAGTCTGAATTAAGCAGCTAGGCATTATAAAACATGAATTATATTATAATACTGCATGTCTTCAGTGCTGAGAGCATTCATTCTCTGTACTGTATGAAGAAAACAATAGTTTACAAGCAAATTAAGAGTCTATTGCCACCAGCAATGTAGTAGTTTTCTGTAGAAATTACTGGCTTTTAAAGGATCAGACTGCCGAGAAAAGCTCCCTTATAACCTCCAGATCCATCATCTCTGCCTGTAGAGTCACTATTCATTTTACTGTCAGAAATGAGCAGCTTCTACTTTTAGATCCACAAAGCCTCTACAGCTGTGGAAGAATGAACAGTGGTTTCCTCTGCCTTGCACATACCTTGTTGAATGACTGATCATGTCACAGCTCAAGAATCTTTAATCCTGGTGGAAACACATGACAAAGAAAGGATGCATTTGGGTTTTTCAGATTCTCTTATTTCAGTGCTCATAATATTAATATTTAGTGGATTTATCTGGGTGCTGCTGAGCTGAGTCATGCTGTCTGTTTCACACATAGTGTGGATAAAGAGCTGTAGTGAGTGTGGTTCATGGAGAAAATAAATGTTGGTGATGGCCTTCTGACAGATGTCTTCTTTGTTTGCCATCTGCCTACTTCCAAGTTACATGAGGTTCTTGAGGTAGATGGGAAGCCATGTGCAGAGTATGTACATTTACAAGAACTGTAATCCAGACTGAGCTGCATTACAACAGTCCCTCAGCTCAAGGATGTCCTTAGACTAGAATTTTCATCCTGGGTGGTCATAAACTGTATAGATATAAAATATTTAACTTTTTTTTTAAATCTCAGAATGATTTCTGAAGTTTTATTCTACCTCTTAGCATGGACTCTACTCACTTTAACAGATCCAGAGCACATTTTTTAATGGAATATCTGGGTAAAGTGTCTGGGGGACCCAGGGAGAGACACAGATTCCAGAGTGGTCTCATTGTGTGCTGGATATGGAAGTTACTGAACAGCAGTGTTTAGGAAGCTTCTTGCTAAACAACCAATCATGAATATTCATGACAAGGAATTCAACTCTTGCATTATCCAAACCCATTGGTGTAAGTATCAACACTGACATTGTGCCTTAGCACTGTGTAATCTTTATTTATCCCATGAGATCAGAGAATTAGGATTATGTAGTTCAAAAAGGAAAGAAATACATGTAAACTTTCTTGAGCTAATGTCAGTTATAATAAAAATTAATCTATCTCCTTTTTCATTTACTGTTAGTAAACAAACTAAGCTAAAGCAGCTTCTCAGCACTAGGCTTCCCTGGCAGAAACTGATCTAGCAGGGCAGACACTCCCAAATTCATGTGGTCTCAGCTGGAATTCCCTGTGCTGCATGTGAGGGGACTTCAGATACTAGACACCAATTATGTGTCTCTGAGAACTAAGTTGTAGTTGTCCTTTGTGGGTGGGTAAAGATTTTTACTGAAGCCTCAGTGAACCCTTCAGTGAGACCCTGGAGACAGAGAATCAGTTCCAAGCCCAGTAACATGTTTAATTGTCAACCCAATAACTCTTGCCTGAAATGGTGAGGGCATCTTTACATTTGTAAAGAGTAGGATATAAATATGTTTGGACATTCAACTGAAGGGCACAATACCTGTGTACCTGTGATACAGACCTCTACTGCTTTGTGATCCAGGGCAGTTTATTAAGCACCAGTATTCTGTAGCACTGAGCCTTGGCTAAATTTTCCTAGGATCAAATTCTTTGCCACAATTACTGTGTCTTCATTTCTGCCATTGGTGGAACTAATTTGGCTAATAACGTTTTTATTTTTAACTGTAGAACTCTAAAGGATTTATCAAAAAAATTGAACAACCATTAGTACAGACATTTAGACATGCATTACATTATATACAGGGGAGAAGTCACTCCCCTACAGTTCTCCAGGGAGTCTGGCAAGTAACTGGATAGCTTTGGTCTCCAGTGCTTTAAATCATTGCTGTTTGGCTGAATTCAGCTAAAATTTGTGCAAAAAAAAAAAAAAAAGTAAACCAGGAGGTGTGAGTATCTGAAACAATCAGGGCAAGCAGGCTTTGGCCAAGGCCGCTAGTGACACTCAAGTCAACAGTACAGTTTTCCCTGGAGATTGTCTGGCAGTGAAAGAAGCAACATGAAGGAGGCTGGAAAGTAAGATCAGGATCTGCCTCAAGAGATAAAAAATAATAGAGTTAGAAACTGCCCAACTACTGAGAGCAGAGCTTTTAGAGTCAGTGAAGACATCAGTTAATTCCCAGACAGTTTCCATTGTTGTGCTACAGAACACAGTGCCAAAGGATTTTGCAAAAATGGAGTGATCTGAATTAAAAGGCAGTTGAAAAATTTAATATTTGTGTATTAAGACACATGGGCTTGTGTGTAAGGTCAACTGCATCTTATAAGAGTCTGAATGTTGATCTTCTGCCAGGCTCAAGGAAGAAAACAGAGGAAGTTCAAATTGAATGATACCACTTTATTATTTAAATTAACACTTTCAAATAAACTCAATATATATTTTCACAAGTGAAGCTAGACTGCATGGATGTTTAGAACCCTTGCTGGTCTTTGCAGAACTCTAAGCATGCATGCTTCAGGTTAATGCTAAATATTGACAAATTTAGAACAATGCTTCACAGCAGATGTCTTCCCAACATGTGAGGGCAGCGTTACAAGGCAGAATGAATGGAGTGGAAGCAGCTCTGCAGCACCCTGCTGGAGCATTCTCATTAGCTCTTAATCTGTGAGGCAGGAGAGCAGCCCAACTGCACTGAGCACAATAGGGAGAGCTGGCCTAATGCTTCTGGTGGGTTAGCCTCCATGAAAAACGCTATTGAATTCTGTGCTCCTCATGAAGAGCAAGGAAAAAGAGCTGCAGAAAAACATGGCCGGATATAGGCACACAGACACTGAGGGCACTCCTGCCTCTTTGCTCAAGTTAAGGAAAACACTGTAAATTTGGGGGAAAAGACCGTGATGAGTCTCAACACCATATGCTGCTCATATTGCAAGTATGCATTCTATGTCACATAAGATCCTCACTTATCTTTTTTAAATAGAAAACAATTTCACTTAAATACTTTTTATTTTCTTCTACTTGAAAGAATTCTTCAGAATTTAGCTGTGAGATTCTTACATATGCTGTTGTCATTCCCTTAGGCGTTTCTCCAGCATTGCTGCAGTCTGCACCCCACTTTGCAATTTCATAATGCATGTTTGTGACAGGCATATCAAACCATCCAGTTAGTTTAGAATTGAGGTGGGAGAGTGCTTGAAATGTAAATTTTACTATAAACAGCGGAATAAAATCTTGCAAGCACTTCCTAGCTCTGCCAGGAAGCAAAGCTATATTTAACTCATTTTAAAATTCATCAAATACATTGTGGGCTGATTCAGATCTTTGGTGTGTCTTTGAAGATAATATGTAGTGGAAGTGTCATACAGTCAGTTGGGGGATTGGGCATATTCTGAGATTCTTGTCAGTGAAAACATGTAGTTAGGACTGGCTTGTAGAAAGAAAAGTACATATAGATCTAAGGACTTAATATCAATACTTTATTTGAAAATTTGAACTATGACTGTTGCATTCAGTTCAAGATATATTTGAGAAATGTCATACATAAAGAAATCAGTGCCATAACAATGACAAAATTCACATGCACACATGAATTTTAAAAAAGACTGTCTTGTAGTACTTGGGAGAGTCAGTGTTTCAGATAAGTTAATACAAATTGTTGCTATAATAATTTGCACAAGTTTCAAAATGCATAGGAAAGATCCCTGGATAGTAAGAATAAGCCATAAGAATTTAGCTAAGGTACCTTTGTACAAAAGGAGAAACTCCAGATGGATCTTACTCTCACTTTATTTCTCCTGTGTCAGATGGCACCTATCTGCAGCTTTGTATCCCTGTGAACTCAACTGCTGCTGTTGATGGGGTTAAATACAGATTGGAATAAACCTCTCAAATTTAATGCTTCACGTTTTGTAGATGTCATTAGATAAGGTCAATAAGATTCCAAAATATTGTTTTGACTGCTTTGTATCTGTAAACACTTACATGCTGCTATCATGTCTCCACTCACTGAGGTTTTTGTAAGTACAAATAGGAGTCTCTCAGTTTTAGAGAATAATCTGCTTCTGTCAGTGAGTTGTTTGCTATTGCCTATATTCAGATGTGACTTGAGTTTGAAGTTCAAGATTACAGTGTTTTATAGCTGGGTAAGTTGTACCATTACCTAAAGTCCTTCCTTAAAAGAAATAATATGCTATACTCTAAATGGGAAATTGAACTAGTATCATTCTTCTAACGTGGTTTTATGTATCTTAATTGTGGTTTTCTACTGTTCATTTGCTTTTGATTTGTTCTAGTACATGACTGCTGCTGCACCTATGCAAGGGACCTACATTCCCCAGTACACTCCTGTGCCTCCAACAGCTGTCCCTATTGAAGTAAGTTTATCTCCATCCATGAAAGTAGAGTGAAGGGGGAGTAGAACTCTTATTTATTATGCCTTCTAGCACCTGTTGTTTGAAAGGGGCCTAAAGGTTCTTTATGGAGTGGTGGCTGGAAGCTCCCAGCTTTTTAAATGAGGACTGCACATTTCTTTCTCTTTTTGTTTTCTTTCTTTCTTTCTTTTTCCTTCTTTTTTCTAACCCCTCTTTTTAATTTTTTTAATTATTTGGAAGGGCTCTTGTTTTGCATTTGTTTTTTTTGTACAGCAGGACATGGAATAAAAACATCAGTGATTATGACTATTTTTTCCCCATGTACTTGGGAGGGAGATGGGAAGAGACAGGAAAACAAACCCAGCAGGCAGACCACGAAACCAAAAGAAATTTCAAGAAGAGAAGATTGCAAGAGGGTTTGATGCTGTCCTTAGCAAGCATAGGTAATTGCTGAAACATTTAGCCACCAGAAAAAGTGATTGAGCAATGGAAACCTTCCTCTTGTATATACAGACGTGGAGGATGCTGCACTGACTGAGTGCTTTTCATCCTTGAGGAAGGATTCGCTCCCTCCCTCCTTGGGGCTGAGTCATGCTGATGACAGTCTAATGAGTAAGTATTTACTCAACCCTGTAGACACAGGCTGTGGGAGAGCGTCAGCTTGGCCTCCACTTCTGTGAAGCTTCATGAGGGCAGCTGAGCACAGCGAGAGGAGGGAGCCTTGGCATCCTCTTCCCTGTGTGTTTCTCTTTGGCACTGCCCTCTTTTATTAACAACTTCTGCCCTGCTCTGGGGTAAGGCAGGGAGTGCCAGGGTCTCTGTACTTCTGTCTTCATCTGTGTGGACTTTGGATTTTGTGCTATTACTACTCTGTGCTTTGAGGATGTGAGTTAGTGGTACTGCTGGCATGGCTTCACCAGCAGTCAAGTGTGTTTATCCTGTTTTCTCCTAGTTCTTTGCAATTACACCCAGATAAGGTCCCACAGGAAAGGCTACTACCATTCTGTCATACTGAGCTGGTTGTGTTTTGGTCTTTTTTCAGCCTCGGTATAATTTTGCCCTAAACCTCATTTGTTTGCAAATGCACTGTGAGTGCCTCTTTTCAAGTGCCATTTTTAAGTCTAAATCAGGTAGATACAAATCTGAATTAAAATGAGATGGTAGGATAGAGAGTGGCTCATACCACAGGATTGGCTGCACGCCATGCTGACCTGTCCAAATGAGAATTAAGGTTAATTTAAATTACTTGTCGAGCCATCCTCCCCATCACTCACTAGTATATTGTAAAGTAACTCAATGTCATAATTATTTGCTATAATAATCAAAATATTATCTGAATCTTTAGCCTGTTTTGATCTTATACAGTGATGATGATTATTGTTAATGTTTATCTGTATTCATGAACCAGGACCCTACCATGCTGGATGCTCCACAAGCAGAGACCAAAAAATACAGTCTCTGCCCCAGAGAGCTTACAATCTCAAGATGAGATGGACAAAAGGAGAAGGATAAAGACAAGGAAGTAGACAGAAAAAGAAAATACTGGCAGTCTGCTAAGCAATAGATACAAAGAATTTCTCAAAAACAAAGCTGATATTTTAACAGATGCTTTAAAATAAACTACCTGTTGTTTACACAGGATTCAAATAAAAACAAAGCAAGTGCTTTGTGCTCCCTCTTCTGGCTCTGTTGAGTGCAATAGAGTAATAAAGCATGCTCCCTGAAGAGACTTGCTATTCATGTGACCAACACACCAAGCATGAGAGTAGAGGAAAGAAAATGTCTCTTGCTTTGAAAGCATACAAAAAACTTAAACCAAGTATTATTCAGACTGTCTAAATAGGATAAGAAATTGTGCATAATGTTACATTCATGAATATAAACATTTATGTGCTTGCTTATCTACTTTTTGCAAACATATAAACAAAACAAAACTTCATTGGAGCTTTGACTTAACAGATTTAAGTGTAAAGCAAATTTATTTTTGAAGGGAACATGCATAGAAACTGTGTAGAAGAGAGCAGCATTCTTTTAAGGTGACTAAAATTCTGTTGGATGTGTAGTAAAGTGGAAAGCAGTGGGGCTAGATTCTGATTTTATTGCATTTTAAATAAAACAAAATAAATGTGAACTCACTGTGAAGTTGGGGTAGGTAAGCAAAAATTAGAAGAGGCATATATATGTTGTGAAAAAAACAAGTAAAACCGAGAATCCACCAAAATCAGAAGATTTGTCTCTAGCTTTGAATGGGCAGGGTACTGCCCTCAAAGGGGAAGGTATTTTTCACTGCAACCTGTGAGAGCAAAATACTACTGGTAGGCTGAGAAAGCTTCTTGTTGCTGAATTAGCTTTCTAAAACTGATGGAGTTTGTTGTGTTAGCATGTGGTTCTGCTACCTCAAACTCTCTCTAGGGAAGTGCGTGAACGGTGAGCTGGTGCTGAGCTCTTTCACGTAATTCACTGCCGTGAGCAAAATCAGTAAGATTTTCATGTTCTCATTTGATTCCCTAGGGTGTTGTTGCTGATACTTCTCCACAGACAGTAGCATCTTCATCACAGGAAGCCAGTGGTCAACAGCAACAGATGACAGTGGAAACATCCAGTGAACATGCGCCTGCATATTCCTACCAACAGTCTAAGTAAGTAGGCATAGGCTTTGTCAGAAGGGTTTACTTCTTGATTATAGCAGGCCAAATTTGACTCCCTCTTTCAGAAATATAAATTCTGAATAGCTTTGTTAAGTTCAGATGAATTCTGGATATATAGAAGTGTAATTAGCAAAAGGTTTTGGCTGGTGGCCTCCATTTGGCAAAATGTCCTTGAGCTCCTGCCCACAGTGCTATGCTCTCTAACTGTCTGCTGCTTTTCTGGACTCAGAAGGATGTCAACAACTGTGTTAACAATCATCATGCTGGGCTAAAGCAGCATCTGGCATCAGAGGTTAAAAAGGGCTTAAATTTTGCAGTGGTGAAAATATTGGCACAGTGCACATTGGCACGTGTAATGGTTTCCTTCTGAAAGTGTAATGAGGCAGTATAAATTACCCCAAGTGGGTATTTGTGATCGTGCAAAACTGCCACGCAGACACAAATAGGCAGGACCTGGAAAGGGAAGAAGAAGGGATAAGAAAGAGGTGGGTAGAAGCACTGTTCAACCTGTCTCCATTCTTCTGCTCCCTTTGTTTACTTACCATGGAATACCTTGGAAAGTTTAAAATTTATAAACTGACAGCTGTATTTAGAACTTCTAAAGAGTCCCTTCATCTTCAAAATAATCCCTTCAAACACAACTTCTCTTTGCTACAATAAAAATCTTCACAAAGGGAAGGTTACATAGTGACAGAGTGCTCACTGGGACTGATAAATGTTGGACAGATTCTAGGAAGGAGCACAAATCCAGTCTTTCATTAATACATGTATATTGAACACCAGCATCACATTGAAAATAGAATTATACATGTTTTATTGTGGGGAAGAAAGCAGAGAAATAGCCAGACAAGAAATACGATAGATATGTCAGTCAATGCATCGTGACTGTACTTACAGAGGCATCAGATATGAGCTGGTATAGGAAAGATTAGAATTATACCAATTTGTCAATTGCTTTACTTCATTTTTGACCTCTGGAAGTGGAAGATGCCTGTTTGTCTACCATATGAGTATCAAGTGTTTTCAGATTTATGTGTTTTTGACCACCATAAAAGAGAAGACTTCTCTTTTTTTGTCATATCTGTTTGTATGTACATATTGCAAAAACAATCAATCACAAGCTACCCAATTGGAGATACAGATTATGTATGCTTATTCTTTCTGGCTGCCAGTCTCTACAGCACCTATTAATAAATGATTGCAAAATACTTACAGAATATGAAAGGCAAAGGGAAAAATACATGTCTGTACCATCCTATTGGCTTGTTTTAATGAGTGCGTTCTGTAGCATTTGGGTCTGACGATTTCTGTGTCTCAGGTCCCTTTCTCTTACACCTTAAAGAAAAAGGACTTAGGTCTAGAAGCCCTCATAAGGTAGCTGTGAGCTGTAGATTCTGGCCTTTTTCCAGCATAGGAGAAAACTACATTGAAATTCTTCATTGAAATGGGTGCTGTGTTTCTTGCTCATGTGGTGAATTCCCTGAAAATGAGATCCCTCATCTTTCCTTGTCAGCTACAGCCTTTTTGCAGTGATGGATATACTTGTAATGGAACTGGCATTTATATTCAGAGGACTCTCTTTCTTTTTTAATCAGACAGGCAGATCCACTACAGATTTTTTTATTATGCTTATTTCAGTATTTTTTTAATCTGAAATGGGCCCTCTATTTATATCTGCCAATTGCAGGCAGAAATGCAGTGTGGGAAGCTGTAGAAACAAACCAAAATATACAAAATCTCTGTCTTTAAAAAATAACTTCTGACAAAATATTCCAGTAACCATTAATATAAACCAAGTGAATTTGTTTTATAACTAAAATATTATTTTATTATAAATATTATAATAAATATAATATATCATAATCTATAATATTATATGATATAATATATATTATATTATAAATATTATAGTATTTATTTTATTATTACTCTGCTTTTCAAAGGGCGCATTTATTAATAATAAACATCATGCCAGATATAAAACAGTGATTGCCAACGTAAGATATGAGAAAGTAATTAATATGACTGGAAAATGATTCTGTCAGATATAGGCAAAGGAAGAGGCAGACTATATAAAATTATTTCATGGGAGCTGATCAGTCAGGAGAAAAGTTGCAATGTACTAAGAATGGACTGGGCGGTATAAGGACTCTGTACTCTCTTTGTAAGTAAAAGTAAACCATGAAACTTTGAATTTAAGTTCCACTTTCTAATCAGCATACGTGTTCTTTCATTTAATATGCTGAATGCTGTACTTGAGGATCCCACCCACAGAGTTCAGAAGTGCTAACTTCATGGCAAAAACCTGGCTTCATATTGTGCAGATAAAAACAGCCCTTGATTCTGAGCAGAGGAATCTACTTTATGAGGAAATCACCTTAATTCTTTTAGACCCTACTCCCCTTTTTCCTAGTAAATATTTAATTTTGCACATAAAAACATGAAGACTATGAAGCGGAGATCAAGGGATATCCTTGCCCCCAAAAAGTATACTCCTTTACTTCCAAGCAAAACTCAGCTGGACAACATACTCTGTTTTTAAAAGTGGAAAGCATTATGTTTTTCTGGAGCCTTTTGTAGGCAGTCCCAGTGCTAGGTTAGATTAGAGGGTGTGTGCTGTGACCTGTTGGTGATGTTGGACTTTCACATGGGTGACAGCCACTTGACCCTTAGGGGCAGTAAAATCTCAGGAGGTGAGCTTCCAACTTGACTAGTCCTACCAGAAATTATGCATAGAAAGTCTGAAGAAAATAGTTAATTGTTACATTCCACATAAATCGGTTCTTAACTTTCAAAATGATAATTTTCAGGTGTGATGCAATGAAAAAGCCCTTTGGCAAATTTAATATTTAAAATTGTAGCTCTATGTTTACACTCCCAGACAAAAAGTTCTGTGGCAAATGTTAGGTCATCGACATTCTTCGCAATTTAACTCATAATTTTAAAATTTATTTGGAACTAGTCAAAGCAAATGCATTAATGTTTGAAAAAGGGAAAGGTGCTGGATTTTCTTGAGTTGAACTTTGGTCAGGAAAGAATTTTTTCCATGTAATCTTTAAAGACTGGGAAAAGCAACAGCTGACCTTTACAGGTAGCCCTAGACACAGAATAGAATTTTTATGTAGATTTTGGGTCTCTCTTAAATATCTCATACAGCCTTATTAAAATAAGCTAGATATGACATATCTTTAAGTGACATAAAGCATCAAAACCACAAAATTAGAGGTATCTTCTTTAGGAAAAGGTTGATAATTTTGCTTTTTCTCTATGCTAAATTTAGAAAGATATGGCGCTATATGATAAAAAAAAATTCTAATTAATATTGCCTTGACGGTTTCTGCTAAGTTAGCTTTAACTGGCTCATTAAGCAGACTGCTCCACAGTCTAATTGTTCTTGCCATCAGAAAATGTGTTCTTCCTAGGAAATTGGCTGTATTCTTTTATTGTAATTTTATCTTTCATTTTATTATTAATACCCAAAATAAATAGTGGCACTTATTATTATGAAAATATTCACCCTCTTATTGAATTACCTGTGGAAGATTTACACAGTGTTAAGCCATGTATTCATCTCATTCCAGTGTAGTTAGACTGCCTATTAATGCCTAGCATTCAAGGAGTAAATTCGTCTGCTTAGGACGTGTTAACGTCCCCAAAGTAGGAGTTCCCTATTTTTGCCTGACTATTTTCAGCTTAGTGGTGGTATCATATTTAAACAGCTGCAAAGTTAGTTTAGCTTGGATGACTTTTAAAGAGAATTGGGTGGAAAAAAAGGAGAGGAGGCTGTTTCAAAGTTGTTTTGACTTAATGACCACTTTAATTCAATTGTTTTTACAGACAATAAACAGGACTGAAGAATGTCGGTCTGAAATCTTTGCCTTGAATGGAGAAACTTCACTGAACAAGAAGTTGGCTTCCAGTTTGCACAGGCGTCAAATGAATGCTTTTTTTTTTTCTACCTTTCCCAACAAAAACAAAACAGTGTTTTTATGTGCTGTGCAAATGGTTCCGTCATGTAGTCTGACAATTTTATTTTTGCTATTTTTTTTTTTCAACTAAAGGAAAAACCCAGAAGAAAAATGCTGGGTTGACATTTCATCTGGACGAACATTTGAATTCAGAATTTACCTGGTGGTGTAGCTAGATTTTTTTTTTTTTTAAACAGAAAAACTGATGATGTCAAGAGGGAGCAAGTTGTGATGAAAACCAATTGTCTTCCTCAAAAATTAAGCTACTCTTTTTCTCTCATTTTCTTTTTCTTCTTGTTTTAAATCTAGAGTATTTTTTTGGTTTTTTGGTTTTTTGGGTTTTTTTTTTAAAGAAATGTTTAGGTAAGGTTTATCTTGAATCTTAATTGCCTTAATTTTAAGGACGTCAAAGGCTCTCAAGGCAAGCTGTCAACGTCTTGTTAGAAAACCCGAGAATGAATTGAAACTGCTCACACCGGTGCTGGTGCAGAAGTTTAATAGACTGAGTTTTTGGGGTGAACAAAAAATAAACTGTACAGTTTAAAAGAAAATGATTTTCTTCTTTTGAAGAAAAGTTGATGATAAAGGAACTAAAGGAACTGTGGCAACTGAAAGGATTGGAAAAACGCTGGGACTTTTATGAACTTTGTCTTAAGTGTTGACAGAAAAAAAAATCTAGAAGGCTAAAGCATTTTACAGTAAAATTATTGAATTGAGAAAAAAACTTGCTGCATTATAGAGAATGCAGGGTTTTTTTCTTGCAGAATGCAGATTTTTTTATTTACAAAGCGTGATCGCTAGCAAAAGCATTAGTGCTTTTTATCTGCAGTCTTTTTTATGAGCTTTAAGAAGTTTTTAGTCCGCTTTGCTTGTCACATTGCAAAAACCTAGCTTAAGAGCATTAAAAAAAAAACTTAAGTAGATAGGAGCTTATGGTCAAAAAAAGTGCAAAAAAAGCAATAGATAGAAGAAATTGTTGACAATTTCTGTAGTCTTTCCTAGTTGTGAACAAATGCAGCCTATGGATGGCCTATTTTATACCAAAGATGAAGTGACACCCTAACGCAGTCCAGAAGATAGAGGGTTCTTTTCTTTTTTTTTTATCTTTATTTGACCTACATGGCCGGACCAGTTCTTACTTTCTTGTTTGTTTAAACTATCTTCCACTGGTGTTTTACATACTGCATATGTTTATAGTGGAAATTTCAGAATAGTTGGTATCAGAAGCTATCCGGGTTTTTGATGGTGTGCTTTGGAGAGCATCCCAAAGCAAGGGGGATTGAGTTACCAACTAATCTGTCCAGGCAGGCTTTAATTTTGGTGAGTTTTTCTCTTTAATTACCTGATCTTTGGTATTTCTACTGAAACAACAGTCTTCCTTCTGAAGTCCAACATAGCAATTCATTTCTTCACCTCAGTCTTTGTCATCGTCCAGCATGCATAGCCACCTTAATTCTTCTTTTATTTCTCGGTTTGCATTTGAGTTGCCAGGTAGATATAAGAGAAAGCAAACTTGATCTTTGTTCTAATTTTAGATTTCCCATACAAGCAGAAATGTTGAAAATTATATCATATTGTCATGGAGGCAGGAAGTTTAAAATTATTCTTCTCTGCTATGATTTCTGTTGTCTTAATATGTTGGCTGACAATCACTAATTAGTATGATTAGGCAAAAAAAAAAAAAAAAAGTCACTAAATTTAAACCACCAAAACCTGCATTAGGAATGACAGTTATTTTCCATAAAGAAATCTTGATTGTGGCCCTTACTTCTTCCAAACAGACAAATGAAAAAGGTGAGAAGGAAGTCAAAAGATGATTTTTTTCCTTAAGGAGGCAGAAGTGAAGCAGCATTTCCATATATGCATACACACACACACATAACTATGTGTAAAAATTAAACCAAACATTTTTAAACTTTCCTCCATCCAGAAGAGAGGGGAAGGCTCATCACATTTACTGTGGTGGAGTAGAGACAGGGTATCCATTAAAAATAAGGAAAATAAAAACATATGTATTGGATCAATCTGATTCAGCTGCCCAATCTTAAAAAGAGGTCTGTGTTTCCCTAACCTGACTTTTTTGGGGGAAAAGAACACAATTATTTTTTTAAATCGATAAAACAAGAACATATTTTTTAACATAGTGGGAGGGGGAGGGGATTTCCCAAGTAAATGCTGCTAGGTATGCAACATAGAAAAGAGAGAAATGGGAGTTCACATGGTTCTTCACCACAGGAAGAGGGCCTGATTTTCAGAAGCGATAAAACTTCTGCTTTCCCCAGAGTAGTTGTTGATATTCAACACTTCTGAAAACCAGATGATGCCAAAGTAAAAGAACAACATTATCCACATGTTTTCAATTCAGGAAAAAAAAACAAAAAAACCCCAAACCTCTCTTTCTGTTTCATGTGCTGTCTCATTACTTGTTGCTCTTTGAGAGGGGCACTTGAATTTTGTCCTTGGATAAAGGTTTCCTCTTTCTTTAGAGGGGATATGATGGAAAAAAATCAATCTAGCCTTATTTTCTTCCTTTCTACACATACTCTCTTTCTGTCTCTCTCTGAATTATTTTTATGAATGGAGATAACCCCAGGCACAAGTCAGTTACATATGAAATAAAGACATTTGTTTCTGTGTTAGTTCTAATGTGACACACAAAAAGTCTCATTTACTATCAACAATGAGGCTACAAGGTAGCTACCATGTGGCTGATGAATATGCTGAGGTACCTTCTTGTTTCTATTCAGAACTCTGCTGCTTTATTTATACATTCAGAAACATTTTTCTTATTTTTTTCAGCAAAGTTAAACAATCTCAGTGTTTTTTATTACGCCAGGCAGGCAACACGATATCACTGTGCCTGTCACTTTAAAGTGTTTCAAGTGCATTCTCTATTAGAATTGTTCCCTTTCTTTTCCATGCTATAATGTTCAATAGTGTTTGAAAACAAAAGAAACAAAGCAAAGAAGTAGAGGAAGAAGAAGAGGAAAGAAAATGGACCCCTTAGATACAATTCATCATCTTACTGATCCCAAAAAAACCAGTGAACTGGTACTTGAAATCTATGAATTGTAAACACTGTGAGCCTTGAGTATAAACAGTCATAGATCGTAAGGTAAGAAAAAAGCTTATTTGGAACTTACAAAATGCTCAGAAAGTGGTAACTCATTTCTAAAAGTTAAAAATGAGATAAAAGTGAACAGCAAAGTAGCAACATGCTGCATGGGTGTTGTTGCTTGGTGGCCTCTGAAATCTTAAACTGGTTTTCTATATGTTTGTTCTGGCTAATATGTTTTCTTTTTTGAAGGTTTATTATTATGCTCTGTTTAGTTTCTGTTTCTTTTTTTTTTTTTTTTTTTTTTTTTTTTTTTTGAAGACCTGATTTTGTAAAGTCAATATCTTTGTCTGTCTTGCCAATTTAGCTTTAAATATCAGGAGAGTTCCTGAAAGATTGCAGAAACAACTCTAGATATCTAAGGCAATGGTGCCTGGCCCAGAGGTCTGGAAGTAACATCAGATCCATAAACTGAACTGCGTATGTACTTTCCATCACACCTGAATTCTTGTAAATAATCAAATCTGGATGTTCAGGTTTGGTAATTATTTTTTTTTACCTTAAAAGATAAACACAGAAGGGGTGTCAGAAAACTATGAATTATGGCTAGAAAATTCTGAATACCTGGGCTTGTCACTTAGCACTGAGGAAAAAAAAAAAAAAGATACAGTGGAACTGAAGAGAGTGTTATATTTGCAGATGCTGACCCGAGTGTAGTTCAGGGCACTGAAAAAAGTCGCACTGTTCCTGCTGAGATTGCAGAGGGACTCTTCTTCCTATCTGGCTCTACTGCTGGTTTTGTAAGCACTTTTCACCTGTGACAGTCAGGCCTCAAATTGTGAATGTCCTCTTATTGCCTTCCAGTGAAACAGACTCTTGAAATGTCCTTAGCCTGTGCTTACTTGTATAGTTCTGTTTGCCAAGAGACTGCCTTGGTTGTGTTGGTCAAGAAATCCACCGTAATGCAGAATGAGGCATATCTGAGAGCAGTTGCATCACACTGTGTCATCCCCTGCTATGGATGCCTGCCCAAACATGGAAGATAAAGGCTGGTCATTAGAGAAGTGAGGGCTTAAACTTTCAGTGGGCAATTGGGCTGTAGCATTCAAATGGATTTTTACTCGAGTAAAAATCAGATGAAGGGTATTATTTATGTATGTGTGTGTACCAAAACTCACCAAATTTGAGGAAGCCTGCATTGTAATAAAGTTTATTTTTAATATGTCATAGTATTTGGATCTATATTATGTTGTTTATGGTACTGAAGATTGAGACTGATCCTAAGTGTTTAAAAAATTGCCATGCTTCATGGTTTTAAGCTTGATGGTGCTTCTCATGCCACTTCATTTTAATGCTGAGGTTGACATGAGCAAAACAGGTTTAGGCAGACTCACTTAACTCCACCTATAGCAAGAGTCATGCTAAAGAGTGATAATGTGCTTAAAGAAATGAATCAATCCATTTTTAGTGATGAGACCAAATGTGGTAGTTGAAGATAGTAATATTTGATACACACATGGTCAACATTTCCTTTCAAAACTTTATTTAACATGAAATTGGTCCGGATATAAAAGAAGTGCCCTAGGGTAAGGGATTTTCCTGGTCTTTCTCCGTAGCCCACGTGAACCAAGAAAATAGTCATGGTGTGATGGAAATGCAGGACAGAAAACAACCAGACTGCTGACATTTGATGCATTAGTCTTTTCTGTTTGATGACAACTGAGTCTAGTAAGGAGGATTCCTTTCATTTCGAATGCGCATACACACAGTCATGCACGCACACTTTCTCAGAAGGAGGGCTGAGTGAGCAGCAGACTTCTCCTCCCCTTCAGTGGAGCAGATTTCTAGAATCTCAGCAAGCAGCAAAGATGCAGTGTAAGGAGAGTTATTTCCTCTCAAAAAGTGCACCAATTTTTCTATATTGCTCCTGTCACCAAAATAGGCTAGAGCTCTGTATGTACCCCAGAGATTTATTCACCTTTGTGCCTCAAAGCAGGCAGAAGAGATCCTTTCTTCTCCCCTTTATTAACATGCTCTTTGTTAAAATTGAACAGAAAATTATGAGAGTAAAGCTGTAAAAGAAATGAATGCCAGTGCTGGTTCAGATTTCCGTGATAAGAAAAAGTTCTTGTGTTTATTGAAGTTGTTCAATTCAACTGTTAATTCCCCAACAGGGACAGCTGAGTTCTTTCACCTTAATAAAAATGTGTAATGAAGTGGAAAATGTCAGCCCTTGACAGGTTCACAAATCCATTTTTCCTTGTAGGTCCAAAGCCTGCAAGGTGTAAGCACCTTCCAAGATCTGGATCTGTTGTCCTTAAAAGAGTATCTGCCCAACATTAGTTTTCTGCCTTTAAGTGTCTTTCTCTTGGATAATAATTTTATGAATTTGGTGAAATTTACAGTCAGTTATATTTTTAAAAGCCCAAAAATACAGCCTAAAGAAGATAACATGATGTTTATGCAATTGAAGTATTATTAAATATGATGTATTTCAGAGTGGAAGAAAATTCTACTATCTTTTTGAGGCAAAACAGTTTTATGTAAAACCAGGAAGTGTACAGAATTCATTTAGGAATTTTTAATTGTTTTCCTTTTTAAAGGAGAATGAATAGATTCTATCTGTAAGAAAAATCAAAGCAGCTTTGAAAGCAGATGAACTTCCAATCAAGAAAACATGCATCACAAAAATGGGTCAGAGGTTCTTTACAGCCCTTACAGAATTCACTGCAGCCAAAATGTAGAATACAGAACCTCCGTGATACATTAAATTATGAATCTTATTTATATGGGCATCTGTGTGCTGATGTCTCAGAATGTCTCTGAAAGATCTGTACTGCTATGATTTTTTTTTTATGTTTTCCATTTGTAACACAGTCCTAAATAGCTGCCATTTTCCCACTCCTGGGGCTTTCTGTAGATCAGTGGATGTTAGGTTTAAACTTCTGTTTTCTTTGATGAAGCTTTCAATAAAAAAATAAAGAAAAGAGCTGGGTGACTCTGTGTTCTTGTGGCACCTTAGGGTGAGGCTTCCCAAGGCTGTGGCTGTAGTGCTGAGCACAGAGGGAGCAGAAAGGCTTTGCAGCAAAGTCTGCCTCCTCCACATCTTCACCAAATGGAAAGGAGGAATCTGAGAGACAGGACAGCTCTGCTGCTCTGCCAGCAGCACAGCCAGCCATGTGCTAAAGGTGAAATACTGGAGGAACTGTTTCTCACACCAAGACTGAATGTTTAACACTGATGGGTATCTGCTGTCCTGGCTCTCAGCTGTGCACCTACGAGAAGAACATTGCCTCTGTTTCTGGGGTTTATTTTAAAGAGTGACTTCAGGGCAAAAGTTGCCACATGGAAGACAGAAAATCTTTATTTGTGGAATAAGTACAGCCTTAGCAGTGGTAGAGTGAGCCATACTTCATCTTGAAAGGAAACTGGAAAGTAAATTGCCTCCTCAGCTATATCTCACAGGGAACAAGAAAAGTGTTTGGTGCATTCCCCATGGCTGCTTCACTCAGCAGCTCTCTTGTTCCATGTGCATTTCTTCCCACTGGACAGTTTATGTGGCAAAGGTGAGGATGGGGTGGAAGGGTCCAGCTCCAGTGTCATCCCCAGCCAAGTGGCTTTGTTCACAGGTTAGGAATCACTGAGCACTCCTTTTTACCCACCAGGAGTGTGCCTGTCTCCTTCAGCCCTATACTTGTTTTGTGGGATTGCCTACACACTTCCTTTTCACTTTGTTTTGCCCAATGAAATATGCATCAATGACCTTCTAACTCTCTTCAGCTTAATCAGGAAAGAGCAAAGAAATCCTTAGAGGACAGAGGAATGAGATGAGGAAGCAGGTGAGAGGGGTTTTTTCAAGTGCACCTGTGCTGAAATGTGCATTGCTGCTGGCCATGATGATGGTGAGAAAAGGCAGGAGACTGAAGTTGCAGCCTGCCTGGAACTCTTGAGTGGTGGCTGAGGAGGCTGGGGAGATCAGCAGAAAGTGGGACACTGTTCCACACAGATGGTGCAAAGGTGGTTTATGTCTGATGTTCTGGTGCCAGGTTCATTTTTGTCTCTTCCGAGATTGTTCCATTTCCAAGATCATTCCACTTCAAGCTCTACTAACAAGGAAATTGCTAACAACTGTGGCATTAGTGGGTTTGGTTTTATTGTCTGTCAGTTGGGTCTCTGTGTGCATATGGAACCAGTCTAAAGGGGCATTGCATCAGCTTCCATAGAAGTTCAGGTAAGAAAGCTTTATCTTCTCATCCTCTTTGTCCCACTGTCTGTGTCCAAAACAAAAACAAAACAAAACAAAACAAAACAAAACAAAAGTTAATTGGCAAATTATATCATTGTATCTGTCTTAGCCTTAGAATTAAAATAACAAGGACAAATGGGGCTTTGTAATGTGTGACGTGCTTCTTCCAGAGAGTGAAACCTGTTTTTATCAGTAGTCTGCATCTGGAATGGATGTCCATGACTCCCATGTGGAGAAAGCTGTGTCCTTTGACTGTCACTCCTTGAAATTCCAGGTAGAGGGGACAAGAGAAAACAAATCAATAGCTGGTGTAGCATAAATTTAGGAAAATTGTATATAATTAGCAGGTTTATATGAATTTTAATTTTATTATTTCAGATGACCAGATATTGCACCTTAAGAGCAAGTGTGCCAATAATGATCAGCATGCACAGAATCAAAGGGCCAAGAGCAGACAGGACTGCAGAGGAGCTACTGAAAGTACCAAGCAAGCCATGATTCACACCTAAGTGTCCACCTGAGTGCTGGTGAACTTGCTGCAGCCTTTGTGCCTCAGCTGCTTGCCCCAGTCCTGTCAATCTGATCTTCAGCAGAGCACTGTGCCCTGGGCAGGAGCCTCCACTGGGCTTGGGCGAGCACAGTGCTGATTAATGCCTTACAGAAGTGGTCCTGCAACAGGGGAGGGTTTCTGCCAGGCTGATAAGAAGCCTGCCTGGAGGGGAACGTGCTGCCCAGCACATGCAGGCAGGAGCTGCAGCTGCTCACTGCTGCACACAAGGCAGGCAGCACTGTAGGTGGGAGGCAGGAGACAGCACATCCCTCCACTTAAACCCTCCCAGAGCCTGTCACTTTGAGGAAACATACACAGTCATCAGGGTTTGTTTACCAATGTCACAATGTTCCTGAAAAAATCCACTTTTTCGCAAAATGCTGTGACCAAACCACTTCCTTCCTTTTCAAAATTTATGTGTATAAACCTCTGCCAAAGGTGTGCTCACTTTTAGCAGATGCTTTGCACTGCTACCTCACTGAACTTACTTGAAGGAGCATAAATTATAGCTAAATAATCTACTAGATATTTGCACTGCTTTAAATGGAGGAGTTGAAAATTGATGCAGTAAAAATGATGCAGCTATTTTTAAAAGTTGAATGGGCTTATGTTTATAGTGTGACTAGCTGAGGCCCTAGGTTCTCCTGCATGGAAATGCTGCTGAAAAATAGAACAATGTGAGAAAAAGACAGAAACCATCATTTACACCTATTATTTGATTTATTTCATAATTTTTTTACCAGTCAGTACGTTCTCTGTCTTTTGTGGAATTCAGCCATTGACACACAGCCAACTGAAAATTGTGTAAGCTCCTTGGACATAATTCCTGTGGGATCAAGTTCCATGCTTTTCACTCAGAAATTATTTCCTCCTTATTAACAGTTCTGCTACATCAGGCAGCAGCTGACTAGGATGCTCTGTTCCTCAGGTAGAGCAACTTCTGCCTGGTGTTAATCTTGTATGAAATAGTCTTTAGTGGAGTCCAGGCTCCTCTGAGCTTCCACACACCATCTTGGTTTCTTCTAGTTAGTCTTGGTGGCATGTGAAGTTGCACTGCCACCACTGAGTCATTTTTTAGTACAGAGGAAGGGGCAGAAGCAGGGAAATAGACACATCTCCTATGCTGATAACAAGACACAGCAATCCTTGGCTGAGCAAAAGAACAACCACTGCACAGCAAATGGAGTAAGCCCCCAGGAGAAGTGGAGAGCTGACCCAGTGCTTCCTTTCTCCATTTTTACTGCAAGTTCCAGCTTCTCTTAGCAAGCACTCTGACAGTCTGGCTGTCTTGCTCGAGAGGTGAGTCTTTGAGAAGCCCAAAAGTTACCTCTCCTTAAAAAAAAAAAAAAAAAAATTCAGTTTTGCAGTGTTTCTCAGTTGTGACCCTTCAGTATTATGTCCTATGCATGCTTCCAAATGAGCAAGTAAATATTTATTACAGTAACACACAGTTGCCTCAGCCTCTACCATGTACCACGCAAACACAGAAAAGGAGACATCCTGCTCGGCCTATGAGGGAAGGAAAAATTATCTGCTTCATTTATTCAGTGATTCAGATTTCTGCTAGACCCTCTGACACAGCTGAGTTCAGTGGGATTTGGTGTTTCTGGTTACTTTTCCTAGCAATAGCTGGCTATAACACAGAGTTCAAGGACTGCTTTCCAAAATGTTTCCTTTTTCACATACTGATTGTGCTGTGAGGGCTTTGGGATGTAAACAGCTGTTTTCAGATGCTGATTTCTGGAGAATATCCAATTCTTTTTTTTTTTTCCCAGAAGAAAAAATTGTTCAAAAGAAACATCCACTACTGCTTAGAAAAATAGAGTTACCCAGTAGTTTCAGTGCCACCAAAATCATCTTGAGGTGCATGATTCACCCCTGTGCAGACCTGTATGGCAAGGATGAAATATTTCTTCAATCCAAAGAGACTTACATGGGGGCCAGACTGACCTTTACCAGGTGCTGAAGCTTTGAGCGTGCTCTGAGTAGTGATGAATGTTGTCTGTAGCAATGACTGAGACAGGATGCTCACAGCAGGGTTGTTTCTACTGCACAAGGGAGCTGAATTGTCTTTGTAGAAGAGCACCTCACCTGAACATAACTTTAATGTCTTGTGCAGTGAGCTGGCCATAAAATCGGCCCTTGTGTTGTCTTTTGCACTGGGCACAGGGCTTGTGTTACAAGTGTTTTCTGCAGATGACACTTTCTCCTTGCTCTCCCTTTGAAAATGACCCTTTCCATGCTCACTGTGTGCTGGAAACTCTGTCTGTACTTCTAGTAAGGACTCTGCCCCTGCACAGAAGGTTTTCTTCCACATCAAGGGCTTCCCTGGACTGCAGCAGTAATCCTTCCATTTGCCAGTCCTGCCTGTGTGAAATATGTTTATTACTGCAATATGTTCCAGCTCTTGCAGCCAGCTCCTCTTGACAGGAAGTACTGAGAATAAGGCCTTCGTGATCCTCTCCACCAAAAAAAAAAAAAAAAAAAAAAAGGTGTCAGAAACTTCCTCCAGCTGTGGAGACCCAGGATTATGGAATTACTACAGCAAAAACCTCTGCTCTTTGGCTAAATTATAGTTGATTTTATTAGAACTTCCTGCTCCTCCCAATCCACTTTAAGCTCATTTATCTCTCCCTTCCCTATTACACATCCTGCCTGACATGCACAGTGCAACTTTCTGAGATGATTTCTATTATTTGCCTACACAGCACCGAAGAGAAACCTTCAGAAAGTATAGGTTCAACAAACTATATTCACACTGGATTCTGTTCTGGGAATTCTTCAGTTATTTTTTCCCAAAGCATATAATTTTTTATTAAGCTTGGAAAGAATTCTCATTAAAAAGTAGGGACTTGAGCATCCAAGCTCACTGTGGTAATGTGGACTGTTTACCTGAAAGAAGCAGTTTGTCTGTTGTGTAGGAGTGTTAAATGCTCTAGATAATTGGACAAAAATGGGCAAAACTAAACAAACTTCCCAAAGAGAAGAGGAAGGAAAGAATCTCCCCTAGGTTTGGCAGGCTAGTAAGGTTCTATCCTATTTTGCCTCTCCTTTGGAGGCTGCTACAAAGGTTTTGATAAGTGACCATGAGCTGCCCTGGTGAGTGAATTACAAATAATTCTGATTTATTCTGTGCACAGATTAAAGGGAAAGAACTGAAGCAGCATGGATGGCTGAGGTGTATGCAGACTATGAGAGAGCAAGGAAACTTGAACGTTAAATAGCAAAACATCAGCATTTTGCCCAGAAAATTGTCTCCTCCTCACTGTGGCACAAGCAGGCTTTCACTTTATTGGTAAAAAGGGCTCAGAAACAGAAGATGAAGAATTTTATAACAGGATCACTTTTTCCAGTAGTGATAGCTACAATTTATTTACCAAAACAAAAACAAAACAAAAAAAAGGCCTTTTTTTTAGGGCAGAGATGCCACCTATGCTGTCTGCCCCCAGCCCCAGCACCACAGCCAGATATTTAATCAGCACAGCTGATTAAGGTCTGGCCAACATACCTTAGCAGAAGTGCAGTGAGAGACACTGAGTGTTTCAGAGTTGTTTCAAAAACAGTTACAGAAGATTCACATTTGTGTGATAAGTTTGTTTGCAGACTAATGTGTTGACCAAAGTCAAGAAATATATCTGCTTTCCATCCTTTGCAAAGTTCTGCTTTCCTCTGCTCCTTTATAAAATGCCATTTAGGAAAGGCGTTGTGCTGTGGATATGAATGTATGTACACATGTATAAACAGATCCAGGATAGTTTTACACTCCATGGGACTCCATGGTGCATTATATTCAGTCTTCTTTAAGCCAAATCCTATCCTCAGAATTCAAATGAAAGAGGAAGCTACAGAGCTGAAAACCTGTTTCTTTCTTCCTGCGACAGTTTCAGTAATAAAAACTTCTCGATAGCAAGGCACATGTGCAAAACATGCCTGCCCATTTGATCCACACCACTGCATGCCAGTGTGAGCTTGGGCTTTGCCACCCTCACTTTTAGTGGCTGCAGATATCATAAGGTGCAACAGACACAGCAGAGGTGTAGTCTATAGAGAGTACAAATCATGGAAGCCCATGTCTCTAGACAGGAAAAATGATGTCTGTGCAGAGGGGGATCTTTTCACCATGATGAGCAACAAAAACCCATCTCAGTCCTCTCCCATAGCTTTACTTAAGAAGCCTCCAATCCTCCTTTTCTTGCAGTAGGATTCATTACTGCTTCTATCTGCACAGTAGCTCCCTGCAGCACTGTCTCCACTTCCCACCCAATGCAGATCTATTCCAAATATTTGGTGTTCCTGTAAGTATTGAGCACTCAGAATGCAGAATGCCAGTAACAGCTGAGTGTGTGCTGGTGGAGCTTGGTCCAACAGGGCACCATTCCACCATGGCAGCTGGCTGCTCCAGCAGAGCTCTCGGGGGCCTCGTGAAATCACTGACATGAAAGCGGCGCTTGGAGCAAGAAACGGAACTCATTTCTCAATTGGCATTAAAGAGGAAATCATTTTAGTGTCAGTTGATACTGCCCAGACACATTTTCAGTAATTAAGGCTCAGAAAAAGCAGTGGAAGTACCTAAGAGGTGTTCTAAGAATGAAGCCAGAAGCAGCGTGTGAGAGGTGCCAGCTGAAGGAGTCCCTGCTGTGAACATGACATGACATGGCAAACCTTATGGAATACAACCATGGAGAGAACAAGAATCCAGCATGGAAGGACCCTAAATTGTGCTTTTGAGTACAGGATGAGAACACAGGAAAGACAGGTGATTTCAGAACTGTGATGCACGTGGTCATGTAAGGTATTCCTGTGACTTTGAGGTGAGGAGGAAAAACCCATCCTGTGTATGCCCTCTTCCCTCAGCTTTGAAACACATGTGAACCACTTCCCTCCATACATGTTGCCAATGCAACATCCATATGACACTTGGTTTCTCATTTTTGTACTCTTTCATGATACTAGATTTCACTTCTACATCCAAATACAAATTTTGGAGACTTTTTTCTAAGAGTTTAGGTCTTACTTTTTCCATATTATATTTTTAAAAATCACAATCACTTCACAGATGCGTTCTATTATGCACAAAAATAGGTGATATTCCTACCATTTTAATACCAAAAAGTGAACTTGACCCACAGTATGCCAATAATTTCTTTTAATATGGAACCCACAGATGGATTTTTCTGCTGTATCCCCCTGATAGTTCTTGAGACCCCAGGTGAAATTACTTTGGCTTCCCTTTGTTGGCCCCAGGCAGAGGTGGATATCTAAACAATGCAGATCCTACCAAACCCCAGAGTGTGTATTTCTGGCTGATTACCTAAATAATTTGCAGATTACCAGACACTATCAGCCCCTACTTACCACACTCCAAGAGTTTATTGTTGAGTCAGGATGTGCAGCAGCACCCCAGAAAAAAGAGCATCTTGGGACCACAGGGGATAATGCCCTTTTGGAACCTGCAAAGAAATCACTGGGGCTGGAAAGGGGGTCTCTTTCCTGCTCCCCAGAATTGTGACACCATCCCATTTACAAACAGTTCTTTCAGTCAGACATCAGTTTGGGTGTGTGTTTGTAAACAAATTGTCTTCAAATTACTTTTTTTCAAGGTTTTATGAGGAAATAAATCAGCTCCCTCGTTAAATTCAAATTATTTTTTTGTGTTCTGGTTTCTTGTATCCACTAAGATCCCAGTCTGCCTCCCATCTCAGAGAAAAGATAGCATTCCAAGAACTACAAATGGTGCAAATCATGTTCACAGTTTGGTTATATGTTTGTTTATCTTTTAAGATTGCTTTTTATGAATCTTAGCTATTTTCCTGCTGTAACTCTTTATAGCAGAACACATTGCTCTCTTACTTATTCCTGACAGATCCTGTATAAATTTATGGTTCTGCATCAATAATAAGAGTCATTAATCATAGTAACAATACACATCACAGGTCTTCCAGGCATTCACCACTGAACTTGCTGAACTGTCCTACAAATGAAGCCTTCCCCTTCTCAGTAATTATTTCTGATCTTACATAGAAGCCAAGGAATATACATATATTTTTGGGGAGGGTTTTTTGTTTGGGTTTTTTTTGTTTGTTTGGTTGGTTGGTTTTGGTTTTTGGTTTTGGGTTTTTTTAGAAAAAATGGGGGGGAAAAAGATAATTTTCTGCCATTTGTTGAATGATGGGGATGGGTAAAAGTCTCAGCTACAGGAAAGCAGAAAAGGAGTTTATACTTACTGAGAAATGTTCTCATTTCTGTAGTAAATGGAAGTTTGTTTTTTAACAACTCATAGTCAAAACTTATGGACAAATATTTTATTAAAAATTTGTGTGAAAACTGGTCCCCAAAATAGTAATTTCTTTAGTTTAGTTTCCACACTTCCAACAACTACATTACTCAAAAAGTACAGCTTCTCTATATTCATTATTTATTTACATATAGGAAAGAAATAGCAGGAGAAAAGTAATCTAACAGATTAGAGCAATGGACAGTAAATCCAATTCTATACCAAATAAAGTCAATACAAATTATTCTGCTGAGTTCACTGGATACAAGAAGCAGCTTGTGATTCAGACATCATAATGTAAACAGTGAGAAACAAAAGAAAACAAGAACAAAAAGTAAGAAGTGCAGAAATAAGGTAACAGCTGAAAGAGGAGCCATATGTTTTAATTCTTTTTTTGAGTGAGATTTAAGAACACATTTTGGCAATGCTGAATTTTGAAGGTCAAGGAATAGATTTAATATGGCAGCTATAAAGGTGGTTCAACCACAACTTAAGTTCTGAAATCTTATCCAAGATTTTTCTCCCACTTTATCAAGAAAGACTGCCAATGGATTAGGATGTTTTCTCAGCAGGGATGGGATTTTTATTTGGTCATATCACCTCTTTGCCCCACAGCATTCCATCTGGCTTTTTGAGAGGGTTTGATGGCTGTCAGAGAGGTGGATGGAGTCTTCAGAGAGCCTAAGTGGAGAAGTCGTATTCAACTACTGCATGGCAAAGGATAAAGAGAGCCTGGGGAAAGAAAATGAAAAGTTTAGGGGGCACATTTGCCTCAGCTGCAGAAACTAATTACAGCTGGTGCATAGATACATATTTGTGGTTGCTCAGCTACGTACCTGAAGTCTCTGCTTTCCAGAGTATTTTCTTTGTGAGACACATTGACAAACATTTGACAAACTTTCCAGTCTTTTAAGAAACAACACTGATCATTATTTAGTTAACTGATTCATTTCAGGATCTTAATCTGAAAAAATGAAAGCTGATATTTGTCAGCTTTGTTTGATTATTTAAAGCTATTTTATAAGAATATGAACATGATAAAATGTCACCACCCTTACTGATGAGCATGTCAACTATCTTTTATTTCTCTACAAAACTGTTTTTGCTGTATTTCTGCCATAGAAGCCTTAACAATATTATGCCTATAGTCCTCAGTGTAATTGTGAGTATACAGTTAGAAGTATATCAAATATTCTGTATAAAAGAACATTCCCAAATGACCAAATCTTGCATAACCTAGTGAAGAGTTAGACCTTACTCATATTGGGCAGGCTCCCTCAGGCCTCGATCTGTTCTGATGTGAGTGCTGTCCTTGAAGATAAAATATTTCTCTAAAAAAAGTAACCAGTCTATTTCTTTTTTTTCCTTAAAACAAATAAAGAATTTTGAGAAAACCACCCCAGATCCTTCATATAAAACATGACTGACTTCCTCTGCCTATATGGCAAACATTAGTCCAATAAATCCTTAAAGCAGATGATTGCTTTTATTGTCCAGAAGTTGTAGTATTAAGTTTTACACCAAGAACTTCATCTGCTGAGAAAAAGCTGAACAGCTGAAGCCAGATGAAGTTTTCAGGGAGAAAAAAAAAAAAAACAATCAACCAACAAACAAACAAAAAAAAAAAAAAAAAAAAAAAAAAAAAAAAAAAAAAAAAACCCACTTGTATTCATGTAAATATTTGCTCACTGTTAAAGGTTCTCTATGAGATGCAGATGTTGAAGACATTGAAAATGTTTGCTGTCCCATTACGTCCACAAGACTCCAACCCTGCTAACTCAGAGAGGATCAGGAAAGGAGACAGTTAGAAATTTCAGGGAGTGTTTCTATTTCTTCATTAGCCATTCAAGCTTTTTGTGGTTTTAAATGCTCATCAATGACTGCTGATCCACATCAATGAGTGTGACAGTCTGAGACAGTCGGGGCAAGAAACTTTATATGTTGAGAGACTGGAACTGATTGTGTTTTGATGAGCACTCTGACTTCCATTAATCATATGATCAGATCTTCCTGCTTTTGGGGTTTCCTTTCTTCCTTCCTTATCTAAAGGCTACTCGTATGTTTATTTTTTTTGGCAGTAGGACCGCTGCTGACTTTTTTCCACCAGATGGCACCACAGACTGTGAGCCATGGCCACGATCTATACGTGCATGTATACATATTTGTATAAATGTATGTACAAAGCAAGGTAGCCACAGACATGCACTTGTTGTTGGAAACATACAAGTGCGAGACACCTACAAACCTCATTTTCCTTGCCTCTTATCCTATCACACAAGGCAGAAGGAGAAGCAAGACCAGCCAACATTGTGCATTGAGACCATGCTAGAAAAAATGCTTCTGTACTTGACACTTTCAGGGTGGAGGCACTCCCTACTATTTAAAATAAACTATTATTAAGGAGGAAGTACATTATAAGAATTTTACTTTCTAGCATGATTTAAAGTGGCCACTTTCTTTTAAACTGCAAGACCTACTGCATGGTCATTCTCATATACAGTTCAGTTGTTGAAGGATTGTTTTATGGAATTCAAATCTGAAATCTTTTCAACCCAGCTGTTCCACATCCCAATATGAGCTGCCTACCCAATGATTCTGTAGGAAATGGGAAGGGAACACTTTTCTATCTTAAATGGTTACCTGCCTTATCTTAGTTTGACTATTCAGCAGTTTCATCTAACACATTCACTGTAAGCATATTTTAAAGATTTGGAAGATGAGCAGAATTCAATAATGGACACAGAAAAACTGTTTTAGAAGAAACTGGCAAATAATACTCATAAAATAGTCCTTATCTAGCAGGTTAGTATTTAAAACACAGTTGACAAATTTTGTTGTTAATGGGTTGTTATTCCCATTTTTTCTTAATTAATTCTCAGTTGTTTCAGTTTACCTTAGAAGCAAAACCTCTCCTTGATCTGAGAAGTCTTCAATGGGGATTTTCAGCTGACTACTTAATGTCTGAGGTCTTGCCTTTATAGAGATGAGAAATAATAGTAATTGTTTTGAGGACAATTATATTTATTTGTTACAGTGAAGTCCTTGCTGAAAAGGTAGTCTTTCATGCTGCAATGTAGATTAAAGATATATGACCATTGCTTAAAAACATCCTGTTTATCCAATGCATAAAGGTTTCTTGTTTGTGATTCATTTCCAAGTTGTTTTAATTTCTGACATTTTCATAATCCTGATGGCTTTCTCTCTTTGCTTTTAAAGAGCTATCTTAACTTGTGCTGTTATCTTTACTTTGTGGCAATTCTCATAATCTATGACAACAGTAAAAGACACAACAGAAATGATACCATCTTAGTGTATATGGAAGAAAAAAAGTTTGCTGCATTTTTTCTCCCTCTGTCCATGTCCAACTGCTCCTTCCCTCCTCCTGATTAGATGTCACAAAGGTGCAACTGCCCTCTTCTCACCCTATGCCTTTAAGACATTAATTTCCAGCCCTTTCTACAATGGGCTGGCACCTGCAGCCTCCCATTCCTGCAGAACACATCTTCAGCCTGTCTTAGCCTCCAGTCTTAGCTAGGAGCCTAAGCAATCCTGAACATACTGAAAACTTGCTTGGGAACCACCAGGAGAAAGAAGGCATCACTGATTTATGGTGGGGCCCAGGAACCAGCAGCCAAGGAAAGGAATAGTGATTGACTGGCAAATTCATGGCACCAAAAAGCAAGTTGAGATTCCCCACTTAGGTACTCTCTCTGATAGCCCAGAGACAGGAAAAGTATGGAAATTCCTAGGATCTTTAAACCTGGATGAGGCTTTTATGTGACAGGAAAGCTGCTCTGCATTCAGAAGGCTGCAATTGTGCCTCATAGCATACCAGAGCCTTTGCTCCACATGATATCCTCCAAAACAGGTTCTGTGTGTGAGACCCTGAGCTTTTCATCCACACTGCAGATGTTAAGCTCCAGGCTGAGCCTGCCTCACGTGACAGGTGTGCTATACAAGCTGCAACATGTGTGGGAGACAATAAATCATGCTCTTTGGAAATACTGCAATAATCAATGACCAGGGAAGATAGATAGCTGGCCAGGGAAGATGGATAGTTGACTAGAGAGATGTAGAAATAGGTCTTAGCTTCACAGGATGGATAGAGAGAGACTGGGATGCTTGTTAATTGTTTTCTTCAGTCATGAATGTAATTTCTTAAAAGCAAACTGTAAAGTACATTTTAATGCCTCATCCTTTAAATCTCTTCTATTTCCCCTTCTTCACTCCTCATAAATGCATTGGCTTGTGGGCTTGATGGTACTTAATTTATACATTTCTGCTTAATTTGATGAACTGTAAGTGCTCTTTTAGCCTACTGTGAGCATTCAATAATCCAAAGTGGCTGTGAAGTATATAAGCCCTGTTGCTCCTTTATAGTGCCTGATTAAAACAGAAATAATGCATTATAAAATCCCACTCAAACATCTTTATCCATCATAGCTCAGGGGTGAAAAACTGCTTTGGCTTGCTGATCTATTTCTTCTCCCTCATTATCAGTCTACATTAGTCAGAATGAAGTTAAAGCAGTAGCCTCCTCATGGTTCTCTGGGTGTTTTCTATTCACAAACAATTTTACATTTCATTTTAATGGTAATGTCCCCCTCCCTTCACCTCTGTCTGGCCAGTCCAGAGCTGTCTCACACTACCTTTTGGGAAAGTTTCCTCAGTTTCTCCATGCAGAGAAATGGGAATAAAAGTCTGTGCTCAGCACCCCAGCACCTGTTTAAAAGCATAATTGATTGTGTTTGCAAAGAATCTGGGACCTTCAGACACTTTTTTTTTTTTTTTTTTTTTTTTAGAATACAGTACAAATTGTTTTCTAGATTTGTCTGTATGAACTGTAAGTGACAATATTTTTCCTGCCTTTTTCTCTTTAGTCTCTCTGCTACCAAGTCCAGATGCAGAACTAAGCGTGGTAAGACTTGTGACAGCTCAGACCTGACTCTGGCAAAAAAAGTCACACTTGCAAACTCCTGAGCCAAGCATAATAATCCCATCCTTCATACTATACATCAGGAAAGAATTCTGTGCATCACCTGCAAGGACATTTTTCCTGTATGAAGGCACTCTTCTCTTCCTCCTTCCCCTTTCCACCTTTTTTAATTTTTTTTTTTTTTTAATTTTCCTCTTTCACATGGCCCTTAATATCAGGATGCTCTAACCTACTTTTATTGGGAGGCTAAATTGAGCCAGAAAGCTCCAGAAAAATGTTGTGTCTCATGGCCCTCCCCCCTGGCTGCGCTCTGTAATTCCTCCCGCTGTGCTGAATTGCTGCTCCTCTCTGTGTGTGAAATAAGCAGAGCCTTCCTGAGAAGGAGACACGCTGCCTTCTGAAGTGCCCATTCAGCACTGCAGAGGACAAACTGTCTGGCAACAGGGGTGTGATTCAAGGGCTGCAATACACAGAAAAGAACAAAAGGAAGGAGGTGCTGGAAAAGAGGATGGGGAGGCAACCAGAAGAAAGGTGGGAGAGCCCTAGGTTAGGGAACAAAGACTAGAGAGCCATTAATTTAAAACTGAATATTAAATTTGCTGGTATAATGATGAAACATCCAAAAAAAAGCAGGTTTTTTCAGACAGATAGAACATGCCACACTGGCTCACTCATGCCAGGTAGCACTCTGCTGTGAAAATAGCTCCCCTGAAAACAGTAATACATAGCACTGGCACATATATTTTAAGTGAAGATTGATTCTATTGCATGATACAAACCTGAAATAAAAAGCCAGAAAAGCAGGAAGTTTGCCTTCCCTCCTCCCCACCCCCACCAATGTATTGCAAATCTGAAGCTTTTCCCCAATAAATTCTATTGATTTATTTTCATTTAATATAATAATGAAACATATTAAGACTCACTCCTATTTTAAAATATAAATTCCTAGTTTTCCTGGCCATTAAGATTAATATCTGATACCCCTTTGCACATTCATCTTTCTGACTTCACTCAGACCCATCAGGAGAATATGAATCAAATTGTATTGAATTTGCAGCTGGGCGTGTACAAGGGGACTTTGGTTAGGCAGGCCATGGGAGTGTTGCATAGAACATGGGGCAGAAAGTCTGGGGAGACTGGAGGAAAGGCTTGATGTGTGGGAGTCCAGGGTACCCCCCTGGCTCCTCTGGGGATGCAAAAACCCCCCTGGCAGACCCCTCGGAGACCCCCGAGTGAAGCCCAAGTGCCTCAGGGGCTGGATTTAGCTCCTTGGGAAAATCTACCAACACTGAGGGAAGAGATGCAAGCCTTGAAGGTAAGTATTGTGTGAATTAGATTGTTAGAATGTAGATGAAATAGATTTCTGAGGATGTCTATGTTAAGGACCATGTGGCCAAGATGGAGGATTTGGGGTGTGGTGGGCTTCTTCCTCCTTCTCCTTCGTGTCATCCATGTTGGGGTTGCATTCTGGGAGCCACAGATTAGATGGGGAAAGAACTGGACATTGTAATGAGACTGCATGGTATTGGAAAGTGACTGTAAATATCGAAGATGTAGATTAGAGTACAAAAGATAAGGTTCTGCCTCCCCAGGGGACATTCTGCTATGGTGGCCTTGCTGAGGGACCTCCGTCAGCTTGGCTGGACATTCTATAGATAAGATATAATAAACAGCCTTGAAACTACTGAAGATCCTCTCAAGCAGTTCTTCACCGGCGGCTTCAGGAAACCCCTGAATCCCAAACCACCTGCACGTCCATCCGAGGTGGTCTCACGCCTGAAGAGACCCTTGGGCAGTGACATGATGCTACTACAAGACATCCTTTCCACAGCAGACTGACTGAAGAGCTCATGTCTGAGAGCACAGGCAGCCCATGTCACCCATGATCCCTGTGTGAATGCCTGGTCAGGTGCTGCAGTTGGGAGTGGCACCCTGAGTGACCCCGGCTGGCCACAGGTATGTCTCTTTTCCATCTTCAGAAGCCTTGGGCTTTCCCAACATAAATGCCATTGTCTTCTCACCAAGGTTGGTGAGCTTGGGCAGAACCAGGTTTTGTCCTTGCTGCTTCTACATTCATCTACAGCTCCTCTGACTCAAACCACTAATTTCTGATCCCACTTTGCTGAGATAATCAGTCTCAAGTAGGAAACTGCTTTAAAAATTGAGATTGTATGAAGTTATCTGGGACTTTTTTTTAATTTAGTGATGAAAAAAACTCCAAGGCCTTCTCTTCTCTGCATCTTTTGAAACTCTGTCATTTCCAATAATCTAAGTGAAGGAAAGATCTGTGGTTAGGAAGCAAAGTTAGTCTCTGAAAAAAAGCCACCTAAAAATTATGAAAAAATGCCCAGTGAAATACCAGAGGCACAATAGCATTTGCCTGGGTTTGGGATTTACTACCAAAGCTAACACCTGAATGCCCTGCAAACTGGGCTATGCTGTGGGCAGGGAGGTGAGAAAGGGCACACAGCTCCACCCTTCAGGGCCATGCAGAAAGGGGCAGCCATCCCATGCTGTCCCTTCTGATAACCTCTCACTGGAAGCAGACAATAGAGCTAGACTGAGTTTCACCTGGGGTTTGGGGATTAGTGCCTAAGCCAGGAAAATTGACTCAGTCCTAGCTGCATCCACTTTTTCAAGGGAATCACGGAATCATTGAAAAGACCTATAAGATTGACCGTAAGCATTAATGCAGCTCTGCCAAATCTGCTACAGCCTATGTCCTAAGTGCCACATCTACAGGTCTTTTAAATGCCTCCAGGGATGGTGACTCAACCACTTCCTTTAGCAGCCTGTTCCAAAGCTTGACAAGCCTCCCAACAAATAAATTTTTCCTCATATCTGATCTAAAAGTCTCCTGATGCAACTTGAGGCCATATCCTCATCCTATTAGTTGTTACTTGGGAAAAGGGATGGCCCCACACCTGGCTACAACCCCCTTTCACATATTTTCCTAATTAGCTCTTTCAGAGATCTAAATAGCAGTACTTGGAGCTGATCAGGAAAGCAAGCAGGCATATAAAATCACATGTGATTCCCTTTACCTTGATGCTGACCCAGCAGAGTGTGACTGTATGGAGCTCTATCCCATGATTATTGTTCGAGTCCAAGGAGTGCAGCAAGGCAGCTGAGAAAGGGAACTGTGAGTAATAATTAAGTTGCTTTGAGGACTAATGTGTGATCCAACTCTCTTGGCAAGGTGGTATAAGGTTGTGATTTTTCCAAGGTAGTTCATTATCATAGTCAGCAGTTTCTTTAGTTTTCTTGACATGTGGTCTCATTTTGCTGTTGCTGCAGTTTTACTGGTGGTTTAAGGCTCTGCATGTGCCCTTTACTTAGTTATGAAATTCTCACTTTTAGCTCCTTTAATTTAAACTTTGTTAGCACAAGGCTCTTGGGTTGCAATGTGCAATAGAGCTCTGACTGCAGCCCATAGACATACACAGCTGATTGCATGTGACATTTTCCCTTTATCTCCCAATAGTAGTAGTTTTGCTGTTCATCTTGCCCTTTCTCATTGCTCCTGAGCTCTGGAGTGTCTCTGTAAGGAGTACATTTACTGATGATTTGTATGGATTTCAGTGGAAACTGAAATCAAGGGGAAAATGATCAAGACACATCTGGGAAATTATTGCCCATCATCTTTGCATGCTAGGCTGCTTTGTGAGTGCTAATACCTGTTAGCAAGCCAGCCCAATAGCTAGGTAATTTCTGTTAATCTCCATTAAAATTCAGGATTCTTCTGTGCTGGAGTAGGAAACTTAGATCAGGAAGGACATGTTCTGTTTTTATTATTCTTTTTTATGTTTTGGTGTATTTACGTGGCTTAGATTCCCCATTTCTAAAGTGCCTTGCATCTTTTGGCCTCCCCAAAATGTATGGTACTGGCTGAATTCAACCAAAAACCCTTATCACTGTAAGTGCATTAAGAGGTTCCTCAGCAGACCTGCAAGCCAGATGATCTGTGCAATTTGCACTGTATATTTCTTTGATGTGACCATCCCCCTGGCTTTTTGTGTGCCATTTACTCTCACCATGTAAGTAGTCACCAGACATGAGACTTTCAGACCCTCTTGCACAGCCCCTTTGAAACTGCAGCCCACTGTGTTTGCCTCAAGCACTTCAAGACTCTTTTGGTGTTATTTCCTAAATGGTTTGATGCTGCTCAGCCATTTGAAGTGAAAAGTGCTTTCAAGCACGAAAGACTTTATGTTGATTTTTCTTTTGTTTTAACTAAATTCTTTGAGAGGAACAGGAAGGAGGCAGCTTTGCAAGGTGAGTAAATGATAGCTAGCCCAGTTGTGGGTACTGGAAACAAGGCTGTATGCACAAACACATGCAGGGTAATAGTCTACTTCAACAGTAGGTTCCTTTACTAATTTGGAAAGCCGTTCCAGCTCTGGCTTGATTCCATTTCAACCTCAAGCTGTGAATAAGGAGGGCTTTTAAGCTGTCATTTTGTTAAAGACAGTTTTAAAGCACAAGAGGAAGAGACATTAATTACCAAAGCAAACAAACCTACAGAAATAAAACTCTTTTCCTTCATATGTAATTCAACACCAACAGCGAATGCTAGAAGATTTTGCCTTTTTGGTTGGTTGTTTTTTCATTTGCTTTGTTTTGTTTTCCTGGAGTTTTTAAAATTATTTATGGGTTGTTTTGTTTCTTGTTTTGAGGGGAGGACTTAATGACCAGAAAGCTTGTTTTGGCAGGTGAACATGTTAACACATGAGTATGCAGCACAGGATTTGATTTCAGGTCAAGTCAAAATGAAGGTAGTGGGTTAACTAACCATAAAATACATTCTTATTCTTACTGGATTTGTATTTACATTTTTCAGTACCTGAGAGAAGCATTTCTAAGCTAAAATAAGGTATGATTTATTCCTTTTCTTTCATGTTATTTTTCTCCAATCACAGAACAAAATCATATCAAAGCAGTGTATTTCAACTCCGTGTATGACTCCCTGATGCATTAAGAAGACTGGCAGAAAGGCAAACACCATTTTTAAAACAAAACCATAAAATCAATTTTTTTTTTTTTTTTTTTTTTTTTTTTTAACAGATTCTAAAGAATTTTCTCTTAGTAACTGTTGGAGACAGTGAGTTACAACCTGAAATGTAACTTTCTCAGAAATAACTAATTAATTAATAAGTTAATGATAAATAAGTAATAAAATAGACTGTATTGTATTACAGAATTGCAGAACAGTAAGGTCAGAAGGGATCACCAGTGGGGTCTTCTAGTCCAATCTCCCTACTCAAGCAGATTATTCTGGACCACATGGCACAGGGTTGTGTCCAGACAAGTCTTGAATATCTCCAGTGAGGTAGACTCAATGCCCTCTCCTGGGCAACCTGTTCCAGTACATGGCCACCTGCACAGTAAAAAAGACCCTCCCATGCAGACAAGACCCTTCCTGTGCAAACAAGTTTCTATTTGTTTGTTGTTGGAGAAGAGTGACAGGTTCCAGCGAAACCCTGTGCCACTGAATATGACCCTCTGGGATGTGCCATCCTCCCAGTTCTCAGTCCACTTCACCTTTTGCTCTTCCTGAGTTTGCCTATGTGGATATTGTGGGAGGCATAGCCTAAATCCTTGCTGAAATCCAGGTAGACAATATGGACTGCTCCCCCCTCATTCATCCAGGCAGCTTTGCCATTGTAGAAGACAAGCAGGTTGGCAAGCAGGATTTACCCTTAGTGAATCCATGCATTTTGCTCCTGGCCACATTCCTGTCTGCCAACTCTCTCAGTTCTCATGGGTGCATCCTTTCAGGCTCCCTGGAGCTGCAGATGCCAAATTTGACAAGGTGATCTCTAACCCTATCCTGCTTGACCACTGGAAAGTTTTCCTTCCACCTCTGGTTTTCCCTGGACCTAGGCCAAAGATTCCTGAGGGCTGGTGCTGTCAGTGAAGCCTGATGCAAAGAAGGCATTCAGTATCTCAGCCTCCTTATTCCACATTCCCTCTTCTTCCATAAGTGTGCAAGGCCAGTTATTGCTCCATGATAACAGAAACCATGTTTTCAGCTGGTATAGACTACCATTGCTTCATTAACAATAGCAGAAATATGCCAGAACATCCACTGAGATTCTTGGCCTATAATTAACTAAACTAGTGGTTGCATGGTTATATTTTAGTATCTCTTAATGATTGAACTGAAATCTAAGCACATACAGTGAAATTATAGCCCATCTTTTTATTTCAGGCTGATCAGCATTATTTCCTCTCTGCTTTACTGCTTGTAGACTTTCGATTTTTCATTTGAGTTTAAACTGGAAACAGAGATCCAGGCCTTCCCTGTGTAGTCCCTGAAGTGAGTGGAAGCTGGACACCCATGTCAGGGGAGAAGTAATTACTTAATGTATGTGCTTTACTTAATGTATGTGTACTGCATTGTGGTGTTATTTCTAGGATTTGTTTCCTGGAAATAAAACACCTGGCAAAACAGTATGCATTGTAAGATGAAATTATGATATATGACTGCCTTTGAATCCTGAGGGTGCTGCATTATTTTTATAGGGCTGCAATTTTAATATGAAATCAATTTTATCTAAAATAGATGCAACACAATTGCCTGCCTACTTTAGAGCTACTAAGGAAGATGAACATATTAAGAAATATTCCCTCTTAATGAAAATCTAGTGTCTCTGCCACTAAGATTAATTTTCAGCCATCTTTTATTTTTCTTATGCACCATACCAGAGTGTTGCATCAGAATTTGAAAGCCTATACACAGACATCACACTTTCACAGACCAGTACAAGATAATAAGCTTTAGCACTCTGCTCAACCCTTCTTCAGTTGTGTATTTCTGAGGGTGTAGGAGAAGATGAAAGAAGGATGTTGGGTTTGTGGCAATTGTGAAAAGCTTAATTTGTTGCTGTACTTGCTTTTGTTGAAGTCTTTCCTGTAGAAATAATGAGCAAAGCAGGAACAATAAATGAAGCTGTCTTTTGTTATTCCAAACAGGAATACTGAGAAAAATAAATTGGTTGCAGTTAAGTTAATGAATCCTGAATTGGTACAAATTTAGATATTGCAGCCTCCTCATTTCACTACCTCCCCATGAGTTTCCTGTCTTCTTGTTTTCCCCGTCGTGCTCTTATTCTCTCATTGTAAAACTTTTAATCTACTCCCTGTCAAGCCTTCTGGATCTGGAAGTCCATCATACCATTACTGGGTCACAGCTAAAGGTGGCCTGTCTGGCTGCCTGGTTCCTGAGTGTCAAAAGGCAAGCCTGACTAGGTTAACTAGATTTTCAGTGCTTCATCTGTTCTCTGTTTGAACCTCCCTTCTACCCCTTTTATGGAAAGAACCTGTATTAAAGAAATATACAGTTGCTTTGAGATCTGTTGCACTCTTAGGTTTGGTAAAAAAAAAAAAATCCCCACACCAAACCACACAGATTATTTATGTTCACTCACCCTTGTGGTTTGAGGTATGGAGTGGTGGATTAGTTAATGTGTGGATTTTGTTTTCTTTGGTATTTTGTGTTTGAGGGGTTTTGTGCTTTGAAAGGGTTGGTAGGCATTGTTGTTGGGTTAGGATTGTTTTTGGAGTTTTTTTACAAACTGAAAATGTTTATTTTCAGCAGATAGTAAGGAAGTAGCTCATGTGAGTGTATGGTGTATTCTTAGTGTCTTAGTAAAAAAGTGAGATCTTTTCAGCAGGGTGATATAAGAAAACTGCTGAGGGCAGCAGACAAGGTATAACTCTGAGGCAAAGGGCCTCATATTGTGCTCACTGATATTGATACTGCAGCAGGATTGTAGGAAGATGGAGCATCAAGGAACCAGCTGTGGAACCATCAGTTGTGGCTCTGTTCTCTGGTTAAGGGAGGAAGCAGGACTCTGCATCTTTGAAATTTAAACTTAAAGCTACTGCCTTTGTTTCAGCAATAAAATTATACCAGAGAAGGAATACCTGCCATGAATCTGGCACATCCTTTTAGTTTTAGGTAACAGATTCTGTTTGTAGTACAAGACAGAGAAGCATGTCCTGGACATCCTTGTGTGCACATATTATTGAATAGATGCTCCTTTGCTCCCTCAAAGGATTCCTTGAACACCCACAATATGCTCTGGCCACAACACAGGCATGACTTGTCCATAATTGAACTTCAGGTATTAGGTGCCTGCTTGGGGAGGAAGGAGACAAGGAAGGAACTTTTGAGATTTGAAGTAACCTTGAAGTGTTTCAGAGGTCATGAAAGCAAATCTTGAGAAATACTTCAGTGCTGTACAAGTATGAAGTGTGAACACTGATACAAGCTGAAAAGCATCAGCATCAATCAGACAGAAGTGTGAGAAATGAGTGATACTCCTGAAAACACCATGTTACAGTGTTGATTACAACACTCCAATAACTCTGTTGGGCTTATGATTAAAAAAAATCCCCACCCACAAACAAACAACAAGGCCTTCCATCAGATCAGTGTCTATTATGACTCTAAGCCAGGCTTAGGAGCAGTTTGTAGATGAGAGCTAGTCATGTTCTGTGCACTGCATAGCTGCAGGCTTCTCTTCTCCTTTCAACTGCCAGTCTGCCTCCTGAGATTTATCTGGAAATTACAACTGGCATTGTGCTAGGCAGGAGTTGAAGATAAATAGTCCTACAGGTAAAAAATGACTCATTCAGACTACCTCAGTAACAACAAAAAAATGTCGTGTGGTGGAGGTCATCTATCTGGATTGCATTAAGGCACTTAAAATGTGTTTAAATTAAAGTCATATGTATAGTCAGGCAGTCTGAAATCGATTTGTAAGACCATGTCTAAATGAAAGTATGGTTTAGTTTGATTGTACCCAAACTGAAATCCAAACTGAAACTTAGGAGCCTTTCTCCTAAGTGCCAGTATAAATCAGACTTTCTTGGAGATTCAGAGAGCTGAAGTACAGAGTGTGGGGTTTAAAAAACAGGTTTTTATATAACGTTTTATATCTGAAGTTTCTACTTTTACAAACCTTTCCTTATTTGCAGAAGCTCTGCTTTGAAATCTGTTTCATCTGCTGGATTTCCTTCTAGTAAGTGGTTAGAGTATAAGCTTAATGTAGTACTGTATTTAATTGTCTGCTTAAGCAGAGAGTTGAAGTAAAGCATTGTACAATGAAATTGCACTGCACCAGAAATACAGGGTGTGGGGTGATGAGGAATCAGCTTCTGAAAGTCTCAATCACTACAATGTGAAATTGCTTCAGCGGAGTGATATAGCTTAGGACAGAGTGGGCAGGAGCAGAGCCAGTTAGAATCAGACTTTGTGCTGGTGAGCATTTTCTCCCCTTTCTTCTCCCCCACCACCCAAGTAATTCACTAATTTTAGCCAGGGATTTTTTAACTTATTTCTCATTTCTGCTAGTATTTTTACCTGCAATTACCTTTTAAAGAGAGGTCACCGACAGCTTCATTATTTCAGTCCCCTGAGCACTGTAGAAGAGAATAGGAAAAAAGTCTTCTGGCACATACTGACTATTAATGACCTTTGCCAGGTCTGAAGACCAAATGGTGCAAATAGCTGTCATTTATGCCACCAACATATTGTCTTTCCTTGTTGAAATGTGGTACACAAATGCATGATTGCCTTTGACTGCTGGCTGCAGCATATAACTTGTGTATATAAGCAATATGAAGCAATCCTTCCAGAAAAGCAAAAGGAAACAAAATGCCTTTCCCCCCTTAATTAACTAAGAGAATATTAATAACATCTTCAAAAAATAAAGGCAAAATCCTTTCATGCTTGCAACAGTAACAACCATTTTTACTGGGTTCTAAGAGTTGTATTGCCCTTCCATCTCACCTTTAGGATAGCAGTAAATCCTGCTTGGCTGGTGAGCCAATATAATCTAAAAATAGCCTGTGTCTGAGTGGGAAATGCAAACAGCTCTGCTCTTACAGTCTGTCTGTGGGACTTCTGTCAACCTGTATCAGATTCCAAATATTTGGGTAATTTCTTAGCTGAAGATGTGAATGTCCTTGCTTATTTTTGGGGTGTCTTTTTCCGGAGGCAGAAGTAGTTTAACACTAATTAAAGTAGATTTCATCCAAAGCACAAGTTTTCTGAGTGATAGGTCAAAAAATCCATTTTGTGCTCAGATAATGCCATTAAAACAATTCACAAAGCTCACAGTGCACAGGTATTTCTAGACTCCGTTTGAAATGCAATTGCAAATTCTTCCTGAAAGGCTATGAATTTCTTGAAAGAGTTATCCTATTCTATCTCTCAGTACTATTGATCTGTGTCTCTATCCCTTTGGTTAGATAGAGGGAACTTAAATTGGAGATTGCTAGTAAGGGATTTAACAAAGGAGCTGCTTCAAGATTTCCACCATGGGTCTTCATAGCACAGAAAAGGAGATTTAGCAATGTCAGCTATTATACATCATTGGGTTGCTGTTATCCTTCACTGAAAAGGGAGGTGCTAAGATAGACTGTGGAGAGAAAAGCAGTGTGACTAGCAATTTCATCATGTTAGCATGTTACAGTAATCTTGCCACACTGTAGAAAAATACTGTCAGTGATGCAGTGCTGATATAATAACATAACCTATTTTGGCTGAAGAGGGTGTTTTGACTCTCTACTGGTTTGTGTAAACATGCAGAATATGCATGCAGATATATGAATATTCCCTTCAATCTGGCACAGAAAAATATACTAAAATTAATTTAAAAGATGGTGAATGAGTCATCAGTAGTTATCTCCAAGTAAGAAGCTTTCTCAGAGATGGAGAGTAAAAAGTGTAGGAGTTGTGGGCTTTTTTAACCTGTCAATAGTAGTGTATGTATCATACACTACTATAGTAATATGCATTATGAACTACCATAATTAATTAGAAAAAGAGAAAAGTCTATTAATTTAAAGTTAGGTGCTAAGCTGCTGGGTTTTTCCTAAATTGCTTTAAACTTGCAATGTTTCACAGCCATGCAAGTATCAATTCAATGCTTTTCACTGCTTCAAGAGAAGAGTGAAAATAGGTCAGTAATATTTCTTCTTACAATATATTTTTCAGGAAGTGCCTTCCTCTGAGAAATCTGGTATTGTAACTCTGAAAGGATATTCAGGGTTATTAAAACTATTTCAAATTAATCTTAGATAAGTGATAATCTTTTCCTAAGTATGGTATAGTCCAGCTTGTCGTTCTGATGGCTCATTGATGAAGATAGTGGTATATAAAATGAATATTCTCAGTGTAAATGTTACAACAATTCCCTAATAAATACAAAAATTCTTTTCCCCACCACCTCCTACAGTTTTAGTAACCATAGAAATAAGGCCTGTTTTTTCCCCATGTCTTGGGGCTGTGGGGGGTTGTTATTGCAGTTTCTGTAGGTTTAGGGTTTTTTTTTGTTTGTTTGTTTGTTTTGTACATTGTCTGTTGTAATTTTCCTGTGATGTTGAAAATCCTGAAATCAAAATGGTTTTCTTAGGTCCTGTTTATGACTGTCATTGATGTAAGATCTGCAAAAACACTTAAATACAGATTTAAATCAATGTCTAATCATTAAATCAATGTCTAAGGAAAGCTCTTAAGCACATGCTTAAATGAAGGGGAAAAAAAAACAAACTTCAAACCTCCCCTCTGTCTTCTCCACAACCAAAAACAGGGCTTTAGTAATTGCAATTATTTTACAAAGTTCATTCTGCTTGGAGAATTTGGCTCTGCTCTGGTTCTCTTCTTTGTAGACACAAGCACATTGAATTCCTTTGGTTTTTAGAACATGTACAAACATATACTTTTGGATGGGACTGGATGTATTGAATATCAAGAACGAAGGAAGTTTTTTCTGTGGTTTCTCATTACCAGAAAATTGATTGAGAGGCTTTTTTCTGAACCATGCCTCTTATGACACAGTGGGCAAGGGGTTTGTCATCTCCAAACAAATCTGTGTATGTCAATAAGCAGTGGTGGCTGCTGAGACAGATTATTTCTGCAATACCTCAGAATTCAGTGAACTGGATCTTTAGAAAGTGGTAAACTTACCTCAGCACTTCCTCCATTTCTTGCTTCTTAATTTTGTGAAACCTAGAACCAGTTAGCTTACATAATTAGCTGATGGGGGAAGTAAATACAAACAGAAAACTTTCTTCTGTCCCCATTCTGTTTTGAAATTGTAAAAAATATGCTGATAGGAACTTTTGGTCTTTAAAACAAAGTGCTCACTGGGAGCCTTAATCACTCAGAGAGGCCAGTGCCTCTTCAGGTTGAAAAGTAAAGCATGTAACTTAAAAATTCCAATCCTACTATGCTAGGTACCAATCTTCTACTCTACTTTAGCACCTCATATTAGAAATGGTTTGGTTCTGAGATTTCCCAGGTCTCTTGTAAAGAGATGAACATTGCAGGAGCCAGGGCAGCTCCTACTGAGCCAAGCTCTGAGAAAGAGCAGAAGACTCTCTCAGGAGGCACCTGCTTATCTCCCTTGATTGTGAAGACAGCCCTGGGAAAACTGCACTGCATGTAGAAGTCCAGCTTTTGAGGTACCCAGGCTTGGAAGAGATCTTTCTTTAAAGTCATCAGAGAAAAAACTGTTCTCCTCTCCTTTTAGGCTGCTCTATTTATGGCAGTCAGGAAAACTGCCCACAATGAGCTTAGAAACACAAATGTAAGAAAAATAGTTCCTTTGCATTTCTTCCGTCATGTTGCTCAGTACCTGGAAAAATCTGGGTGTCACAGTAGTGGTCTTCTCTGTTAGCATTGTGCCTCTTCCATGAAAAAAACCAGAAGATTCAAACCTCCAGGGATCTTATTCTAACAGCTTTCATTGAGGGCAAAATCCATGCCTTGATTTGCCTGAAAAGGCAAAATTGTTTTTATTGAGGATGTGGGAAGAGGAAAAAAAATTGTCATTTTTATTCATTAAAATTAAACCACTAAGTATTAGTGAATTAGAGGATTTATCTTCTATCCTTTTTATTGTTATTTTATTTTTTATTTTGCCCTTTTTCCTTAGGGTGCTAGTATTGTACAGGATATTAGCTTTGTATTTTAGCCACTAGGTGGAGAAAGCAAGCCTTCTGTAATTTAATAGCATTTGTTGTATTATGCTATTCTGACCTAAATTCCATAGATATTTTCTAGCAGAAAGGTCTCTTCTTTCCTGCAGTACTTCAGAAGGTAGAATAGCAATGAAGAGTGGCTACCTGAAACCTTGCTGGAATAGATTTTAATAGAATATGGTGGAAAACCAGTCTTAAATATAAAAGTAAGTATATCACAGGCAGCCTTGTATAGTATTTTGAAATGGAATTTTGATAATCTGATTCTTTTCATCATTCTGATTCTTGTGTTACTAGGAGCAAGGAGTTGTGCTGTCACTGCAAAAATATTGTACAGAGAGGGTGGGCATGTCCTCTTAGAGCTAAATTGCCTGTCACATCTTTATTAGGATAGACAGAAAAACAGTGGTTGTGTACAGACAGCTTGTGATGGCACCCTCCCATTTTAGAGGGAGATGGGAGCCATTGTTTCAACACATCTGAACACATAGGTGAAATTTAAGTTTTAATTCTTAACAGGGAATATTGAAAGACATCTATTTTGGAAGGCTGAAAGATTTTCATTTTGGCACGGTTCAATCAGAAGAGGCCTCTCAGTGGGGCACTACCCCAAGCTGGTATGGGTGGAAGTTGACACTCATTCTCTTATCTTTACAGTGTCTTAGCATGAAAACATGCATTGGAAGGGAGGTAGTAGCACTGCATCCTACTGCAAATGATGTCTGAAAAAAATAGTAATAGGTTTGTGTTTGTCAAAAGGGGTCACTGCAGCATTCTTTCCTTTAAGTGTGTGCTGAATTTTATCCAAATATGCTAATAATTCCCTCAACCTGCCCCATTGTCCTGATCCTACTAAAACTACTGTACTTTGGACACCTCCCTTGGCCTAACTATGAAGGAATTTCTAATGTCTGTGGGACAGCATGTGCCCATTTTTAGCAGCATATACTCCCACTAAAAGCAGTTTCTAACACTAAACTTCCAGGAAAACATCTCTGGGCAGCAGTTTCTGTCTTGAAGATTGGCAGAATTTTTCATTGTTCAAAGCCAATGTGAAAACATGATAAATCTGTTTTTTCCCTGTCCATCCTAATTCTACCCTGGCCATGCTGTCCAGTCTGGGGAATGAGTTTCTTGCCAGCACCTTCTTCTTCAGAGGAAGGAGTGGTTTAGATGTTCTATATGCTTGTAACTCATGCTCTTTATGCCTATTCAGTTATAGAAACCTAATATTGCAGTTTGTGGTGACTTCTGCAGGAAATAACTTTGGTCAATTGTCTTCTTAAACTGTCTTCAGGACTGCAGCACCTTCCACCATGAATCATGAAGGTACATTTGAGTTTGATCCTGGACCATTGGCTAGAATCACTTGTCCTGTCCTATGTAGCAAAAGACTGCATAGAAATGGTTCAAAAGAGAATGCATAGATGATGGACCTTGACCAGTGAAGTCAGAACTATTTTTCCAAGTAATTTAAAGACTTTTCACCTATTTTGATCTGTCACTCCAGCTGAAATGAGATGATTTTCCTGTCTAAGGCACAGTATGGGTAACCCACTTTGCAGCATGCAGTGCATGATGAATTCTGCACGTGAAAAACAACGTTAAGGTATAAAAATACATAGAGAAAGTACATAAAAAATGAACAGGCAACATGTTCATAAACACCCTTCAAGCTAAGAAAAGGGCCTCTTTAGACTCTGTTTTCATTGATTATTTCAGTTATTTGCTGGTTTCTATTTTCATTAAATTCTTCCATGACAGATTTGGATAAAACCATATAAGGCCATGAGGGTGCCTTTATAGCTAAGATTGTTCATTCATGTAGCTCATCAAATGGTGTCTGAAAATTGTTTAGCTTTAGTTTTCATTCGTGGTCACTACCAAACAATTTTTTTCATTTAGTTTGGTATTTTAAGATTTCATGCTTCCACTTTTTTTTTTTTTTTAATTACCCTTTGTGCAGGTATAGAGATGAGTTTAATTTATGTGTATTATTAGAGTTAAAGCTTATAGCTCTGTTACACTTTTTTTTTTTTCTCTCTGCTGTCTTGCCCATATCTAATCGTTGCTTTTCTTTCTATCTTTCATGTATTTTTTATGAGGAAAGGGGAGAAAAGAACTGGTATTTTGATTAGTTTAAAGTCTTTAAAGTGGCTTGACTTAGCTCTTTTCTAAATTATTTTTTCATTTTCAAACCTAAATATACTGTACTGACAGATGCTAAGCCTTATCAGTAGGCTACGATTATAATAAGTAATTTTTTTGACTTCATGGATTTTGTAAACTAGGCTTTTGATCAACTAAAGAACTCTTACATATACTGCTGGACTAACTGCAAATCAGATCTCCCAGCAAGTTTGATTTGTGAATCGATGACTTGTGTGAGCCTCACTGATGGAGAGGCAACAGCACTCATGAAACGCTGCTCAGAAAGAAAAGGAACATTGAAGTGTAACACAAAGAGAAAAGCCAGTATGTGTCTGAGCCAAGATTACTGCTTTGTTCTCACGTGGGTTATCTCAGCTCTAAGGGGAATTACAGAATGTGTGTGATCCTTTTTTGGAAAAGAACCTTGGTTTCTCATATCTTTCAGAGTACCTGTAGTAATCAAGCTGAATGTATGAGCTGCTGTGAATGGGATCTGACATTGGCCCCTCTGAAGGCAATGTGAGGAGTCCCAAAAACATCAAAACAAGACAAATGGTGTCCTAAATGCCTGTCAGACTGAGGTGAATGCATGTCAAGTTACCCACAGCAGCTTACTGTGTTAGAGGCAAACACGTTGCAAAGGGATGTGGAGAAGTCATCAGTCTTGAGGAAGTGATTGGACACTTGGGAAACATGATCTAGGAAGATTTTCCATCAGAAGAGTGGGAGGATGCAATGCAGCAGCCTTCAAAATATAAAATGGTGCTGTTTGAAGCAAAGAAGGAGTCTTCTTTGCTTCCCTTGTCAGTGATAGATGAAACAAGAAGTGGGCTTTGATTTCTGTGGGATTTCTTTTCTAACTGAGGAGAATGCTGACTTTAACAGTTGGTGAGTACCCAGTCAGGCTAAGGAAAGTATTCTCCTGAGTACAGGTTAAAGAAGCATTTTGTGGGAATGATACAGACTAAATATTAGGTTTTCTGTTGACTTAGTAGTTGGTGATCTCTGCAACTGCAGAAATTTTAAATAAATATCTAAGGAAAACATTTTAGATCTATTAAGTCTAATTTGGTTGATAACAGCATGCTAAATCTTGTATCCCTCAGAAAACTTCTGTAAAACAACAATTCAGGCCCATTCCACTCACAACAATTCAGATTCAGATTCTGGAGACAATTATATATATAATTTGAATTTCTCCTTCTCACTTTCTGTCCATATGTATGTTTATAAACATTTTTATATATGTATATATATAAAATATATATAAATATATATAAATATATTTATTTACATATATAATTATATATATAAATGTTTATAAACATACATATGGACAGAAGGGAGAAGGAGAAATTCAAAGGGCCCACATTTTCAGGGTAGTCCTTCTAAAGAAAACAAAGAACAATCAAAATTCACTTTTATATCACCACTCTTCTCAGTGACAAAGGAAGAATCTTAGCTAAAAAGTCTCACCCTTCAAAAGTTTAAACAGTTAGAGAATATGATGGCAGTCCTTTAAGTTGAAGATGAAAATTCAGTCTGAAATATAATTAATAACTGATATATATTGCTTTCAGACATGTGTTTTTTGACCACAGCTGTGATAAAATGACAAACTGTCTTTTCCAGTGAAATGTTGTTGCCAGGCATGTAGGCTCCATTGATAATGACTACAGACACACCAACAGTGAGGTTAAGTAAGAGAAACTGGAGTGGTTGAAAATTAAGTATATTACTGAGTTTAGTAAACTCAATCCTATTTATTTAGTCACTAAAAATTAATCCCAGTGGTCAGAATATTGGAGATTTCTTGAGTGTTAGACTAGCACTTTTTTCTATAATTTATGTCTGTGTGGTATCTGAGAATTTTTGTTATGCAACAACATTTCATACTTACATGCTAAAAGATGACTTCTGGACCAATTTATTCAGTGTTGCATCTTAGAAAGCCAGTTGCAAATGCAAATTAAGGATGGCAGGTGTGGATGGTGAGGTAAAAGTTGGCTTTTCCACTGTGAATAACAGGTACCTTGTAGTGAGGCTCTGGTCTGTGGAAAAAGTAAAGAGAAGGAGCTTGGATTAGATTCAGTAGAGTAAGAAAATCAGGGAGGGAAATAAAAAAGATATGCACCATGACATGTACTGGAAGATGAGATAAGAAATGATCTTTGAATGGCTAAGTGTAGGGCAAGGTTGTATTTGTTTAGGTTGAAGGAAAACCTGTTGCAAAGTGTGTGGGGAGGAAAAACTTGGCCAGCATTTTAAATAGGTGACCAAAGCAGGGACTACCACATCCTAGATTCTGAAGAGAGAAGACCTAATTATTGGTCACCCTTTTAAAATGAGGCTCAAACAGATGTACTTTGAATATTAATAGGCATATATCCCATTTTAAATGTCTACATTTTAAATTTAGCCTTTTGGTACTTACCCATTTAAAGAAGAAAGGACAAAATCCAGGCTGTTGGTTAATACTGTTAAGGGATTCTACCTCAGTTGTGTTTGCAGTGGAGAGAGTTCCAGTTAAATCTATATCATTGTGCAGGAAACAGCAGCCAATTTGCTTGTCTAGATTACAAGTGTAGCTTTGTATTCTCACATGATTGCAGGCTAGCCTGGACAATTGGGCAGTGTTTCAGACTGCCTGGCAGTAGGCAGTCAGAATTCAGATTCTGAAGCATGCTTGCTTGCTTTATCCAGACCAGCTACTTTTTTCAGCCCTTTTGGGGGCTCTTTCCCAACAGGGCAATGTTAGGTGAGATTGCAGAGAAATAAACTTTGATACTGGCAATACTGTCATCACCTGGATTCAGCAGGGTCTCAGGGGAACAGTGTGGTAATGGAAGTCTGTGCATTGAAATCAGTTTCAATTAAAAAAATATATATATATAAAAAAAGAGACATACTTCTCATTTATTCCAAGACATGGCACAGCATCCAGGATTGTCAGGAGAGCCTTACACAGGCCAGATAAACTAAATTACTCTTGTAAGGGTTTCTTATTCTGAATGCATAGTCAGGGTGAACTAGAGGAGAAGTCTGTGTCTTTTGTGCCACTACAGGAACTGGGGCAGTGCCAGGGCAGAGCTAGACAGACCTTGTTCCCAACAGGTAGGTGTAAAATTATAGCTGTGGTGATTTTTTTTTTTTTTTCCAGTTTTTGCCTCTATTTCCACTGAGATTAAATCTTACCTTTAAGGAGAGATTAATTTCATAGATGAAATATCTCCTTACAACAGACAGCTGCCACAGGTCTTGACATACAGCAGTTGACAATAGTTTATTATTCTGCAAGATCTTTCAAGATATTTGATTCTTAGGGCTGTTTTTTTTAAAAAGTATTTATCTGCTTTGGGCCCCATAAATTATTTTATTGCAATATTTAAACTGGCATTAATGATGAAATTGTTTAATTTAAGGAGGAGAAGTTAATTTAAAACCCTATGCCAGAGAGCTTACCCTGCCTTTGCCTTCTAGAACCAGCCAAAGTGACAAGGTTTTGGGCCAATGGGAAGAAGATATTCCTCATTCCTTCAACTGACTGGTCAAAAGACAGCCATTTATAACAGGGTGACAGAGAGAAAATCAGTGCAGATTATGCAAATTTAGTTTAGCCTTAGGTGAGAAGGGGATCTGTAACTGAGCTTTACAAAGCTACATACTGAAGATTATTTCCTAGGAGATCGTATTTGTGGTAAGCAGTTCATACTACACACCAAAGAATTGCTTAATGTCTGTGAAGTTCAAGACATCACAAACAACATTTTTCATGTCTCCTTTTGGCTAAATTTCAGTATTCAATGGGAGATTTCCTAGAATTAGAGCAAGTAATGAATTGACCAGTCACACTTCAGCGGTCCAGACAGGTTTGTGCATGACACACAGATATGTCAGTAGCAGGTTTTTTTAGGAGTAACTCTGATGTGTAGGAATTCTTCGAATGACTTCCACTACCTTTTTTTTTTATCATTTTAAACACGAGGCATTATTTCCTTAAACAATATATTTTATTAAACCAGGTTTTGACCTTTGCTGTTGTTTACCCTGGAGGGTCAAAGCACTTGTAAGTGCACTAAACTCTCACCTCCTGCCCAAAGTGTAATCCTGTACCTTATATCCTGTTACCAACAGAAGCAAAACAGAAATGAAGACCAGAAACACAATTTTTGTAAACACTATAGTTAGATCAAGATTCCCAGTTTCTGGTAAACATCATTTGAAGCACAGAAGTGTTTGTCTGCTTAAACTCCTGTGGAGTCCTAGCACAAATTTCTAAAAGGCATGGAAGAGAGTCACTGTGGCATTATTCAGCTCTGAGCATATTTATATAAGAGCACTGTACCAAAACTTCTTTGTCATTGTACAAATAAATTTTTGTGTAATTTTAGGAGTATATAGGCAGGAGGGACTTCAGAGAACTTCCCCTACTGAGATGGAAGACTAATATGCTAGTAGCCCCTCCTGGAGCTAATAAATTCTAATGGAAAATATTTCCAAATAATTATTTTTTTCTAGTTAATATGTTGCAATTCTTGATTACACTCAGAAGCTCAGCATTTTTCTTAGGCTTCCCATAGTAGCTTTTGATTTTTCTCTCCTGTGTATACTGGAAAAGTGTTGCAATGAGTATTTTCAACTCTACTTTTACTTATTCTCTTCTCAGAGACTACTTCATCAAATCGATCTGCTTTTCTTTGTTGATTAGCATCTTAGCCCTCACAGCATTCTTGTTGATATTTTCTTCTCTTCAGTTATTCATGTCCCAAACCGAAAGGTGCACCAGAAAAATTTCATCACCAGTAAATACAGTGCGCAGAGGAAAAGTGATGCCATGTTCTGGCCTCAAAATTTATTACTTTCTTCAATTCCCTAGCTTCCCTTTTGCTTTAAAACAGCTTACATATTTTATCCCATGTCTTATATTTGATCTGTCCTTCCAGATGTATTACTTTGTATTTGTTTTGAGGTTTTTGACTTTTGTTATTTCAACTATATTCAGTTTTCAACACTATGATGAACCCCACCCTTTGCAGTCCCAATTATTATCATTACTGAATATATAAACATATTCTCTCATACCTCATCCTGGACATTAAGAATGCATTGGTGGAATCAGGCCTAGAGCACATCCCTTTAAAACCAATTTGGAAGCCAAAGCAAATTGGTTTTTTCACCCACTGTATTGTAATGGAGTCATTACTTCATTTCATAGATTGCTCATGGAAATTCTGTGTCAAAATCAAGATATACTGTGTCTAGTGGGTTTTTAACCCTCACTCCTCATTCCAGCCACAAGGCAGTTACTGTAGCATAGAAGGAAATTTAGGTTACAGGGCATATTTTAACTGGACAATTTTAGGGCATCTAAATAGTTACATATAATTTAAGAGCATGTTTTTATTATGTTAATTCTACAGTCTCAAGAACAAGCAATTGCTATTTTTGTGACTATTTGCTATGATTCAGATTGTCTTCAGGGGAGGTGTTAGAAGACAAAAGATTCATATTACTATTTATGAACGAGCATAATCCACAAGCTGTTGTTTACTGTGCCACTCTGTAGAGTAGAGAAAGTGACATGCTGCTTTGGGTAATGGAGCAAAATACTGGTCATGAAACACTGTCAGCTATTATCAAAACCCTCTGCCACCTCTCAAATAATAGACATGTCCCCCATACCTTCTTGTCACAGCTGTTTCTGCTGCTGATTTTAGTATTTTAGCTCAAGAATATGCTCCCTCAAATGCAGTGCAAGAGGGAGATCAAATTTTTTAGACTGTGTCAGTGTAGCTTTTTCTGCCTTCACCTGGGAATCAAAGGGGGCTAGCTGGGTTTATTGCAATCTCATTTCTACTACCTCTGCATTCTTTCTGCTGTGTTCCTCTGAAACAGGAGTCTGTGAATGCAGAGGAGAATGCCACTGATCTGCACTGAGAGGATAGGAGGGATGTTGTAAATTGGTGCTGAATTTTGATTTCTATCCTGCTACCCATGCAGAATGCTTTTCCATTTCCTTTTCCTTTGCTATCTTTATTAGCACCGTTTCTTTTTATTGCAAATAATAAAGTCACAAGCCAGTAATGGAATTTTTCAAACTCATTGCACAATCATTGATAATAATTAGGGAGAGGCAAAGGTGACTTCTCTCATTTTCAGTTGTTGTGTTGTACAAACTCAACACATTTGTCAAACAAATACAAGGAGATCTGTGCAATATAATGGTGGATGCATTTCCTTTTTCTGCTAAGTTCTGTTTGTTTTGTTGGTTTTTTCTTTCTCAGGTTATTTTCCTCACCATCAAATGTGTTTTCTTTTAGTAACTGGGGAGGTGACAGGGAGAAAAGAAGAGGCTATAAATATCTCTAAGACAGTTCTCTTAGCACTAAGCACATTGCTAGGATGGAAATGAAATTAACTTTACCAAGCTTTTCAGTTGAAGGCTGTTTTATTTTCATGTCTAAGAAATACGTACTGAGTAGTGCCAAAATTCACATGTTCTGTCCATCATCACTCCAGGGCCACATAAATGGCTTCTAAATGTAATTATATCTTTTTTGAAACCAGCTGAGTTTGTAAGCATCATGGTAAATGTCTGTGCTTCAAGAAAAGGAAACCAGACAACACTCATGCACTGGATCCTGGATTGTCAGTATTAGTGACCACCCTGCCCTTCTCCTCATCCCAGGTCTGTTTTGGGTCACACAGCTTGGCTCACTAAGCCACCATGTAGGTGCAACTCTCTGAAAGAGCACACTCAGGCTTCCCCCAGAAAGGTGAGTGGGTAAGGCTGCCATGTGTCTGGTGGTGTTTTCTCTTATGATTAGCCAACATAACGCCAGCAGAATTTACCCCTCAAGCATCCTCATAACGTGCTCATGCAACACCCAACTTCAGCTTAAAGCTGCAAACTCTGATAGATTACAGTAGTCAGTAATCACACTGGTCAGTCTGAATCCAGAGATTGAAATTAAACCACTAACTGGTAATTTTGGCTTGGTGCCATGTAGGGACTACAGGGCACTTGGTAAGAAATGATTTGTAGTTTTCACACAAGCAGTTTACCTCAGAGGGGGGACTACCTGTGATCAGAGAGGCTGTGCCTTACGTATCAGGTGTAAGGAATGGCCACTTGGCTCTTTTGACTTCCTTTTATTAAATTATTGTTCCAGTGCTGGTTTTGTTTAACAACCTATGCACTGCTGTGGGTGTCTTATGCTAGTTATGATTTTGTCAGGGCACTAACAGAAGCTACCTTCTACTTACTGGCACATGACTGAAAACATACCCATTTCTGGTGAGGGGAAACAAGGCTTGTACACTAATTCCTAGGCACAGGATTGAGATGCAGGAGCTGTAGATGTGAATGAGCCCTGGGCTCTGCCACATGCTTTCTGTGTGATTCTGAACTCATTTGTAATCAAGGCTCAGTTATCTGTGGATGCTTTAACCAGTCTGAGGTTAATCACACGATGGAAGCAGAAACACTTGATCTCTCCTTGCCCAGCCAGCGTTGGGCTGCCTGCACTGAACAGATTAGGCACACTGCCAGAAACAGGCAGCTGTGCTGCCTTCCCAGCCAGCTTGGCTCTGTGAGCAGTTTAGCCACATTGAGTCCCTGAACACAAACTAATAGCCCTAAAGACCCACTCTCATTTTGTGGAGTCATCAGGAAGGCTTCAGTGCTATGTTCCCATTTCCCACTAGGAATGGGACTGCACAGCAGCAGCTCAAAGCCAGCCAGGCTTATTGAGTGCCACCTGAACATCTCTATACAACTCAGGAGGTTCCAAAAAGACTTATTTGCTCAGGTTCAATGCCAGTCTAATAAATTCACTTGTCATCTTGTCAGCATGCCTGCTGTACTGTGGCTAGAGCTAGCACCTCATTCAGCAAGAACCTTTTGAACTTGCCATTAAGTTTCTGGTGAAAGGTATTGCAGTTTAGCCTACGGCGTCTCCGTGCTTCAGATCCCAGCTTTGTTCATTTTTTGTGCATGCACTGCAATGGGACACAGTAGCTTTTTTAATGGGATTTATCCTGCCAAGTTACTTACAAGAAATCACCTGAGTTGTAGGATGAAGTAGAAGGAATAACCAAGTGGTTGCATTACCTCTTGCTTTTCTGGTTTGAGCTCAGGGGATTCACATAGCATTAGCTGATCAGTGACAGCTGCTGCAGAGGTTCTACCCTCTGAGATAACTTTCTGCTGCTCTGTTAAAGGATAAGCCACCACAGACCATACATAGGGGCACTTTTTTGGAGTGGCTCATAAACTGTAAACTCATATCCTGGCTTCTTAGGTTAAGGCTAAAAACTTAAATATACATTTATTTTCTATGAAATGAGGGGCAACCAATCCTTCTTTTGTATGGCTGTTGACCAGAAGTCTTAGGAATTTTTTATGGAAATGGTCATTACAGCTATCTGGTTTTTTTTCTTTTAACCAGTGCAAAGAGAAAGGGTAATTTTCTTGTCTGTTTTTCCAATGTTTCCTTATTATGTTTACATCAGTGGTATTCTACAAAGAATGTCTCAGAAGAATCTAAAGGAAAAGTCTACAGTGGAGGTTAATAAAATGATGCTGAAATATTCCCAGATGTGACACAAACCCATCAAATAATATTCCCCTTTGCATTTTCAGGAATTAGTTAAAATAATCAGATATGGTACCCTACCCTAAACCTTAATATGTTTATAGTTATAGGAAGAAAAAGAACATACTGTTCAACTACTATCAAGTGTCAGTCACAACCTATGCAGCTGAACCAAAATCTAGCAGAAAGCTGTGACACTCAGAAAGTTTGGCTCAGACCCCATAAGCCTGAAAGCTTCATTCACTTCATTGACTCAGGAGCATAACTAAGTAGAATTCTACACATTATGACACAGATTGTCATATTGACACATACATAGGCTGTCATGCCTCATTCAACCAGACACAAGTATGTGATAATAAACAAACATACTTAAGGTAGCATGAGTCTATCACAGAGACAAAGTAGCTCGTTCAAGTCTATGGGCAGATAATTTATTTGTAGAAATTTAATTTATTTCTGTGTGGGTCTGTAGAAAGAATCCACAATGGAAAGCATGTGTCCTGAAAGCATTGTAAAGACTCTGGTACAGCTCTGAATCTGCAGTAATTATCTTTCAGCAAGCTGCACTGGTGTCATGACACTGCTTCCAATTCCTGAGGTAGATGATTAGCTCTCTGGTAGTGCATTTACAAGTGCAGACATCCTAAGAGGCCCATCTGCTGTGCTCCCTTTGCTGCTTGTTTGGGTTCTGCAGTAGGAGTGTACAGCCAAAATAGTCACAATCTTAAATCTACACTTATATTTCAGAAACAATTTTTTTGTTTTATTTAAGTTTCTAAACACAGTTTGAGTGCTTCTAGTGGGATCTGTGTTACCAGCTGAGGCAGGTCCTTTTGAAAATTCACTCCTAGAAAATTAACTGTATGCACTGAAATGTAGGATGCTGAGTAAAAGGGACCTGTTAAGCAAGACAGTGTCTGTTTGTTTTCCCAGGAAGAAAACAAAAATGAGAAACTTGTCTATATCTTAGATTGTTGGATTTAATCTAGGCAGAAATATTTGGTTGAGTTCAACACCGAGAAATCCAAAGTCATCAATCTTGTTCATCCAATAAATGCATATAAATAAGAGCTATATAGATTGCTATAGGAATTAAAATCTTTCTGGTTTACCCAGGTTGAGCAAGTTTTGATTTAATTTGTCTGTGTTTAATAAACCAAAAACAATGAATCTGAATATGAGCTGCAGATTTCTGGGAAGAGAAAGAAAACAACACAAGGGTGGGAAGGCAAGAGTTGACTCCAGAAAAAAGAAAGGAAATACAGTGAAGGAATCTGAGATATACAACGGGGGAATGTGCAGAGGGAATGCAGGATTATGGGGTGTTGAGCCAGAGCCTCCTTTCATCCATGGAAGTCTTTCCATTGACTTCTGCAGATCCTGAACAAGGCCCTACCAGAATGAGTTTGTGCCTCTGTAGAAATATCTGAAGCCAAAACAAAAATAATTACAGTACTGAATGGATTGCATTGGCTGACTTCTTTAGTGTCTAATGTTCTTTGGCAATGCTTCATCCTGATTATTCCATCTGGAGATAATTGTGTGATATCATCCATAAAATTAAAACATAAATCAATCCAACTAGTGATCAGCCTCATGAGCTGCTGTTTAGAAACACACATGGAAATCTAGCGCTCCCTGCCTTTTTAGCAGAATGTGCAAAAAAATCAGTGAAATATCAGGACAAAATAAAATCATAAAACTTACAGATCTTTCATGAGTAACTGTAGCTATGTTGTCAACACAGTATATGGGAAATGATAGAGGAACTGTTTTTCCTTATATTTTATTTAAACTATTACAAAAGGCAATATTTGAACTTTAAAAAAATTTCATGTTTGTTGGAATAATGTCTTCAACTTTTTATACTTGTAGTGCAGCAATAAATTGCTGACTTAAACCAAGAAATCAATTATTAACAAATGAGAAAAGACATTCCTTATGGAAGGATAATTTTCTTCTGTAGGCCTGGTAAAGTAATGCCCTTATACCAATAATGTCCTTATGCCCCCTTTCTGTCACAGAAGGCCATTATATCATTTTATGTGGTATTAATTTCTATCAGGTAGTCTTTGAACCATGAATAACTAATTCAACTTTTGTCTTGCATAGTCTTGAGAAAAGATTATTAGCAACAAAGATTAACAGCTATTCATTTTGTCTGTTAGCAATTGACTTTTGTTAAGAGAAATATAAGGGGTTAACTTAGGTCATTTCAGAAAGGGCCATTTAGGAGATTAATTTATGTCTTATTTCTCTTGACTCATTTTGGAAGCTTTAGGAAATGCTGTAAATGGAATCACTTCAAGGGTGATAATTTAAATGATGTAACAATGCAAATTTTAGTATCTCATATATATATAAATGTATATATAAATAAGTATATGTGTGTATATATATATATATATACACATATATAAACACACATATATAGTGCACATGAGTTCTTATGGAAAGCACCCTTAGCTCTCTTTTGGGGAACATTTTCTTTTTTAACCCTGTAGTAACAACTCTCAATTATACAAAACTTTGCAGAAAGCAGACAGAAGGATACTATGAAGGAAGTAGTTATGCATAAATCTTCAACTGAATCTCCATGGCAAGATGTACATGCAGGACTCGATCAGATACGTTTGCTGTAATCCTGACAACTTGATTCATTCTGAATAGAAACCTATTGTTAGGGCAAAAAATTTACTCAAAGTTTCTTTAAAGGTAGATAATAGTTAAGATATTACTACTCTTTAATAAGGATTGTACACTTCTACATCTTATCCATAACAACCATGTATTATAAATGAAATAGAAAAATATAAAACATAAATATTAAAACAACTATATATTATTCTGCGTTCAATTTTTAATGCTCTATACCTGTTTCTATCTCAATATTAGTTCAGTCAAATTTGCACCAATGTTTTGTCAGTAGATACCAGTATGTTCTAGGAAAGCTAGAATAAATTGAATTATAGTGTTTCATCAGAAAATATATTTGCCGTATCTGGGATGTGCTGTTTTGACTTCTTCCCTAAAAAGAAATTGAATTAGGAATCACTTTTAACACTTCTAATATCATACATATTTGATATACATATCTATGTTGATACATACTTTATATCTCTTTATGTATTTATGTGTATTTATATATTGCCTTTATACTTTTTATATATATACCCACTTTATTTGATAAATAATTCAATAGGATACTAATTTAAAGACCAATTATAGATGTTAAGATGATCTCATCTGGAAAAGAGAAGAAAGAATAAACTTGTCCTGAAGGTCCTGCAAGATATCCTGTTAATGTGGTAGAGGAAAAAATAGAAAAAATATGTCTTTCTGCTTTTAATCAAAGGTTTAGATACTTCTTTACTAATTTTCTCTGACTACCTTATAATTGGGATTGGAAGATTGATCTTTCCTTTCAAAGAAAGTGAAAAGATGGGCAAGAGATTGTCTGTCAATCCCAGAATAAATTTCCATAAAAACAGATAAGAGGCCAGAAGAATTGTTACCTGGAGAAACAGCGACATCAGCTCAAATGTGTTTGAAATTCATTTGATGTTTCCAATTTTGCTTAGAAGTCAAGCATCTAATTGTCAATATTTCAACCATATCCATCACTCTGGCAGCGTGTTGTCTGCACTGGGAGTTTGTTAACACAAAATAGAGAATAGGCACAGCATTCAGCTCACTGGGTAACTGCAGAAGAAAAGCTTTTGTTCTCCTAATACTTAAATAGTGACTTGAGATTAGAAGAGATAGCATTTTTGAAATTAGAACTGGCAAATTTCATTATTACAGCAAGAGAGAAAGAAGAGTAGTTGACATGGGATGACATCTGCTTTTTAGAGTTATTAGACTATACCCTGAGGAAAGAAAACAAAATAGGAGGGACAATATCTCATCATTTTGCAATGTGTCTTCATCATATGGCTTATTTTTAATTTAAAACTTGGCTCAGGTAGATCCTGAAATATGGAAGCATGTCCAACTGCTACATGCAATACTGCAGTTAAAATCTCTGGGGGCTCTAATGCTGCCTGTGTGACTAACCAGCTGTACTGCAGAGGTATCAAGCTTCACCTCTGAGGCTTGGGAGAATGTACCTGATGTATATGACTTCACTTCATCACGTGCTCAGGCTGATGACTCATTTAAAAACAGGAAAATTAAGGAAAAGCAGTTCTGTGCCATCCACTTTATTCTCTTATGAATGCTAGCTTCCCCTTAACAGAAGATTACTTGGAGTTTTGAACAGTTTCAGTGCCCTGGCTAGTGAACCCACCTTTAATTTCCTACAGGGAACTTCACAACTGTTCTCTTTCAAAAACTCATCCAGAACATCACTTTGTTTAACTTCATTCCTAGTTGCTTACTGGTAATAGCACTGCTTAACTGCTGCTTAACTAGTTCTCTTTCTGGTCCAGTTGCCAGATATTCCATCATCCAGTCCATCACCTCTCAGCCTACCCTGGTAGGTAGGTAGTAAGAAGGGGTATGGCTCCTTACACATCCGATGCTCCTGCCAGATTTATTCTGCCCTATATTTTGGCAATGGTTACAATGTAGTCATAAACTCTTTTCTTCTAACCTATTAGGACAAGTTGATTTCTATGGACACTGAGTGAGACTCATACCAAGGAATTTTTGCCACCAATTTTGTGCTTTCTGCAACTTGTATTCTTACAGCCTTTGGTGGTGTGTGCTTCAATTAGAGTGTGGTGATGAAAACCAAGGCTTTCTGCTCCCATCCTGTAACATGCAATTATAGTCTGCCTGTTGGCCACAGGTTAGTGCTTTATATTTGTTTGTGACTTTTGTTAGAGTTGCTGAAAGCCATTAAAGTGTGAGGCATTCAATCTGGGGCTGTATGAGCATCTCAGAAGAGCTTGTGCTTGCCCTAAACAGTCTGACATAAATACATAGGTGAAAAAGGAGTGGATAGAGAAAAGGGAAACAAAAAACTATGAAGAAGCAAGACTTGACTGATGTGCATGGGATGTTTAGTTAAAATATATTTTGCCAAACGTGTGTATGTCTTTTACTGAAGCCATGTGTGAAATTTTTATGCAAGGAGAAAATTAGTTTTGTAGTATATGCAAAAAACCCCAACAAACCACAAACCAAGACACAAAGAGAATATTAAGTTCCCAGTGAATTTCACTGTGCTGCATAATTGGATGAACTCTATCCATGGATAAACCCTGTCATGGAGTGAGTAGAGCCTATTTCTCCTCAATGTTGTCTCTGCCAGAGTCTTGAAACTGAGCCTCCTTTGGGGGAACAGAGAGAGCAGAAGTGCTGACACCACAGCTTCCTCCTCTCCCTCTCCACGTTCAGATGGAAATTACATTCTGTTCTCTTAATAGCCCTCTTTCTTACTATGCAGTGTAACCAAGTAAGCTGGGCAATTTGTATACTGAATTTCAGTGTGTATGTTTGTAAAAGTTTGAATAATCAGTGGGATCCTAGCCTAAAAACATCTGATTTTCTCAGTGGTCCAACACTGCCTGTCCTTTCACAAACATACTTTAATTGAAACAGGCCACACCAGGGTGTGCATTAATGGGCTGCTGTTGTACTGCTTGGGTGGTAGAAGGTAATTGGTCTCTGGTCCAGTGCTTCACAATGCTCCAAAGGCATGTGCCAATGCTCTGTTAATGCACACCCTGTTGTGACACTGCTTAATTAAAATCTTAGGGTATCAGAAGCAGAAAGTGCTAATGAAGAAGTTTCTTTCAAGCTGGTGAATCCAGTGGTGTGACACATTAACCAGTGTGATGTCTGCTGGCTGGTCTGGCCTGCAGAAGGCTCAGTTGAGTCCCTGGGCAAGGAGGGAGCCCAGTCTGGGGTTGTATCCACCCTGCTGAACCGTGCAGGGCTGTGGCCAGGCTTCTGCTGGTGAGCCCAAATAATTTTGTGCTTTTATCTGTGCATGTCTTCCTTGCCTGATGAATCTGAGCCTAATGCTATCAACTGATAATCAACTGTGTTACAAGGGATTTTCTAATGTTTTGACAGATTTTAAAAAAAAAAAGATTAATTCAAATTTGCTTATGTAAAGATATCCTTTTCTCCCCCATTTTTGTTAGGTTAAATGAGATAAAGTATTTATAAATAAATTATTTTTTCAGATTTCCACCAGGAGTGTTTTTTTTCATACTGTTCTTGCCACTATGCACGTTATACTGCCAGTTTATGATCACAGCCATGCCATCTACAAAATTAAAATCAAAGGCCATTTCTTTATGCATTTTCAAAAGGAGACATAAAAAATTTGTTGGGTTTTGCTTCGTTTTAGAAAAGACACAAGTGCAATTTGCTTAAGGTTTTAATATGAATATAAAACATGTATTTGAGGAGCTGGCCTACCAAATGTGAATGTATTTTCTCTAGGTATAAAAAGTATGGAATAAACTAGTAATCTGCTTCTGATGGCATGACAGACAATAGAGAGAGGAAATTTGGAACCTCTGGTCTGCCTGTTTAATGTGAGCTTCAAAGATACCCACCTGTTTATTGCCCTAAACCAATCTGTGGAGCACTTGAACATTGCAGCTGCTAAGGTGTGTGGCAGTGGTGCATGTCCTTTAGCTGCCTGTGCAGGTACAACTGTGTGATCAAGAACATGTAAACTGCACTCAAACACATCAGTGGAAGAATTAGTCTTGTTACTTTCTCTGATTCTTCAGAAAGTCTTTAAGATTCACTGTCAAGGTACCTGTTCATCTTCCCCTTTGTACATTCAATTATAGTCTAGTTGTCTTAAGTCCAGGGCAGTCTTAAATTCTGTAGAAACAGCCTTCAGAAATGGAAGCTGAAATATGACATATGGAACAACACTGGAACCCTAGACGTAGGCTTTAAAATCTATTGAATATTAAATTAATATAATTTTCTTTCTGAGTTATGTGGAATTACCTATTCCCTTCTCTAAAGCAGCCAAAGAGCTATGGTGTCTTCCCAAAACTTTTCCAGGAAAACTGTGAACATTCCAGTTACAATAGGCCTAGATGCTCTGCTATAGGGTAAGAGCTTTATATTGGTACAGTTAAATTTTGTCTGGTATTGAGTAAGTCAGTTTAAATCAAGAAGAAATTTCATTAGCTTACAGTTTTCTTCAGCTCAGATCTTGCTTAAGGAGCTCTTCAGGGAAAAAAAATGTATCTCTGATGGTTGTTTATAATGTTTATAAAACAGAAAATCACGTCAGTTCTGCTGTTACTTTTTGTATGGAGAACTAATCTGTTTGGCCTTAAAGAGCTTAAAATTGTTAAAACCTTAAGAATACCCCAGAAGATCCAGGAGAGAATGAAATGGAGGCTTCATTTCAATTAGAGAATAGGGGCTCTCAGAATTTGTTGTCTGCTTTATTACTTGGGAGCATTATCTCTGTCCTCTGCAGATATCTGCTTTCTTTCCGGTGTAATTCAGTAACGTGTAATGTGGCTTTAATCTCCTGTTCTGTGCTGTCTGTATGCTGTGAGACAAGAGAGACAGATGAGTTGGGAAGTCAGGGGGCAGTGGAGCTGCAGCACACAGCTGTGTGCCTGTCAGGTCTCTTCAGCCATCCATTTGATCATGCAGCTTTCAAGGGCTCTAGAGATCAGAAAACAACCCCGTGCACACCACTGTCCCAAGGGAGAGTAGTTCAACCTCGTCAGAGAGACAGGCAGCAGAAGAGAGAAGGTCTTCTGAGAAAAACAATGTTGGGCCTTCTGCTGGTGAAATAAGGTCTTGTATGATTTGAAGGGGGTTGTCCTGGTTTGAAGTTATCTGCCAATAAAGGCAGAAGCTTCTCTTTGAAATGGAGAATGTAAACCCCCTCCCTCCAAATTATTATAAATTTGAAATTAAGGGGCTCTCAGGCAAAAATATGGAAATTAGGAATAACAGTTCCTTACTAGGAAAATTAAAATAGAAATACAGTATTACAAGGTGTGGGAGTCCAGAGCGTTTCCCTGACTTCCCTGGGGATCCAAAAACCCCCCTGGCTGGCCTCTCAGAGACCCCAGAATGAGACCCAGGTGTCTCAGAGGCTGAATTTAACCCCTTGGGGAAATCTGCCAACATTGCAGGAAGAATTACAAGTCACAAAAAATAAGTGAAGTGTAAATTAGAGTATTAGAATGTAGAATAAGTAGATTTTTGGATTGTTTATGATAAGGGCCATGTGGTCAGCATGGAGGATTTGGGGTGTGGTGTGCCTCTTCCTCCTTCTTCTCTGTGCCATCCATGTTGGATGGAATGCTGGCAGCCACAGATTGGATGGGGACAAAACTGGACAGTGTAATAAGGTTGTGCTGTATTGGAAAGTAATTGTAAATATTGAAGACGTAGTCTAGAGTATAAAATATAGGTCCTGCCTCTCCCAGGAGAGCATTTGGTCATGGTCACCTTGCTGAGCAGACCTCTGTCATCCTGGCTGGGACACTTTGTAGATAAGATATAATAAACAGCCATGAGAAACAACAGAAGATCGTCTCAAGCAGTTTTTCTCCAGCGGCTTCAGAAAAACCCCGAATCCCAAACCACCTACATGTCCATCCGAGGAGGTCTCACGCCTTAAAGAGACCCTCAGACTGTGACAACAAGGAACAATCCCAACCCTGACAGAGTCAGAATGCAACCTGACACCCTGTCAGTAAGGGTGCTGGTAGCAGTCCCATTAAATGGTGGCTACAGTCCTCCTGCAGTGGCAGATGTGGTTCAGCTGAAGCAGTGCTCCTGTAGAAGGGTGCAGCCTTCCTCCAAAAGTCCAGGGATGATGTAGAAAAGTCCAGCTTCTCCTCTGGAATCCAGTGGAAACAAGGGTAACTCGCTGTCCAACAGCTCCATTTTTATCTCAGTAGGAAAGGCTTGGCTCCTCCCCCTGGCTGGAGCATCTCCCAATGGGATGATGTAATTTTATCAGTCATACAGTGGGACTTAATGGGCCATCAGCAGACGGTATCTTCCTGGAGGGAGGGTGGGGTGTGGAAAAGATAAAGGTGATTGCCCCATCTTGTCTTAAAGATGGCCCATTAGCAGATACTGTGTGCCACGGAGATAAGGATCACTGCCCCACCCAGTTTTAATAGAATACACATTTCTGGCCACAGGGGTTGATGGTACAGTAACACTGGTAGAACTGCAGCAGCAAATCCTGCTATGGGCATCATGGCTTATACTAGAAAGGATCTTAAAGTGGTTCTTAAATGGAGAGATCTGTCCTCTTATGTTCCTATAACTGTGTTCCTTCAAAAGAATTTGCTGATCCATCTAGGTGCTCTAGCCCAGAAATTTAGATGCGGCATAAGCCTTAGTGAGTAGGGAAGTGAATGTGCTATGGATGTGCTATCTGTAAATACAGAATTTTCCAGGCAGAATGCTTCTTCCTGTTGTCTTTTGTAGGGCTAGGCAGCATGTAGACATTGGACAGATATACAGACTCAGGAAGGAAAGGGAAATTTTACAGAGCTTTGTACCATGGCCAGCTGAAGCGTAAGGATTGCTCTTTCCAGTCAAGGTCTGCAGCTAGATTGTCACCTAAACATACATTTTCCCCATCCTGTTTTCTTCACAGCAGCAGAGTAAAGGCACATTTTATGCCTTCAGGAAAAGGTATACTCCTCTGCCCATGGGAGCTCTGCAGGATGTTATACAAAGTGTGTGCCAGATCTCGTGGTACCATTTGAAACTTGCTGACATGGAGATGTACCACATCACAGCCCAGTCTGGGATTTTTACACTTTTCCTTTTCTCCCCAAGGAATTTCTTTCTTTAAAGTTATATTATACATGTGCTATGGAGACACAGCATAGTTCTTTTCTACTTTTAGTGTTGTAAGATGGTTTCTGTTAAATTTTAATGTGTTGGTTTTGATGGTCCAGCTTTTCTTTTGTTACCCTTGATGCTGACCTGACCTTCCTTGAGCCCTTATCCTCATTTTTAAACCATATCCCAACAAAAGATCTCTGAGACAAGATCCAGCTTCCATAAATTCAGGGCTTGTGCATGCTTGCATGTGTACATAGATACAGGCTGAGACATAAAACTAAAATAACTGTCTTTTCATTCTTTATAGCATTTCTATCAAAACTGTCTCACAGCACTGCAGCTGGCACATATGGTCTTACAAAGTTTCATGTTAGTCTTCACAAGCTGACAAGGAGTATGATTCTTCAACTGGAGAATCCTTAAAGCAACACAGAGTCCTTCTCCTCTGGCAATTCCAGAAGCCCATTGTTCAGTTTAGAGCTCTAAAAGGAACTGGTTTTAGCATGACATACTAAACTGATCACCAGCTCCCTAAGGAATAGTCTGAATCAGTACTTGGACATAGGACATTTAAAAATGATGTTGCAATTACCCCCAAAAGTATTGCTGAATCAATAAGTAATTCTTTTAGAGAGATCTCTACTTCTTTAACTGTTTCTGCTGAGGAAATTAGTGTAGCTAATATTGCTGCTAATGTCTACCGAAGATCCACAGGGAACTTCACGTCAACCATAGTTATCTGTCCAAAATCTTGACTTTATTCTGATTACTTACAGTCCTCCTACAATTTCAGCAGCATTCAGCAGATTCTGTTGTGATTCTTCACAAACTAATTTGTGAATTACAGATGTGAGTGATTCAGGAATAGCATATGGAATCATCTCAACCTCACTGAGTTGATGCAAAGCAAAAACATGTTTGTATAGTACTTGAGAGCTCCCAATAGGAAGGGCTGTTGAACAACAGTTCTTCAAAATATGTCCATTATATGATTTGTCATGTTGTTTTTGTTGCTCAGAGATCTGCTTTGCTAAGTTTAGTAGTAACTTCAGTTGTATCCACACTGGGAAGTTGCAGCAGGATAAAATTTTTGCTGGTCATCAAGCCATCAGAAGCATACCTAGAACTAATCTGGGGGCTCATCAACTTTATTTTATTAATGGAGAAAATTTTGGCAATGGTTGCAATATCATGTTTTCCTTTAAGTGGTGAATTAACTTTGTAGCTATGTTTTAGAAAGACAAAGTAGGAGCTCCGTGTTGTTTAAGGCCCACTGCTTTTGACACAGTGACTTAGTTTGGAGTAGAGGTGTTTTGGGGGTCTGCAGCCAGAGAAGATTCACTTAAAACTGCATTCTTTTGTGTATCTGGATATTGCTAAGTTAGTGTGTTGTTGTTTCAGTCTGGCTACAGAGCCTGGAAGGGCAAAGTCATTTTGACTGAGTGACAGTAACTTTATGTTGCTGGGACTAGAATGAACCTGCTATTATTGCTTCCTCAGCTCTCTTTCCATCTGTTCAATATTTCTCAGTGTTGGTGAATAATGAATAATGTCATAATGTTCTATGAGGCTTCTGTGGCTTCAGGGTTAGGTCTTGGAGAGGAGTTGCTTGTTCAGGGTTTGGCATGGTCAAGCCCCTGTGGTTGAGCACAGCAAGCTCAGGTCAACAGGCATAGAAGAAGAGTTGAGAATGTTTATAGACCAAAGGTATAAATGAAACCTCTGGCTCAAGTTTCTTGTCCCCTGGCCTCTTGTCCCATTGTACTTGCTGTGGGATGTGAGGGCTTCAGGATCTGGTACAGAACTGCTAGGTGGGGCCTGGTGTGTGTGCATGAGCTAAACAAGTCATAGGCAAAAGAAATTATAAAGATCTAATCTTTCCTGATGTTCAAGGGTGTTCAAGATGCAGAGACAGCCTCCAGCACTCTGGAGAAGCCTGAAAACCCTGCTGAGTAGGCAGAGGCAGGATTTTTTTGCCTAGAACACCCTGTCTAGAGCAGTTGGAAGAGTGATCAAGTGAAACAATACAAGGTTAAAATTCTAAATGAGAAGCTAAAGGTTAAGTCAAGAAACTTAGCAAGAGAATTAAAGAACGGGTGGACTTTGGAGCAGACCAAGTGAACTACGCTTCTCTGGGTGCAAGCAAAAGTAATTTCTTTAGTGGTTTTGTTATAGTATCAGAAATTTTGACTAGTCCATTTGCACTTGTTTTCTCCAGCCTCCCCTGTTCTATGTTCCTTTCCCCCAACATCTGAATGTCACTGTCACTTAACAGTGAGGTTTCTTTTGATAGCAGCTTTCCCTTGTTACTGGAGCATACAATAGCCATCTAGATACTGAAGGAACATAATGGGGTACAGTTTCAGCATGGGCAATTAGATGTGCAATTCTCATTAAGAATAACAGGACTTGCAATGAAAATTTTCCTCTATAAATCTACCAGCACAAAGCCTTTCCCCTTATGAGCAACAGATGGGTTTTCCATAATGGCTCATTACCTCCTTGCTTTTTCATGCTGCCAGAAATGAAATATAAAGTTATTTATGGATTGAGAAAGATGACAAGTCACTGTAGATCATTCCTTGCCATATTTTATAGTTTATCTGGTTAGTACTCTAAGTCTCTCAGGACTAGGAAGTTTCAGAAGATGACAGAGCATTACCTGAAAATTAAGATGAGTGTCCTTCTGTCTGGTTATTTATCCTGATGGTCTTGCATCTCGAGGGTGATGCTATGGTCTCCACTGGGACTGGTAATTTGGATTCTTCAGTAGAAAGGAGGCCATTTCTCAAAAGAAATTTTGTCAGCTGTGACAAGCCATTTCTGTGAAATTTTACTGTTAGGGGCAGGAGGCAGCACTGTATTACCATGCATCATAAATTTGAAAAGTTAGACAAGTTACTTGATAATATTCCTTATTTCAAATTGGTGTGGGGGGTTGGGATCTTTGCTTGGCATATCAGTGAGAGATGTTATTCCTTTGACAACTGATGGTGGAGGCCAAGAAGGAAGGCAATTCTGATGTGGAATTCTTTTACTTATAGGCATTTCACATTATTAAACTCTTTATTTGGAATTTTTTGTCTGGAAGTATCACAGATTCACTATTATTTCCAAAAATCCTTGATGAAGAACAGTTTCTACTGCAAATGTGTTAATCTGTCACCTTTCAGAAGTAATATCTTTATTGTGACTTACTTGGCATCAAGGTTAAGAAGCTGAAGGCAAAATTTAAAATATTGTTTTTAACGTTACTTAAAGCAAGAGTTTTTCTCAAAAGGACCAGCAAGTGATTTAATCCCAGTACAACTGAAAATCATCTCAGAAATGCAGAGGTCTCCCACCACTTTAAGAGATGTGCTTACCAGGAGTTCTTCATGCTTGCAGTCAGAAGGGCATTTTAAATTTTTCTAAATCTGATTGAGATTGGTCTGACCTCAGTAAATGTTTAAGTATTAACCTGAATTTGGGTAGTTGCAACCATGTGCTTCTGGACTGAAGCTTTAAACAAGCCAAATATTTTGCTTATCTTTGAGCTCAGGTTTCGTTCTTATTGAGTAATTGTGCAATTTGAGGAAGTTCACTGAATCCCAGTGGCAGAAAAAGGAAAGCAGGATCTTTTGTGCTCAAGAGTGAAGAAAAATTATAATGGAGTGGGCTGATGTATGTGTGGCCTAGAAAGACTGTGGATCCCAAGTGTTTCAGTTGTCAAAGCCTGTTTCGTAGCTTGGCAAATTCAGTGAGCTATTCATAGATGCAGTAAGAGATCTTTCTCCTTTTGTAATAAACCATGCTTTCTGCATATTCTCCTTTGGAATTTTGCAGTGCTGTTGGGTCCCAGTCTATGGGAAATGCCTCTGTGCAGTTCATTTCAAGTATAATACAGAGATGGTCACAGGGCAGTCTTTGCATCTTCTCCCAGTGATGTTCAGCAAAGAACACTAAACATGGGTGGGTGGTTGGTAATGGAAATACTCTGTGGCTGAATACATGCTCTCTCTTTCTGTTATTTATACAAATGATCTCTCAGGGTCACATTCTGCCAAAGGTTCTGGCCCATGGATAAAGAGAGGGCTGTAAAACTGGATGCCAACTAAAGAGGGTGCTGTCTGTTCTCAAATGACTCATCAAGAGCTGATCCATGCCAACCTGTTTACCAGCTAATATCCAGTGGCAATGCAAGGTACTACTAAAACACGAAATGTGAAAGAAAGGAATGGTCGTAAAAACAAATGTTCTTATTCTTTTATTAAATGTATGTAATCAGTTAAATTTCTGGAATCAAAATCTGCATCAATTTTCAATGTATATTTTTGTCTTTTTTCAGTATGTTTTCTTTATTACATTTAAAAAAAAATATTTTATAATTCCTATAATCAATATAGCTTTTAGTTCAAGACTTTTTTTCTCCTCAAGCTGATGAAAACCACAAACAAAAGGTTTGCAAGATTTAATGTTTTATTGTTCTAGGAAAAAAATTAAGTTCTGTACAAATTTTCTTTTGACCATCAAAATTTAAGCAATTGAGATTCACCTTTATCTTGCCAAACTATTAAGGCTACCCTATCTATTCTTTTTATATATGCAAGATACATAACTTGTGTGAAAAGACCATTTTCTTATTGTTGAAATATCTATTTGGGTCGCCCCAAAGCATATTTTCTTATCTTCACTCCTATCCCATGGTTTGGAACATGTTCTTATTCCACAATTTAGCAAAGGAGAAGAAAAAAGAAGGCTTATCTTTCAACTTCTCCGAGTGTTTTGTCTGCAACATTCCTCAGCCTCAGTTACCTTGTGTCACCACAGATTGGGAAGCACACTGAAATGTGACCAAAGCCCTCTTCAGCTTTTGGATTACACTTGTATTTCATTATGAAAGACCATGTCACTATGAGGTTTAATGCTGTTCCACAGAGGAGGGAGACTATTTCTATAATCATATATTCCCCCTTCTTCACAGTGAAATTATACTGACTTAGAAAAAGTATGTCTGTTTAACATTCAAGAAGCCTGACAAACTGTTTGAAAAAATAATAATATTTAAAAAAAAAAGAAGTGTGCCTTCCCCAGTGCATATTTAAAACATTTGAAACTATCCCAAGAAAAGGCCACTGATATTTCTTTCCCCCCCGCTTAGTTTTATTTCACAAAGCCTATTTATTAGCCACCTGGTGAGCATTTCTGCACCTATAGCTTGTCTTAATAAATCACTGACCATTCTGTGCTGCTGAGGCTACTCAAACCCAGGTTTCCAAGATCTGCTTGCCTGAGCAAACTAAAGGAAGGAAATTTCCAGGGGAGGCAGTTAATAATTGTGCATGGTATTTTAAATGCAGATGCAGTAAAGTAGAAGCTTGAAATGCTTCCCCCATTCCTGCTGCTGCAGTTATAGAAGAAGCAGATGTTGACTTTTGATGTATTGAGTATAAGGCAAAAAATAAATGCCTAGGGAGGATTTTCTTCTAGACAGTGGCCTGATGCCACAGTTTAGGACAAGAACACTAATGGTAGACCTGTTAAAATGATGAGTTTTTCTAAGCACTTAGAGGTATCATGATCACTCTGGAGAAACTGCTTAATCCTGACTTTCAGAATTGAATACACAGGCAATGGTGGGTTCAAATAAAAGGCCTTTTTATTAAGTAAAGAACAAGGGTATCAAGCAGTTAAGATGGATTCCCTTTGTCATACTGGACATGAATGCTGTTAAGAGTTGACTGTTTAACTGCACCCAACACACACTCCTGTTTTAGCTTGAGTGGTAGCAAGGGATTCAGTGAAGCCTTCTCCTGCACCAAGATCTCTGCAGAAAGAGGCAAAGCATCATTGACCTCATCACATCTTTTCCCCCTCAGTCTCTTGCTTGATGATCTTGTCTGGATGAATCTAGATAATTTGCTTACAGAGAACACTGGCAACAATTTTAGGGAAGCTTAAACCACTGCCCTGGCTTCCTTCCTCCCCCTCTTATTTTATTTGAGTGAGGAAGTCAGCTAGAACTGCATTATCTTATTGGGTAAGGTAAGCAAGGCTGATTAGTCTGGGAATCATTCCCTTAGGACAAACCCCTGTGGGACTGCACTTGAGAGCTAAATGCCTGGCCACAGATCATCTGCTTTCATGTGGGTAAGTTCATGTGAATGAGACAGACTGTTATGATGCTATGCTTTCTAATATTGACAGCAGCTGTCTTGTGAAGGGGAGAAGTGGGTGAGCAAGGCTTGATTCCAGAGGAAATCTCCAGTGCTACAGGTGCATACTGCCAGGAGTCTTTCTGAACAGTTATGTTTGAGCTTTAAATCTGACAATATTACATCTTTGTATTGCTGTGCTTAATATAACAATTCTATGCATCACCATAATCTTTCTTTTGCAACCAAGACATCTTGGTTAAATAAAAAAAACAAAAACCAAAAGAAAATCCCTTTTGACTTTGTGTCAGCTAGTGCTTGCTTTGGTAGCTGTGTAATACATACTCCTTGGGAGCTGTAACAAAGCAAACCCTAACATGGTTTATGGAAGAAGAAGTATTGTTTGAGCCCTCTCTGCAGATGCTCTGGGCTCTTCATTTCTCTGCACACTGCTCTAATCTTGCTGTTTGTCTCATTCAACCCTGTTCTCGTTGCTCAACCCTGCAAACACCACACTCCTTATAAATTAAGCCAAGTCACAAGAGATCACTGCAATGTGAGTTTTAGGCAACCAGCACTTCCTAAATTTTGACAGTTGGGTAACATATGTAATGCCTCAGGTCATAATAGAGTGGTCTATCAGCTGATTCTCTTCTCCCTTACTTCTACTGGGCACAACTCTTCCAAACTGCAATAGGTTCATAATATTAATAATAAAAATGATGTCACTGGCATAGCTATTGATTCTTGCTCCAAGTATCTCAGAGGGCTTCATAAATTTGTCATGAGTTTCCTGACTTGGTGTACCCACACATTTAAAGATCCAGGATGCTAAAGATGCTTGGGCTCACATAACTGATACAAAACTATGTGGATTTTTGCTCATTCCAGTCCAATGGGAAATGGTACTGGTGTGTAATGACTTTTGGTCAAGATCAGAAGAACCACAGGCTGAACAGTCTCAGTCCTCATAACTTAGCCATGTTTACTCCTGATGTTACTGTTCAGCTGTGAAGCCCATTCAGCAGAATGAATTTAAAGCACAGGGTGAATTGATTTGAGGGAGAGGGTGGGGAAAAAGGCTTTTAAAATATTTCTTGAGTATTTTTTTGGGGATAAGATGGCCAAACAGCTGGAGGATAACAGAATAAAAGAGCCAAACCCACTTTCACTAGCTGCTGAAGGAAGAAGATGGAGAGTTCAGCTTTTACACTCAATGATCTGGTCTTACCTTCAATACAAGATTATGGTTAATAGTATGGACCTATTCAGTCATGTACCTCTGTGTCCAAAAAGGAGGAAGTCTGTCTAATTTATGAGCAGGGCTGGTTATAATGATGAAGCTGGAAGAAGAAAATAGTGCAGGAGAGGGTTTATTTTCTGTTTATTTTTCTATCTTTTTAAAACACAGTTATTTGCCACAGACTTCAAGCCACACCCAGCTATGGTAACTAGAAAAGTGAGAGCAGAGGCTAGAGTTCCCCTTTATTTCTCTGGAAAATCAGTGCATACTTGTGGACATATTCCAGGCCCTATTTAATGCATTTATTTTATATTTTAAAACAGTAAAATTCTATGTTTGGTTTTGGTTCAAAAAGCAATTCAAGGGTGGTTGTTTACCTTGTTTACAAAGCACAAAATAATTTCTCAAACAGCCTGTGGTGTACATGTATAAAACTATAAAACCCTCTGAGGTCTTCCAAATGTGCCAGGAAATATATATATATAAATATATATAATTGGATATCCATATGCATGCATGAATTAAATCCAGAATTAAATTTTCTACATTTTGTAAGGAAGATATTTTTGTTATCCTTTTATATGTCATAGTTTCTTATTTAACCCCTCAAAAGAGTGGCATACTTAAAGACTTTAACAGAGAGTAAATTCCCTGAAGTTTTTTGCCTGGGGTTGGCTGTTTAATTGCAGTGTGGCTGCCTTGTAATACAAAAATAAAATTCTTACATTAAGTCATGCAAACCTCAGAGGCAGGCAGCTGATATTTTATGTTCATAGTGCATAGCATGGGAAGTTACCTTCACCTGAAAAACCAAGTATTCTAAAAGTGGTTACGTGATTTCCATGCTTAGGAAATCATCCTGTTTGGGATAGAACACCTATCCCTGACTCTAGCATTCATCAGCAGGATATTGGTGGCTCCCTTACAGTCATTTCTGAATTTAGGATTGTTGGGGTCAGCAGGCCTCCCTTCACTCTTGGCTCTGTTACTTTTTTGCCAGCTCATCTCCTTTGCTTTGAAATGACTGAACTCTGGTACCCTCTTAACATTCTACTCTGAAAACCTCTCTGTATGTCTTGAAGTAGATCAAAAATTTGAAAGGGGATGGACACTAAGCTGTCTTCTCATAAGTGCAGACGGTCTACCCAGGTGAGGGTTGGATTGCTTGAAATTTGTGGAGAAAAACGAAAAAAAAGAGAAGAAAAGAAAAAGGAAGCAAACTCTGCTTTTTATTGTTTTCAAACCGTTCTCTAGTGAAAGGAGGTCAGCTGCCAGGACAGTCCCCCTGACTCTTTGCAGGTGTGCTAAATATGGTTGAATAAAAGTTTTTTTTTTTTTTTTAAATTTTTTTTATTTTTATGCTTTGCCTTTTAAAGAGTGTAGACTGTATTTAATTTCCTCAGTTGCAGTCAGACTTTACACCACAACCTGCCTCCAGAGGTCTCAAAGCTGGGTTAATCATTTTTCTAACACTTTTTTTCTCTTCTGTTTGGAAAAAGCAACTTTGTTGAATCAGAACCTTCTGTCAAAGTTTTCAACGACACTTCATTTTGGAAAATTTCTACCTCTCACTTTCAATGGTGCTGACATTGCCGGGAGTGAAATAATTTAATATTTCATTTCAAATCAGTATTTCAGTTTTTAATGTAAGTATTTCAAAGGTTATGCAAAATGAACTTTTTAAAGAGGAAAGCCATGTTAGATCAGCACCTAATTTTCTCAAGGAAATTTTATCCTATTTGGAGAAATCCTCTGGTTTTGTGCTGGCTAGGTTTTTTTGTTTGTGTGTTTTTTATTCAAAGGGAAATATGAGCAAATTTTTAACTACCAAAATTGTTTCCATAATAGAAATTCTGGAGGTGTTTATAGCTGAAGTGTTAACTTGGATGTTTATCACATTGGTGTGGACTCACCATAGGGTCTGGTGTGCATTGGGGCAATACTCAGTTACCTCAACACAGTGGTATTCCAGCCACAGTGAGTAGGAACACTCTTTTTAGTCTCCTAAGGGTGGGTGTGGCAGCAGGTGTGCACTGTGCATATCCTCCATCACAAACCTTCTGGAGGAGCAGGAGCAAGTAACTTAAACCATTTCTCAACTGCATTTAAAGATGTCAGATGATGGAAAAGTCACCTCATTGTTAAGTAAAGATTTGATTGTTATTTTCAACACAAATGCTTAGCTTCAGTTTTCACTCATTGTATTTGGTGAATCTTTATCACGAGAAATATTTTGTCTGTGCATTATAAACCACAAACTAATAAATCTCCTTCCTCTGAAAAAAATGAGTTTCATTCTTTCATTCCACAGTTTATTTTCTATTCTGTGGTGCTGTTTTCTGGACCATTGTCAATTTTTTAATATGAATTAACAAGAAGCAGGAAAAATGTGGTACTCTGGCGTATGTTTGCTTATTGCTATAGCACCCCATTACAGTAACACCAGGATGTCAGTGAGTCCTTGATTACAACTGAGCTGTGGTGTCCTACACCATCTAAGGGATTTGGCTTTCCCTCTTTCCTACTTTTGCACCTAGCCCCTTTCCTTGCAAGGTGTTTGTAGGCATTTTGGGCAGACAGAAAAATGCATTTCAGAAGTATTCAGCACAGCTGTTGAGTCCTTAGCTAACCAAGTGTTTAACAGAAAAGCTCTTCTGCTATTACATAGAAAATATCATATAATAATAATCCACTTCTTCCATAACAAACCAAGTCAGAGAAAATAAGACTTCCCCAACTTTGAGTAGCCCTCTGAGCTGCTTCTGCAGTTCTTTTCATAGCCAGCTGGGAATTGTTTGGACAAAAATTGGACAGGAACAGCTGCTTAAACACCTGCTACAAGGCCTTTGATCTCTCCTATTACAATAATAACTTTGAGCCTTTGAAAGTTTGCTCATCTGGAGAAGAAGATATAGTTGAAATTTCACTGCTATCAGAGCTGCTGCTCTATCTGAGCAGCTGCTGCTGCTGTCCGTGCCAGAGTGGTGATACAGTTTCCAGGTGATTCTTTTATGTAGGTGCATAAATTGACTTTCAAACTGTTTATGATTATGTGGAAGTAAATATCCCTGGATATTTTCCTGCAGTGAAATACGGAATAGAATGTAATTGTCATATTCTGGGTATTATACACTCTTCCAGCCTGGCCATGCACATGCTTGCAGGCTGCTTTGCTCTAAACACACCATTGGATAGTTGTTTTGCTCTTCCCCACAGTCAAGCTGTGCTTAACACAGGGCAAGCAATTTGGACACACAGAGGGTTCTTGCTCTCTGTGATCTGCTGCGCAGGAGGGATTGGGTTGTAAATTCTGCTTTTGACATCGTATGGTGCTGTTAAAGTGATGCTGTGTGCTCTCTGAGCTTGCATTTATTTTCACTTAAACAACCACTTCCATGGAAGTATGGGAATGAGAGGTATGATCCCCAGCACACAAGTTTAATAGCTGTCTTAATTTTCTCAAGCCTCATGAGGTGAATATCTGGTTCAATTATCCTGATATAAATGGAAGAGTTGTAGTGGGACACAAGATCCTGTGTGCAATTAATATTTCTATCATGTATGGCAATAATTTCCTGCTTGATTTTTCCTAATCTGGAACTAATGAAATATTGATGACAGCATTTGGCATATGCACTACAGCACTTCATGCCATTCTTCGTTATATACATTGCTGTAACAGATACCTTGGAACCTCTAACTTATGAGGCAAAGGCTAAAATTTTAGTTTTTGTCATAGTTTCTAAAGGTAGGGGAAAAAATAAAAGGGGAGTAATACTTGTAGGTCAATAAAGAAAAACTGGAACTGGTGGAACTTCTCATGTTTTTATCTGTTCCTGGATAGCTTCGGTGTCTCAGGTGGCAAAATCAAGATAAGATTGACTGTGTAGTTTCTGAAACTGAAATCCCCTATGGCTTTCCCATCTTTACCTATAAATAAATACATTATCAGCTGTTAATAAATCATTCCAACAGTAAATAACCTTTTAACAGAGCAGTTAATTCAAATGAATAATTGAGGTTGCACTTATGTGACTTCTGCTTTGGTTTTATAAATCCAGCTGAGAGAGGGCAGTTTTGGGGAGGCTAATAAAATGTCTCTATTACAAACCTTTGGAATTTCAAGGATACTGGAGGGTTTTCTTCACCATCCTTAGTCATTCAGTGAAATTCAGGTCTACTTTGGATTAGAAACATGTCAGTGGAGAAGCATATTAATCTTTGAAATCTACATGATAAAACTCATCATCTCCAGCAATCAAAACTAAATGCCTTGCTTAGATAGATATTTCTAAATAATGATATAACTTCAATTTTAGAAGAACAGAGTCAGAAACTTAATTGCTTTTGAAGAGTGGTGTTATTGCAGGTTGTCTTTAAGTTTGTCTAAATTTATAGAAAATTGAAATTTGCTGATTTTTTTACCCTGATATTGTTTCCCCTTCGCTCTCAAAGCAGATCTTTCTCAGAGACACTCAGTGGTACAGGCAAAATTGAATTTTATGGTTCTAAAGATGACAAGTGAACTTTCTAGTCATAGCCAAGGGCATGTGATAAGATGAACTGGAGATTCAGATAGGCAAATAAGTTTATTTTTTCCAGTTCTTGATAAAGAAAAGGTGTAATAGATTCACAAGGGACAGTTGCTGCTGCTGGGGTGGAATATTAACTCCCTGCAGTACTTACCTACATCACTTATTCTAATTCTTTTACAGAAGGAGCTGTCTTAGTTTGCTTATTGTGACCCTATTTAGGTGAGGCAGAGGACAAGTCTTTTCCTGTGGTGCTGTTTCTGTGCCCAAGCCATCCTTTCAACCCTTCTCTAGCTGTGTAGAGTAGCCTGCCTTCCCTATTGCTTAGATAGTTTTGCATTTTGCCTTTGCCTGGAGCTATCTTTGCCAAGAGCAGGCAAAGTGAGGCTTTGTCAAGGGAAAAACAGCAGTCCTAACAAATGGTCCTAACAACTTGGTTAAGGCAAGAGAACTTAGCAAATGTCAGCTGTAGCAGAAAATATGGTCTTGTGCTGTCTTATCACACTGAAGTTTTCTGTTAGTGTCATTTGCCAGGAAGAAGACAATTCCTAGCAACAACAACAAAAAAAATCCACTTGGCCTAGTTAATTTTATCAATTATGCTCAAACAATGCACTGTCCTAGCAGCTACTGTGACTCCAGAACCTTCCAGACTGTGCAGTTTGAGTATAGATTCAGAAGATATCTGCAATGAATTTTCAGGCTTTCTTAGTGATTCTGAGGCTAATTTTTAAGGTCAAAGTCTGGCATAGCTAAAAAGGTTCTGTTGGAATCTGTGTCTGTAGAGCTGGAGATGTCTGAAGACTGGGTGGGAATCACCTGGAGAACTGCCATCCACTTAAGAGCAGAGTGGGAAACACATCTCAGACCCAGGCAAGCACACTTGGTTTAGCCTTTGGGATAGTATAAGTTGCCTCTAAGAAGCCATCCAGTTCTACCTGCAGTATCACAAGAGTCTGAGTTTTTGGTGCTCTGTCCATACAAAATTTTTCTCACTGTTTTGGCAATATTTTTCCTGTCTGATGTTTTTATTGTAAACTGAACCCTGTCCAGGTAGCAAGTATTTCTGATAACCACAGGAAGGTTTTTTTCCTTGTAGTCTAATACTTAACCCCACTCCTGTCACACTAACCTCCTACTGCAGTTTTCTACTAACCCTTTAATTGAGGGATACACATTTAAAAATTAAGAGTCATTTTCGCCAACGAAATGAACTACTTTTGAAAATGTTAAAAAATATAATTTTGCAACTGTGTAATGTGTTAAACTTGATCTTCCATTACAAACCTGACTTTCCCATGACTTGTTTAATATTTTTAAACATTTCCTAATTATAAAAATAATAAAATAAAATTCCCAACCTAGTCTAGCAGTGATATGAATTTCTAAGAGAGTGTGTGTTAGTATCTGGCAATGCCTAAAACCCAAGAAAAAGGATGTCAAGGAAGATCCATGTGGAGTTAAATAGGGGAAAATGAGGATGAAATAGCAGAGTCAAATTGGTCTATGGCAAAATATTACCTGAGGGTTTCTTAAATTGCTATTCAGCTTATCTATGAGAGGTCAGGATATTGTGAATGCCAGAAACTCTTTGTGGCATTTATACCTTGCACTGGCAGCTTCTTGAGGCACTGGGGAAGAGAAGGACCTCTCCTTGTGAATCAACCACATTTTTTTCAGCCTGTGTTGCTATGGAATATGATGCCCCACTATGCTGAGTTTTGTTTCTTTACACACACCAGTCTGGACATAGAAGCAAAACATCCCTTGCCAGACTCAAACACACTGAGTAGTCTTTCCCCAGATGCTCAACTATTGGTACCTCTAAGAAAATATTAATAAGTGATAACCAGAAGCAGCCTGACATTTTTGAAAATGTGCAATGTAAGCAAGTTTTTTTATAGCACAAAGACCATGCTAAAATTTTACTGTACTTACAACTCAGACACTCCCAGCAATTTGAGTAGATGGCAATCTGGGTGCCTGCTAAAATTCATTAGTCCTGTGAACAAAAATTTTGAAGGAAACCACACTTAAACACTTTATTGCTGGGTGCTACTTTGGATACTTGTTATGTGTTAAGTTAAATTAGGCATGTTCACCATTATGTGAGTTAGTATTATACTTTCAGAGAAAGTAACCTTTCTAGTCTTCTTACCCACAGAATTTAGGTATAACAATTCAATTCTTTATTCATACACAGTTGCATCTCTGGTTCTCAAATGGGACTTGAAATTAAAACAGCTCTTTGTTTTGAGGGTAGTAGGTCAATTTCTGGACAAACCTTTGAGTCTTAGAACTGACTGAGATTAACCATATCATGTTAACAAACACCTTTGAAGGCTGCTTTGCTCAAGGATGTTGTAAACAACAGCTGTCATAAAAATGCCCATGAGACTTGGAATCTATTTTGGTGTTGTAGACAGTGAACAGCAATGAGGCTGCATAGGTACTTTTACTTAGTTGGTTCTATTTGCAGTAGAAAAAAATAGCTTTTCTAAAGTCAGTGGAACAATTCTGTGGCTCAGCCAGGAATGTCCAGGTCTTCTTCTTGATAGCCCTATAATCCCTTGGCCAGCTATCCCTATGAGAAACCTGACTTTTATAATACCTTGTCAAGTTCCTTATTAAAGTTTTATTATAAAGCTCACTTAACTACAAGACAACTGTGCTGGAGGTCCATTTTTTTTTTCTAGTTTGTTTGAGTTCTGATATTAAAAGATTAAAGATACACAGGGAGCTTTGTGTATCCTCTATGTCTTTTCAAGCTATATAAATTCCATGTAAACAACAAAACTTCCCCAGCATAATGATGGGATAAATTGTGAACTTTAGCTTTTTTTATCCTCAAAGACTATTTTGAAACAGGCACACATAAATGAACTAATCAAATTTTTAATCTCATCTGACTCCCACTTCACTTAGCAAATGCATGATCCTTGAAATGCCTCACTTGTTGCATAGTAACCAGCCCACTTTGAGAAATGCAGCTATGCAAGCTGAGAATTAGGACTCATTATGCCTTTGCTGAGGGCTCATTAGGATTGCATGCTGAGGGTGCCATCTTAATTAGGAATGAACCTGACCACCTGAAAGTAATTCACAATGGCAGCCAACTGTAGTATTTTCCAATTTTGGATTTGTCTGGCTTCCATCTGCCAGCTTTGTCTTAGCACTGACTTTCTGTTGACATCAACAGTGATGTTTCTAACACCATGAATTGCATCCTGTCTCTTGGGTGCAATCAAGTTGGACAGCTCCCTTCACAGCATGGTTCTGGGAGGAGGGGGGCTTCTAGCTATACAAAAGTTGTAGTCAAGAAGACGAAATGGAAAATATCAGGTATAAGGCTAGATATGAGGTATATGACCTTGAAAAGTAAGAATTCAGAACAAAATCTCCTGCTTCTTCTAAAAAAATTAAGCTAACAAAACATGCTCTTTCACACTCTGCCATCACTGAAATTAATGGTGCACAATGTTGTAGTTCACTATGTCTCCTAGGGCCTATTTGCACCTATTTCAAAGATATCTTAAAGAGTCTGTGTTAATGTAACCTACTAAACAAGCAACTGGAGCTTTAACTGGAGCTTTATTTTCATGCTTGTCATATCCTAGTGCAGCCACAGGACAAAACAAGGTGAATGGGTGCAGGTGCTATGTCAATTGTGTTTTGGTGACAGGGCAGTGACATAAGCAAGTCTACATAAGAAAAGCAACAGACTCTCAGGAGCATGAACAAAAGTAATTGACTCACATTCTGTGTGAGATGCAAAAAGCTAAAAGGGTTGGAAATTACCTCCTTTATTTCAAATACAGCATGGAACATAGGCATGCTGCTAGTCTCTTAAATTTAGGAAAAAGAAAGAAAGAAAAAAAAGGAGTTAATTTAAGCCATAGCAACACGGTTGTGATTGTCACACTGCACTGCAGGCAGGCACATACCCCTCACCAGCCAGGCTAATAAGAAGTGGAAATTGCAACATATTCAGCTCCACTGAGGTTTGTTTAGTTCTAACTCTGACACAAACATTTACTGCTATCATGGAGCCACATTTCCTGAAAGTTAGGGATTAAAAATCAAGACAGGTTGTGCCATGTTATATGAGGTTAATGGAATGGTTTCCCCTGGAGATTACTTTTCCAATTGCTTCTGTAACTCAGACTAATAGGAGAATTCAGTATGCTGTACTTCTTGATATCTTGATTTTTTTCCTGTTGAATAATAGCACTTAATCATGTATTTAGCATCTTACCTTTCACCCAGGGACTTCCAGCATGGTTTGCCTTCTTTCTGTGTTCAGGGTGAAGCAGAGCGATATTTTAAAAACATCTCCTCCAACTGAAAGGATGGATAGATGTTAAGTGGACAAATGGTTCTAGAAAAAAATTGGTTGGATTTCAGATCTGCAGAGAGGTTTTACTGTATTTTGACCGGCACAGAATTTTTTGAGAACTTAAACCTAATCCTAAGGGGAAAAAAATTAAAATCGGAATATTTAACTGTCTCAAGGAACGCAGACTCTACTTATATTCTGAAATTGAAACCAGAAAAAGAAACCTAAAATATCACATCTTTGTGCATTAAGAGTCCCTCTCCAGCTCACACTCAAGCACTCAGTGCCCAGCTCATTTTGCACTGTATTTATGGAGACAACTCATGCGAAAACAGGGGCCCCATTGAATAACCCTATAATGATGAAGTACACTTGCAGATTCTGTACTCCATAAAATTTCCAGGTGACATCCACATCTCCACAGAAATCAACAGCCTTGACACCACAGATCTAAACAGGTCTCTTTAGACTCTTACATTCTCTTCTCTATTGGTTCCACACCATGCCTTACTCTGGCAAAATAATTATTTCTTACTCAAGCTTCTATACTTGTGAGCTGTTCCATGCAGAGCTATCACACTTACAGAATTCTGGATTTTAGATACTTGTGTGACTGCTTACAGAAATTGACACAAAGCCATTTTCTTTATCGTTTGCACATCTAGTGTTGGTGCCCTGTAGGAAAGTCAAATAGTTTAGGAGCATTGAATTCCCTAGCACATGTATTTCATGTTGGAAAAAAAAAAAAAACAACAAAAAAACAAACTAATACCAAGGCTATGGAATTTAAGACAGAGTACTGTGGTTAAAGGCTGACCACACTTGAAGTTGATGTTGTTTATTTTCTGGATTTGTTCCGAATTTGGATGCAGTTGAATTCTGACTGCTGAATTTGTGTACATCTATAGATTCACTGAGTTTTTAATTGCTGTTTTACTTAAAACAGCAACACCTGTGTTACTTGCTAGTCTAAGCTGTTTGCTTTGGATAGATTTTTCAATATCTCTAGGAGAAATATTCAGTTGAGCATCATCCTTCACTTGAACATGATCCTCTCTAACACACTCCTGTCTATTTTGATTAATTAATTTATATGAAATTATCTATTTTCACTCCTTCACCAGTTGCACCTCGTCTCTCTTTGAGTGGGATAAACAACAGAACAGTGCAGACAAATGTTTATATAGAGATTGAGTTTGGCTGGAATTCCAGACTCTTAAAAAGAAAAATTCTTGTACATTATGTACTAGTGGAACAGAGCACACAAATACTCCATTTTGTTGAAAGAAAGCCAGTTATGAATAAGCGTGAACAGTAAAAATATAAAAGATCACCTCACTTAAGCTCAAAAATGAATACCATCTGCAAAACTGTTCACAAGCTGCAATAAAAAACCATGAGTGACAAAAAAAAAAATCTCAAAAGAGTATTTAATATTTAAACATGACTGTTTATGGAAAAAAGAATTAGAAAATGGCAGAGAATCTTTTTAACATTTTTAAAAAAAACTGAAATATGTAAAACACTGAAAGTTTCTGTGAATTTCTGTGAAGTTAAGTAGAGCATTAGGGGAATAATATAAATAAAGAAGTACTAAGGTGCAAGGCAAGAAGCAATTTTACTTTAGCAAGTTTTTTTACAAGTTTACTGTTGGGAAAAACAGATAATCCTTAAAAATGCAACACTTAATAAGAACCACAGGCAAATTTTAAGACAATTCTCTACAGTGGATCATTGCTTTTCCTTGCCCAGGATAAAATCAGCCAACAGGTAATTACAAAGTTAATCCTAATAAACAGATTTTATTGTTATTTGTTGCCCAGTAAGTGCCCCTAGAATGAGTTTCAAAGAGCACAGATTGAGAAGTCAATCCCTCTTTGTAATCAAGGATGTATCTAAGGGCATTGAGCCAAAATCACTTTGATCTGTTGGGTATCTGATGACTGATGGAACTGCCCTAATGCATCTCTTTTTCCATGCACACAAAATTTCTGAGGAAGAGAAATCTGAAGAAGGTGTAGACTGAAAAAGCAAGAGATCATCATGCCCAAAGTGTTTAGCACTAGAACAGCTGCACTATTGACCATGAGGGTGTGTGCTGCTATTCCATGACTGTCTTTCTACTGCTAATAATTTTGTCCTTTCTGCTTTAATTCTTTCATCTGCTGGCAGCTATGTAATTTTTACAACTGAAGGTTTGCACAAGATTTTGCTTTTGAAATATTTTGTCATATAAATATAGTCTTGTGTGGAAAAGAGGTTTATTCTCTATTGGGATTGGGAGGGATTATGGGAAGTAAAATGTCTAAAGATTTTTTCATCTTTCTGTTGCAAAGCAGTTGTTGGGACTTAGTTTTGCATTGTTATTTTGCTGCTTTGTGTTTTAGCATTGTGCTGAGCCACTGGCAGTATGACAGGAAGAGCTGTTGTAGCAATTTAGCCTGCTTAATAAACAAAGCTAATAAAATTTGCTAAATTTAAACATCTTGGATTTGATATTCTACTACTGAAGTCGTCATCTCTGTTGATGCAGTTCTCTCCAGATCAAAATGTGGGGTTGATCTTCATATCCTTTTTTTGGTCATGTTCTTCAAGGAACTCTCCTCAACTTCAGATTGTCTACAGTATATATTTTATAGATATAGATAATATAGAATAGATATTGATATAGATGATATATGTGTAGTTTATATCTTAGATTGAGCATTTTTGACTGTTGGTAAGGTATGCAAGGAATTCCTTAAGCATGTTGATGGGCTCCCTTGACCAGGCACTTTCTTTTGCATGTTTTAGTTGTCTTTGAATCTCTGCAGTGCAGTCTCACAAACCTCTGCATATTGTTGCTGTGCTGTTGATTGTTTTGAGTTTTTATGAGCTGATCTTCATCCATCTTCAGTTTCTTTATGCATTACAGCTCCCAAAATGGCAGCACTGGTAAGACACAGCAGCCACAACAAGCACCCTACATGGATGGTTAAGTCATGTTTAGAATGATACATTTCTTTTAGTGTTCCTTGATGAAATGCTCACCTTGAAAATAGTCCAGCTTATAATCAGAATTTACTTAAAGAAATCTTCAGAGTTCTTCATTCATTCTTCATCAGAAAAAAATTTTTTTTACTTTCACTGAAGCACTTCGTTCTGGATAAGGTTAATCAAAAGCTGCCCTTTGTTTCACCAAGATCATCTAAACATGCCTGCCAAAAACTTGTAAAGAGTCATGCTCTTAGGGTTGCACAGCTCATTGGGGTTTAATTTGGAAATCTTCAACTGTCAGTCAACACTTTGTCACAATAACCTGAGGTGGGAAGTGGAGAAGAGAATGCTTACAGAGAAGTTATTATAATAATAATAATAGCTATAGTGATGGGAAAATAAATACACACTGAAGTGGATAAGCTTAGAAAACAGTGTAGAATTTCTTTCTATTTCTTCAACTTTTCTTTTTATGAGACTCCAGTGAGGTGTACACAATGCAGTGGTTTTGCTAGGCAGTATAGAAACCTTCAAAAAGCAAGATTAAGTGTTTGATGTTGTTTCCATTTGGAAGAATTCAAGCCATAATAAATACTCAGTATTACAAAACCAGAAACCAACAGTATTTGGTAGTGTCTGCTTTAGACTCTGGACTAGAACACAGTCTTTCACTGGCTTAGTACTTTTCTAGTGTCCTTCAAAGTTTTAGGACCTCTTTTTCATAGTAAACCAAAAAAATTACTTAAGCATCCTGTAAATGCTGCTCTTCTGAGAGGTGCAGAAAAGACAGTTTGGTAACACTAAAATGGATTAATTATTAGCAGCTGTTTTCTACAGAGAGTTCAACAAACAATGCAATGGAGATTTTTGATAGACTCTCTTTGACATCCAGCTTTGAGATCTGGGAATGACACACGTGTAAAGAATCAAATGTGATTTTCTTGTGTGATTGTACCTGTTGTTCAAAAGGCATAAAAATAAAAATAGGCCATTCTCCATACAATTCTGCCTGTGAGTGAATTGCACAGCTTGTATTTAAGGTGATGTGAGCTATTTAAATCCATGCCTAAAAGCAGACTATGACTTCTATGACAACATTTATGTAACTGATTCATACATACAGGCTTTTAAATTTAGGAAAATATTGATTGTTTAATCTTCTTTCTTTCTCCCCAAAAAACTCAGCATGAGCACAGATGATTTCATCAAACTCTCTTTGAAACTATATTTTTAGGGGGCTTTTAAATATTTTAAAGTGGATTCTCCCTATGCCATTTCTGAATCAGCATTTGGTAAAGTATAGAATTGTATTTGCTGAATATGAAGTGACATGGAGATGAGTAAACCCAAAAAGCTAAAGCATCTATAAACTAATGAAATTTGTAAATCATATTTTTTTATTTTTATAAGCCCCATGCTTCTTTAATCTAGATTTGTAAAAAAAAAATCTTATGAATGGTAGACAGTACTGTGATTGTTCATATACTTTATAAACGTAGTCCATCAAACTCATTCAAATCCTATTGACTTCACTGGAGTTACAGAAGACTTTGGAAATGAATTTCAGTTATAGAACCACACCTCAAAGTGCCACAGTCATTTTAAATGGTCATAACTTTCACATTTTTGTTAGTGTTCCTGAAAATGGTAACATTTGACAACTGCTTCAGTTCTTCTATTCTATTCTATTCTATTCCTTTTTTTTTTTTTTTTTTAATTACTTAATTTGTTTTTGCTTTGGTAACATCAAAAAATAGGGAGTGTTAAGGGAGAGGTGATTATTTGAAGTTTTGTGAGCATGGGGGAAGAGGAATTTGGCAACTCTCTTAGACCTCCCTGTCAGAGCACATATTTCAAAAGTAGTCTGAAATGTATCCAAAAAAGACAAACATAGGAACTGAAATTTTAACTCTAATTGGCAATGACATTAGTAGACTCAACAGACTCTAGGGTTTGGTTATATTTTTCTTGTTTTCAGCTACAGGGATAACACAACTAATACTGCTTCAATTCCTTCATCCTTTGTGGTATTTTGCTTTCATGGTAGAATATTTTGCTCTTGACATCAGACCTCTCTGATGTAAACTGGAACTTGTATTCATTTTAAAAGAGCAGAGTAAATCTACAACACTGCACACACAAGAATTTATGTGCATATACCAGGGTGCACTCTCTACATTCAATTATTAGGAACTTGAGAAACCTCTATGTGTTTATACTGTACCACCTTCTGCAGGGTGCCTAAGTAAAGCAATGTATTTTTTTCTTCAAAATTATTACCTCAAGAGCTCTTAAAACTGTTTACTTTGATTGACCTTTTGGATGGAATTGGAATATTCAATGCAGTGAATTTGTAAACAAGCCAGGAAAAAACAAGTAGAAAAATCTGTAAAAGCTATAATTATGCTGCATATCATTGTGCTCTGTGGCTTTCTCTCTAATTCTGCCACATAATGGCTGAAAAGTCAAACCTGCCCTTCTAATTTCTTCCCCAAACCTGTTGAGTTGGTGATTGGCATGTTTTCCTTCTGGGCAGTGTGAAGGAGCAGCAGAGGCCAGGAGAAGGAAGGGACAGGGACACACCTGTGAGTGGGCATCAGGAGATGGCCCAACAGCTGCAGTGGGTGGAATGGTGGCAGCAGTTAATGAAAGCAGAAAGAAAAGGAAGGGCCAAGCTGCCAAGAAGGTTTCAGGATGACAGAAGGGATTTGCATAGACCAGTGGTTCCTGTCTTTTCTGTGGCTTAGACGTACTTGAGAAATTTGCCATTGTGTTTTGTTTGACTGAGCTCAGCTCCTCCTCTCTCCTCTGTGTGGAAATTCCTGCTGTCTCTGTGTCCCCAGCCCACCCTGTGGCTGTCTCATTTCTGTCCTCATTTCTGTCCTCAAAAGGCCAGGAGACACTGGACATGGCTGCACACCAAGACAGCGTAGTTCTGGCAAACTTTATTCCCTTGAGCTCTGTTGATTGTCAATTCTGTGTTCTCTCCTCACCAAGGAGAACTACATATCTCATTGGGAGCTGCTAGGAGAGACCATATTTTGTGGCTTTATCTTTTCTATTAATAGATTATTCTGAGTGGATGAAGATGGTGCTGTCTTCCTTTACTGAGGACATGTCCTGTTCAGTAGCCAAATTGTTTCTTTTTGTCTCAGACACTAGAATCACTCATGGAAAATGCACTCCTACAAACACTAGGTGTCTGTAATGATAAAAATGGAGTATATCACAGCAGCCAATGTTGGTAAATTGAGAAAGATGTTAATAAACTATGGATGTCAATGACAACCAGAAGAGATAATGTTATCACTGCTGGTCCTAATAACAGAGACACTGGCAACAAAACTAGGATTAAACTGCCTCTCCTTTTCAACAGCTGTACTTTCCTGCAATTTCACCATATCAGCTTTTTTTCTTTCTCTCTCAAGAAATGCAAATAGCTTCAGTGTGTGAGCTGAAACCCTGGGTCTCACAATAATGGTATTTCCCTTGATTTACAAGCACTCAGAGGGCTTTAGTTACCACTAGATTAGGCAAGAGGATCTGCAGCTTCTTAGAGCTTGACTTGATTTATTTTTATGTGTCACAGTTCCTCCTGTCTAGTCCACCTTTGTTGTCTTCATCCTAAATTCCACACCACTATTTAATATGGATGGTGTACGGTGTATTATCATTGTTCACTCATGGCTTACTCCTTCAATATGCAGCAATGTACACCTTGGAACTGGGCATACCCTAGAGAAGCACATCTGCCTTCCATAGCTTCAGGTCAAACTCAGTCTGTAATAAATCTGTACTGATTTTTCCTGGTCTCATAGAAATACTATAATTTATCTCTGTCTCTTTTGATCTGACATATACAAGAATACTATTTCTTGGGAAATGTCATGCTTTTTGTTGTCTGGATTTTTACCCAGGTTGCAGTTCTCCCTTGTAAAACATGATCCAGTCTCTATCAGTCAGTCCCAACTATCCAAATTAAACTAGGCAAAATGATGGACAGATTCTCTTCTTTGAAATCTGACATTCAACCTTCTTTTATATTCATTTGAAAAAGCATGAGAATCTACTGACAGAAGGGGAGGGAGGGAAAGAAATCTTGTTTGGCTCAGTCTTTCTCTTTCTCAGTCAAGCATTGAAAACTGTTGTTCAAAGTACGCTGAGAATTAGGGAACAGCAAATTTGTGCAATTGAAAACAGTTATGTAAATTGAAATGCCAAATTTCCTGTGCCAGATGCAATATGAATTCACTGTAGGGCAAGAACTATCATTAGAGCTCCCTAGGAAAGGAACTAGAATAGCAAAGTAATGGTTTTAGGGTAATATGCTGATGTTATTTGAAAGCTGGGATTGGGATGCAAACATTTGTGCAGCATTTTTTTTATGCAGTCCCTTGTTAATGCATCTGGTATTCATTTTAACACTGCTAATCCTAATGGATTCATTGAGTACTTGTGGATGTCTTAGGCACTTCCTGAAGGTGCTGTGCTATGATGAAGTACTCAATACTGGACACTTAAGGTGTTAGCACATTTCTTTTGATAATGTAATTTTTTTCATAAGTTGTCACAATGAAATTCCTCCTGGTATGTGTCAGCAGAAGCAGCTGTATGCAGATACCATTGTATCAGCAGTATTTGAATAATGTCGTGGCCATGGGGATTCAAGCCTAACAGGTAAAACATTCAGTGATCCTGGCAGTTAGGGGAATTTGAAAGTGTTTCAGAAAAGCAGTCTTGGTTGCATACAGAGATAGAGCAAATGGGCAGGTTTTGCCAAGGTGGCAAATTTAATTTAAAAAACCCCCCAACCTGCAGGGAGTCAGCATTCACTTTATCCAGATGAAATTTATTTTCTGGCTTTTCTGTGAAGAAAAAGGATATGAGTGGGGCAAGGGGGCACTGTGGTTTGTTCAGCTGGATGCTTGCTCATTCTCTCTCCAGAAACTCGTCTGCCTATCCTATACATTTGCAGTTTGTAGTGGCATTTATTCAAGAATTAGCACTGTCTTGAAAGCTTTCCAAAAGCTTGACTTTACAACAAAGTAAAAAAGGCTTGCAAAGTGATTGCCTTCAGGTTCCTTGGTGGGGTTTTTTGAATTTTGTTTTGTGGTTTTTGTTGTCTTGGGTGGGATTTACAGTACGGCTTAGGAATGTGTGATGGAACTAGATCAAAATGGACTGGAACATTTGGTTATATGGTTTGAATTATTACTTGACTTTGAAAAAGTACTTTTATGGTAGAATTGTAGCTTTTAATATGTGGGTTTGTCTCACTGCATGTGATCCATAGCATAGTACCTTCAAATTAATTCTATAAAAAATTCTGCTACTTCTTTTCTCCACTGCAATAAAATAAATGCAAAAGAATGTTTCACAACTCTCTCCTTGTCTAATATGTCAGTATTGTAATATCCAGCTCAATAAAATGTCTCACCAGCATTAAATGTGAAAAGTAAGGCTTCAGATCAATATTGGGATAACACAGACTCAGAATACTGCAGGTGAAGCTGGGTCTTAAAACATTTTATTCCAATTCAGCTGCATCTAATTTTTCAGAATTAGTATTTTCATCCATCTCTTCCTGTCAGAAAAGTGAGGGAGTTACTTTGTAAGCACTGGTCATGTATAAAAGCCTACTGAATGTTCACAGCACAACCAAGTCCTCTAAAAGGGTTAGAGAAGATAGACGTCTGTTTTCACAGCTCTCTATCCTCCAACACTTTCACCAGCTTGTGGAGAAGACAGGAACACTTTTCACAAGGGTGGGCATAAATCAAAGTTATTCTGACATTGTGTCCTTAGCCAGGACTGGGAGGAAATCCAGTATCTCCAGGAAAAATCACTGCTACAGAGGAGGTGCTTTTGGTGGCTTAGCTTGTCATTAGGAGGTGGGTGGCAAAACTCTGTCAGCAACTACTGTGAGTCCAGCAGGAGTGTCTGGGAGCACAGCTGGCAGGAGCAGCCTGCAGCTTCTCAAGGCATCCTGCTAGCCAAGCAGATCAAATCACCATGAAGGAGACTCATTCTCTTTAAATGTCCATGATATTGCTTATATAAAATAATCCTAAATGTGAATTCTACTGCTTTTGTCACTGTGACTGCTGAGAGCTGAACTAATTCATCATCCCTGCAGTCCCTCACTTATCTGTTCAGAAAGGGAAGCTAAGTGGACTCATGCAGGATTGCAATGAGTAGTTTATGCTCTCTCTGGTTCATGTTAGTGTTCTAAGCTTATTTTTCCAGAAGCTCATAGAAAGGTGGTCCCTTGAAATTTAGGTCTCACTGTTTTACTTCCAAAATAATAAAACTCCAATTGCCTTCACTCATGTCTTTTTTGCTAAACTCATACTGTGAAAAAAGATCTATAATCATGCAAATACAGTAGCTGATGACCAATCCAACCATATAATCCACAGCTAATTGATTCCTGTTGATATGAAATAATGGCTTTTTGGAATATGTTACGCCTTTCTTACTGAATTCTTCAGGATGAAGGTTTTCACTCATTTTCTGTCTGTCTTTACCTTCCCTCTTCAACTCTTTTAGTCCATGTTCAAATATCAGAAAGCAAATCTAATGTAAACAAATATCTATTGGAACATCTGTGGCTTTGTATAACTGTTTTATGACTGTGACTCCCACCACCTGCTTTTCCCCAACTCCTTGATTGAAAACTACAGTGTATATGGTTGCATTTTAACTTGAAGGACTATTATTTCCCATGAAACTGTACATTATTGTAGCATTGAGATAATGAGATGCTATTGCCTGCAAAAAATCACTTTTTACCTCTAGGCTACTTTGTACCCTCTTGGTTCCCTGGAAAATAGCTGATGTTGTAGAAAGAAATTTTGCTTTATCTCAAATGTCAATGGCTTACATTGACAGAGAGGAAACATTGGAATGTACTTATTTTCTTTTTTCTTCTATATTTTTACTGAATTGCAACTCAGGTCACCAATTAATGGGTTGTTGCCAATGTTAGCTCTGACTTAAAATATGTGAAGTAATTAAGGAATTTCTTACCACTGCATTTTGTCAAAATTATTTTGAGAGAAGAAACTTCTTTGTGCCTCTTACATTTTCCTTTCTGCTCCAATCTATTAAAGTGAGACCAGGATCTTCCCTATCTTCATTTAATTGAGGAACCCTGCACAATACATGATTTCCATTGAGTAATTTCAACAACCCAACAGGGATTGGTTTCCATGTATAAAGTTTCGTGGACATTTTTGCCAGCTTTAGGGCCTGCCATGTCATAAGAATGTTGTGCCTAGGCTTGTAGGTTTTCCTTGCAGGGTTATATTTCAGTATTATGTCCCAATACATGCCAATAGAAGTAAAACTGATGTTGTCAATGAGCCCTTTCCTTTATAAAGTACTTCTTCTCTATTGAGGTGTACTGTTCTTTCTTGGAAAACACATTACCAAATAAAAACATTTTATATGTTATATATTAAAAATAGTTTTTAGCCAAATATGTTTCACTCACAGTATCATTCTTTTTATAGAATTTCTAATGCTAACATTAAATTTTCACTATTTGGGCAGTCACAAATACATGACTTTTCTCATAGTATGTATTCCACTTAATTCTTTGCATTATCAACTTTTCTTACTCAGACTTCCAAAAGATCTCTCTGGATGCTTAGTTCAAAGGTAAATGTCCTTGTTTCCACCACAAAGTTAACTGAGTAGAATGGACCCAAGAATATTATTAACTATGTGTAAGACTGATTATATGCTGTGTTCTGGGCCTGCAGTGTGGATCAGGCCTGATAGTTTTTTACTGCATAACTCTTTTCTGAGTATGTTTTTCTTTTTTTGGCCTTCATATCATTAAACACCAAGGCAAGTCATTGACAGTTATCCAGAGTTTGTCAGAAGAGAGATCCTCAAAGAAATCCTGGCTGCTTCAAAGAAACAACATTTACAGCTTGCTGCAAAATGATTCATGGAGTTCCTTTAAATGAGCTGCTATGGAGCTCTTTAGGAAATACAATTTGTCCATGGCCATCAAAAGCCACAAGCAAAAGCTCAGGCAAAGGCTGAACAGCTCCTTTGTGTTCTAGCTTTGCCTTGAAGGTCATACCACATACGTGAGTCTTTTGACTGATGTACCATTGACTGATGTCCCCTTTTTAGTACTTCAAACAGAATGTAGTATCTGTGGATCTGTTTCATAAATCCAGGTGTCTGTTTAAGCTGTTGGAATCTGTGGCATATACTGCATAACCATTGCCCATAGATGGCCGTAGAAAAGCTTTATTTTAATCACAGGTAAAGCATTGACATTTTTCAGAAAATACTGTGTTGCTATTGTTGCTTCCTCTAATCAGATGAGTCTTTCACTTTATCTTTCAAATACAGCAGAAGTAGCTTCACTTCTCTAGGTAGAAAAACCTGTCAGAGTAGTGATCTGAAGCTGAACACTGCTGCTCATGCATCAGCTGTCTGTACTAAACCAACTGAGAAAGGCAGAAATTAGATTAACTGTGTGTATTCCTCTTCTCAGATACTCAGATTTTCAGTTCTCCTGATAGTTATCATGGTCCAAGGAAGATATAAATAGGTATGATGTCAAATAGCATGAAATATTATGAAATGTCTAAGCATTTTTTCTTTCAAACAACAAAATAATCCTGCCACTACCTATTCTGGTGGAATCAGGAACTTCCTGGTTGTCCTCACTAGGATATAAACTGAAAACTTTTTGTGAAGTATAATTAATGTTACTTTCAGAAAGCTTTTAAATTACTAAGATCTTAATTATTTCCAGAATATATTGTGGACAGAACAATATGTTCATCATGCCATTGATTGGACTTCTGTGTGACCAAAGCAGGACCTCACTCTTAGGGATGGTTTGTCAGATAATTGCCAGGTATTTACCATCAATGTCATTCTGCATTTCTTCTTTGTAGAAAGAATACATGACATGTGTGTCCCTGCACACAAGCATTTCCAGTTTCACCTTCACAAAAAGCACTTACTGCAAAGGTAAACCCACAAACATGGATTAAGAAAGGGTATTAGCAACTGTACTTTATAGCTGGCTGCTCTCTTTCATTACGGGTCAGTTGGGAAATTACAAGAATTTATTCATTGCAAACAGCTGTGTTTGTGAAGAAAAAAAACAAAAACAAAACAACAAAACAAAACAAAACTAGCTGTGCTGGCATATATCCACTGTATGCCAGCAAAAGCATAAACATGTGCTAGTCACCAGATCTTAATTAGCTTTATGTTCCTAGTTTGAGCATGCTAGCATTTTCTGCAGCTTAAATTATTTTTCTTCACGATTTTGAAATTAGATCTCAGCCCAATAAATCAATACAGAATGTGGAAATAAATATTAATCTTATCAAGTAAATCAATAATAGTTGTTGTTAATGTACTTGGTGGTGATAAATTGTTGAAAGAACCAAAATGCTTGCATTTGTTATTTTTCAGTCCTTAGCTGAGAAGTTATAGATAATTAATATTTCACAAATCAAGCTTTTCTTTGCAGTCTTGCTAGCAATTTGAATTAAATAGATGTTAATTTAAAATGTAAAGGTAAGGCAGGAAAGGAAACAAGGATATGACCCCATCATGAGACACAGCATCACATGGAGGTTATTACAGTTGTACTGACACTGGGAGTAAGCAGATGTTTCAACCTTACTCTGAACTTGGTTGGATATTTTAAACCAATTAATTTAGATAGAGGAGTAAACAGAAATAGCCATGCTATTTAGAATCATATGGATTGTAAGTGACCTCTGAAGAGCAGAGAGCACAAAACCTTGTTCAAAGAAGGTCAAATTTCAGGTTGCTCATGGACCTCTTCAGTCAAATTTTTTAAGAGTCATAAAATTAATTCAGAAAGAAAATGTAAGTATTTTAAAATACGCAACTTTATTAGGTAAAGTTTGTTATTCCTTCTGAAATTGTCTGGTTTCTTTAATAATAAAAGAGCAAATTAGAAGCATTAGCTCATTAAATTTTATTTATATTTTTATTTAAAAATTGAAAAATAAATGCCTCAGCAAAACTCTGATATTTTTTATTAAAAATAGCTTTTACTTTGCCATCTTAATTTAAATAGAAATACATTTCTTATTTTCCAGTTAGTTTTTCTGCCATCTTGAGAATTGCCAAATGAAACCACTTGTAAAAAACAAAGAAAACTCATATTTCAAAAGCAGCAGTAAACACTGTACTTCATATTTCATAAAGGAGAAGCAGACATGTTCTTTCTTTGTTTCCATTTGTAAAGAAGGTTAAATTAAATATAGTGAAAGGTGGATAGTTTTCAGTAGCATGAGTTTGGTTTTGGAACATAGATTCATACTTCTCACTTTGAGTAGTCCTATCCAGCACAGTCTGTGCTTTGAAGTGTTGGTTTTTATTTTAGTACAGAAAACAATCTGAACACTGGAAAATTATCCTGATTGATATTAATCACAGGAGCTGGATATGGAGAAAAGGAAACAAACCCTTGGAGGCATTTTTATAAGCTTGCCATTCTCTGCTGCTTGAAGATGTGGGAGTGGTGGATTGGTGTAATACATTCTTGTTAAAGGAAGCATGGAAAATGAAATAACCTCCATCTTCCATAACAAATAGCAAGCCAGCAGGTATTTGCTATTGCTAATTCACAGCATTGGAAACAGAATTAGGAGCCTGAAAAACCTCCAAAGCCAACTTCCAGGTCAGAAACCCTTCCTGGCACCTGGGGAGTCTCAAACTGGAATCACTTTTGATGATTCCCTGGAATGGGAGTAGAGGTGGAAAGCATGCTCTACTCAATCTCTACTGAGTCCACCAATGTAAGTGAGGAGCAGATTTTGTTCTGCCTGGTTTCAAAACACTGAAGAGCTATTTTAAATTTCTGTGTTTGGGCATGTGGCCTCTGCACAATGGTATGCGTGTTGAACTTATTGCTGTGTATTCCTGACACGTTCAGCTGCATCCTGTACTGCTAGAGCACAGGTCACTGGAGTCTGCCAATTAAAACACATCACTTGTGTTTACACACTGCACTGAAACGTTCTGGGATGAGACTCTGAAGTTTCTTCAGTCCTGAGCTGTAATCTGTAAGGAATTAGTATGCAGGGAAGCAGGTGGAGTACATTCCTGAATGCTCAGGTATGCAAAGTCTTTTCATAAGACACAGTGCTGTTGCAGTTCCCTGTCACAGCTTTCTTAAAGCACAATGTCACCTACTGAACTACGAAGACAGACATTGTCTACAATTGTTTCCCTAGAGTTGCCACTTTTTTTTTTTTTTGCTTATTCTTACTTCTTTCCCATATTGTACAAACATGTCTTGAACACACAAGCTCTCACCGCAGAAAGACTTTAGAAAGTCAGCCACAGTTTCTTCTGGTTTTGAGGAAACTGTTCTCCTCCTTTGAGTTTTATGACCTGGTATTCAAGGTTCAGGAATTTGCTTATTTTTCCTTGTTGTTTGACGTAAATTAGTAGAATATTATTTTTTCCTAGGAAAAGTGCTTTGCCTTGGATAAGTTCCCCTGGAAAATAAACTTATGCTAGTATTTAGCAAAGTTGGAAATAAAATGGCTTTGTTCTAAGAACTTTTCATCCTCTGATATGAATAGAGATTTCTTTGTTGGCTGTTATTTGTCTGAAACCAGGGGTCTCTCTTTCAGGAATACAGTCATTTTCTTAGAAACTTAAAAGCTGTTGAAAAAGTTTTTTGAAGTTTGGTTTGGGGTTTCCTTTCTCTGGTTGGAGAGACTATTTTTTTCCTACATTGTTGTGAAAATAGTTGGCCAGATTTATCTCTGGCATTTCTCTAGAGACCAAACTCTCTTTCCTCCTTCCATCCCTTCTAGCAGGTTGTACAGAATTTTATCTTATAGTAAGTGTATGGTGCTATTTTCCAGTTCAGGACATTTAGGGCATACTTAAAATATTCTTTTTCCCTGTTTAGCCAGCCAGCACAAGGAAAGATAATGTGCTAGTTAGTAGAGCACTTGCTTCCTCACAGATTTTGTGACAGGATGATGGACTTGAAAAGTGTTCCTTTCTGGGAATCTATTGCTCTTTAGATGTGTCTCCTACTGCTGAGAACTTTAACTTTCTTCTTACGAAATCACAATTAACAGTAAGGACAAAATGGTGGGTAGGAACATTAAGAAGTTGTATGGCTTTTTTTTACATCAAATACAGTTGCATTTGTAACATTTCACTTCATAACAACAGCACTTTTTGGTTGTCATTTGTAGTAAGCTTAAGAAACATAGTGACAATTTTGACCTCTTTAAAATAAATTGGAGATTTTGGGCTCCTGCATTCTTCATTATTTAGTCCTACTGAATGGATTTGTAAATTTGTCTGTGATTGGAAGAGTACACCAAATCCTCTGATTTCATTGTATTTGGAAGGAGCACAATTAGATTATAAACCATTAGTAAAGCAATTGCTATGTCCACAGTGTTATTTTTTTTTTAATTCCCCCTATTTAAATTCCATGTGAGTCTATTCCATGCTAACTATTGCATTAAAAAATACGCAGGAGGAAGGAGTGAGGGAAGCCAGCCAGGAAATATTGGGCCTGAATATTGTCCTTTGAATCTAAATATTATTCATGAGTGGCATAAAGTATGATTGCATAACTTTGCATGTTAGGTCTAATGCTTTATCCTATCTAGTAGGATGTAAAAGTTCAAATTTTTCTTTAACTCAAGGAGGGAGGATATCAGTTTCTTTTTTTAGACATAGTCACATATTTCAGCACCCATGGCATCTCACCTGCAAAACTGTTCCCATTCCCAGAGATGGTCTGGTCCCCATCCACAGAAAGTATAACTAGCTCATAAACCACAAACACTAAAATCACTGCTGCAAGGCACAGCTAATCATCACCTTTCTTCTCTACTGATACTACAGAAACAAGAGTGGGAAGCATAGTTGGAGAAAAGTTTGGCCATTTCATAACAATAGAGGAAAAAAACACTTGCTAGTAGACTCAGAATATTTGATAATATTTGACCAGAAAGAATCAACTTTATGTAGTTCAAAGAATTATAGGCTTCTGCACATAAATAGTTTAGCCATATAATTGTGCTTACCTGATGATAATTTTAAATCTTTTTATTAAGAAAGAGTGATAACTGGCTTCTTAAAAATGTTTCCTAAAGGTCTGCAAAGTTTTCCTTATGTCATGTGGATCAGTTATCAAACCCCCTTAAAAATTTGTGTGAGTCAACTCTATGCCCTCAAAGTGTTCAATTTATAGAGTAAAAGTTCATTTGTTTGTTCACTCTCTCATAGTACTTGGCTTCTAGTCATCTGAGAGATTTCCTTGATCACTGTTTGCTCATAATGCTTAGCCCTTTTATAATTTTAGAGATTGCATGCATTGGTGTGTTCTTCTCTCTACTTAGACTTCCCTTCATGAGCTGTAGCTTTTCTTTTTAGCCAGCCACTCCTGTTCAAAACAAAACTGATTATCTTGCCTCTAATGACCATTTTCAAGACACTGAATAATAGTTTTCTTTGATTCTTTTAATATTATTATTTGATTACAAAGGAAATTTGATTACTCCCAAAGACTGAGAAAACAATCAGCTTTAAGAAAATTGTTACTAATGTTTTCTCAGGTCTTTAAAGCTGTTGTGTTGCAAAGCAACAATTACTGTTCCATAACTGGACCAAAAAATACCTTTGGAGAGATTACAAGGCAAAATATCTGAACTGCTGTGTCTCATGTTCTCCATGATAACAATATGAAGGGTATAACTGTATCTTTACCTGAGGTAGAAATAGTGGGATTTAACCACAGATAAAAAGCTTGAACTGTGGTATTTCATGCATCTCTTTCTCTCAAAAAATCAGATCAGACCCTCTATACTCTCTTCTTAGCCCTCCTCATATGGTTGAGTCAGGATACACAAAGCTAAATAAAAAGATTTGTCTGAATAAGTTACACAAAGCTAAGCAAAAAAATCTGACTTCCTTTGATGAAGTGTTATAAAATCAAACATAAAGTAGCAAGAAAATAAAAATCTCCCTCCAGCACAACCCAAGGTTGACATGAGATTATAAAAATACTCATGGATTTAGTCCAAGACTTTTACTCTGGTAATAAAGTAGCTTTCTTGGTCCATGTAAAAAGTTGAGCTTGAAATGTTATTATCTTGTATCCATAGTTTGAGTTGAATGGGCAAAAATAAATTGAAATAAATAGAAGTCCAAATAAACTTATTCTGCCTATGTTTTGCTTTGGTTTGGGTTTTGTTGTTTTTTCGGTTTTGGTTTTTTTTTTTTTTTTTTTTTTTTATGTTGGCAGGTATAGGGAATTCTTTTACAGATGTTGGCAATACTGTAAGACATAGGTGATAAAACTAAATGTGGAAAATTGCTGCATATACAAAAAAATAAAATTGGAAATTGTTTCTGTGACATTATGCTTCCAGTAGAGCAGTATTCCATATGAGCTTACTTGAAAGCTTTATTCTCATCACACTGCTTTTTAAAATGAATTACATGCCCACACACTCCAAAAAAATTTTCTAGGTGTTTGTTATTGTGGACAAACAAATGTCAGGCACAGATTAAAGGGAATTGTGCAACCCCACCTACCTAACAAGTGGAACTCTACTGGGAATCGCCATTGACAACGTTATTGTGGAATCTAGCATGATTGTTGGCTAAGCCTAAATATGAAACCTTTGAAAAAATAAGCTGGTGTTACAGAAATTATGAGGCTATATGGGAATTATAAGTAACAGAGTGGGGGAAAAAAGTTTCTTTAATAAGCAGAACAAAGTTTTTCAGCTTCCTTAATCAAACATTCCTGTTAGAATCTCAGCAGTCTGTGAAATTTGTAAGTCTAGTTTGATAGAATTGGCATAAATTAATAAATTAATGTTGGCTGTTTTTTTAAACATGATTTTAATATTTAAATAGTTTTGTTTATTATGTTCCAAAATCTCCTTTTCATGAGGCAACTGGAAGAAATATAAATGACAAAGTATAAAGAAATTTGAGTTTAATTTTCATACCAAGCTGAAACTGTCCTGTGTAAAAGTTGAGAAGTGAGAGTGTAAGTACTTGAAATGTGGGCAGAGGATGCTGGAACAATGAAGGTGGGTTTGAAGTGGCAGTTCATAAGTGTGTATATGAAATTGTAAGTTTTGCAAAGAAATATAGTATGCCCTTCATTTTTCACTGGATACTTCATCATTACATGAATTCCTAAGGGTGGAAGAGTGTAAGGAAGCAGTGATGGTTATAAGGGCTTTTTGAATATCAGTCTCCTATGTCTTTCAGCCAGTCAAATCTTTTCAGTGTAGTTTAGTTTCACTATTCATTAACAATGTCCCACTCACAGCTTATCTTTTTTCTGATGTTTCAGAGAATCAAAGGGTGGGTTGTTGTGGCAGTGTGAACAAAACGAAACAGACACTTTGCAACACAAGGAGAGAATGAGTGTTGCTATAGGGGGCATAAAAAATAACACTAGGACACCTATAGCCAATCATTTTGTGATTAAAATCACACTAATTTATCAGGAAACATGGTCCAAAAATGGAAACTACCAACACTGGCTCTATAAGAGACTCCATCATCATTGTTGAAGTAGCAGTATTTTTCTGAAAGACTTTGTAGTCTATCAATTAGAGTGTTATTGAATCAATAAGAATTAGCCTTTGTTTGTCTTGAGGGAGAGATTTTGTCTGTCTTTATATCTTAACAATGATTAGTTTGGGTTTTTTTTTACAATTACTGTGAATAGCAGAATAGATATCTTATGTATTTGAATTAAACAACCTTGTGAGACTATAAGCAGACCATCTGCCCAAAGTAGCTATTGTATTGTATTGTTTCTCCTTGACTGTGGAAAGTGTCTTGACCATTCTCATAACACCAAACTTTAGATTAAATCTCTAGTAGGCATTAGTGGTAGAAATATGGTATGGGTTTAGAAGTGTAATGAAGAACAGTGGTGGTACTTATAGAATGGTTTGGGTTGAAAAGGACTTCAGAGATCATCTAATTGCATCTCCCCATTTCCACTTGACCACGTTGCCCAGAGTCCCATCCAATCTGGACTTCAACTCTTCCAAGAATTGGACAGCCACAGCTTTTCTGGTCAACCTGTGCCATTGTTTCATTACCTTCACAGTAAAGAATTTCTTCCAAATTTCTGGTCTAAACCTGCCCTCTTTCAGTTTGAGGCCATTCCCATGTGTCCTGCCACTACAGGCCATTGTCAAAAGTCCCTCTTCGGCTCTCTTGTAGGTCCTCTTTAGGTACTGGAAGGATAAGCAATGGGTAAAAGAAAAGTGTTTCCAATACTTTATTTGAAAACCTTCTGGAAACCTTGAGAGATCATTCTAGAAAGAACAGGGTCATTGCAAAGACCACAGCAGCACTGCTATAACAATATCAGCCAGTTTGTGTGTGTTGGATTTGTTCTTCTTAAACGATGGTGATGGTGGTAGACTGAAGACTACAAGGTTAAAACTTTGCCACAGAGCACCAAGAACAAGGGTAAACATCAGTTGCCTCTCAGTTCTCCAGCAGTATAAATCAGCTCAACTTTGTGGTTTTCTAATCCCATTCAGGATTCAAACATCTCTGTGGAGAATGCTTCCAGCTGGCAGGAGTGTCTACCAATACTGACATTGTTAATAATGATGTTGATGGCTAAAAAGATATGCATACTAAAAAAAGCTGAAAAATTTCAGGAAATGTATATTTGAGTGCACTTTTGGTGTCAATCAAAAACATGTGCCTTTCAAACCCCTACATGTTGGGTGTTCAGAACATTTGGATCTGATAAATTTGATTATCTTTTGAGGAATTCCATTTAGAGGATGTATTGTAGGAATACAAGTAGAAAACATGGATTATAGTTACTTCCAGTTCTGCTGGTCCTTCTTTTAATAAATATTAAGTCCTATGAACACTTATAAATATGGTAAGAAATTAATTGATGCACTGAGGAAAGTTTAAAGACTTTTAAATGGACTTTTTTTTTTTTTTTTAATGTAAGGATGTGGTGGTTTTGTTCCACTGCATAAAATAGAACCTGGACAGCATTGACTATGTACTGACAGCCATCTTCAATCTTGTCTAAGATGCAGTTCAAGTGCTAGAGAAAAGTAAAATACTCTTCTTTTCTTTTTATTTTTTTTTCCCTCTCAAATCAGCACTGTCACTGATCCCCAGGGTTACAATTCTCACTTATATGATGTTGTAGGAACAAACTTGGTAACATACCAAGGATGGGGAAGTTAATAGTCTGTCCTAGATAAAGGGAGAGAAATAACTCTGGCTTTGAATCATCCATTCCCCTAGAGGAACAATCTTTTCTATGGCTCATAAAAAGAGAGAAGTACCATGCAAAGAGTGTTATTGGTCTTATGGAGTCTTAAGGGGTTTCTAAAGCACAGACAGAAAACCAAGGAGAATTCAGAAAGTGCAATTTTGAAGCAGCAACTCTTAATATAAACAATTTGGAGGAGAAGGCTTGGGCTGAACTTGATCTTACTGTAAATATCTTAGGTCATGCACCCAAACCTCGGGAAAGAACTGGGCCCTGACTTAGCTTAACATGTTGAAAAGGTTTTAAAAAGGAAGCAAAATGTAACTGCTTACAGATGGCACAGTGATCTGTGATAATTGGAATTGTAGTACCTACTTCAGGGAAAAAAGGATCTCAACTCTTTGAATGTTAGATTTCTGATAGTTCACAGGGAACTCAATGCTTTCCAGAAACAAACTACAAATATTTTAGTCTTGAATTCAAGTCAAATTCCATACTTCTGCATCACACTTCTTGTGATTGTTGACTTCTCTTAAGTGTTTTAATTAAACCCTTGAAAACAATCTCAGATAATACCACATTCTAATGCAACTCCAAGATCACTGTTGTAGCTCACTTAAAGGTGGAAGGGGAAAGAAGGTATGGGGAGACTCTGGGAATGAGGCATTCTTGATCTTTTTTTCCTGAAGAGGAGTACTGCTGTTTTTAACCTAGAGACTCAAAGTGTCCTATTTGCATGGCATAATATACATGGCTGGGGGTGGTGAGACCTTGGAGGGCTACTTTGAGTGCCTCTGCAGGAAGCTGTTTTGAGTAGTGGAGATGGTGATGACCCATGGTCATGAGAGGAAACATTCAGTGCTACAACTCCTCGGCACTTTTGCCTTGCTGCCTCTCTGGCCAGCAGCCTCACAGTTCTGGACCATGGCATCCAACTCTGCTGCCTCTCAAAGCAACAGATACTGCACTAAGTGTAGGTGGTGCTAGGTGGCTGTCCTGTGATGTATGAAGGGAGAGCATTGACATAAAATTGCTACAGGATTAGTGATTTATAGCTCAAAGCACTCAAAGCACTTATTAATACCCAAAGCATTTGTGAATTAGATGGAAAGAATAAACCAACAACTTGCATTTTGCAAAGAGGGCAAAACTGCTTCGACAAAAAATGGCTTCAGAACTTATTAAAAGACAAAACTGCAACTTAAAGGGACAGGCAGGGGGAGGCAAGAGTGAGTGGGAAATAATGTCTCTGTCTATCATAAAACAAAGTGTTAGTGTGAGTAAAAAATGAATAAATAAATAAAATGCCATGAGAAGTATCAGACTTCTCATAAGTAACACCCACAAATCATGTTAGACCTCTTCTGCACATCTGAATTCATGAATAAAATGTTGCAATTCAAAAGTACTAAAATTTAAAAAAAAAAAAGACAACTAATAAAGCATAGTTTAAATCTCACAGTTTAAAACTCTGGACTGGAGGGAAACAAATTTATCCTTCCAACTTTTAATATGCTTCCTCCCCCATCATCTCCTTCTCAACATATGATGGCTAATGCAGAATTAATACATTCAGCTTTTTAAAAAGACAGCTCAATCAGTTCTGTGCAGAAACACCTACTGCTGTGTCTTAACAGGAAAATGTCTTCTATTAGGCATTTTGGAAATTGTCATGAAAGAGAACCTACACAAAATCTAAATATTTCATCTAATTTCTGACTGATGGGCAAGACCTCACCCAAACCTCTATTTAATCTGTTTTGATTCTCTTTCCTCTACATTATTTTTTAGACTAGCATCTCCTTGATAGTTATTGGTCTGTCAGCATGGACCTTATTAATTTTCTCAGGACTTTGTAGCTCATTTGTGTGAAAACTCATATCAGCCCAAAACGTGACTCAATTCAGCTGAGCCTTAGGCATTGCACTGCCCTGCTGCTGATCTCAACATTTATTCTTGGAGCCTCCTGGGTTCAGTTGGCATCAGGGAGTTAAGGTCTACACTCAGCCTGGGTAGAAAAAGGAATTTTGTCAAAAAAAAGTATTTGCTTCAATAAGCTGCTTTAATGTTTTGCTAGATGCGTGAACATTTAAAATTAGTGAATTAGAATGAATTTTCATTCTGAGGTAATTTTATTTAGGGCTTTCTTATTTCTCTGTTGAAATCTGTCTGCTTTTCTGTAAAGTTAAAGTCATTTAATAGAATAGTACAATACAACAAGAATAATTTACTGTAGATATGATCATATTTGTAGTTTGCAGAAACTTTTATTATCTGCATTAATGGATGAAGTCATTAAGGTTTGAGGATATAATTGAGGAATATCTCAAGAATTTCACACATTTAGAATTAAATCATCACTGCCATTTTTTCAGTTCCTAATTTAGTGTATGTTCCAGCTTTTTAATAGCACCTAGTATTTCTGCCAGGGACTGAACAGAAATTTAAGGAGATTCAGAAAGAAATTTCTGCCTTGGCAATGTTGCTTCTTTTATTTTCTATCCCGCTGCTGGGGGGGAGGCAGGGGAGAGGAATTGCCTGTTTTTATAGTAAGGCAGCTTTAAAAAGCCATTTCTGGTTTGATGCATAGGTCATTGTTGAAATTAGAGCCTAAAGATTCTTTATATATGAAAGCTTTGGATACCATGGCTTATGTTCTGGAGTGCAAGGTGATATCCAGGGCCTCCTACTAACCACTGCTAATTTGGTCAGTGTACAAGCAGGAGAAGAAACTCTATTTTAAAAAAGGATGTGAGAGACAAGTCAGAAAGAGACGAGACTGATAGATGAGCAATCTTCCTCACTTTTAAAAAGAACTGGCATTTGATTGCTCCAAAATGTGGTGCAACTATTTTCTTTTTCACTCTCTAGTACTCCTAAGTTTTCAGTTGTTTCCCCTTTGTCTGCCTGTGCCAGTGGATTTAGCAGGATAGTGCACCTGATTAAAAACCACCTCCAAACATGGAGGCAATTCCTGACTCAGGGTAGTGAATGCACAACCTCAGCTCTCTAGACCAGGGGCTATAAAACAGGAGAGAGCTTTAATGTAAAGTACATACAACATAACAAACCAAAAGGCAGCACTGCTCAGTGCTATTCTTCTTACTGGCTCTTCTTCATCTCTTACTGGGTTTCTAGTTATCTGGAACTTCCTTCTGCTGTCACTGACAAGAAGGAATTTTGCCAGTGGCATTGATAGGAGACAGTTTGCTTCCTTTCTGGTGTGGAAATCAATCCAACAGTATTTTGTGTTTTGTATAGTGCTTTGTCCTGAAAGTGCCCTTGAGCATTTCACAAGCTAGGAATGCAGTCACAGTTTTGCCACAGGCCCTGGGCAAAGCACAGCCCATTGTGTTTGTTAACTCCAGAGCAAGTCAAGCTGAGAGTTACAAACTGGTGCTTAGGCTCCTTCTTGTGCTCAATAAACACTGCAGGGGAAAGACTTGGGAGATTAAGGAACCAGAATGGTCAACAGAGAGTCACCTAATAGGACTATGCATATCACTGCTCTGTTACAACTTAAAACCTACCCCCTCCATCCATCCAAATCCACAAAGACAAAAGGTTCACTCCTGGGAATTGCAGCCCACAATATCTTCTTTCCAAGGCAGCTTGCCTGCAGCCTGTCAGCCAATAAAGAGAGTCAATGTTTTCTCTCAAGTGTTGGTTGGTATCTTTTGCAGAAGGGCAATGACAGTGGCCAGAACACTGATCCAAGACAGAGGAGACAGCAGCTGATTCTTGTCTTTGCCTGACTAGTGAAGACACCCACGTCTTGCAAAAGTGAGCATTCCATATGGCTATTCCATAGTGACAACTCCATATGGCTGGGGCTTGCTTTTTCCTGAAGCTGCTCCACTTAAGGGGAATATGTTGCAAATTCACTGGCCCAGTGAGGGGAAACATGATACTCAGCATGATTTTTGGATACTTACAAGGGAAATGGAAAGGACTGGGTTTAAGTTAGTGCTTTGCAGAGGGTTTGCCTTTGACATAAACCAGCTATAAAGTACCTGTGCTGACTTTGGAGCAAGACCTGGAACTTGGAACATTGTCTTGCTTAATTTATTGCCATCATTACCTACAGAAACAAAATTTTAGTTTTTCTCCACAGGCAGCATTAAAATTGGTGTTCTCTGCAGTGTGTTATTGAGGGCCTTTTCAGGCAGATGGGCCTGGTGGAGATCATGGATTTAAGGCTAACACTTTTGACACAAACAATGTTTAGGCATGAAACATCTCATTTAAATGTGTATCTAAGTAAAAGAAGTTTGATCTTCTCACTTCAGAACTCAAGCCTAGGTGTTTCAAGCCTCTGGCCAATACTGAAACATGAGGTCACCATTCCTCTCCTGCTGTTCCTATCCACTGTTGAAATGTTACTTCCCCAGTAGGATTTAGAGATTTTTACCTATTAAGGCAACATTAAGCAGGAGGCAGGATATTGTATCTGTTTGCTTTAGGGGTGCAAATATCACAGATATTTCACTTTTGTGAAAAACATAGTGGACTGTCCGATCTTTAAAATTGTTGTGGTCCTAATTTATGCTTGTATTCAAAAGACACCACAAGAAAACAACATAACAAAAGCTGCACGTGGACTCCAACCTCCTCACATCTTGTTGGGCAGTGATTCAACTCTGACTCAGACCTTTCTTCTGAGACAGTCAGACTATTTCCTGCTGCAGGAAAGAACCTCAGGAAATGGGAACCCTACAATTCCAGGCACAGAGCAGCGGCCTTGGTTCCCCTTTGTGCTTTCTTAGAAGGTCCCATTAACTTTAATCAGGGCCAGGGACAAAGCAGCTATGAAACAATTCAGCAAAATGCTACTCTTTTTTGGTTTTGATGCCTGCTTTAGGGTGGGTTTATTTTGTTTTGTTTCTTTGGTGGGTTTTTTGATGGTCATAGGGTTTTTCTGCAGGAAAGGAAACATAAGTTATTCCCAAAGGGAAGGGATGATAGTGCTTGGAGGTCAATTTGAAATGTGAATATCTGCAAAGCAGTCACTGAACTGCACAAAGGAGGGGTGAGCTTATGCATCCATGGCTAAGGGATTTGGCTGATTGTGGGAAATCTTCTTCCAGAACTGCCTTTTTTCCACAGTTTTAACATACTTGGTAGGCAGGAGAGCAGCTTAACTGGCCCCTGTGCTTCTCTCCAGGCCCTGGGATCATTATAAAACTCTACACAGGGACATGGTACCCCTGAAAGGGGGAAATATGCAGTTTTATCTCACCCACGCTTTGTCAGACTAGGTGCTTTTCTAGGAGCCCAGAAGTTTGAGTTCTCTAATTTCTGTATAAGGCCACTATTTAAAATCTGACAGCTCATACTATTTATTTCCTTCAGAAGCTGAATCTTCAAAAGTGAGTCTAGCTCACCTGCTTGAGAAAAACACAACTTTGTTAGCATCTGCTCACAGGGGATTTAATCTCAAGGAAATGCAGGAGTCTGCCCAAGCTCTAGCTCAAGCCTTAAAGCTCCTAAGAGATGCAGGATTTCAGACAGATCCTGGGTTTGGTATTTTTTGCTGACTCTGTTTAGAAAGCTCCACCTGCATCTTGATGCTAGGGTATTATCATTCTGACTGCACATCATTTATAAGGGTCCCACTACTCAAGCAGGAACTTGGTGTATATTTTGGAGGGGTAGACATCTAAGCATGAGATGTTTTACTTACATGCTACTATGTCCCTCTGTCCCTTATTTGATCTACTCTCTAACTTGAAATATATGTTTAGAGCAGGTAAAAGGGAGACAGAACTTTTGCCAAATGATTTCACCTATGACTCTCACAATGTGGGACATAAATCTTTTCAGTACCACAGTCTGTCATCTGCTTTCTTGGATGCCCTGCTGTTATCACACCTAATTTCCATTTCGAATTTTTCAGTCTGAATTCAAAGTTTTTCTAGCAAGAGACCATATTTTCTGTGTTTTACACTTGATGCACAGTGAATGTCTCTCCTCAGATCTTAACTAGTAGCAGCAATAATTGTCCACAGGCATATCCTGAGGGCATAAATGCCACTGAGGTTCAGATCATTTGCTTTTGGAATTTTCTTAAATAGTAACAGAAAGCCTTTTGGAGGAACAAATTCACTTTCCAGGATCACTGTTTAAAAATATGTGCTGGAGGATAAAGAGTTGGAATTTCAGTTTGCCAGGAGTCACAGAACCAAAGCTGCTGGTCTCTGTTCTGGTTAGTGAATGCAAATGCAGCAGAGCACACTGCAGTTCCAGTGACTTTCCTTGATGGCTTGTCATTTTCCTAGTGGCAAGTTATTCTGGCTACTGCACTTTCTCTGCAGTTTTAGCTTAAGGAGCTGTTGATGCATCACCAGTGATGACCTCAGCACCATTCCAGGGAAAAGCTGTCAAGATTTTGTTTTCACCTTCTTCTGACTAACTGCAACTTCAGGGCATTTTACAAAACTTTCATGTTTATTCTCCTGATTAGCATCAGGGTTCACAGTGAGTCATTCACCAGTGCAGCCATTTAATAAGATTTTCCTGGGTCTGCCTTAATGTTATTCAGAAAAGCATGAGTGCAGTGCAGCTAGTCACCTTATCTGAGAAATGATCACCTTATTCTTTGAGTAAAGGATTAGTTTTGATTTGTTTGTGCAAAATGAATATCTGCAGTGCATAGTCAGTGGCATTTTGAAGTGATAAAATTTTACTTTTTTTTTTTTTTTTTTTCTGATCAGCTTGCATGGTTTCACCCTGTTTTACAAAAAAAAAAAAAATAGAATAGCCATCTGAAATTTAATAATATAAATGGCTTGCTGTGCTGTCTATATGATAAAGAAATTAACTGTTTAGTCTTTCCTATTCTCCAGTGCTTTCCAGACTTAACATCTTACTGCAGCTTTTCTTTATTTTCCCACTGTGTTCCAAATACTGTTGTGAAGTGTGCTGGGGAATTAATTCTTCATGGTTCTCAAATTTTGTCTTGAATACTCCCATGTTTTCAGGCTAATTAATCTCTTTTCCATTGATCTCTTTATTCTTTCTCTACTGTCCATGCTGTGTCCATTTCTACTGTCAATGCTATGAAAATGTGATTTTCTCTGCATAGAATTTGAGGGACGGAGTTGAAACAAAATGTGAGTGTAAATCTTGTCAATGTTTCTACTTCCTTGAACACAAATTATTTTTAGGTTAGGAATGATAGACTAAAACCCTACATTGTGCCTCAATTGCACCAGTCTCATGTAAACTGACCTGTAGCTGTCATGTAAGGTTTCAACATACTCTTGATTGGTTTACCTCACATTTATATAATAATAAAGTGCAATTAGATGCCAGTTATGGCAAAATCAAACAGTTACACAGAAAACCAAAATAGTGTCATGTAGTGTAAACAAGCTGTAAAAGTATTAAAAATAGCATAAGGAGGACTACAAGGCTGTTGAGATATGAGCAGGACAGATATTTAAAGACATGGAAGTCATGTATCTATTGTCCAAATTTTAGAGGCTAAAACATATCCTCATCCAAGACTGCCAGTTAGCAGACAATTATTTCTCATTACCCCTGTGTATTTTCTGAAGCCTATAAAAAAAAGTTACAAGAACTTATGAGCAAGATAATTTTGATAAAATAATAAAATGAAAGCCTCAGTTAAATACAAAAGGAAAAACCTGTTCCTTTTGTCCTATAAAAAATAGTATCTTATGGTTTTACTGCCAAAAATAAATTGTTCTGCAGACACAAATTTATTTTGCAAACTTTAGTTCCTGCTTCAGATTTTTAAAAGGAAAACCTCAATTTAACAACAATTAGTATGAAGTGTTAATGACAGAAGGTGATCATGCAAGGGAACAAACAGCAGCTTACTCAAGCTTAAGCTGTCTTTAACAAGCAAATGAGAAAGATGGGGTACGTGTTTGGTGCAGCTGGGCTTAGCCTGTAATTTGTCTGCCTTTTTTCACTTAGCCTGAATATTAATAATGTTAGCTATGTAATTCGCCATAAAATAACAAACGTGGAATCAGAGCCTGATATATTATTAGCAATGCCTTACTTTTTTCTTTTTGTTAATGTTTCCCAGACTCTCCCCTGTCTACATCCTCATTAGTCACAACAGCAAGAAAATTAATGGCAACTTGCATTTTGTGAAATTGTAGCTCCACACACTTTTCTGCACAACCCTCTTTGCTTACTTCAGAACTCTCAAATTACTTTAGTACAAGTGAATCTGCCATTTCTCTATTTATTTAACATCGGTTTTGCTGAGTTGAGAGTGGAATGAATGGTATCAAAATGTTTAGCTTGTGGTGGTTGGAGGCATTTTCATCATATTTTCCTGGTTTTATGACACTTGCTTTTTTGTTTTGTTTTGTTTTGTTTTGTTTTGCTTGAAGCAAATGTGAATAGTCCCAGACTTCTGAGTTATTTGCAAATTAAGCAGATATTCCATTTTTAGCATATTTAAGAATCATTTAGAGATTTTTTAGCTTATGTTTCACGAGTTGCATACTTGGACAGAAATTAAGGACAGAGTGAGGAAAGAACTGCTTTACAGTTTCTGTTATCATTTTTTATTGTGTAGATTTTTCCTTTTCATGGGGGCCATAATGGCCGGTGTAGAATGTAAACTGCAAAGATACAAGACCAATTACCTACATGCTGTGCCATAGTGAATTTCTAACCTAGGTATTCTTCATGGGGACATGGCTGGGAATAGCTAACAGAGCTGCCAGTCCTGAATGAATGGCAATGCTGCTCGGGAATTCCCTCCTGAGGCAGCAGCAGTTTAAAGCAAACCAGTGTACAAGTTTCTGTTTTGACTCAGCAGCCTAAGAAGGGTGTGGGAGCCTCAGTAGCTGCCTCCAACTGAAACAATGCTGTTCATGAATCAGAGCTGTTAGAAGCACTGTTATTCTGGTAATGTATCAGAGAAACAAGGGATTAAATGACTGGGACAGATCTTCTCAGACGGAATTCCTGTTGGTGATTAGCCCTCCTTGGAAAATCTTCTGACCAACTCTACTGGTCAGGAAGCAGAGTGTAGAAAAAGAAAAGTATTGAAGAAGATGAATGGGATATGTATGAATACTATCCTAATAATTTCTTTTCCATATTATGTGCACTGAGACAATACATCAAGGGTTCAGACAGGGAGGAAAAGGCCCTGAAGACATGTAGACAGAACATTCTGATTTTCTTTTTCTTTTTGGTCCAAAACACAGGTATTTATTTAGGTAGTTCTGCCCAGTTGTCAGGTCACCAGAGAAGAACAGTGAGGAACTGGAGCAGGAATAGAAGAATGACATGGAATCTCAAGAGAAATGAAAAGGAAGAACCTACTCTTAGACATCAGTAGAAGTGAGCTGCTCAGCAGCAGGGATTGAGAGGACAAGCAGCTCTTAGTAATGCAAATAATGAGGTAGGAGGGCTGTGCTGCAAGCCAGAGAGATCTGAGAAAGTGCCCTGTTTAGAGGAATGTGTGTTAGTGCTCATTTAAGAGCTCTTTGATTATTAAAAATGGTGCAGACCGTGTCTGGAGTTTTCACTTCTAGCTTCAAAGGACATTCTTCTTGGCACAGAGGAAAAAGAGGTTTATTTTCAAATCAAACCAAAACAGACTTTATAATAAAAGAAACCACAATTTGCTTATTTACTAAGAAGGCATACATAAATCTATTCAATTTGAAAATGGAGATAGCCTCCTGACAATACTTACAGGCAACCCTATTGCTCTCTTAATTGCTGATACCAGTCTGCTTAATTGGGAATTAAACTGTTGATTTACACAGCTGATATTTCTAATACACTTGCATAAATAAACACACACTCTCTTGAGTCATGTTTTTTTTAAAAAAAAAGATGTCAGAAAAGTATCTAGCCATTTTTCCTGGTGGCTTTGATTAACTGTACAAAAAGAAAATTAAATTGCCCTCTCCAAACAAAAAGTAAAGTTGGACTAACTCATTAAAGAAAATTATTTCAGGGTGTGATTGACAATCACACAAAGAACTTACATTTTCACAGCTCACCTAAACTGTCTTTTCACTGACTACCTGTTACTGTTTTTAGGCTTGTACATTTTCTCTGTGGCCCTCACCTGCTTCTTCCAGGAGTTTATGGCTACTTCCAGTAGTTCCAGGCTACTCACGTAAAACCACCCACCCAGCTGAGCAATCTGACCATGTGTTCCCTTCCAGAGGTTGTTCTTACTATCATTTGTCTGTCAACAGACTTGCTTTAATAAAAGGAGGTTATCTCATACTACTTATTCCTAAATTGTTGTAGTATGGCTGTAGGCTTGGAGGAAGGTGGGCAGCACTTTTTTTAGTCCCAGGAGTGTACAAATACAGAACATCATTCCTATTCCCATGTGTAAAAATAGTGTGTGCCCAGGGAAAAGAAAAAGACTGGTGAGAATGAAGCTTAAATGTTTCTAGAGCCTGCATTTAAACTACTGTAGGTCTTTTTCTTGTGCATTTCTGAGATGGTGCAAATCAAAGTGCTATATTGGGGACACAAGACATGCTTCAGGATTTCTTTGTCTGTCGAGGATTTGACAGATTGTTCAAAAGACTGAAGCCTTGGTCAGAGAGGCTCAGTAAGAGGATTTACATGCTGATACAAAAGGGACAGTGTTGCTTGCTGCAGTCCGAGGACTGAAAACACAAATTGGTCACTGAATTCACTGAATTTTTTTAGGATGTGTGAACATGGTAGTAACATGGGAGAATTTGGGGAATTGCAGACTTATTTGAAATGGGTGTTGAAAGGAAAACTGCCCTCAGAAGCTTAGATCTCATCTACTTCACTTTAATTGCACACAATTATATTACTCTCAAGGAGGATTTGATGGTAGTTCTAAAAACACTAGATTACTACACAAAAAAAAACTGGATTACAAGTTTCCACAGTAGGAATTCTGCTGCTGATGTTGGTATTTGTTCAAGTCCATCATTATTCAATTGAAGGGCTTGATGCTCCTGAAGAGAGATGAATTACTGCTTTAAAGAGCAGTTCTGGCAATGAAGAAAATATCAATGCTGCTGCTGGTTAATTATTTTCAAGTCATTGGTAGGGCTGTGTTATTACTGCAGAGAGTGAAATACAGTGTTGAAGATGTTGCATTTACTGATGAGAAGCTCTTCATTCTGAAAAAGAACAGGCTTGCTGGCAGGCAAGCTTATCCTGCTGCTAAAAGAAAATTGGTAGTGAAGAGAGATTGTTTTTGAGACCTTCAAGAAGTCTAGAAACCATTTAAAATATTTTCTCTAAGGCAAACTTGAAAAATAAAACCACAATAAAGAAGCCTGCTCTAATAAATAAAACAATAAACATCCCTATTAAAACCTATTCTTGCAGGAGTTTTTGGGAAGATGGAGACCCTTGAACACCAGTGAAAATTTTGGATGGTTTTAGAGTTTATTCTTCAATCTTAAATTTAAGTTTGATTTATTTTCAGGAACGTTCATTCTATGAGGACTGCAATATAACATTTTTATCATATTGGGAGAGGGAAGGACAAAAAAAGGAAAATGAGAATACCAAAAAAATAATATTGCAGGTAATGTTTTAAGAGAGACATTGACAAAGGAGAAATAGAGCACACAACAAAAAAGGACAATAAGGATTAAAATGTTACATGTTGAATGGTTTGCAGGTTGAGAAACTTTGAGGTAAAAGGAGGGGCAGTAACAGCAATTCAGAACAGGAGTGATAAGCTGGAGAACAGTCACCCTTGTAGAGGATTTGTTGTCATGTTGGGAAGTGGAATTTAACAGATTCTTTTTCTCCTAACACACATTGAAACTATTTGTGCACTCTGGTTTTAAGCATGCAGCTGTGGCTGCCTGTGGGTTTTTTTGCTGAGCTTTCTGTGTACTGAAACACACAGTAAGGAAACTTGAAAGGAAGCCCACACATGGATCAGTATTTATTGTTATAACTCAGGAAAACTGAAGCACATGAAGAAAGGAGGTATTTTGCAAAACACCTTGTAAAAGTGATCATTCTGCCTTATATATTATTTGCTGACTATCCCACTTCAACAAGAATTTGCAGAGTGGCATACTTTGACTAAACCACTATGATTTATTAGAAGCATTCAATTTGTGATAATACAAGCACCTCCAAGTATATCCAGAGGAATACCTTACCAGTACAAAACCCCAGAATTGCCCTTTGTTGAATTTCCATTACTTTCCCCATTCTTCACGCTTCACAGCATTTGAGCTGGCTTTAATGTCTAAACATATCTTTAAACATAATCAAACTTATCCTGGTAAAAAGGAACTGCCAGAGAACGATAAATAACTGTGGTTTCCTTGGCTAATTCAGTGCAGTACCCCTTTTTGCTTTGAATGTGAGCATGGAAAGCAATTGTAGACCTCCTTTAGGTAGGAGAGGAAAAATACGATTTGCCCAAGAGGGCATGGGCAGGTTGAGTATCTTTTGCTATTTTTTAAGACATGTATATTCAGTAGGTAATTAATTGCTGAACCAGATTACATTTATTATACTAACCCACACAACCAGGATGTCTTCTAGCGAGCCAAAATGCCTTTGTGGTGTGGCTTGTTGCACTTATTTAACTTGCTATTTAAAATAGAAATGAAAAATATATTTCCATGTATTTTGCCGTTTTTATTGTCTTAAATGGTTGAAATTTAAAACTTAACCTATGCTTTTCCCCTTCATACTTCACTGCTTAAAATTTGAATTCATTTTACCAAGTTATGTTGGCTTTAATATTTACATGCATTATATTCTATGATTCTGTGTTGTCAAAGGCTTCCAGATTAATTGATAAATTGATAAATAAATAAATAGTGAACTTCTAGAATAAGGTGTTAGTCTGTGGCTCAGTTACATCAGTGCTCAAAACTGAATCAATTGAAAGAGCAGGAATTTTACAATCCATTTTCCAGCTTGTGGTAAAATGGAAACTTTGCCTTCCATTACTAATACATTGTTTTTCTACCATTATTTTCTTAAGTAGAGTAATAAAAAGAGCAGAAATTGCTTCATGAATAATGCAATAAACTGTTTATCATTATTTTTTTATTTCTTGTGTGTCTTCGACCTAAGATTGACAAAGTAATAAATGTATGTGGTTTCCTGTCATCACAGCATCTATCTTCTCTCCACCAGGTGGATGGTTTCTATCCTCTAGCTTGCAGGTATGTTGTTTGTGAGATGTTCCAGTGCTTGTCACAGCAACAGGGAAACAAGACATCCACATCCACTTTATTGCTATTACTGGGTACATCAAATCCTCATGATTGCTGCACTGAGCTGTAAATTTACTGTGAGTTTCAGTCACCAGAGGGCACTTGAATGGTTTTCACACAGACCATCCAGCAACTGACAAAAATACAGACCAAGCTCTCTGTGGGGAGTGCAGACTGGGCATGTAACTGTAACCTGTGATGCACCAAACTTTACATAAAAAGAAGAAAAGGAAGACACTAGTGAAGAAAAGTTAGTAGGAAGCAAAATCTTTAAGAATGTATCAGGAAGGTATTGATTTCACTGATTGCCTAGCTAAAAATGATGGAGAGACACTAATTTTTTTAAAATTTAAAATATTAGTCAGATTTATCTGCTGCAAGAAGTAGAGTTAGGTTTTGTGATACCTTCACCTGAGATTTTTTAGTTTCTTGTCAGTCTACCTGTAAAGTTCATACTGTGTTTCTTCTCTGAAATGCCTTTAATAGCACAAGGTTCTGTTATGGAAGCCTTCTTAAGTTGATTGAAGATTTTTTTTCTTCTTGAGCTAATTCCTGCTGAGAAATTTAATTAAGATCTTGAAGGTGATGTATACTTTGTTTTAAGTTAAAAGACATGTTTACTTATTTTTTCCTAATAATTTCTAGTCCCTTTCAGAGTGATTTCAGTCACATACCTTTATGCCAGAAGACCCAGTCAAAATCATGGTTCATTCACCTCCAATATTGTTTTCTTTATTAGAAATAGGGTTTTGATTTCTCATTTATTTTGGTTTGCCAGAATACAGGAAAATAAATGTAACATCTGTGAGTTTAGGGATTTCTTTAACAAACTGAAAAACAAGATCAGATTGTGGCCTTTGAGGTCAGTTCTGAGCAAAAGGGGATCTGAAGTGCACTGTCTGAGAAATACCCACTCCTGCCCATGTTTCTTGATTCAGGTGTGTTCCAGAGTGGTCTGTAATAGCAGGTAAGCATAATGAGGGCTCCAGACCATAGCAAATGTGACAGCTAGAGGGGCTTCCTGCCTCTCTTGCTGCAGAGTATGAGAGAAACACAACCACGACTGCCTGTGCATGGCACACAAAGCTGAGGGCCGGAAGAAATCTTACACCATCCTGCTTGCAACCAGTCAAACTCATCATCCAGTAATCCACCAACCATGGAACCATTTAGGCTGAAATAGGCCTTAAGGATCATCGAGTTCCACCGTAAATCTTCTTAGACCCTAAAATTTTTGGAGGTGCTACCTTTTTGCAACTCATGGAAATCTGAAGCTCCCCTACCAAGCTGAAAACTAGTATTCTTTTTGGCTTGATTAGGCAGACATTTCAGCTTAGCTAAAAAAGAGGCCTCGAGTTCCCTTTCTAAAATAATTTGTTCTGTATTAACTCAGTCTTTGAATAGTCACAGACAGTGCAATGCAAACAAGTAAGGGAAGGTAGAAATGTGTGGAATTTTCCAAGCGCTTCATGTTTAACAAAAAATGGTGGCAAAATAATTTTCAAAACCAGATTATATAGATAAGGGTCTCCCCACATCTGTTGCTATTTGAGAGACCCTTGGGTAAGTGATCAACACTTTCCTTTTGAAGCCCTTAGAAAGGAAATAACAGGTGCACATACTTAAAGTTATGCTCTATATAAATGAGTCGTATGGCTTCAAGTTTTGTTGTACTTTTCCAATTAGGCTTTCCACCTAACAACCACTTTTTCCATTAGGGAAATGCTAGATATTCCCTTTGGCAGCTCTGCCTAAATCATTTGGGATTCACATTTCTGTTTTCCTAGTGTGACACACTGCTTCCAGCATTGATACTGAAACTTGGTTTGCATCTCTAATTGCTGCCTTATTTATGCTGTAACCCCAGGATATAAAAGATGAGACATGGAGCCAATAGCACAGAGATGAGTTGGAGAAACTCCACCAAACTTAGAGAGAACTCTTCTCAGGGATCTAAATGGGTAATTTGTCCTTGACTGAAAAAAACTCAGTGAATTTATTTGGACTTCCAGCAGTGTAAATGAAAAAAAAATATGGCTAATTTTAGACTGTGGAATAATAAAGAATGCACTGGAGCCACGAGTTTTACAGATTTTACAAGGTAGATTTTGCAGGCAGTTAAACCATATAAGCTGCAAGCAAACATGACAGCTTTCCCAAGTAATACTTGGGAGACCACTTCTTAGTGATGCTCCCCCAAATGAACTAATTAGTTGCATTAGTATGTGTCCAACAAATTTTTTAAAAAATCAATTTAAGGTAGTATCAATATCAATGCTGGACTTGTTCTGTGTTTGCAAGTTACTGTTTCCAGAATACTCCTAAGTTATCTTGGGCAAGCTTTACCTGATTAAAATCCCTCTCTTTATTGATTTTCTTCAGCCATGGGATTAACCCTAAGTCTTGACTTCAAGTCACAGTTTGTGAATTTCTGTGTTGTGAGTCTTACTTGTTTAATTTGTTTAGGTTTTACCACTGGAACAGCATTATATCCTAAGTAAAATGTAGTGAGAGACCTCAGGTTACATTTCTGGTTTTTGAATCTGAGATATGTCCACAAAATTTTTTAAAGCACTTAAAACTTCAACAAAAAAGTATATTTTATATTTTTACCTCACGCCTCCATTTAATTTGGCTTGCTCATTACGGAGAAAGATTTTAATCAGAGAAGTTAGTGAACTGGCTAATCTGTCATTATTTTGCTTTTCATTACCCTCCAAGATAATTCCTGTGCAGCTCCAGTATATTTAACTAAAATGAGGATTTAGCATTCTAAGGCATCAGCTTGTAATGATTCATTATTTCTAATGTATTCAGTTCATACCAGATAATTTAAAAGTAAATCCTTTTAACTAGTTCTCTCCAGTGGTCCTTATGTGAGCATTGTGCTCAGAAGGACTTCTGGAATCACAATCCATTACAATGTCTTGTGGAACTGGGATTTTGCCTTAAAAAGAAAAAGCAAATTAGTGCTGCTTAATGAGGTCTCCTCTAAGTTCATTGACACTGAGTTCCCAACAATATATAACATCACTGTCAGTCCCTGTATTACCTGCATATTATGCCATTAAATGTCCTGCTCTTTTTTATGTAATGGGAATTTGCACTTCTGGATTGCCTTTATTCAAATATTACAATGAACTGACAGAAAATAGATGATGACTGTTTGATTCTCAAAAAAAAAATTTAAAAGCAAGGTATAAATGTGGGGCTCAACAGCAGGTTCCTAACATTTCCAAAATATTCACATATCTCTGGATTTGTGCTATTTGGGATGCATGGGAAATTATGTGGAAAGCTCCAGAATGATAAAATAATAGCTCAAAGTCATCCCAAGGTCACATCTGCACAATCCAAATAAATTTAAGGAGAATGTGTGGCTCTAGTTTTCCTTGCCTGAGCTGCAGTAGGAAAGTTAGACATTTCCAAAATATTCAGAGATTAAATTCATCTTCAAAACAAAAATACAAGTACTTTTTTTTTTTCTTTAAGATAGCATCATGTGAATTTGTTTTGATGTATTAAGTTTTCTGAATATTGAACATTTTAAGCAGGTTCTGCAGCTAGCTGAAAGCCATTTTTAGTTAATGTTTCTTGACATCAAATGTAGTAAATGGAGGAAACTAGTTAGAGAAAAATTAAATTCTGTGCCTGCTGGACAGAGTAGATAGAATTTTATCTTCCTAAATGTCCTCTCAGCTCAGAGTTTGCCTAAATCCTCCAACTGTGTCTAACACAGGTAACCTGTCTTTGCTTGGTCTCCCCTTTCCCTTACTTGATGTCAGCACCATTTATCAGAGTAGATAGTAAAATCTGTAGCTGTGCTAGATTTAAATAAGATAGTTTAAGTTCATAAATGACAGGGTTTTTTTGGTTGAAGGAGCTATCCATTCCCCTCCTATAGAAGGTACAGTGACCTCCTATGGAAGTCAAAGACAAGCCTACCTTAGCATTCTTTGGTTTAGGACTGGGTCCACAACTGGCATATATCCATCTTACTCAGTGAATCAGGTTCCAAAGAAATCAGCTTATGGATTGGTCCAAAGTGCAAAGGAATCATAGAGGGAAAAAATACAAATCTTCAGTGTGCAAAGGACTAGCATTTAAACAATTGATATTATGTAAATTTCATTATTTTGTTTTCCTCATCCATATTATGGTGTATTTTACTAAAGCTGACTTGGAAACAGAAGTACAATGTTATGAGTATTTCTCCATAAAACTGTAGGGTTTGGCTTTTTCCCCATGAAAAATGCCAGTATCTAGATAGCTCTGGCAGCTGGGTGAAATATGGGAACTGCCTATTCAAGTCTTCTCTCTACATTAGATGGGAGAGGAGCAGCCACTTACACTTTCTGTGTGTCAGCTGTGTGACTCTTGTGGTTTAACCCCAGTCAGCCCCATGCAGCTGCTCGACCTCTCCCCCAACAATGAGATTACAGTGAGAACTGGAGGTGGAAAAGCTTATAAACTTCTGGGATGAGGCAAAGGCAGGGAAAACAAAAAGCAGCGTGTGGAAGCAAAGAAAAAAAAAAGAAATTCATTCACTACTTCCCATGGTCAGGCAAATTTTCAGCCATTTCCAGGAGAGCAGGGCCCCCTTGTTACTTAAGAAGACAAATGCCATCACTCCAAATGTTCCACATTTCCACCTTCTTCCCCCATTTTATGCACTGGTGTTGATGCCATAAGTTCTGGAACATCCCTTTGGTCAGTCTGTGTCACCTGTCCCAGCTTTGTCTCCTCCCAGTTTCCCATGCATCCCCAGCTTCTTTGCCAGTGTGACAGTACAAAGAGAAGAAAAGGCTTTGGCTCTGCATGAGCCCTGCCCAGGAATAACAAAAACATCTCTGTATTGCCATCTCTGTGTTCAGCACAAATCCAAAACATAAACCTGTACTAGATACTGTGAAGAAAATGAGCTCTACCCCAGCCAAAATTTTTTCTCTAGTGTTCAGCCTCTTTTAAACCTTTCTTGTGGATGACACTCTTCATCTGTAATCTAAGGAGTCATTGGGTAAAATTACAGAGTTCTCTTCAGCCCACATAATAGACCACTCACTCAGAAGACAGCATCTCTGTCTTTCAAACATGGAGTTGAATGACATCTCCTCCATGTACCAGACAATTAATTACACCAAGCTGCACTTCATCTTGAAATTTGTTTCTGATTTTTGCTGCTACCAGCAGAGCTTCACTAGAACCATTACATTCTACTGGTCAGGGGTTTGCTTAACTGACATTTTTCAAAATAGAAGTCTTTAGCTAAAAATAGCTTTTGAACAGCATTACTAATAGAATGGAAGTGTAAGCCAGCTACAAAAACACTTCCTTTAGCTCCTCAAAACATTTTAGAATCAATATAAAACTTGATTTTGAACCACAGATTGTAATACATGGCGTAAATATTAATTAGAGGAAAGATAATGTCTTTGAATTAACTGTAATTTAAAATGCTGAAAGTGAAAAACATTTTATAAGTGAAGATTTTCTGTTGTTGTTGTTTTTGTTACCTCTGGCCAGCTAAACTTCCCAGCAATCCAAATTAAATCATTCCCAAAAGACCTAATTAGGTCTTTTCCAATAAAACACAGCACAAAAATGTCAAGATTAACTTCTGCAATATGTTGGGTAAAGGACAAACACCCTTGTCAAAACAGGATACCTGGTCACAACCACGGATCACTCAGCACTCTCCTTTCACACACATTGCTGCCCAGATTAGAGACAGGCAGGAAGTGCGTGTTGTTTACTTGGAAGCTGGCATGAGAATTGCACTGATGTTCCAGCTAGCCAGGATGGAGAGGGGACGTAATAAAGAATGCAGCAATCATCCACCACTTCCCTCCCTCATCCTCCATGACTTTTTTGTCATTAACTTAGTTTACATTTAACAATGGGGGGAAAAAATAGTCATGTCATCCTAATCTTTTCTTTGTAATGGGCTTCAGCTTTGCTATGCTTGCTTGGGTGGATTTTTTGTTGTTTGGTGGGATTTTTTTCTCAAGTTAAATTCTATCTCTTTAGACTACTTTCCTCTGCCTCATAAAATGTTGTTCATTGGTGCTGCATTGTCAGGGATCAGCATCCTGTGTTTGGAATTAGGTACAATGGCAGTGACAATGTGTGTCCTCTGTGAAATTATGACAAAATTCTATATGAATTGTTCAATATATTCTCACACATGGCTTATGGATTTACTCTGTAGAAAATGCTGCAGGCAGAGAAAAACCAGACCTACAATGGCCATGAAAACAACATAGTCTATAGGGCTGGAAATCAAAGACTTTGAAAGGCAAAGCTGCCCTGGATGGTCACTGCTGTGTGGTCTATTACTGTTCTGGGTTCTTGAAGCTCAAGGGGAACACAACGCCCTGGGCAAGCAGCCTTCACAAACATTTTCCAACACCACAGAACTGGACCTAAAAATAGAGTGCTTTTATCTCCTTGTGCTTCTGGGTTCTGTCTTTTTGATACGTCACCAAAATCACCTGATTGGGAATAAAAAAGTGTCAGAAATGTTTTCTTAGTTGCTACATTTACATGGAATAGCCTGGCAAGTTTGATGGCAGATCTATATAAATACGTGGAGAGCTAATAATTTTTATACAGTGGTCACTTTAAATGAACTTTGAGGAAAAAACCTGCCTCATGTCAAAATGCCAGTAACAACAGTTCTGTGGACACAAATCCACAAAGCACAACTTTGTGCTTTGAATGACTAAAATTACTGAATCTTCTAGAAGCTGCCACAGAATGATGCAAATAACCTGATTACAAATTTTTGGCTCTGAGAGATACAACTAGAGCAGGATAATATTTTAAAAGCTTTCACTCCACTGTTTCACTGACTGGACTATGGCAAGACTCATGACCCCAAGTCATGACTTTCAAGAGAATTTTAGCCCAATGTCTTGTGATGGCAAAAGAAAAGCAAAAGATGCTTTTGAAAACACATACTTCTATTTTGCCCACGGTTACATAATAGAGAGAGTTTGTGCAATGCCAGTTGTTTCATTTCTAAGTTTCTGACACTAGAGTAGAAGAATTCTAGTAACGTACAGAACCAGGGATGCAGTATGTCTAATATGTCATATAAAGCTTCAGCAGAAGAGAACATTTTGAACCCACAATGTTCAAAACTTGTTTTTTCTTTCATTTTCAACTCAGAATATTCAAGAATTAACTCTTTCTTTCACTGAGGAAACTCAAGGAAAATATTAAAAATATATATATTTTGAGCTGTAACTCAAAGGACCAGAATGTCAGTATAGAATTTGGTTTTCTTTGGATGGAAAAATACTAACCCAAAACCCATTAAATCCATTAAAAAATATTTATAGCAAAATGTTGCCTTTATACCCTAAAACACTACTCATGATGAAATATATTCAAATCCCCACACAATGAGTTCTGAGTTCAAATCATTCTTTGTTAAAATAAAAAGCTTCAAATACACGAGATACCCTGTGCATTTCAGGTAGTGTGGTGCACATTCTTGGTTAGGCAAGCAAAGTGCCCTGGCAGCTTAATGTTCATTAATGTGGAAATACTGTAGAGGAGAATCTCAAAATTGAGTTTTAGCTCCATCCGAAGTGAGGTATTGGTGAGATTTTCCTACTTTGAACTTGTACATCAAGGGGCATAAAGGTAAATAAAAGAATTTACATGTATTAACTATTTTCTGTGCAGTTTGAGCAAAACTGAAGATGGGATTTCAAAGCCTGTCTGTATAAGTATGTCTACACAAGAGATTGTTGTGCCTTGAAAAGGAATTCAGATTAACTGTGAGAGCAGAATCTGATTCCTAAACTGGTGATCTAAGTACTTACTCTTTTTGCAGGAAACAGGTAGTTACTTCCCTTGGTCTGTGATTAATGGGATTCAGTCAACCTGGCATAATAAAAATTATTTGTATAAAGGCTGACTTCTTTTAACAGCTGATTTGAAGACACATTTCTGAAAGTTTCTTTAGAACATTTTACTTTTGAAGAGGTTAAAGTAAGTGAGATGTTTCATGTCCCCCATTATTTGAAATGTACATGTTCTTGACGGCATTACCAAGTATAACCTAGTCAGGTTCTTCCTTCTACTTGAAAAGCTGCAAGGCATCTTAATGTGTGGATGAAATTTGGGGTTGTAGGACTGAAGATAGAAAACATTAGTTCTCTGCTTTCTGTTTTCTCTTGATGAGATGATGGGAAAACACACACTTGGGAATCACCAGGATCAGAAAATTAGAAAGCCATCCTCAAGCCCATTTACTCACCAAATAGAGAAAGTTTTGAATTATTTCCACTGAAATTCTGAAGTACTGTCAAGACAATAAATCAACTCTCTCTCCATATCACTGAAGAATTTTCTCCCTTAGTAAGGATACTAATGCCTGTCTTGGTTTTTTGACAGGCTTGGGTTTCTTTGGTTTTATCTTTTAGTATAAAATCAAAACAGAATGAAGTACCATAACGATTTCCACACAAGTACTACTTTTAGTTTTGTATTATTCTGATCACAAAGATTTATTTTTCTGTAAGAGTATTTTATAGCTCCTTTTCAAAAAGCACAAATAGTATTTCCCTCCAAAGCAGTTGTGTAAATTAACTTGAATAATGTGTAGGAAGGGAGCTGTTTTTGATAAATAAACTAAATAATTATTCTCACAAAAAAAAGTCTCTACTATCAATATATCCTACCTAATACCAAGTAACAATTCCCGGAACAAGGAACACTGATTCTCTTATTTAATTAGAAGACTTGTTTCTCATGGGCTCTTGTGCTGATTTATGAATACCTATTGTTCTTAATTTAACTACACATTCAGTTTTGCACAATGGAAGACATATATGCTGTGGCCTTGGTTCATTCAGTACACACACAAAACCTGAGCTTCTTTATGTTTTACTGTTAAGCACCTACTAGGTTCTTAATGCTAGAAACCCTTGAGCTACAATAAATATCATTTTATCCAGTAATTTACCCAGGAATTCTGTGAAGAATGGAGGGGGAAGCATTCTGTTCTTTAAGTTGCTGAATGCCATAAAGTCTAATGAAGAGAAGAGTTTGTTTCAGGTATTTTAATCAGAGAAAACTTAAATAAGCATCTAAAACTCAGAGGCCAAGATCTCCCATTAGTACTAATTATATAAACTTATTGAATGTGAGAGTACCAGCAATTTTACAGCATGATTTGAATTTATTTATACCTCTTAGGTCTATGACACAAAGTCTTGCAAAAATAAAGATGAGGTACTGGGGTGAGGATTATTCTTTACCCTCTCATCCTCTCTTCTTGCTCTCCCCTGATCTCCTCTTCCCCTTCTTCCTCTCCTCATCTTCCTTCACTGTTATTCTCTCTCAGGTTCATACAGGTGAAGGTTTACAAAAATAGAAAGACATTCTGAATTAATAAATACAATTTGATTCTTAAAAACAAAGGCAGATTTTGGCAGTTGAAGATGTATATGCAGTAAGCTTTTATAATTCTAGATAAAGAATGTCAGGATCAACAGCCATATGCCTATTTCTTTAAGGCCAATATAGATATTTTTAAGCTATGAAGAAGGAGAAGAATATTTGTAAGATTATTTAAATAACTTAGTTTAAACTTTGAGGTAAAACATTTTTCAGGTAAAGTTGCAAGAAGCAGCAGAGCAAAAATAATTTTGAAGCAGTATAGGCTTGGGCACACTAATCAAAATGTTTCTGATGCATCATATGCATGATCAAAGCCAGGCATGATTTATCTGTTAAAACACTCTTCAGCTCCATTTTAGTGTTTCTGTCAGCACAGCTTACAACATTTGCTCTTCTTTGTGCATGAGATGGCTGTAGACCATGATTTTCTCTTTATCACTCGAGTTAGCTTTGAGCAGAACTAGGTGTCAAACTTGATCAAGTGCAAACTCATTCCAACGGTTTTGATTTTAACATCCACAATGAAGAAGAAACTTAGAACCCTTCTGAGAGTAATGCCTGCTTCAGATTCTCCATTTGTCAATTGGCACTGTGTTAATTGAGAAGTGATTTGTGGACAGGGCATCTGATAGTTTGAGCCACTTGGTCCTCTTAGATCCTCTCCATCTTTGAGTGGAAGCTTAGATCAAGTGATGAAATCAAGCATGCTATATCAGAAAAAAATATTAGTGCTGATGTATCTGTGAAATATTAAAGAAATGTAACTTAGAAGAATAGACTCAGTCCTAGGGAAATCATCTACACATCTTGTGTCAATGTCATTCCTGATAGTTACATATCTCACCACTGGTGGGAAGATTGTAGAGCTTCCTGCAACTTACTGCAGGTTTTCCTTCCCTGCTGTTAGAAAGCTCCTCCCAATGCCCATCCTGAATCCTTCTTCTGGAACTTTAAGGTTGTATTAGGCACAGGGAATGGTTTTTCATTCTTCTGTAGCAGCCTTCTGTATGTTTGACAGATTATCAACTCTTCCCTCTTCCCCACCCCACCTCTTCTTCACTATTTATTGATCATTTCCTTCAAGGTTGTGTTTTGAGAATCTCTTTTCATTTTTCCCTCTCTTATTTTTCATGGCTCCTGAGTTGAAATTTGGGCATAGGTCTGCCACTTCACTCAGCTCTCATATACCAACAGCTGACAGAAACTGGGGGATGGCTTCCTATGTCTTGAAAATTGCTTTATATATGTCTCCCAGTATCATATTTATCTTTTTTCTTCTAAACATGACACTATTAACATGGCTTTTGAGGCACTATAAACCCCAAACCCTAAAGAAGCCCCATCTAATGAGCTACTCTTCCTATTACTATTATTTAGTAATGCAGTTAATTATACTTACTTAACTGTAGATCCTCCTAGACTTACATCCTATGTTTTTTAGGTAATTTCTCCAAATGGCAGGGTCACTTTGGATCCTAATCCTGTCCTTCAAGGTACTCACAGTTCATCCTAGCTCCCTGTCACTTGGAAATTTAATAAGAATATTCCTGTTATATATATTGGCTATAAAAGAAAAAAATATTTTCTGTAGTTGTAAATTATTGATGATCTACCCATTCATAAGAATATTGCTTTTGGTTTTTTCTATAATTACTGGAATTTCACTAATTTAAAAATGCTGCTGAACAGAATTTCTTGTGGGTGGCATATTGGTCTAGAATTCCAGAAGTCCTGAAATAAAAACTCAGGTTTTACATCAAGTTCTTTGTGAAAAGTACTGTATAACAGATTCTTAAATGGAGTAGCATTTTAGTTCCAGTTTCCTTCAACTGTCATTACCTAAGGTATTCATAACTGAAATTGGTTTTAGCTGGATCTTCTTCTTTTGGTTTCCAAATGGACATCAGTTTCTTTGCATGGAAACTAAATGTAATAATTCCTATCCTCCACAAAGAACCATTTTAGGCATTTGCAGTATTGCAGTTTCAGCAGGGACTTTAAATGTCTTTCAGCTATTAAATGTAATATGGTGCAGGAGTAATAACTGTTACTAGAAAACACTGTAAAAATTCTTCCTGCATTTTGCTGATTATTCTTTCCAAAACAACAGCCTATCCATGAGTAATGATCCACTTCTCTGAGTGAATGCTGCTATTTGTTTTAGAAATCTACATCTATTTAAAACAAGCCTTAGCTCAGTTTGATTTACTGAGCATTTAAGCCCCAGAGGATGCATAGTCAATGCATTCCATTAAAGTACAGATACACAAATCTACTGACAATGGCCAGAATTTGTTTATTGCTTGTTACATTTACAACACAGGTCTGGGCATTTGGGTCTTCGGTTTCTGCTACTGACTGTGTGTGACTGTCAGTAAATTATTTAACCTTTCTGTACTCAAGTTCCCTTAGCTGGGCATTTTACCAGCCTCAGAGGGGTATTACAAAATTGAACTAAGAACTGGCCTTTTGAGTTCCTCAGATAAAAAGTGTTGTCTAAGTGCCAAGCAGTACAGAAAATCTGGAGGGACTGTGCTGACATTTAGGATATGGTTCTCATTTTTCCTTACTGTTGAGCTTCACTAACTTCAGCAGTTATTTCTGCTATTCATTTGCAGACAAGAATCACATCCTTTGTATTTTAAGCTGTTCTTCCAACAGGCCCATTCTGTCAGTGGGGAAAAAATGGGCAAGCCTTTTCTATTTGGTTTTCCAGTGAGGAAGAAACAGTTGTAACAAAGTATACACATATTCCAAACATATTCCTGTTCAATTTTAAAATTAATGTACTTCTTGAAGTAGAGATGGATCAGGAAGGGCAAGGGCAGGCCCTTCATTTTGAATACCAATACCTTTACACCTCTGCATTTCCTTGGGTATAGGAATGATCTGCTAGAAGCAGCTGCTGAGGGCAAATTTGGATATACTTTCATTTGATTCCTGTTGCTTCCTTCAGAGCAGCAGAAGTGAAGGGCATAGCAGGCTGCTCTCCTTCACAGCTCTGTGCTCTCATGGAGAACTCTTCAGGAGCTGTACTCATACAGCAACACTTGCAGCATTATCAGTTACAGAAAGTCAAGGTCTTATTTGAAAGAAACTTAAGGTATTTTTCTTCCCAAGACCATGTTTTTATTAACTTCAGTCTCCTAGTAAGGTTTTCCTTCTCATCTTCCACACCAGGCTAAAGGTACTTTTTCTTTTAAGCCCTCTGTGATTCTCCTTTTGTAATTTTTCCCCTCTTTTACTTGTGTGCAGTCATCTTATAACTTTCTCCTGTAGTATTGTCCGACCACATTCTAGGAGATCTATTCACATGTTTACAACAATAAGATTTGCTGAAAGATTGCAAGGGTGTTTGGTTTTATTGCTTTCTTTTTTTTAACAAAATTTGGGAAACATTGTGTCACCTTTGTTTCTCAGGACCTTCTGGATAAATTTGTATAATTTCTTTTTGTTTTGTAATATTTTATTGTTCTTATGGTTCCATGATATCTTTTAAACTTAGTGGGGGAAAACCTATAAACATGAAACCTGGGATTTTATTCAGCAGATCAGGAAATACTTAAAAGTTAACATAATAATTGCTGAATTTGACTGGGTTTGCTCTTCTCAAAGACTTCTCCAGTCAGCTTAAGACATGAACCCTTTCACTCTTTAATGTACAGCAAATCAGAGACCATTTATTAGCATTTTTTCAGTCATATCACTCAAAGCTATAGTGTTTCTACCTCACACATCATCACAAAAACATTGTTGTCTATATCCAACTAAATCATAGATTACTTAACATTTTGTAAATGTATGTGATCCTGAGCATGTTATTGGAATTCAGAACCAAGAATAGCAGCAACATGTCTTCTTGTGTACCAGCTATGAAAGAAGCTGAGGGCAGGGAAGTAGGCAAATGTTTCCACCAATTAGAGAGGAATTTTTCAACAAATTACATTCTGCTTAGTTGTAATGATTTGTGTGTATTATTTGATCCATGTTGGTGCCATTTCCTGTAGCAATTGGAATGCAAGATTGATTGGATCAGGGCTAATAGCATGCTCGTTTATATAAACATATACTCAGTGTCATTTTAAAACAGTTCTTAGTCAAACCAGGAGTTTTTAGAGGCAACAAAATACATGGCTTGCCTAGGTAATGCAGTCCTTTCAAAAGAGTTGACCAAAATGAATTAATTTTGTTTACAGTGAGTTCTAAATAAAGATATCAAACCAATATTTTTGGCAGCTGACATTCAGATACTCAGAGACATTAGCATTGACAAAGAGCTAAAATTTAGTTTAAATATCAGTTACATTATAAAGTAATGAAGATTTTCTGTTCTTCTCCACAGCTCCAAATAGACCAATCAGTTTTTTTCACCATAATGACATGTACTATTTAACAACTTATGAAAAAACTGCAATGTCTTTGAGGAATGGCAATATACACAACAGAGAATATTCGTGAATGTCACCACTTACAGGGTTCTCTATGTACATTCTTTATGACTGGGATAGAATCTGTGCATTTTTTTAATATCGAGTATTTTTTCTACCTACTTACTGTTTACTTCTATGTTGTTCTATGTTAAATTGGCCTAACACTGGATTTTTTTTTTAATACAGTACTTGCCACAAAAAAATCAAAGTATTCTTACTTCATGTGGAAAATCTTCTTACTTCACATGAATACACACCAGTAAATTGAACTATAGAAATCATCTCTGTGTCCCTGCAGATTGTAAGATTACCAGACAGGAAAGAAAAATATATTAACTCATTTCAGCTTTATTTTTTTAAACCTCAATCTGCAGAAGTATTTCTCACCTCAAAAACTGCTAATAAATGCAGGTAATGACCTTGCTTCAAATTAATTTACATGGAGTCCTGGTTGAAAACTGGCTCAGTTTTATCACATGGAGTATCAGTGACTCGATTAGTCTTTGATAAAGCTTTTTAGGATTTAGAAAAGATGAGCTGGGTGATACGAAGGAAAAGCAGCTGAGTTAAATAGCAGCTCAGGTGGGAGAACAGTAGCAGCCAGGATGAGAGGAGACTGACTGTGCAGGCTGTGAAAAAAGCTTATGAAACTGCATCCACTGTGCTGATTCTCCCATCCACTGAGCTGTGATTAACACAGTTCCATATGAAGCTGGGAAAAAACACAGGATTTAGTAATATCTGCAAAACATATTGTTCTGAAGGAAAAATAGTCTAGTTTGGCTGGTGGGTCTAGGGTAGGTGCCAAGACAGCTAAATCATCAGCTCTCAGGCACCCCTGGGAAAGAGTGTGGAAAGTCCCCTGATTTTATACAGTGTGTTAAAATAGTTCTTTTGTTTGCATCATGTTAAGGTTGAATAAGATACCATCTGTGCTGAGTTTTACATCTTATGACAGGAATAATGACCATAATTGGTCTGTTATCAGCTACTTCTACTCATAAAAGAGATATAAAGATGGGTACCACAGCTAAGTAGTCCTGGATAGATGCCCAGTTTTGGGTCTTGCCTGCAAAGGTTCAAAAAACACAGTAGGACTCTGCAGATTGGAGGCAAGAAGCAATTGTCTTTATTAATTAGTTCAAACCTTTCTAATTTAGAAAGACTTCAGAATACTAACACTTGTTTCTAATGGTAAGAAGGCACCAATAACAAAAATAATGTACATGTGAGTCAATTAAATATCCCCAGGATTGGCTTTGGGACCAAATAGCATGGAATAACCTGTCCACACTGTTAAATTCTCTGATTCTCCAAATCAGGTGTCTGCATCCAAACTGCCAGTGGGAGTTTTCCCTGGCCAGTGTCAACTTCTGAACGGGACCCAGGACTTTTTCAGGATGGGCTATCAGCCTTGGGCCAAAACTGTGCCTGGAAACATTACAAGTTAGCAGTGTGGATGACTGAGGCAATGTCCAGAACTGTTCCTGGCCCTGCTGTGTTTATTGCTGTATTTGTATTGTATTTGTCTCTGTGCTTAGGTGTTGTTCTGCTTATGTGTCCTCCATGTGTGATATATGAACCCCATAAATTTTTAAATTTGATACAGAGGTAGAATGATTGACACATGAGGTGCCACAAGGATGGCAATGAAAACAGGTAAAATAAAGAGTGTTAAAAGACAAAACCCATACTGTGAGTTACACCTCATATACATTCTAATACTCTTTCCCTTTCTAGTTTGGGCTTTTTCATTATTATTGGCTGTACTGCTAAGAGTGTTCATGAGCACATATCTGTCATTCAGAAGGTTCTTTCACTAATGCCAGAAATGCAGTAAGTGAAAGTTATGCTTTTTGTGTATGTCTTCACCCCCTCAAAGATTTTTTACTACAAATATCTCACCTTGTTCCTGCTTTTGATTTCCTTGAGAACTTAGAAACTGAGCTCACTGAGCTGTAGCTTAGTCCGCATAACCCCCAATGTTCCTTTTGCAGTAGTTTGCTTGGATTTTGTTTTAGTTTAAGTAGTTTAATTTCAGCAAATATCTTGGACATGGCGGAAAAGAGCATCATCACTTTAGTCAGAGCCTGCTTAGGACTCTGAGTGGAAAGCTACATTCACATGGCAATGCTATATAGGGAGGAAATAGGCAAAACTGTGGGAGAGGCATCAGGTTATTTGGTGATAGGACATTACTGCCTCATGTAAAGCAATAGGCTTTTATTGGTACTGGTCAGTTTTGCTTAAAAATGAGATTGTCCTTAAAAAGTTACCCCATGATACTGAGAGTTTTAAAGCTGTATGAGAGCACTGGCAGGGAGTTTTATCAGGGAACACATTTCCAAATAACCTTTGTGCTGGCAGGTGGGTGGTGCTGGAGCTCCAAGTATTGCAGAGAAGTGGAGGCTGCCCAGGAACTGCATCCTGCCTCTTCTAAGCATACGAGCAACCTGAAGAGCAAAAGTGAAGTGCATTGTTCAAGAGACAAATAAGTGTTCCATGCCAATGCAGACAGGAATCTTTCTGTAGTAGGTAATTCCATGTCACCCCCAGACTACAGCGGTATCTGTTCCATCTCAGTTCTTATATTTCTACTGGCACTCTTTTCCAAATGGGGGACAGAGGAACAGGAAGCCCATGATTTGTCTGAGTAGTATGGACCCTCTGTACCAAAACAGGAAATGAACTGGTTCTCCAGAGCTCCAGAAAAAGGCTGTCATCATGAGGCCATCTATTTTCCCTGTGCCATTATGCTGCTTGTGAAATAAAATGCCTTTCTCTGCTCCCCTGGGAATCTGATTCTGTGCACTGAATAAATAAAACAGTGAAAGCAGAAACAAGAATCATTTCTTTCCCTTTTAAGAGTTTGCAGACTAATTTATTCTGTGTTCGTATTTCACTTTTCTCTATCGACCTTGCACATTTTCTGTATTTTCACCCGTGTTTAAAACATGCTGTCTGTTTCACATGTCATTCTTTCTTAACAACATAATACTTGACATAATCTGCCCTCTGGATCCTTTCTGTGGTGTAATTATATTATCTTTGTTGTTATTGATTTCTGTTGCTAGGGGATGAGGTCGTGCCACTTCTGGACAGTTCTTTGCAGTTCAGCTGTATACTTTTAACTGTTAAAGATTTTCCTCCTGAGAACACTGACTGCCAAATTTTTGAAGTTCTAAAAAATGCCAGCAATCCCAGAGGATTATTTTGTCTGAGGAAAGATTGCAAGATTTAATTATAAAATAGGAAAACAGATAGCAATTGGGAGAGATTCTGATCTTTGCTGTTCTTTTCTGAGAGCAGAATTGGGGCAATGAGCAGTGATTCATTTCTTCAGCCTTGCAATGTTACGTTTCAACAGTTTGAATGCTTCCAGGTTAAAGTACTATGGGATTTCTTTATCAGTTGCACACTTCCAATTGAATTTTTTTTTTTTTTTTGGAAGGGGCATGTCCTTTTGAAATACTTAAACTACTTTTGCTCTTCACTGAGTTTCTGCTTTTTTGTTGAGCCTACATTCCCCTTTCCTTGTAGAACAGAAATTTGGTTCCACAAGGTTAGAGGACTGATGCAGAATTTTAAAGATTTAAATAATAGTTGAAGCCAAAGGGAAGGGTGAAATAGCTGAAGGAGGCTTTTTAAAACAAAGTTGCTACTTTCAATATAAACTGGGATTAGGTTAGTTGGTTTCTTAAGGTGACTTCAGACTATGCTGTGCTCTGCTCTTGGGTGAGACTTTTAAACGTTCTTGGGACAAAATCCTAGGCTTCAAACTTCCCAGTTAATCTCACAATCTCACTGCAACATTTTCCTATGTACTTTGACTTCTGCCTGCTTCTCTGAGAGCAGTACCACCCAAGATTTTGGAAGCTGGCAGCTCAGCTACTGTAGCCTACAAATGGTGGCTTGCTTATCTGTGATGTTCCAGGTGGGTGAAGATGGGCTGTGCCAGACCCTTGTCCCTGGTCTGCTTCAGCCTGCCCTGAGCTTTGCAGCTGGGAAAGATGCTGAGCCCCAGCTGGTAAGTTTTGTGGTTGGATAGATCTGCCATACTGTCATGGCAGATTCTGCAGATACCTAAAATTTTTTTATCTGACTGCTTCATAAAATACTGACTTATAATAGCAGACTATTTTAGAGGGATTTTACATATTATTTGGCTGCATTTTGTCTATTGTTTACTTTCTTTGCTTGAGGCTGCCAGATTCCACCCAGCATGCAGTAATTTTAACACTTGAGATTCTTTAATTAAAAACAACTAATTTAATATCTAACAGAAGGTGGAAGATCCTATTTCTAACCTTTTATTTCTGTTTGCCCTTAAAATTTGGATTTTACAGAGCTGTCTCTTGGAGAGGTTCTCAGAATTATATTCTCTTGTAAAAAATAAATGTCCAGCTTGTTATGAATCTGATATCAGAATTTGCAGTTACATTGAGGTCTTATCTGTGTTCCTGGCTTGAGCAGGGAAACATCTGTCCCTTCCCTTTACCTAAGACCACCTTTCTTATAGGAAATACCCTTGTGCTTTCATTGTTAGTATGCTTTTCAGACTGCTCTTTTCACTTTGATAATGAACATGTAGTTGAAAACAGCAAATGTGTCTGCCATTAAATTGCATATTGCAAGGGGGAGTAGCCTCAGAAAGTGACTTTCAAACTTTTAAACCCAAAGTGTTTACACCAGATGTTTTTTCTTATTCTAAGGTAGCCTGAAATATGTCCTAAGCTGAATGCACTTGTGCTAAGGCAAAATGCACTCCTTGCAGCTTGTGTGGTTCCTGAAGGCATCGTGAGCACTGTGTCCTTAGTGCAGAGTCCTGCTCTGTATGTGCACTCACACATATGCACACACTGCTTTCCTGTAGAGACCCTGGGTTCTGCAGCAAGTCACAGCACAGCCCAGGTTTGGAAGCTGAGTGACAATGACATGGCTGGGCACATGGAGGATAAGTGTATGAACACCATCATTTCATTGCTGGCAACCTGGAAACAAGAAGCCAAATGGATATACTTTTTTTTTGCCCCCCTGAGTGTTGCTGTTCCCAAATCCTTTCTGTCTGTCTGCCATATAAGATGTAGACCTCATGTTTAATCAGACAGCCAGCAAGGGAGATCATATATTCTAGATGCTTGTCCTCTTTCCTTTTATACATATACATGTATAACATGAGGTTATAACATGAGGTAGAAGCAAGCTATTACTGAGGAATGATTTATGATGGCATCTGAAAGCATGGCATGAAAGAATGGGTGGGTGATATTTTGTGAGCAAAAATAGGTCAAATGCTTGTGAGAGGAGCAGGAGAAAGCATTAATGTCTGCAGAAGGTTCTGCCTTTTTCTAATGCAAAGAGTTGTATAGTAAATAGCACTTCTTTTAAACCTCATAAAGCTGAAGTCTTACTTTCTCTTTATCTTAGAAGATCCCTGTGGTAGTGCCAGCCATCCCTTAGGAGCACTCTAGGAGCACCATCTTTAGTTACAGATGTCAGAGACAGACTCTTCTCTGCCTCCTCCTTCTCCTGCTGGCAGAATTCCCAGGTTGGATCCATCTCCTAGTGAGTTGTTCACCTGCCTCAGCCAGTGGTGTCTGAAGGTATCCCAGAGGACTTGACTCCCACCCTCCTCAAGGTGAGAGCAGCTCCATGACAGACACTCAGTACACAAAGTCTCTGAGCACCAGGGAGTGTGAGATCCCCCCTCATGCTGTGCTGAGCCCCACACAGCTCCTGACACCATCTGCAGTGAGGATGCCCTCCAGCTGCCTCCTTAGTGCTGGAGCCAGCCAAACCATTGAGTACTTACCTCAGCAATTTCTGCTCCTTGAGAGCTTGATCCTAAGCAACTGAACATGTAATTTCCTACCATATAATATAATAAATGCAAATAAGTGATGTGCATGGGAGGAAATGGGGTGAAGCAGAACTGTATACGTATTTTTATGATACTTATTTAATCTGTTTAAGTTCTCTCCTATTTAGAATTATTTTCTTTGTTTCAGATCAACAGTATAAATAGAAAATCTCCTTGGTCATGCTGTGATCTGAGTCTTCAAATCCTTTGAAGAATTTACACCCTGAGCACTCTTGGTTGTATATCCATTACCTCTTACACTCTAATTTACACCCATAGTTTATACAGCAATATGAATGTTTTATAACATGAAATCTACATCCTTGAATAATCCACTAAAAACACTTATTTACAGTGAGAGCAATACAGAAGGGGATTACTAATAGCTTTCCTTTTCCTACTACTGCTGCAGGCAGCAAAACAATGGAATTAAATTTAGCTTTATGTGCTGTCTAATCAGATGATTCCAGGATTGCTGACTCTGTCTGGCTGCCATGGCTATGAATACATAAAACTGGTCAGTTCTGCAGTATTGCATTAGTACTCCTGCCATTGAATTGGCTCAAGGCAAGCTTTGTGAGGTGGGAAGAACTGGACTGCAAAGAGTTGGGAGTCAAGGGAAGGATGTTGGACAGCTGGGGTTGATTTGGATTGGTACAATTCCACTGGAGTCAATAAGACAGTCTGAGTAATGACTTAATACAAAATTTGGCTGTAACGTTTAGATCGAGAAACAACAGTATCCACAGTCCGGTGGAGACTGAGCAGGGTCACATATTAGTTACTTTCTGGAACATTATCATTCTCTTTCTGGGAGAACTTTTGGCATGATATTATGTGTTAGTAGAACCTGCTTTGTACAGGTCTTACCTGTAGGTAAAAGCACTCATCTCTTTTATTGCAATTGCACAGTGTACAATAGTTTCAAGGAAAGTTTTCCAAACCCAGTCCTTGGATTTAACGAATTGGACATTGAATTCACTGAGGTAGGTGATATAGGCATTTGGATTACATCCTTGGACAATTGCTTTGCAAAATGTATTTCCAATCTGATTTGGAATCCTGTGGTGTACTCAGCTTGGTAGAGGAGATGTATGCATACAGCCTTGTGGTTCCCTGTGATTTTGAAGAGAGAAATCTGTCAAAGTTGTAAATGGCTCTATTTTAACTTTGCAGCCACCTGGCTACAACTGCCCAGCCCCAGTGTTTTTCTCATTTCCATGGCATTTTAACAGTTCTGTTGTAGAATCCCAATTCTTGAGCACTGAAGTCCTCCTGACTGAGTTGGTAATGGGAAGTGCTAAAGAATAGTTTTCTTTTTTTTTTTCTCTGTGCTCTTTTGCTCACTTGGGATTACACGGAAGGCATTGACCTAATCATCAAAGACCCAGTCTTCAAGCCCTTCCTTAATTTCTGCACATTACTTACTCAGGCAAGGATCCAGTTGACTTCCTTGAGTACAGCCTCAGCAAAAAAACAATTTAAGGACTTGGCCTCAGGTCTGATGCCATTCTCCATTTCCTTTCACTTTAACTCTTCCTTTTACCAGATAGGGAGACTGAATTAGAGAAGGCGGAGAGGGATTGTTCTGATCACAGATTCTTCCAGTTGCCAGGCATTCCTGCTGGGTTTTTTTCCAAAATCCAAGGCTGATTTCAGGTCTTGAGATATCTCTGAGAAAATGCCACTGGCATGTAAGAAACAAGTGGGGAAATTAGTACTGGTTTCTCTGAATACACAGAATATAATCAGTTATTTGAACAACTGTTTTCTCATAAAGGCTCTGATTACTCATAAAGAACTCTGCAACCCTCTTTAGAGTTCTTTATCTTATCTGCTGCAGGTCATGATGGCATTTCCTGGCTCAAAGAGGACCCCAAAATGTCACAGGATAAGATAAGTGTTGTTTCCTGCCCTGGCACACCCAATGCTGCCTGCCATTGCCCCAAAGGCAAGCAGAGATTGTCTCTCCATTCCATGGAGATATATATTAGATATAGATATATATACATTTAAGTACAAACACACATATACATACATATATGTTTTTTATAGTAGTCAAGAGATCACTTCTTTACCACTCTTTTTTGGTTCAGTTTATTCTCCATTCAAGAATGAAATTGTAATGCAAATAAATTAATAATGTGGAGTTCCAATTCCATTTTCACCCCTGTTTGTTGTCAGGGAGACTTAGCTGACTCCAAGTTTTCCATTTTGGGGTCAGGGGCTTAGGCATGAGCAAAGCCTCCCTCAGGGCTATGCTCTGTTCTTGCATATTTAGGCTCCAAAGAACAAGATAGAAAAAAACTTAAGTCTTCTAGATCTCCTACTCCTGACTGCTTCATGAGTGCTCTGCAAGGGCCTTGCCCTTTCCAATTCAAGTTAGCATTTCAGACTCAAAAGACCAGACAAATGCATGATTGTTCCATAGATATGTCTGCCTCAGTTGAATGTCATTGCTGGAATGCTCTCAGAGTACATATCCTGTAGTTTCTTTGAGACAGATGCATTCTGTCTGTGCCAAATATATTGGCAAACACACAAACAAGCACACACTCACATCAATACATTTGTGGAGGGTTCCCAAGCTGCATAGCTGCCTGCAAATATGAAAGAGAGCTGGGGAAACAGGGCACTCAATAATCCTGGGCAACCCCAACAGATGATGTTATGTAGATCCTGACAAAGAGTGGACAGCAGTGAGATTCTCTGGGTCCCTCCACAGAAGTGGCACTGGCCTCTGTGAGAAAAAAGCTCACAGTAGTTGAGCTCAGTGAGTGAGGTTTGGAGCAATGTGAAACTTGCACCTTCCCTTCCACTAACGGGTTTCAGAGGGTTTTCAAGCTGAGTAAAATATTCACAGTCACAGACCTCTCAAGTTTCTTCTGTGCAAAAAAGCACTTTGGTAACTTCCAGTAGTAAACCCAAATTTATGAAGAACAATGTTATGGTCTTCAGTGAGGTGCTGCAGCTCTCTTTCATGTGTTTGAATTTTGATAGGAAGTGCTCTAAATGGCCTCAGTTACCTCATTGGTATCTGCAACATGTTTTTTGCATCCTTTCACATTTTTCAACTATTAATTAATTTAACTGAGGGACCAAACATCATGGCCTTCCTCCCACCCCAACTGCTCCATGTTTCATTATAAGTCAATTTTTCACAGCTCTTTCTTCCTTCAGCACAATCATCCATTTGGCTATTGGCTTCTTTTCTCTTTTCACACTTTCCCCTGAGTACCTGCACCTTCCCTGGGTACCAAGAAAAAGCAACTGAAAGATTCTGAGCCTGCTCTGTGGTATGTGGGCTCTGCCTTTCCTTCCAGTTTACAAGAAATGGCTCAGCAGAAGAGCTTCAAATGGTCTGAACTGTTGAACTCCATTGCCTTTCAGTGGAACTGCAATGGTGTATACCAGCAGAAGATGTGGTGGCCTTCTGCCAAGCTTCTGCTTGCTTCTTCAGCTACTAAATGAACAGGAGACTTGTACTAGGACACAGATGAAACAAGGAGCACTATCTCTACAGTAAAAATGTCAGGATCCATTTTAATGAAACGGGAACATCATTGTGCTGTTGTTATTAATCACACTGTCAATTTGGAAGTCTGTCCCACTCTTCCCCAGGTCAATCACAGAAGTCTCCTGTAAACCAGTGTCAGACCCTACCTTAGAATGGGAATACCAGTCTAATTCCTTAGTCAGTCTTCAGCTCATGAATTCTAAGCAGTGATTGTATAGTCAAGAACTCCATCTGCAGTGAATACAACTTCCAATGAGAATGGGGGGTTCACTGAAAAGCAATTAATCTTACCAGAATTTTGCCTTTAAGTAGATGACTCAGCTTTCTAACAGAATTTAAGAAACAATGCTGTGCAAATAATAACTTTCATTTGTATTCAAAGGAAAACTCAAATCTTCTTAATCCTCGGTTGTTTTATAACATACCTTGTTCCTTAGCAAACCCTAACAAGGAAAAATATAGGCTACATAAATCATTTTTATGCTACTTATGTCCCTAACTGGAGATAGGTCTATACATATATATATAGTTATATTTGTATATGTGTGTATATATATATAGTTATATATAGTTCTGTTTATCTATTTATGTTTATGGATTGTGCACATGGACCAGCCCACAGAGAAAGGAAATGGATGGATCACAGAAAAGGAAGGTGTAATTTCCTTAGCAATAGAATGTAGATGTAAAATCTGTGGACTTTGGAGTATTTCAGGAAAAAAAGGACAGGCCAGAACTTTTTGAACACCTGTGTTTGGAGAAAGCTTAAAATTTTTATTTATTGCAAATACTTCACAGCCAGTGAGGAAATACTGTGTATTCCTACTTTAGCTCCAACAAAGGCAAGAATGGTATAACCTAACACCAGAGAAAAGGAACAATTTATTGAAACAGCTTCTTTTTCTAAAGTGGCCATAACTTACTTTGAATGGTACTTACAGATTGGATCTTTCTTGCTGCTACCTTTATGTAATACTTTGTTGATTCTGACCATGCTTGGGCATAGATATTAGGAGCACATGGCTGTGGATAAGCTGGCTCTGTGCTGCATGCTGATCACCACCTCCTCTTTAGCAAAGTGACTGACACAACTGGCTGCAGTGCCAAGTTAGTCAAAAATCACAAGTTCTGTTCCTTACCACAGGCAGTGACAGACAGGAGCAACTGCATTCTAAAATAACCCCAGGAATGCTCAGCTTTGTTATTTTATTTTCTTTTCTATCCAAAAGAATTATTTTTTTTCTTAATTACTTGGCCACAATTGAAACTCTGCTTCTCTGTTAAGCTTTTTGCAAAGTATGTCTCATGAATAGTGCAGCATACAGTGCTTTATCTCTGAGAATACTTTTAGAAACACAAAAAAAAAAGCACAGAAGTTTTGTGGGTTCTTCAATTTGCAAGCAGCATCCTGTAGAGCTATATTGCTCTACCTTGTTTGCAGCAAACAATAGAACATTTGAAACGCTCTGAGAAGGAAAGATTTTTTAACTCAAACATCAGCATTGCTTTGGCTAAGTGGAGTCATGGCTCCTTTCAGTGGTTCTGTGCTGGAGTTCATATTTTATGGATTTCCATTTAACATAAGCATTCTAGCCATGTTACAAAGGGAATTTTATACCACACATAGGTGATTTAGTTTCTTTAAGAAGTGTTTGCTTACTTAAAGAACACCATGTTCAGTGCCTACCTTCCACTCACATTCCTGCTATTACTCTTACAAGCTTCATAGTTGAGGATCCCTGCCTTATCTTCTAGAGGTCTTTTTCAGTGGGAAGACTAACTAGAGAGGCTATGTTCTTGTCTGAGGGAGAATACTCAGGTCCTTCTTCTTAGATTTCACTTGTTCTCTGCCTTACAGTCAACACTTGGAAAGGTACAAGTGTTTCACAATGTTGTTTAACTTCAACATAATTGAGAAAAAAATATTTTGATATCTGAGAGTCTGGAGATTGCAGACACCAGCAGGTAAGAGTTGCCAGTAGCCCAGACCACTTAGTATGTGTGATTTAGACCAAAAAAAGGTGAAACTCCAGTTAGGAAAACAAGGCTTGAATTTTCCAATTTAGTCTAAACAACTGTAAGAACTAGAATGCTCAGCCTTAGTGAATATAGCAAATCAATTTCCACAAACCTCTGCTTTTACAGGCAGTCCTGGTAACTACATCCACACTCACAAGCTCTTTGTTATTGAAACCATAACTATCAAATTGTATTTCACTTTTTTGATAAAACCACAATAAAATACATGATCCTAACAAAGGGAAAAGCAGGTGGAGAATGGAGATAGAGCTAATTTTTACCACCTGGAATCACAAAACTCTTTCCTTATGAGATTTTTATGTGAGTCAGAGCCACTGAAGAAATAACAGTCCATAAAATTGAATCAACACTCATTAAATCCAGAAAGTGAAGTTAGTTTACATGTAAGATAATCTACAAAATCAATGACCTACACAGTTTTCTATGGCTGTTTATGTTAACTGCATTCATGGTTAGAGGAAAATTTATCTCTGGGTAGGTCAGTATAATTTCCTAGAAGTTAACTGAGCTACTCACACACTGAAATTAGTTCTTTATGTTTTGAATGTTAGTGGTTCAAACGATAGCTTGGAAAATATTGGTAGCTACAACAAGGGTTTTCCACTTGCATGTTGCTGCTGTATCTCCTGGCTTACACAACTGATAAGGTTAGCATCTGATAGGACCCATCTGTGGCTCTGAGGTCTGAGCCTGCTGAGGAGTTGCAGTGCAGGAAAAGCCCTGAGAGAGTTCTGTGTTTCAGACAGGAAATCAGCAGTGTGTGCTGCACGTTTGGTCTCCATCCAGCACGTACACTGTGGACACCACACATCTGCCTTGCCAGCCAGGAGCCTACATCCACTGTACTGCAAGGTAGGGAAATCCCAAAACTGTCCTCAGCTCACAGAGAAAACCCTCACAAGCTGGCAGAGGCTATTCAGCAGTTCAGCCTTCAACTTTTACAGGGAAAGTACCTGTAAAATCAGTGGATGAAATGGACTGTTTGATAGCATGCCATATGTCTCAGGTTGCAATATAGGATGTGACCAAAAAGGACATCATATCAATATTCTTTGGAGTATCATGGATTTATACTTGCATTTTCTAGATGTGGACTGCAGAAGAAAAAAAAAAATTAAGCTGATGATATGAAAGCATCTTCATTGACACATCTCTTCATTTCCATTGTCACAACTGTGTAATCTTGTGAGCTTCTAAATGCTTTCTGTGCCCTCTTTTCTTTTATCCCTCCTTAGGTGATCCAAAAAGTGTCTGGGTAATAGTCTGTAGTGACTGTGGCCATAGGGAGGTACGTACATCTGTAACTTCATGATCTCTTCCTAAAGCAGAAATTACTACTAACCACTCCACATGAATGGTTTAGATGTCAGTATGGAACAAAAAGATGTGGGTCAAATTTTTGTTCACTTGTCAGTATGAGAATTGTCTATAAAGAAAACCCTTTGAAGGAAATTAGCAAAATCATCAGCACTGGTGAACATAAAGTGCACAAGCACATTCTTTCATGAAATCTTTTTTTAAGATGAAATGCCCAACATTCATCAAAGCTGTTGTCAATTAATCTAATCACAGCATACAAAATATTTCAGTTGTTAACTATATTGGCACATATGATTATGTGTGATTATTTTCTGCTGCTTCAGCAGTGTGGTATAGTTTTTATTAATCCTTCCCCAACTTGCTTCTCTTTCCCTTGCTATGTACTAATAGTTTTACATTAACATATTTCATCAGGCACCTCCCCTCCAAAGGAATTAGTGTGCAGTTTGATCAATAGAATGAGAAGTAGGGTTCAACAAAGAAAATACATTGCAACCAACAAGAAGCCTGCATTGGCAGGTTGCTCAGGGCTTTGACCTACCAGATGTGCTCCATGTGGCCCAGAGATGAACCAAGTACTCCAAAGATAGCCAAACAAATGCCTAGCAAAAAGGAATAACTGCTTCCTCCATTTTCTGGCTGTGTTCCTGCTGACACAGCCCAGGGCACTCAGCCTTCATCCCTGCCAGGATCCTGCTGGCTCAGGTTCAGCCAGGTGTGCCCCAGGACCTGTCCCTGCTGCACAGAGCTGCTCCCCAGCCAGGCAGTCCCAACTGTTTCCTGTTGGGTGTTGGTCTGTCCCAGGGCAGGTGTCCTGACTGAATTCCATGACCTTTACTGCCAGCTCATTTCTCCTGTCTAGCTCCCTCTGAATGCAGCCCTGCCCTTGAGCATATCACCTGCATCCCCTCACATGCCTTTTCCCTACAGGTGGTTGCAAACTTGATGAGGATAATTCTGTCTCCTCCAGATCTCCAGGCCCCTGAGCAAGGCACCTTGAAACCATTTACAAACACTTGCGTGTAACTTTCTTTCCATCCATTCTTAATTACAAGCTAAAATTGTAGCAAGTATTGCACAAAAAACTCTTGAACAGTAAATCTGTCCAAACATGATGTTTCCAGAAAACTTATTGCAAGATGGTCTAAAGAAAATAAAATTAGCCTGCCAAGATATTTTGTAAGGCAACAGGAATTGAGGGAGTAATTTTACACATTATTTTGGCGTTTTCCTATCTGACAAATTTATGGGGCTGCTGAGAAGTGACTTAGACTTCACTTATGGCTTAGCTCTAAAGTACCTCCAGAAACAAATATGGAGGAGCGTCACCATGCCCAAAACTGAATTGAAGACAAAAATGGTAACATGCAAGAGGCAGGACACTGTTTGGGGGAAAAAAAAAATCACTCTGGTCTAATTGTATTTTTGTTTTTCTTTGAGCCAAATTCTCTGATGCTCATGTTGCCCTCACTTCAGAGTTTGTTAGCAGGGTATTTACATGGAATAAAGCAGAATATGAGGTTCTTTAAAATTAGAATCTCTTTACTTTACTAAAACACACACACAAAGAGGCAAAATGCCAAAAATGTCATATTTAAAGCACAAAAGATGCAGAGCCAGAAATTCCCTGGCTTTGTTAGAGGTGTGAATATTGCTATGTAGTTTTTACTCTGAGTTTTGGCTTGGTTCTCATTTGTCATCTTTATTCATAAGCTCAGAAATTCTGCTGAGTGTGTCAACTGCCTCTTTGCTGCTGTGGCCAAATGTGTTTTCTTCTGGTTTAGAATGTTTCTTGCAGATCCTCTCTCTGGCAATACATTCTTGTTCATTTGTTGGCTTCATTTTGCTAAAAGGATGGGACAGCAGGCTTGAGAAAGTAAAAAATTTTTCCTCTTAACCTTTCCATAGTTTTGCATTTGCCATCTTGCATGCATGATTAGCATGTTATCTGATATGAGACTTTTTCTTTTTTTAATAGATCCAGTGAGAATTTTGTCCAACTATTCCTACTTGGCTGTCTGTTGTCTTCAGTGCAGCTCTCTGGGTTTGTATTCCATAAGATAAAGTGCTGTGTTAGAGATACCTGGCTATCCTGAGTGACTTGCTTTGTACACATAACACAGCTCAAATTCCAGCAGACACTAGCTTCAGAAATGGAAGCACCAGAGCTGCATCAAACCAGCACTAAACTCACACTAATTAACATCCCTGCAAAGCTCACCACACCACCTAAATCTTTACAGCATCTTAAGTCTTGCCTTGTTTTTCTTCCTCTTGAATACATGGTGTGGCTGCTTAATGTCTAAGCAGAATTCCAGCATCACTCCAGTGTGCCCCCATTAATTGCATGGGACTGGGAATTAATTCATGACCACTGTAATAAAGTTTCCCATTCCTAAAGCCCCTTTCCTTTTGGCTCAAACGAGCCAGTGTACTTAGGCAGCAAGATAGAGATGCACTGAAGCTGTTTTCAAAAGCAAATCAAGAGCAGCTCTGTTATCTGTAGACTTGAATGGGAAAAGTACAACACCTCTTGGAGAGAGAGGTGCTACACAGCATGGCAAAACTGCCTTTGAAGATGCTATCAGCACAAGTTCTTCAGCTTGTACACTCTGTCTACAAGCATAATAATGATGGTTGAGCCCAGAGAACTTTTAAAACCCACGTACAAAGATGGCTCATATTGCTGCCTTTGTTCTGGTGGTTTGAAGACTGTCATTGAACTTTGATATCCACCAGGGTAGAGGTAGCTCCAGGTCACCCAGCCAGGACCCAAGAAGCCTCCCTTGCTCTGAACACAACTGGTCTGTCTCCTAAACCAGTCATGTGAGCCCACAGTATCCAAGCTGCTGTCAGTCCTGTTCTGGTGGTTCTTCCATGTGGAAAAAAACATGTGTATTTTGCTGTCATAAAATATTAAGTGAATAGCCTTAGCCAATAATTTCTGGTTTTCAAGTTGTAGAAAAAGTCTAGCCATATACAACTAAGCCATTTTTATTGTTTACCTAAGAAGCCTTAGTTTTGAGATAAAATCTTGGTCCCATGTTTATCCATCTTTCCAAATAAAGCATGTGAGGTCCCAAGAAGTCTTGAGATTTTTTTGGAGACAAAGACATGGCTGGTGTAGATTCATATTGTTTACTTAAATGAGTGCAGCTAATGTGAGTGATGCTTGCTAGCTCAGGATCAAGCCTCCAGACTCAGTGGAGGATTTTACTAAAATTAGAAATACCAAGTGTGCTGCTGATGTGTCTCCAAGTTGCTTGTAAATAGGTGGCAGAAGTTAAAACATTCATGATTGTCAGTGTCTGAGCTCAAGGTCCAGATACCCCGATAGTGAGGTCAGAAGTGGGATAGGAGTAGGACAAAACTGAGGCATCCAGTGTGCTTATTGAAAAAGAAAGTATTACCAAGGAAAGGGTTCAGGGAAAGAGTGGAATATAGAAATGGCATAGGAGTTTTGTGACCTTTGATGAGGAGAGACTTATCTTTGAAACAAGGCATTTAGCTCTCTTAGCAAGTATAATGCTGCAGTGGCAGAAGCAGCCTCCAGTTTTAACTGATTGTCACCTCTTTAAAAATGTTTAGGATGAGCAGACACAGTACTTTCTTAAATACTGCATAAGACACCATTTATCAAAAAGAAATAGGTGCCATTTGGCACCTGCTGTAATTGCTGTGATGGAAATAGTAATACATAAGTATCAGAAGAATGGGTGCCACATTTTTTTAACAGCTCACAGCTATTTTATGTATTTCTAATGGCCAATGAATAAATGATGCAACATACATTTTACATATCTGTGAAGTAATGAATCTGAGATTAAATCATACATAATGATTTTTAGGTGCCAGATACATTTAATATACTGAAGGAAAAATTTATTCGATGTGAAGCATGAATATAATTACAGCTATGTTGGAGAGTTTGTGGGAGTACTTTCTACACCAGTAGAAAATTATTTGGCTCTAGCAGTAGACCCACCATAATACATGAAGAGCAGACCCACATACCTCACCCCAGCTGCTTAGGTCATCTTCCAAACCACCAGCCTTTAAAATCAAGTGCTTAATATTCTTGTTTTAACAGATCCTGCCCCTGCTTGCTACTCTAGTCTTCAACATGAGCCACTAAAACACATATGAAGACAGCTGAGCATAAATGAGTGGTGAGGAATTTTTAAATTATTAATAATGAAAAAATTACATTACTTTCTTCCTGCAAAAGAACCCACCCTTCTTAATCAGTTACAAGTCTTGTTCAAATAGTAAGAAAAAAAAATATTTTTTCTTCCAAACAAAATGTCTGATTCTTTTTTTTAAACTCACTGGAAGGAAATGAGATAATCTTTAAATAATGGAATTTTTTAGTCATTTTTTTACTCTTAAGGAGAAAGTACATTGTCTGCCAGGCAGACGAATCTTTCATCAAAGAATTTCAGATGTGATTTTTTTTTTTTCTTAATGTAATAAGACACTATGCATTTTGTCCTAGTTCTCTGGAAGAGATCTCAAAGAAGCAATTAATATCAAACTGAATGACTGACCAACCATCTGCCAATTCCAGCACATTCAATACAACTGATGCTTTATTCAAATACTGAGATACAGAGTACAGACTCTGCCACCAGAAGAATTGATTTAGGTCAGATGGGAAGGGAAGAATAATATGTAATTATACATACAGTGAGACCTGCTCATATAAGATTTTGATGCAATAAAAGTGTTTTTCTGCTACAATAAAGGGAAAAAGATACCAGGAAATTTTCAGTATATTGCAACATGTAAGATTCAAGGCAAGTCATACTGGATCTTTACTCATCATGAAGTTGTCTGGTGAAGGGGAGGAGTTGCCTCATTACAGAAGGTTTTGCTGTTTAAACCCACATATTCAGAGATGCTAAAAGGATTAAACACTCAAATCTGATTTATTTTGGTGGACTTGGGCAACATAATCCTCAGGCAACACTTAACTCTGATGTTTTGACATCACAGAAGGCAGCTGCAGGGACAGGAAGCCATCCAACAAAGGGAGAGGAAATCCTGGGTTGTTTGGTTCAATAGAATATAAATGAAGAAGACATTCTGAATAAGGAATCAAAGCTTGCAGAAGACATTTTGTGTCAGCTTCTTACCACTGGTTTGGTGACAGCCTATAAATCAACTCCAAAGTCAGCTGCAAAGCCATGTGAGGTTTTCTACAACCTTGGGATCTATGGGTCTGCACTCTCTTTTTCCTCAGTTGATTTTCTTAGCTGCAGAGAGACATGTTAGAATCTTTTCTGGAAACAAAACCCTCACATGTGTTAGCATTTCTGTATTTACACAAAATATCCTCAAGTCACTCTGCAGGATGAGGGGAAGTTAGAGGAAATGTGATTTCTCAAAGTAGGATTTTTGTGGTTGGTTGTACAGATCCCAAGTTTTGGTAGAGAAAAAAATCATAATAGTGATCAAAATTTAAAAGGATTGTTCATACCTATTTTAAACTTTCTTTTTAAATTTTTTTTTCTCTGTTGAAGTAGTGCTACTCTGTTACGCGACATGGACAGAAATCAGGATGGGTCATATCCACCAAGCTTATCTATACAGCATGGAATTCTGAAAACAGGCAAAAAGCACTCAAACTTTCACAGAAGAGCCAGCTTATTTATTCTTGAGACTCTTAGAACTTCTGCTTTGATATAGCAAATAACAGAGTCAGTCATTCAGAAGAAGTGGACTGTGAGTCACCAACAGCTCCATGATATGGGTAAGTTGCAGCTCAGGACATTTATGAGTAAACTTTGAAAACAGAACTTGCTTCTTGACTCAAACACTTTGGCCTTAGGATTAGCTAAGTACTTTCATTGTTCACCTATTGATTCCTACATGAAGCACCTATAGAAAACACACTATCTGCCCAGTTTAGATATCATAGATAGTCAGTGCTTTCTCCTGAAAAATACTTCTGAACTCAGCTATTCACACACAGTGCATCCTTTGCCTCTAATAAAAATTGGAACTAATTAGCAGCATGTGAAAATAATTGCTAACAATTAAATCCCTGTTCATATAGCCAGACCCATTGTAAAGACAGTATAGTAGGTTTCCTGTGGTTGCCCATAGAAAATGTCTGCATTCACTTTTGATTGCCTAGTAGTGCTTAAATCAGACCTTTGCCTGTTATGCTTTGTATTTCAAAGGTCAGTAAGGATTTATTTGTTTGTTTAAAACAAGGAAAAATAATTTACTTTAATTTTCAGCCTCCTTGACTTAATTTGGTGTGAAGGAAGGAAACTTTCTGCTTCTAAGGAAGCATTAACTGCTTTTATGTAATCTGACACTCCTGCTCTATCTGCCATCTCTTGAAATATTGCTGCTGACATTTGTCACCCTAGTGAGTGCAAGGAAGTGAAATTTAGTGAACTTAAAAAATTTCAGATTCCTTAGTAAAAATTATGCCTGCTGCTTTCTTCTGCCACTACTGGGGAAAAGGGAAGAAGACCTCTAGCCTAGAGTCAAGCTTGTCAGCAGCCAAACTTTCTCCTTGTTAGAGGTTTTCCCTCTGCACATTCCATCAGATTGCACCTCCAAACTGGCCTGCAGATAACAGCACTGTGGGAAAGCTGATTGGAGCTGTGACATTAAACTTTGCTAAGCCTGGTGTGCAGCTGCTGCAGGGAGCAGCTCTGCTTTGGCTTCCTCAGCAGCTCCCAGGGCAGCTGCTGGCCCTGTGCTTGGTGACCTTGCTGTAGTGGCAGGGACAGCTCTGGTGGCAGCATACAGGTGGTGAGGCAATTCTGCTTCCCTGTGTTTCTGTAGGCACTCTTTCCTTCTTCCTGTTGTTGCACATTTTATCTCTACAACCCAGAGCATCAAAAAGGCCAGGTTTTAGCACATTGTGCTAGCTCTTTAGGCTGCCTTGCTGGGCTCTGCTCTGAGACCTGTCTTGACTGAAGGACAGCCCCTGTCAGGGCCAATCCACAGCACTTTCATCCCAGAAGGATTTGCTGTTTTGGAGGGAAACAAGAGCACAAGAACATCTTCTGGCTACTTTCACTTATATTAATAAGTGAGCTGAAATGCAAACAGATTTCTCTGCATCAGTTTCTTTCCAGCAGCAGAGAGTTCTACAAAGATTTACTGATTTGGCTGGCATAATATATGTAACCACCTCCCAGTAGACTTCTGCCCTAAAAAGTATCTTTTCCATTTCATTCTTTTCGTTCTTATGCCACCTAACTTGAAAGTAGAAAGGACAAAAGTAATTCTTTCTAAAGACATTTCTCACTGCAGATGTGAAACTCTTAGTGGCCCTTGTAAGTTAATGCACATTAAAACACATGATCAGACCATTAGACCCTGAGTATCCCAGGAACAGATGGTATATTGATTGCTAAGGGCTAATCTTCATTTAAGGTACTCTGATTGCAACTGAATTTAATGAAAAGGTGTGATTCTCAAACCCCCTGCTGCTTAAAATGCTCTGTTTTATTCCTGCTACTATACTTTTTTCCTTTTTTTCAAGATTGGGAGGATTAAAAGATGAATGAGATCTCAAAATTGAAAGACAATGTGTAGCCTCATGAAAATTAGATTTTTATTTCTTCCTGATAGCACTAAAGTTAAAAATTATTAACCTTGTATTCCAATTCCCTTCTCTGAGTTTCCAAATCTGTGTTACTTCTTATGAATCTTTGTTTAATAAAATATGAAAATCCTGTAACTCCTTCATCTACAGTGCTGCTTAGTATTTTCTAATAATAAAATTAGAAACCATTTTTACAAGATGAAAAACTAAATACCTCTGCATTAATGCAAACCAAATTGCATTATATATTTCTTAGAGCTGTGAGCTGTAAGATATAATAAAGTTTTACTTTAAAAATATACAATTTATTTAAAAAAAAATATTACTAACTATGATATTTATTTTATGCTTAACAATTGTACTTAAGTAACACTGACTTCTACTTCCTTTTATGGACTTTTCCTCAGGATACATTCTTATATTTGTATTTCCCATGCTTATAGGGTAGGTCTGTAAATATTTTTAATCCCTTTATACTCCTTCTACTTTGCTTTGTTCTCTTTGAAATTTTTAACTAAGTATTTTAAATGGAACTTTTAAATATTTTTGATGCTTCTGCAAGGATTTGATCAAAAGGTTTGCCAAACTTTGTGACTAGTAGAAGAGTCACAAAGTAGTAGTGTCGTTAATTTTTTTTTTTAAATAAATTAATTATCTACAAGAAATAAAAATTATCTTATTCTTGGGGCAGTCCTGTGCAGAGACTGAAGATGGACTTTGATGATCCTTGCATGTCCCTTCCAACTCAAGATATTCTATGACTTTATGATAAAAAAAGATGTTTCTTAGTTCTTTACAAAGACTTCTTTGTATTTAATACAACAGTAATGCAGAGAATGACTTGGGTGAACTCAGTGATCCTGGATGTTCACTAACAAGGGAACATAAAAACCAGAATTGTTTCTGTGGTTTATATGTAAAATGGATCTCTAGGTTACAGTGAGAAAATAATAGCTATATTATTTCATCACAAAAGGAAATACCACTGTAGGAAATGAGAAACTATGCAGACAATTGATAAAGTCAGTGCAGTTTTACTGTAATGGAATTTTTGAGGCTGAATACATTTTAAAGTATTCCTTTTTTATTTAATTGAATGTTTTGGTTACAGTTTCACTGTCAATATCACAAAAATTACTGTACAGGTTGCATCTGTATATGATTTGAAAATTAAAATATACACCATTTTTCAGGCTTGAAAAAAAACGATGAAAAAAAATCAGGTGTCTTCTGAAGAAATATGTAAATGTAAAAAATGTAATGCAACCTCTTTGTTGTTCAGATTCACTGTAAATTTAGGAAAAAAAAATTATGAATACACCTTCCAGTGAAGTACAGTTGTGCATTCAGTCTGTTCTGTATTTAGATCAATAGCTTCTGAGAAATGGGGAGAGAAGAAAAGGCAAGTAATTGCCTTTCAGTCTTACCTCAGAACCCCTAGCCCACGCCTGAAACATAGTCTGCTGCTCTAGTAGCATTCTCAGGACTTCATGCTGTACCTGGCATGAGAGGAGCTTAGTTTGGATTGCAGCTTCCAGGAGTTTCTTGTAACAGTTGTGAAAAGCAGTGCTTGGACTTGTGTCTCTCAGAGGTCTTTTCCAACCATAATGGTTCTATGAAAGGTCCCAGTTGACAGCTCTGTACAGTGAACTCCTCTGCTAATTGCTCCACAGAAAACGTGCAGCAGCTGATACCAGGTCTCTGCACTTCAGAGCCACCAACCTGCAGAACTGCCTGGGGGAGCAGGAGGAAGAATCTCATTTCTCTTCTGGTACCAGCTGGGATTAAAGATATTGACAGTGACCCTTGTGTAAGAGTTTTCTGTGTGCATAAAAGGAGAGCAAGGTGCTGAAGCAAAGGTACTAGAAATGATATATGCCTTAGCAAAGGTGCTTTTTTAGTGAAAGCAATTTGGCTTCAGTGTGAACTGTAGTAAATTACAGCACAACACCCTGCAAGAATGTTATAGTTAGCAGAAAGGTATTTATACATGGATTTTTTAAAGTCTAGGGAATTTAGAGTTAAGATTAAATTCACAAGACATCAAACACCTAAAAGTTTGAAATTTCATTATTAGGGTCCACAATTTTACTTGGCTTTCTCCCATGGATGATAGCTGTCTTCCCAAATTCCCTTTTATCTCTTTTGTAGTAAATAGTATATTTTGATCAAGGACTTTTAAAATACCTTTAGAAGTCTGCAGATTTGAAAACACTCTACTTTACTTGCATAGAAAATTTGGGATCAAAGTGCGTGTATGGTTTTGATTTTGGCTGTCCCTTCTCTGTGCCTGAGTTGCTGATGAGCTAATATTGGAACATCAGGATGGATTGGTAGGAAATCACTAATCAGCTCTGGATGTGTGAGCTTAACTCTAATATATCCATTGAATCATAATGCATCTTGCTTTTTTCTCATTATTTTGCCATGATAGGGCAAAAACTGAGGAAATGATGGGTTTTGGTTTTGTTTCATAAATTATGAAAAATCTGCAAAAAAACCTAAATCTAAAAACCTCTGAATTCCTGGAAGGGTCAGAACATTGTAATGATTGTTACATTCTCTTTTCTACAAAACAACCAGCTGAGGGAAAATTATATATTAGGCCTTGCTTTGAAACTTGACTTGTGGATGTGAGAGAATTGGAGGGGGTGGGAAATTTTAGAATTAGGGTAAAATTACTGATAACTATGCAATCTGTAGATGAGGCACCATTGATGTATGGTGTTGAGGAGTATGTAGAAACGAGGAATTTCATGTATGTTGAAAGCACAACTGTTATCCTTGCATAAATATTTCATGCAGTTTAGTGGTGAGCTTTTCAGTTCCAGTACCTGTGTGTTGTTTGAGAGTTACTAAGCCTGTATCTTTTGTACAAATCCCAAAGTAACAGAGGCACTCCAGAGTTCAGAGCAGAGCTTCCAGAAGCTTAACCAATGTCAGACTTCACTGATGCCCTTTCCAGTCATATGCATCCTGCCAGCTTTGCTTCTGAATACAAGTCAAATATAGCTGTCTGAAGAAGTAATGCAGAAATACATTACCAGTGTTTGTTTTTAATTCTCCTTGTGACCTGGACAGCTTATGAACAAATTTGGAAGCCTAATTAAAATAATGCATTGAAAGCTGTCACTGGATTTGAACAAAGTGAAGAAGTGCTTACACATTTTTGATTTACAAACAAAGCAAATTGGGAATCAGAGAGAGAAAAAAAAACCCTCTTTATTTGATGGCTCTCAGGAAGTAAAATGAGCAAACAGTGGAGATGTTTGGAGAAGTCTGTTTTTCCATTCCTCCTCCTTGTGTACTGCAAATACTGTTACAAGAGAACCACAGGTAATATTGGCTCTATGAAACAAATGGCTGGCAGTTTTTCAGGCTAGCAGCAGAGAATCCCTTGCACTGCTCTTGGCTGGTGAAGAAGACCAAAGTGTTTTCAGCAGCTCACAGATATAGCACTGTTTTGATTTAGAATCAGCACAGAGTATGCTGTTCCCTGCTTATCTACAGCAATCATCTGTTTAAAGATTGCACTACTTTCTATAGAGCTGCAAAAATGTGTTGACAAGTTGTAAGTTAAGCTCAGTATAATCACACAGGATACTACTCCCACTGGAGCCAAAAGCAATGCTTGCTGTGACTTCATGCAGTTCAAGGATTCAGTCCCAGCCCTTGAAACAAATACAGTGAAAAGACAAGGCAGAGAATAAAAGGGCTGTGTAGTAGCTGAGTCAAGCACTTAAGAACAGTCAGTCAACCTCTGACCCTGGCCAGCCAGCAGCTCTTAAGTGGGTAAAGGCCAACAGGTTTCCACCCCTTCTGAGGAAAAGGAAATATGAATGTAAGTTTGGCCCTGTAGTCTCCACAGTGATGTGAAAGCAGGTACATCATGATGCAGTTTGTTTAGGTGTAAAAGAACCTCTACAAACTGTAATGTCCCACAACCACCAGCCTCTTGTCATTTTCTCACAGATGTGTCTATCTATTCATACTTCATTTTTTCTGAAACAAGGCTATCTAATTTAGTATCATCAGAATAACGTGCAGAAACATGCATACACACAAATATGCTGAGGAAGGAAATGTTCAGTGTGTGTTCTGTAAAATCCAAGATCATCTATTGTCTTCTGCTGGAGTTATAAACACCAATTAAGGTTTTCCATTGTCTGATACTAGGATCTCCCATGCTTATATTTCCACAGACATATTGCAATGTAATTTCTGCTTCTCTTGTGATACTTTAGCAGAATCCAGGCTTTGAATTGATTAAAACTAATCTTGAGGAAAAAATTAATAGCCTTTTTTTTTTTTTTCTTAAAACACCACGTTAAATTTAACGGCAGTCAAGATCTCGTGTTATTCCTTTAGAAATATCCATTGTCTTATATTTCCATATTTCACCAGCTTTATATTTTACATTTTTTTTTTTTTAATGTTGGATAGATTTAGTAGTGCCTTTCAATCAATGCAGACATAATCTTCTTAGTGTGATCCAATTTGATTATGTGCATTTGTATTCTTGTGTGCTTTGAGAATACCTGCAGAGGTGCTTCTGTAGGAGGGAAAGGTAAGCAGCAACGAGCCCTTTGTGAAGAGCCCATGTAATTTCCATGGATTAGTTTAAAGAGGGAACTCCTACCAGATACTACATGTCAGTCATAGTTTGTTACATAAATATTCATAGGACAGAGAAAATAGAAAGGAAATCTCCCATATTTTTCTTTCTTTACGCCTAAAGACATCGGAAGTAAAATCTGTAAAAAATTGCACTGTATCCTTTTTCCAATTCATAACTGAATAATTTTTTCTCCTTCCAGCCAGGCCTAGACAAGCTCCCTAGTCATGTGTTATCTCTTGAATTGAATTCCATGTGAGCAGTAAGACTCTCTTGTCATTTTGCTCTTGTGTCTGTGGAGGCTGATGTAACTTCAGGAGGAGAGCTGACAAGGCAGTACCTGCTGGGAGCTTTTTAGGGTGCTGCTGAGCACCTCCCTGCCTCAGACATCAGTGTCCCACCCAGGAATTCCCTTCACTTGTGATTCCCTTCTTGTTGAGAGAAATTTGGGATGTTGTGAATAACAGTCACTTATTACTTTCTTGATATAAGAATATATCTTGACTTTGTTAAGGCTTGTAAAATAGCAGATGATCTTACTGAGGCTGACACAAATGTTTTGTGAGACTTGGTTGTTCTGATCAAGCAGTACAGGTGTGAGGAAAGCAGGCCATGTCCATCAGAAAGAGAAAAGGAAAAGAAAGGGGGCCTTCCCACTATTAAGTTCTGTGTATTTGGTTCCTTGAGGTTTGTTTCATATCAGTTTGGGGGTTCCACTCCTAATGTGTCTGTCACGATTCATCATATAATTTAAAGTTTTAAGCCACTTAGGATATGGTAGGGCAAAGCTCTTACAAAAGGATGACCAACAATATATTAAACCCATCTTAATTACATTGTTTGAATCAAAACAACTTGCATATAAGCATTAGCTGGATAACACAGCAAATTGCTGCTCTCTGTAAGTGTTAAACCAATCCTAGGAAATCTTGCACTGTTATGAAATTTTGTGATTTATATCAGCTATTAAGAAATATTAAAAGTCTTCAACTATGCAGAAGTGCACTATAGCTTGAGGGGATTTGGAGATGCTTATATTGTGAAGTGATCCCTTATGAGAAAAGCTCTTCTTTACTTGACAGCTGCATTGTTCACCCCATGATATGCTTCCAAAATATTTCAAGTTGTGGATTAGCTGCACTGTTTTAATTACTAAATACAGGCTTTTTTAATCAACCATGCTTCTAATGCCTGAGGAATTTGCCCGATCCTCTGGTAAATGTTAAGTCTTTGTTAGCAAGAGACATTTGAAGAATAGCTCAGTAGTCTGAAGGCTAAAGAAAATCCATATAAAACAAAGATATATTTTCATTTTTCTAGTTCTGTATATGAAAAAAATGCTGATATGCTATAAACTATGTAGCCTTCTGCTATTTTTCTAACCATTGGGGAATGCAGTGCAGAATGGACACTTGTTCACTTACTAAAATTTCTTTTCAGCCTCACAAAGACTTGGCTTCCCAGCTTGATGAAAACATTCTTGGGAGTTTATATATAGCGCTGACTCTTTGAGCAGTATTGTTTAGTGACAATAATAACATTATTGTTTTAGTTTTTCAAAAGCTCCTTTCACAGCAGCAGTTGAATAATAGTAGACTAAATACCACAGTATGCTCCTATGGGTTATACCATTTTCTCCTGTACCCACAATCATAGAAGATGCAGGTGTTTGCTTCTCTCAAATATTCACTTCAAATATTTTATATTGTTTTGTAATGTCTATGGGCAGAAAAGTATTACTGCATGAGCCACATCTTCACAAAATGTGAATACAGGTTCATGATTTGTAAAATAGAGTGAAAACAGTGATTTTTGGAGCAAGTCCCAGCTGGTATCAATTAAATCAGTTTTGTGGAAGGTTTTTGGTTTGTTTGTTTGTTTTTTTTTTCCCAAATGCCCCTATATAGTTTAAGGTAAATATTTTGGCACAATCATTTTATCTTGGCTTGGGATTTGTCTGCCTAGACAATTTGACAGCCTTTTCAGAGATTTGAAGTCAGGACAGAGGTTGAGCACCTTTTTCCCCACCCTGTCAGGATGCTTTCACTTGGAAGTAGACCTTTTTTCACTGCAGTTTGCACAACAGAATATTTGAAGTGCTTTTAAGGACTCTTTTTTTTTCAACTTCAAACATTAAGCCTAAGCTTCCAGAGCACCTCTAGACCGATAAGAGAAAAGAGTCCTTGACTTGCTCAAGCAGTTTAACTCCATATTTGCTGGGTATATATTTGTGATAACATAACTCATTAGTGTAAAAATAATTTATAAATCAGGAGATCTCTAAGTTTCTAATTTACTGTTCAGCACCCATTCTTGTAAAACTGGCATTTTGCTTAGCCAGAGCTGTGAGAAAACACCATTGCCCCAACCCCAGTTTCACATTATGCTCACAGATGTAGCATAGCCTCATGTAATTGAGACAATCCCTTGTGACATGCTATAACAGAATATAATAGGCCAGCTGGTAAAAGTAGAATAATGAAGAAACATAAGTAACTGTTGATGTCAAGATAGGGCTGATGTGAATGTTGTGCTCTGGCCAAATCCCAAATTAGAGCAGAAAACAGTCAGCTGAGATAGGTATGGTCTGAAGCAACATTCAACATGTTAGAACACTGTAGCAATGTTCAAACCTCACGCATTTTCAGAGGAACTGAGGATTACCAGCACCTCTGAGAGAAGCCCCTTCCTAAAGAATATTTCAAGGTGAGCTCAGGATGCATGAGAAAAAGAACTTTGCAGAAATCCCTCAACAAGAAGAACAGTGTTGCAACTTGCATTAGTCATAGCCATATTTTTACCATATATTTGGTAAAACTCAGGCTGTTGAGGGTGCAGGCACGTTCTTACAGCATTGCTCCAGAAACATTCAGGCAAATCATATCAACAAAAATGAGCTGTACTTGTTTCATTGTGCTCAAAGATACAGGATGTGCATTGGCTAAAAAATCAATGTGAGATGCTTATCACATTTGACTTCTTGGGAACAGAGATGTACTTGTGTGCACAGACAGTCAAAATTCCATTTTTTATAAACATTTACTTGGTCACAGAGTTTCTTGTCCAGAATATTCCTGAAAGAAGAAAGGGAGAGTTCATGATCTAAAAAACAAATGTTTTAAGGAAACCTTAATAGAAAGAACCATGCTCCACAAAATGCAGATTTTTTCCGGTTCCTCTCCTCCAGCACCTATTTGCAAATATTTCTGGTTAATTAAAAATTTACTTTTTTGATTTTTCTTTTACATTTTTTGATATTCAGGCTTGAAACCCACCAAGTCCTTTGCCTGCTGTACTGATAATATTGTCAACACTGGAAATTAGAGCAGCCCCCTGGGGACAGTGATTTCTGCTGGTTTTCACTCAGTGTTTAGAAACAATCCTGACACCCAAAATGTTTGAAGTTTTGCAGCTTCTTTGGACTCACTGCTAGTCTTCTAAGAGAGTGGATTGAGTTTTCACACTCAAGATTAGCATCAAACCTACAATATGAAAAATTCTGTAAAAGGCTTGCAAGCTTCTCTCACATTGTTGAACAAGTTCAAAATCTGACCCATAATGTTTGATGACATTTTGAGTATGAATGAGGTCAGGAATGTTACTCAGGGTTTAGAATTTTTTCACTTTGAGTTCAACAAATACAAGCTCTATCTCTTCAACACTCATTTTTTTCAAACTACTGAAGGTTAGATAGTTTCTAATTTGGTACCAAATTGATCTTGTCAGTGGAAATAACCATGTGCTTAACATGTTCAAATAGGCTCTAGCTGCAAGAGATAAGGCTTTGCAAGCACTGAAAAATTGAAACTCTTATTCAGCTCTAATGTATCCAAAGCACAATTCTCTGAGATAAATTTGCCACAGCCCTCTGTTTCCAAGTGGAATGAGATGGCCAGCAAAGGACAGAAGTACCTTTAAAAGGGGATGTTGGAATACATAAGATTTTTAGATGGAAGAGAAAAGTTAATGGTCAGGCACCCAAAGCTGTGTTTTTGTATTGGAAAGGGACAATACAAAGACACCTTAGAAGAAAGAAAAGTCTCTAATTAATATAATGCTGAGCATGAGTTCAGCCTCTGTTCATGTCAGTCTTAACCAAGCAAGTTGTTCTTGGTCAGCTCTGTAGAGCAGACAAGGAGAAAGTGGAAGGAGATTTTGTCAAAGTACAGAAGTATGAAGATGGCTGTCTTCTTTTCCTTAACTGTCACATAAAATCAAAAATTTCTGGAAGTCCAGGAGCAGACTGAGATGGGAAGGGGAAGAAAGATTGCAAGAGCACATGTATTTTAAAGAAAATAGAGACATTGAAGACAAGGTAATTTGATAAAACTCGATTGCAATTGATGGCAAAATCTTAATTTGCATGTTTTCATGATCATCAAGCAATTGCTTTGTCTTCCTTATTTGAGAGCTTTAAAAACCACTCAACTTTAGAAGTTGAGACAGAAAAGAATCAAGAAGGAAAATAAAAAACCTCTCCCTCAAATTTTCATATTGTCCACATGTGACCTAGTGTAAATCTTCAATGAATACTGGTTTGAAGTACAATGTGGCAGAGAAATGAACAAAACTAAATACAAGAATTCTCTAGTTCTAAATACATGCCTTTAAGGGAAAATCACTCAGCTTAAACAACTCATTTCTTTTTCTGTGTAATTGAAGAAATATTTACCTACCTCAAAGGAATTTATGGATTGGATCTTGACTCTGGTTTTATAGTCACATAAATGGAAATTTAGCAATGAACATTTTGTCTGGTAAAAAGATTTAAAAATCTTTTTTCAAAAGGGCCTTTTGCAGGTGCAAAGCAGTAAGCACTAGTATTTCCTTAATAGAATTGACACCACAAAAATTTGTAAATAGTTGCCCATCTCTTCAGATTTCAAAGCCACTGTTAACAATGATGATACAAATAAAAATTATTTTGTGTCATGTTTAGATTGTTAGCTCCTTATGGAAATTTTGAAAAAAGTATAATCTAAGTGTAGCTGTATTTTCACCACCTTGACAACAGTGTCTGGATTTGAAAAGAAATGCAGCGTAAAAATATAAAAACAAAAGTTTGCTTTCAAATCAGAATTAATGTGATAATGTTCTGAGTTCCTTATCTTCTGAAATTTGATCTCAGAAGTACGTGAAGGTGCTTCAAACATCTCTCCATGCCTGGTGAATTAGAAAAAAAATCATAATTGATCACATCCTCAAGCTTTAGGAGTCTAAACGATCACCTCCTTGTCCATTTGCTGCTTGCTCTCTTTCCTGCAAACCTTTACCCTTCTGGTTCTTTGTCAGAGGCATGCTTGCTTTGCTGTACTTTCAGACAATTAGGACAAGATAAACAGAGACAGCTGCTCTGTGCTTGTAGTACATAGTTGAGTCCCTTGAAATTGTTGGCTTCAGATATATGGAATCAGAGAATCCAAGAATGGTTTGGGTTGGAAAGGACTTTAAACATCATCTAGCTCTAAGCTCCCTAGCTCAGGCTGCTCAAATCTCCATCCAGCCTGGCCTTGAATACCTCCAGGAATGGAATAATAGTCACTGCTCTGCCTCAAATATTACTTTTTGCTGTTTCATTAATTGCTTTCTTCCTGATGTCTTGGTGTATTCCCTTTTCATGAGAAAGTTAAAAATTGAAATTTTAAATGCTTCCATGCCCCAGATTTTATGCTACTGGCAAAGGAGGGAAGACTGTGTCAGTAACCTTGATGATGTTTTCAGTCAGACTTTTGAGCAAATCCAAACAAAATCACATAGGTCTCAACATGAAAGGCTTTACAATATTGCCAATTCCCTCACAGGCCCGGTGCTAAAGTAAATTATTTGATTGCTTTGCACATTATAAATTATTGGGAAGGATATTTGCAAAAGTTCCTAACTTCTGATGTACTTAGTAGTACCAATCATGACCATAGCTCCCTTCCCTACATTTATCCCCTAAGATGTAATCTAGTGCTACAGATTGTTCTGTTCCAGTAGTTCTGTTGCCATAGTGGTATAAGCAGATGAGCTGTAACTTCAAGGAGGCCCAGAATCTGCTCTAAAAATTTTCTTAATTAAGAAGTCCAAAATGCAGATGAGTATAGCAGAAGTCCTTGTTCATATAAGCAGTATAAATGCAGCTAATGGTTGCTTCACTCTCTGAGCTCTTAATCTTTTACACCAGAACACTTGATTGGAGATGTGAAAGCTTCAGCACCTTTGAAACAGCTGCAGTTTGTCTTTACATCAGCAGATAAAAATATTCTGCTCTAAATGTCTAATTCTGTTCAGTTACAGTAAAACTGGTGCTGAATTTAGGGATTCTAGCTTTCAGGTTACTTAAAATTAAAAAAAAAAAAAAAAGAAAAATCTGATAAAGTTACATCAACTATAACTTTTCCAGAGTCAAAATAAACATATTTGAATGGCAGAAAGTGACACATTTTCCTTTAAAAGGGTTTTCTGGAATTCACCTTCTGTTCACACAGTCTGCCACATAGCATATGCATCTCTTCCTGTTCATGTTTTCTGTGGTTTACATGTACAAAGTAATGTCTTAAACAGCTTTTTATTTGTGTACTGAACTCTATGTGGGACCATATATAGTAAATTGTAGATGAAGTAATGGCAAAGTTTGTATACATTTTCCTCCTGCCTTTCTGTCTCTGTTATAAAACAGCTCATTTTTGCTCAGGTGTACATGGCTACCATTAAAATCATCATGTAAAAATCAATTTTCTAAGAATTTACAAAATACTAACCATTTGTAAAGGCATACACTAAGGATTCACTAATTATACCTCTAATTAAAAAGAAATCTCTCTCATGGAGCTGTAAATAATTCATTTTATGTAATACACCTGGGAAGGGTAGACTCCTTTTTAGGGGAAAGGAGTCAGAATTTTCTCTAAATGTTACCAAGTCAAGGATGGGAAATACAATTAAAAATGGCATTTTGATCATAATCCTTTCTGATACGGTATGTAAAAGAAGAGATATATTTAGTAATGGATCGTTTCACAGAAAGGCTTAAAATGTCAATGCTGCTCTTATTTTCTCCCTTTGCTCTGTGTGTCGATAAGCACTTGTTCCATTTGCCACCTACAAATTGATAAAGCTTTAAGTCCCCTTCTCTGAGTGAAAGGATAATCTAGTGGTTAGGCTGAAATTAGGATTTGATGAGCAGCTTTGCCACGAACCTATATCCAGTCACCTGCCACAAATCCCTTATTGCCATATGCAAACAAAAGGCAGTAAATGTTGCAAGTTCAGCTTTTTTCTTCCCATGTCTGGCTTGTACAGACTTACCAGACCTAGCTGGGTTGGTGAGACACCTTGCCTGGAGAGAGCCACCCTTTTAGCTGGAATGGGATAACTGGGTCTCTGTCTGGATAAAATTAGCAGCTATGTAGGGTTTGAACAACGATTTTTCCACTGAGCAGGAGCTACTGCTCCTCCAACCAGCCTGGTCAGTCACCCACTGCCATTCCAGAAAGCTACAGATGGGCACACGACCTCCTGCAAGAGCATGCAGAGACTCATGCTGAGGGAAGCTCTAAAATGTATTTAAGATGCCTCAGCCCAAAAGAGAGACCACAAGGGACCTGGAGGAGAGATGGGATATTTACACCACTATTGCTAAAGCTATGTCCCACGAGTCAGGAGAGTTCAGGACAATGATATTGGTCATCTATGGGGATGTGGAGTGGCTTCATCTCAAGGGGTTTAAAAACAGCATTGAAACTGTGATCTTGAACTGAGGTTCAAGGCAGAAAACTGACATACTGAGCACAGGACAGGCACATACTTTGCACACAATGAGCCAAGGGCTAGAAATGTCTTTGACAGAGGAAAAATGGAGGTGTGTGGGACAGCTGTGGAGCCAGGATCTGCAGTAAGGGGTGGGGCTGTGTATTGTGGAATTGACTGGGTGATGCTGGGTGTGGATAGGCAAAGCAGTGACAACATGGGTTAATCTGGAGCCTTGGCTAAGGCCAAGCACCCACCCATGGGTGGAAACTGCAAAATGAGAAACTTTCACACTTCACTTCCCCAGTGTCAGAATGCATATTTCACTAAGATGTGTGTTGTGAAATTAGTATTTCAGAGACACTTGGACATTATTAATGAGATTTGTGTAAGCAAGAGCTAGATATGCAGTGGATAACTATTGGCCCTTGAGCTAAAAATATTTATGCATTCTGCTAGACCAGGAAGGGTTTAAACAATGGCACAAGGTCAGAGTTCCCATTCTGCTACTTTTTGCTTTAGACCTAACAGCATGTGCTGCACTGCATCATCCTGCTAAACACATCAAAATAGTCAAGACAACACTTCTGAAAAAGCCGGTTGTCATTTAATACTAATTTCCTGACAGGAATGAAGCTAAATTGGTTAGAACATTATTTTTTAAGGAGCATCAGCGTTTGGCAAATAAGGATGCACAAAACTAATTAAATACACTATACATTTCAGTGGAGCAGGCTTGAATAGTTCCTGCACTAAATTGCATATGTGGATCCCACTGTTTCATCTGAGATCATCTCAGCAGGGATGACTATGGAAATGCAAATTTACACTGCTGCTGAGTCCTTGCAGCTTTTACACTGTGTATCAATGATTCACTTAAGGATCTTGTCATGGTTCGTATTCTTTCTTAACATTTAGCAACTCAAACATTCTCCTCTCCAAGTCAGATAAAATTATTTAAATAATAATAGTATTTTCAATATATGATCTGGGCCTCTTTTTGCTTGATGCAAGAGGTTCCACATTTCCCTGCCTCTCCTTTGTGCAAGCATGTCCATCACTTCATGTAAAATATGGAGTGGACTTTATGGCAACGATCTCTCATCAAAAGACAAAATGTTAATTTTTCTTATAATCTTCTAGTTTCCCAAAACCAGAGTCAATATGGTTTACAACTTTGCTGTTAACACAAAATCCTACACTTATTCTGCCATCTATTGTTTTTGCAAGCTTCCTTCAAATTCACTGGAAGCTATACCAAGGCAATGACTGATGGAGCATTCCCTGTATGGAGGTGTTAGATATCTTGTTAGACTGACTGATAGAATTGTTAAAAGACAGTCAAGTTCTTGCCTGTGCAAGCTGCTTTCACATAGTCTCACACAGACTATCACAGCCCGTCTAACTCCGAGTCTTGGACTATCCAAAACAGACAAACTCCTAATTGCATTTACCCTTGTGCTGAAGAAGAAGCAGTAAGTGGCCAAGACTGGCTTGCTAAAGTTAGGAAAGAAACTACACCTCCTGAAACCATTATCTTGCTTCCCTCCATTAGAAAAAAATCAGTACTGTAAGCATCAAAAGGAAGAAAACTTCCTTTCCTATGAATTTCTTTGGTCCATGACTTCGCAGCCTAAGCTGGGAGTTTTTGCTTAAGCCTCACCAACAGTGGAGTCATTAAGAGGGGTTTTTGATATTGCAGACTTCTTGGTCCTATAAACATTGCATTTTATCCCTCGTGGGAGGCACTGATAGCCTGGCTGTACCCAGCCTTCATGGAGCTGGTAGGAATTTAATGTCTCTGGAACCACCGTGGCTCCGCCGCGCTCGCCCGAGCATGTTATTGGGAACTGAATGGGCAGATAACCACAACGCTTAACAAGGCACTGGAGGGCAGGTACCTTACTAACAAGTGTAGAAAACTTGTAGCTAGGCTGGTCAAAATCATGTTTTGGGATGTACCTGATTGTCAGGGGATTAACTTTCTTCCGATTTACAGAAAGGCACTGATAAGTGCTCTTCCATCTGCTCTAAATTCAGGGATGTTTAAAATAAAGGCAACCCCAGTCATTCTAAAAAGTAAACTGCATTGGAAGAATTCTCTGTATGAACTGATCTTTCTGTTACCTGTGCTTTAGTGCTGTTTCTGAGAGCAAAGATTTTTGGCAGGCACAGTGAAAGGGATAGCACACTTGTGTGGCAGTGCTGAAGGTGCTTTTAGGTTGAAACTACTGGTATTCCTTGAAATGAGAGACTCTTGGGAAATGTGCTTGCAGGCCTAACTAACTGGAGCATGCTGTTCTGGTCTCCTTAGCTCAAGGGCTGTGTTTTCTTGTAGGTCAAAGAACAGGAGGAAGTCTAGTACAAGAGAATTTCTAGCCATCCCAAGAATAGAATGGGTTGGATATTCTCCAGTCAAACCTTTTTTTCTTCTTCTTCTTTTTTTTTTTTTTTTTTTTTTTTTTTTTTTTTTTATCAGAAAATGGTGACTCATCACATCTGGAATGATTTGTGGAACTCTGTCAGTTTAGCAAACTGACAGAGTTCTGTAAGGAAGTTTTCATCATTGCACACTGTTTCCTGGCAGGAGGCTGTAGAGCCACAGTGATTTCTTCAGCACCACAGGCCATCTCTGGGTTTTTATGACTGTCAGGATCTCTCACAGGCATTTGGAGGCCAGAAGCCCAGGAAGCCTATGGTCCACTTGGAGTTTGTCCCACTGTTGTGCAGCAGCTGGGAGATCATGCTGGGAGCCCCTCTCAGGGCTTTCATGCAGACAATGTTGAAATTTCCAGAAATAAACTCCTTTTCTTTTTTTTCTTAATGAAAAAATAGTTGTGTATGTCCATACAAGAAACGTACAGATAATTTGGATGAAAAAGAGAGTCAACACATTTCTTTCTTGAGATGACCTAAAATTAAATTTTAAAGAGACCAAAGCCCACCACAAATCCTTGAACTACAGCATTTAATTCTGCCCAGAACAATCTTGCCTTCGTATTTGTAAGAAAGAGAGGCTGAGACATTGTTTTCTAGTTTTTGATGGTGGTTCATGCAGAAAGCAGGACTTGAATATCCAATTTAAAATCCTGCTCTATGTGAGAACCCTGCTCTGGACACCTTAGCCAATGAGCTGGAATTCTGATTCCTGTATTCCTCATCTGCTGCCTCACTCATGGACTCCTGGGGCCTTGACTCCCTGTTGCTACACTAGGAGCTGGGCATTAAACAAGAGTCTGTCACAGTCTCCAGTTTCAGTGTCATTTTAGCTATTTTGAAACAAAATATTTGGGAATTTCTCACTTCCATAGGAAACTCTTGAAATGTCTGTATTTTTGTTCCAAAGAGGGAAAAAAGAAGTCTAGAATTTCCTACAGAAAAGAAATGCCAGCTCTTAATGTGTTCTCCTCAGGAATATCCTTGCTAGAGGCCACAGCATTGCAGCTTTAGGAGCAAGAGAAGCTGGGTAAAATAGCTGGAGGCAAGTGCCCATTTTGTGTGATGTCATTTTATTTATATCCAGGAGCAGCAGAGTGCTAATAATGCTTTGACAGCCAAAATCACAAAAAGCTCTAGCTCTAATGAGTGTAGGGATGCAGGCTTGCCTGCAAATCATAAGAGGTGTGAGTTTTGGATGCAGTCATCTGTACTGCCAAACCTTACCCACATGTTGTTCTGTTCTCTCACTGGGATTTTTCTCCTGTTACTTCCATTAAGAAATAGCATTGCTCTCAGAAATTGCAGAAAGTGACCCCTGCCACCCCCTCCCTACCATCCTATTGTCACCTTTTCCTTCCAAAAATGGCTTGGAATAGTCAGAGCTTTTTAACAAATCTGTTTATCAGAGAGTGGCTCTAGAGCCCTTCAACAGCAATTATTAGCAGGGGGACATTGATTAGTCAGTCACCCACAGATTCTTTCCTTTCTTGAGCTTGGAAAATGATCATGGTGAGATTAAAATTACATTGAATATGCTGTTTGCTAAAGAACACCCTTTTGACTCCATGGAATAAGAGTTGCCTCTTTCACTGTGCTGTCAAAGCTTGTCCTCTACACTCCCAAATTAGCATGAGTCATTTCTGAGAGCACTGAGTATTTATCTGCTAGTGAGGCTGCAGGTGTTGGGTGTTATTCCCAAAGTCCTCTTCACATTCCATTCCTGCTGTTGTGCTCCCCAGCACTGCCCTTCACTCTGCTTGTTCGGCTGAAACATGCACTCAATTGCTTGCTTGCCCTTTGTTGCAGGGAAGCATTGATCCAGGTCTTTTACAGTAACTTCTGACACCACAGGTGTCTGCATGCTCTTTTTGAAAGCAGCCACACACTTGAAAGGAGAGGTTGTTGTGTGCATTAGACCAGCTGAAACACTGGGAGAACAGAGACAAGTCTTCATGCACGTAAATGTTTCCTCTGGCCTGAAGGAAAAGCATCAGGCAGCTCAAGCTAAATAGCATTGCTCATGGCTAAAAAACCACCACTATTATCATATTGTGATGCTGTTTGTAAAGATGCCAGAGAAACAGAAAATTGAAAGCTGGGGAGGGGTACTTTAAATGTTTAGTGTTCTGCATGGGAAACAATTCCCCAAACTGAAATAATTTTGTTTGGCATTTTTCCTAGATTTGTACTTGCACAAATCTGACTCTAGAGTGAATATACTCACTTAACAGAGTCACAAAAATATTTATCAGCTGGCATATTTAAGATTGCCTGCTTCTCTTTTGCCTTCTTTCAGTCATCAGGACACTCAGTCCTTCAGGGCTTCATTTTCCTTCCAGCCTGAAGGATGGTTCTCAGGTGTTTGCTCACATCCATAATAATGTCTTATGTCTCAAAATATCAGGACCAAGCATGAGACTTTTCAGTTTGTAAATAAGTGCAAAATCTATTAGGTATGCAAGGAAGCAAGAATTCATCATTTAAATAATGGATTAGAAACAGTGGGTACAGAAAGATGCTTGAGACTGTATCCTGAATTAAAAGAGAAAGAGACCATGTCATTTACTCACCAGAATTTTTTTTTTTTTTTTTTAAAGCAAGGAGTGGGCATCAGCACAAGGATGCTACTAATTACATCTTAAACTCATCTGTCTTAAATATCATCCTTTAATCTACATTAATTATCCTTATTCTCTGTAGAGATGGAGGAACAGAGACAGGCAGCTCCTGAAACTCATTCAAGCCAACTCTCTTAAGAGAGAATGAGTAGCCCTGTGTGACTGGTTTGGATTGCCTGTCTTCAAGGTAGCTAAAGCTAGCTGAGATGAGCCCTATTTCCCAAAATGAAACCCTAGATTTTTCTCCATCCCCTCATCCTATTAATTGATATGTTTTTCTCAGAAGCACTAAAGGAAAAAAGAGTAGATATCGAGTCAGTTGGCAGGATCCCCACAGGATGATGCTTCGCTTCTAATCGTATGTATATATTAAAAATTTTTAAAGGTTCTGCTAATATTGTGCAATCTATAAATAGTTCTCCACATTTGGCAGAAATAAAATGTAGAACATTTATCCCTATATTGAAAAGGCCCCTGGAGCTGCAGCAATCACCACTTCTAACAGCTGAAGTGGTGGTGAAGGGGATGTGCTGTAAAGGAGAGCCAGACTCTGTGGCTATGCAATCCCATGTCTGACTTTGATAAAGAAGGAAAAGTGGAGATCATTGTTCTACAAGGAGGTTTGGATGGCTTAATCCTGGAAATCCTACTTGTAAATGCAATGTGGTTGGAGAAATTTATAGCATTATTAAAGCCTAGAGAGCATTCTCTATGCTGATGGAACTCATGGGACACAAGGATTTTTCAGAATCAATCCCTTATTTATTATTCTATTTTGTAAAGAAAATGTTATGAGTAAAAATTCATTTTCAATACCAGTGAAAATGACCAGAACAGTCCACTTTGAGGGTCTTTAAGTTCCTAAAAGCATTTACCACAGTGAGGCCTGGCTGCAAAGTGAGCTGGGGAGCAGTGGCCCTTCAAGCTGACTGGAGATCCCCCATGCAGAGTTCCTGTGTGATCTCTCCAAAGTGGATCTCATTGCCACCTATCCATGGGACTCTGAAAAAATGTTTCCAGTCAACACACGCTTTATTGGAGAGGGGTGCAGTTTCCCAGATTCCATCAGAAGACTGTTTTCTTCAGCCTTAATCAGAACTGATGACTGACTTATTTCAGTACCTGAGTAGAGCCTACTCTGCCATCTCACAGGTATTTAACCACTTTCCAGGAGCCTAAAAATGAACAAAAGTAATTTTGGGTAAACCTTAATCTAGATGTTTTGAAGCAGATGAAATTTTTCTGGGAAAAAAAAAAAAAAAAAAAAGAAAGGTTATTCTACTTTGTCTTTGCATTTCTCTTTTCCTTAGAAAAGTCTGTAACTTCAGCAATTAAACTGAGGCTTTTAAGGATAAATTTACCTAAAGCTACTTCTACAAATAGAAAGTAATTAGACTGTGGCCTTTGCTTCAGACTTTGCCAGGAAGCCACTTTTTACAGTCATCTTCATGCAGGTAAACTGAAAACTGCCATATAGACATGTTCTGCATCTGGATGCAGGGCTTCAACCATTTGTGAGTTTTGGACCAAATGTCATATTCAGTGCTTATCCCATGTCCCTTCATTCACTCTAAGGAATTTGATGTGGGAAGAAATGGAATTGATAGCCAAGACCGCAGGCAACGAATGCAAAGCACATTGATTTAATGTGTACTGATAAAGCAAATGTCTTGGTCCCAAAAATAAGTAGTGTGCTTAAATAGGCTAAAGTCTGCATGGTTCGTTACAAATGATTGCACCTTATACTAGCAAAGCATGAATTGCAGGAATGAGGAATCCAAATTCTGGTAAATAGACACCAATTTTATACTCGGTAATTATGCAGCAACAGAAAAGGAGGAATGTTATACCCTGAGATGTTCAGCACTAGTCCTGCTAAATTTCTAGCACTCTGATCCCACAAAAAAGACAAACTTAGCTGCAAGTCTGTGAGTAGTCACATTGAATTGATTACCTCCATTAGATTTCTTTCAAAAGGATAATCCAACCTAAAATTGCAGCTTTTTTTCTGGATGACACATTGCACCTAAGTGAGGTTCTGTCTCTGGAGGTGCTTAAGGTCTTCCAAAAGAGAAATCACCAAACACAGGTAGTGAATATGCTTCTAGTTCTGGCTCCTCACTTAAATGCCTGGATTTGGGTGGAAATAAAGCAAACTATAGCTTTTTCAGGAGGATATCAAAAGCCAAATGCAGGCATTCAAGAGGCAAATCTCATGGTGTCCAAAGTAGGTGTGGAAAGCACCATGACAGATCATGAGTGTAAGTGACATGCCCTTGAAATTTCTCATCCAGAAACACCATCTGTTTCTGAAGAGGGGAATGGTGCTGGGCAGCAGGGATGCAAAACTACATGGCTGAAAGCAGCAGCTAAGCTGCTGTGTTGACTGAAAGGCATTTGGGAAAGAATGAAATGAGGATGCCTGAGTGTTAAGTGTGAAGTTTTACAATTGCAAGAGGAAGGAAAATAGACTCTGTAAATCTCTCCACTATGATGGAAACACATGTAAGAGGAGGTCAGTTTTCTGGAAGATGGTCACCTGAAACTCATTTTCTTCTTATTTGAACTTTACTTCCCCTTTGCTTCCTGAAATGAGTGAAGTTAATTTCCAAAATGGAAGATGGGGGAAAAAAGTTCTGAAAATCTTATGTCACGTGAGTCTTTTCACTGGTAGATTATTGTTATATAATCAGTATAGGAACAGAGAAAAAAAAAATCAAGTGGGGAAGAAACCCTTGGAAGTATTCTGATTAATCTACTGCTCATAAAAGGCTAGCAAAAAAATTCAGAATTTTTAACTTCAAAATCTTTGTTGGTAGTACCATAAACTGTGTTCTTTTGATTTCAGTCACTTTGGTTAGCGTAGAAACTGAAGAAAAAGAGAGAGGTTTTTTAAAAAACCCTTTGATTTTCCTGTATTTTTGTGCTCTTAGATCTGACTGGCTCCCACTGTAAATTGTGACCTCTCTAAAGTGTATTTTGTTAATGGGCCATGAGAATGAAAATACAGATTTAGCACTCCCTCCTCTGCCTGTGTCTTTTGTTCCCATTCTAGAAGACTGCCATTTCAGAGGGAGCTGAGAGAAGAGCTGTAATAGTGTCATTCCCACCACCTGTGCTAATGGGGGAGGCTCCTTTGCCTGGTCCCACAGTACCTTTCATGCTGAAAGATAAAATGTAAAACTTTTTTATGTGCTTTGCTGTACTCCATGAAACAGTACAAAAGTCCCATATGTTTAGGTTTCAAATAACTGTTTGCTAATACCCAGGGCCCAGCTGCATACAAACCTCTGATGTCTGGGGAGAGTTGGAATATACCAACTTCTGCTGAATTTGCACTTAATGTATCTCTCAGAAAAGCAGTAAGAGGAACATAAATAAATGACATATATGTTCCAGATCAGAAGTTCTCTGTAATTAGGAATATTTCAAATCTTCTTTTTCTATATCAGTTATATAAAGTGGAAAAAATCGTCATAAGCAAAAGGCAAGAGATTTTCTATCTGCATGTGACATCATTTGACATTAGGAGCTATGAGAGCATGACCATTAATTTTTTTCTCAAGTCTTTCATATCTTGTGATTTCTAACTCACTTTTGTATTCTGTGTTTTGAAGTGTGCAGTTCACTGCTTAGGGATTGTTCTCAAACTCTTTAATATAATCCTCATCCATACAATATTGAAGGATCTAACTTAAATCCATGGAAGAGGGGATATTCAAAATTCTATATTTTTGAGAGTATCATTCATCTTCATCTGTCACATCAGTGTTGCTCTGTACTGTAAGACTGTGCATTTGTCTTGTCCATTCTAAGTTGCTTACACATCCTTGAAAAGCCAGAAAAAAAGATCAGAAGCAGTGGGGATTTTGTCATCAACTTAATGGAACCTGGAATTCAGCTTTTAAAAAAAGGAGTCCTACTTTAGGGAAGTCTTTGCTCAGTCACCACAGAAAATTAAGTATACCTTGTAAGAGGCTATGGAAATGATGCTTTCATTAGTTACACAAATGTTGATCAAACTATCTTGATTTAATGGATGACAACTCCATGGATTTAAATGGAGGTGCAGCAAGTTTGACCAGCTGCCAGACAAGAACCAGGTTCATTGTCCTAAAGTCGTCACTTCCACCAAATTTCCAGAGGTTTATTCCCCTGTATCACAGCAGGGTGAATTAAAAGCTATAAGCAGCAGTAAATAACAGAAGAGAATATGATAAAGTGGAGGGAGGGTTAAGGGTAACTTTGCTGTGAGTTGTTTTCCTAATATGCCTTGCTTTACCCTGCAGTTGGTTTGCCAGCCCACAGAATGCCAAGCTTTTGCAGGGCTCTTTCAGGCACATCTCTGTTCCCCAGCCAGAGTGTGCTCGATGCACTGCAGATGTGCAACCTGGCTCCCACGTACTAAGAGGGCACAACTGCATATGGACCTGAAATACTGTTCATAGAGATCTTCAGTGGTCTGGCACCTTTGGGAACACAGTAAATCATCTTATATCCATGCACCACTTGTGTAGGAATTTGCTTCTGAGAAAACTTTTAGTAAGAGAGTTTCAGTTGTAAAATTCATCCCTGATCAGACGTAGGTTGTACAGTGTCTGCTACTTAGAGCAGTGTACTGTGTATCCTGTTTTGCAAATGCAAAAGAACATTTGCATACATTTGGTGTAGTTTAAAAACTGATTTGCAGAACAAAATACAATCCAGTATAATTCAGCTGTAGCAACCTAGTTAATTTTTAGAGCTTAAATACTTATTCCATTTCTTAAAGTGAAAAGGCTTGACTCATTTCACTATGCCTTCTCTTGTGGAGAAATGCTATCATGCATAGGTGATGATGTCTCTTAAGAGCTCTTTTAAATTAATTTATTACTATTTATTGTAGGCACCATAATTATTAGAGCATTTTATTGAGCATTTTTGACTTTTTATTAACTTAAGACGAATTTTCTTCTTGTTTGTGCTGCTGTAGTTCCATTGTTTTTTAGTGTTTCAGATTTTCAGAGGATAATTGAACTTTTATTATATATATAAGTTCATAATGAAGCTAATGTAAAATTTCATTTCCATTTCCCTTATTCCCAAATAAGCTATCATAAGAAAATGCACTTCAGAGAAGTACCATTTGGTCATGGCATATTTTAGTAATTCAAAATCTTGGATTTAAAGTGAAAAATGGTAACTGGAGGTGAGGGGGTTTTTTTTACTATTCCCCAGTATGTCGCAATTCTGCACTGGACACATGTGGGTTTTTAACATTCTAGTCTGGACACCTGCAGCTATTTTCTCTGTTAACAACTTTCAAGGCTCTAAACCCTCAGCAAGCAGAAATGCCTGACTGCAGAGCTGTGTCCTGGCTGCCCAGCTGGGAAAAGCTCTGCTTGACTTTACCATCTGCCTCCCTCCAGCACTTCTAAGAGCCCTGTGCAGTGGGGTGGAGGGCTCTTCTGGGAAGAGTTAGCACAAAATACAAGGAACCTGAAAAGAATGAACTCACTGTGTGTTTGGGGGGGGAGTGTGTGTGCATGAAATTCAAACCAAATGTCTTACAGAAGTGAGGCTGGTTGGCAGAGACACCTCCTGTGTTAAGATTGTAAGCTGAGCATGTTCTGCCAACAGAAAGAGATGAAAAATTAATGTCATGGACCCTGCAGATTTGAAGTCACCTGGGAACTTGGGCATGTGTGAAGCTTCTGACACATAAGCAGCCACACTGAAGTCAGTGCCTGCAATTAAACTTCTTCCTCAACTGGGACCTGGTTATGAATTATTGAGTTAGCTCTAATTCTTGCCACACAGGACTGCTTTTAATTCTAAATTCATTCATTAATGTTTATAAGGTGCACTGAGATCTTCCAATCTGCATGGCACTATTGAAATGTTAAGTGTTGTTACAACTCATGCTTGCAAAAGCAGCTGAAGATGAATTTTCTTTGTGTGGCAGTCGGTAATGGCTCACTTGGAACAGTTACACATTCTATTGGGTAAATAACAGGACTGTTATAAATTGTAGCAGTGTTATGTTTACATAATAGACAGTAACCACTCCAGAGGTACCATAACAGCTTGATAATAGACATTTTGAAAATTATGTAAATACATCTATATGTGAGGAAGCAAAATGGCTGTAGGAGATAGAAAGCTGACAGTTACTAGTAAATACTGCCTGCTTTCAATGTTTTCAGCATTTTAATCTTTTTATGCAAACACATCCATCTGTTAAGCTAACATGATGGCAGAGCAGAAAAGGGGTTGAGTTCCCCAGGCTGCCACTAATGCATACACCAGTGCCATTAGATGAACTCTAGATGGACTAAACAGTGCACTGCTGAGTTTGCAAGTCAGGCAGCACTGCTAAAACTTTTCAGGCATGTTTGTTCCCCAGGACAACTTCCTCCATCTTCTCATCCCCCTTTTGGCTGTGTACCTCCACGTAAGCTTCCTCCCACACTTTAAAAAATGCAGCCACTCCATTTCTGTCAGGCACATTGCCTGTCCTCCAGCTGCTCTGTGCATCAGGGGAAAAGGCTTCCCAGCTTTGTTCTCTGTCTCTGCAGCAGTTACCTGGTACCTTCTCCCTTGTCTTGCCTTAAACTCTAATATTCTGGGTAGTAAAGTTCTGGTAAGGAATGCTCTTCTGAAACCATGCCTGCCATATTCCATAACCACACTGTTAATGGTTGTACTCACCGTGTGCGAGGGCAAATAACGCCGTAGTATCAATGGTAAGAATGAAACCCTTTTCTTGATTGGAACTGTTCTGTGGGTGTTGGCAAAACCCTTTTTCAACAAATTCATTGGAAAAGCATATTTTGATAAAAACCATTCATTTTGGAAATGGAAAAGAGGGACCATATGAAAAAGACATAATTTTAATTTAAAAAAATTATTAGGAAAATTATTATGCAACTTTATTCCCCCAAAATATCTTGTCATAAAATGGTCATATCTATCTGTGTTATTCCATAGCCTTACTGATACATCTACCGTTATGTATTTTATATCAGATATTCCCCATAATTCTTCCACCATTTTAAGAAAAATAACTCTGTATCACTGCTAAAAAAAAATAATTATCTAATAAATTTTTAAGGATTAAGTATTAAGGATAAGCTAAAAACATTCTAAAACTTTTTTTTTTTTTAAATCATAACTATTTTTAGCACCCAAAAATAACAAGCCTAATTGCAGGAAAAAATTGTCAGCAAGGACTTTTGTTAATCCTGTGCTGCAATGGCTGTATGAAGTGCAGGAGAACTGTACTCTTAGGAAGAATCCTACTGGTCTTTCCATATTTATCTGGCTTCTGTTGCTTCATAAGTCTGTACAATTTGGACCATCATGACAGGTTTCCTGTGGGGCAAACCACATGAGGTGCAGAAATCAAGATGCTTTTTTCAAATCTAAGTAGCACTCTGCAGGGACCCAGGCTGCTTTTGTGGCTGCTGAGCTGTACAGGTCACTTGGTGTGTACCAGCCCTTCTGCCAAGCTCATGCTGTGGGGGCACAGCAGAAAATCCTGTCACTACTGGAGGAGTCCTCTGGTCCTCCTTGCCCTGACTGTCACAGAGAGTGGGATTCCTCCCATTGGGTCATCTGGGGTGACACTTGAGGAGTAAGAAATCTGGTGGAGCTGGAGTAAGGCACTTTGGAGGTGTAGCCCATTGACAAACTGGTATAAGTGTGTCCATTTTAAATTTTTTTAGCGGTAAAAAATGGAAACATTTTCTTAGGGAGATTGTGCTGGGAAAATGCTTTACTCTACCAGAGCCCTTAGATATCCAGTTTATTCATTAGACATCTCCCTCAATCAGAGGATGAACCTGGACTGCAATTTTAATGCACTCTTGCAGCTCAGTCTCAGGGTGTGCCCCTTGCTCCCTCCCCTCTGCCGTGAAGCTCTCAACACTCTTCCACTGCATATAGAAGCCAGAAAAGCTCTGGAACAAAAAGGTCTGGGTGTGAGCCCAGTGTCAAAGCTGAGAAAGTGGAGCAGCTTTGAAAATTATATGGCTTTCCATGTTCCTAATAAGGATTATTCAGATTTAGACTAAAACTTACTGTAGGGATTTGATTTGCTTTTTAACTTATTGTCCTTCAATAGTGTCTACGAGCTAAAAAAATTTCCACTATTACCTAAGCCACTTGACTGTTTTATAATCTGAGATAATACTTTGATCCAGATTTATTCATGATTTTTATAAATATTTTACTTCCTTGAGAATTCTGTTAGCAATTTACAAGCAATATCCCAGCATTAGAGTACGTGGCAGCTCTAGAGGTTTACAGTCAATAAGATGAAGCCCAGTGGAGGTGGGAGTATGGATTTCATTCTTATCTGTGCCTACAGAAACTGGGTTGAGAGGAGGACATGCTCATAAGATTGATTTTCTCTTCCTGTAAATACAATGGAGGGATGAGTCTTTACAACTACAGAGAAACACACCCTGCCATAACAGGATCCCCACCCTGTCTCTGCTCAGTCCTTTCAATAAAAGCCCCATGCTGTGGGCAACACAGATTAGTTTTAGATTAAATAAATTAGAAAGGTTAAGGGGATGTGTGTGTCCTCTGATTTACAATGCTGTCCATTCTGGTTTTCTAGGAAAATGCCTAGGACCCACATCTCATCTTATCCCAACAATTGCTAAAATCTCTGTGTCTCATTCAGTCCAGCTGTGGGACTGGGACAGTTTCACTTTTCATTTTGAATGTTCCTATCTCTTCTCAGAAACATGATTTTAACTGAAATATGGTGTTTACGGTATATCCTTTTCTCATTTATTTTGCAACATCAACTGTCATTTTAAAAAAGGCATTTACAGGAAATTTTAGGGGAAAAGGCAAAAGTACAAGAATTTCCATCAGCAAGATACTCTCTGGGAAAGTGAGAGACACAAAGGCTAAAAAGGAAAAGAGATATTACCAAGAAAACCTAGATGACAGGGGCTGACATCATTCTTTCTAAAGTCAAAATGTCATGGCAGTAGAAAAGAATGATATGTGTAGCATGATACTTTAACTGGGCTGATTTAAGGTTGACTCACAAGAGTTGCACTGAAACAACCCCAGTGACAGATAAATTTTAACCAAGATATAGGTCTTTTTCTTTCCCTCTTTATTCTTATGACTTATCATTAGCCTAAAGAGTGAATTTTGCTTGCTTTTTCCTGTTCAAGTGGTAAGAGAAACTGGATAGGAGAAAAAAAAATCTAATCTGTAGAACAGGCTAAGTTCTTAAAATTTAGGTTTTGGACAACATATTTGGGAGTGCTAATTGGGGGACAAACTGTTGAAGTTTTTTCCTTGCGAGTCCTTTAAGGTCCAGTCCAGCAGCTCCAAAAAGGTTGTTCTGAAGATCAATTTCTCATAACCAGAAAGTCTCAATATCCAGTGAGGAGTGGGATTGGCTCATGCACATTGCTTAAATGCTTCATCTGAATAACAATAAAAAAAATATTTCTCTTTGCTCTTTTCCTAATATCCTTTGTGTGATGATGACCTGATTGCAGCCCAAATTTGGCTTGTAGCATTTTTAGTTGGGAGTTTCAAACTGCCTAGGCAAGTCTGATATTTCTTGCTACTGCAGTGCAGGGTTAACTGGGAATCATAACTATTTTTATTAGCTTAAAAAATCTGGTCTTTTATTTTTCCATCTGTTATTAATTTCTTTTAAGAGATTTCATTTTTTGAGGTGTGAAAAAGGCAAACAGATTTTATTGGCTTTTTTTTTTTCCCCTGCAAAACCTGATTAAAAAATATATTTCTGCATTGAATACACTCAGCCTTTGACACTGTGGGTGTGGAACTCTTCTGAATCATGATGTGACATGAGATAGATTTAGTACATAATTCACATTTTAGTAGGGAATATATTTTTCTTTACAAACTGTAGCTTCTTCTTATAATTTTGGTGACAGCATTTGTCTTCAAAAAATGTATTAATATATGTATATAATTCTACTGTGCTAGGAAATGTGCTAGGTGCTTTATTCTATCTATTCTAAGGTACTGATGTCTGCATTGTAAAATCTAAAAAGAAAGTAAGTTAGCCATTGTGACACAGAGGAGGCAGATGAAAAACTAAGTACTTTCTTCTCTGCCAACCTGTACCAAGGCAGCAGGACTGGTGTGCTGTGAGATGGGTAGGACCCTGTGGTGGTGCTGCTTAGTTCCTCAGGTGTCACCATCTCTCATTCCCTTTGCTTCTTTCTGTGTTGAGCACATCAGTTTTAAGTTTGGATATTTTGTCGTCTTCCTTTGAATTTTTAGAGGCATTTAAGTAAGTGCCTTTTGAAGAAGCTCTTTGGCCTGGCTGCAGGAATTGTTCCTTAGAGGAAGACAGCCAGTAAAATACTCTAGAAACAAAAGAAGAAAATGAGAAAACCAGCCCTGATGGGAATGATTTGCAATCTCGGTGAGATTAGCAAAAGGAATAAAAGCCAAGTCCACAAAAGGAGAAATGAGATACTGATCTCTCTGAAAGAGACACTGTCCCAGAATTTAGGTCAGTTCAATTGAGCAGCAATAAATAAACAAAAGCCAACAGAGCTTACAATATTTGGGATCACAAAAAGCTTAAAACCATTCTGAAAGTCATATTAATACTATGACAATAGGAAAAATATCAAAACTTTTGAGTAAGCTGCAGCACACCTCTTAAAAAATTGCCTTGCATCCTCCTGAAGATCCAACATGAATATACATTATGAGATTTCCTTAGCACTAGCTGACCATATCTTGGTATTTTGCAAAGTACTTTTCATGCTGTGCCTTGTTTCTGTTGGATTATTTCAAGTAGTCAATGCCTGTATCTGCTCACCATCCTCATCCCTTCCTGAGAAATTTGTCCTCCAAATCCACACACTCAGGTCTGTTCTTGCAAGGTGGTTTGGAATCTTTCACCAGTATTTTTTTTTATTTCCTTTTTTCAAAATTACAGTTTCTAAGGATAATGTGTCATTTAAGACAAAAATTGAATTGGAGAATGTGTTTCAGTTCCAGGAACTTGTGGTCCAAGTGTTAGAATAACATTGTTTCAGGCTAGGTTTCAGTAACCCCCTATAGAAAAAGATCACTGGTTTATCCATGTTTAAGGCATGGCATCAGTTTTGTTGTCCTGATCTGTTAAGGTCATGGCATAGGAATAACAGGGAACACACTTTGGGCCTCTTTGGGTAAACTGTAAACATGAATGAATCATATATTAACAAAATGCAGTCATCATCCTTAAGCAGTATTTGGTGCAACACCATGATGGATATTTCTGAACTACCTTGTTCTGTTTCAGATCTGGGCCCTCTTTGCTGCTGTTATGCAGCAGGCATATGACAAATTCAGGTTTTTTAGATTTTGCCAAGGTCCACGTTTGCTATGATCCAGATCAGATTTCAGTCCACACTAATAATCACTGCCCACTGATTACTGCTGCAGCCAGCTCTTGAAGAGTTCTAGCAGTTTGCCCAGTCCCTATTCATAATCATGTAGGCAAATGCTCCTTAGTTCTGTAAAAATAAAACAGATCCCCACTTTACAATCAGCACATCCATTTTATGCTTTAAGAACAGATTGTTCAGTGCAGCAAAGTGCCATTCATCATGGAGACATTTCCCACACTACAAGCCAGGATCTTTTAATTAGACTCCAGGGATTGTTGCTCCCTGGGCTGCATTTCTAGCTCAAGGGTACGGTGGAGAGAAGTTCATCCTGAGAAACCTGTGTGGCACCTCATGTCCACTGGCAGATCTGAAAGCCAAAATCTGCAGTCTTTGAGTCAACTCTTACTTCTCTGTTGCCTGCATGCTTGAGTTAGCTCAAAGAGAGTTACAACATAAGGCATAAAGGGACTCAAAATCCAGCTTTTTCTGGTTGAGTTGGAAAGGACTTTAGAGAACATCTGGTTCCAAGCTGCCTGCCATGGGTAGGGAAAGCTCTTCCATGTAGTGGGGGAGAAAAAAACAGAAATGCTTAAAGACAAATTAAACATTATTTGCTGTGTGAAGCAGTTCTATCATATCCTAAAATATAACATGGATAAGAATTCAAAACATGGAGTTCTTTTATGTTCAGGATGAAGCTCTTACTGCTATCCAGTAGCTGGAATTGCTGTGAATCCGTGTTGGAAGTGGGTTCAGATTATTTAAAAATGACAAGGAGAAGATAAAAAACAATAAAATACAAGGTTTGGAAATCGTTTTCCTGAAGGATAAACATACCTTTTAGGGTATTCATGACCCAGTGTTAATTGTACTGCTCTGATAAATGACCTTTTTTTTGCTGCTTCAGAATCAGAGAGCCACTTTCCAGAGTGAATGGAGCTGGGTGAATCACATGGTCTATGGCAAGCTCTGGAGTGCTTAGCAAATGAAGTCATCCAGACAGGATTAAACACAGTTATGTCTCCGTAGCAGAGCCTTGTTTATGGAAAATGAGTTTGGGTGATTGGCTTAGCCTAAGCACATACTGTTCCTTTTTACCTAGGCACATAAGATTTTCTTATGTCCCAGGCAGAAAATGTTCCTGAGTTTGGTTCTCAGAGATGGAGCTCGGAGGAAGGAGGCTGGTCTATCTGCTCCTCTGATTTCCCATAGGCTTGGCAAGCTGCTCAATATATACAGCAGCCTGTGTTACCTTTTTTTTCCTAATGAAATCCTACACTTTTTGAGGTCCCTGTGTCTTTTCCAGATGAAGCCGCCAAGAAACACATGAAGAATATATCAGCTGCAATTAGAAAATGGTGGTTTAAAATTACGTTGGTATTTTAAAGCAAAAAATATTCCTATTCATATGCATCTAAAATGCAAAAATGCACCAGCTGTGAGGTTTTTCCTTTACTTCAGCTTATGAAAAACTCCGGGGGTTCAGGAAATTTAGAACACAAGAATGGTTTATTTTTATACCTATTTCCCTTGTCATTTCCTTTTCCCATTCCAGTCCCTCTGAGAGGAACCAATTAACTTGAGACATTTTCCACATTCATTAGTATCTTCATTAAAAAAAAAAAAAAAAAAAAGAGGAAGAATTGTTTCAAGACTGGTATGTTATGCCCAGTAAACTGTGATAACATTGCCTGTCAGAGTGTAGTGAATAGCAAAACTGTTATAGATATAAAATCTGTGAATTAATAAAACTGTTTCATTTTGCATCTGCACCTGCATCAAAATGGAACAGATACCACTACAAAACAGCAGGTTAATAAATAAAATGTAGTTCAAGAAAGCAGGGTACTGGCCATAAATTAAAAGGTGATTGTCAATGATACTGGATTTAGTTGCTGTAAAAGAACCTGATTAGTACATTTCAGTAGAAAACCAAGGTGTTGTGACTCCAGCAAAAGGCTTTAACACTATCCAGCAAATAAAGAGTCACCAAAATGTCACCTGGGCTACATGCCACAATCAGAGAGATGGGGATGCCCCATATGGATGCTTCCTGGGGAGTCCTGGACCCACAGTGCCCCTGCTGCTGGTACTGGTGCATGTTTACTCTTCTCCCTGTCTCTCCTCTCTTTTCTCCTGGCATTTAGCAATGCCACAGCCACCCAGCCATGATCACAACCAGAAGCACAGGCGGGTGATGGGGAGAAGAGCAATACATGGAGGGGCAGGGAGAGCTGGTCCCTTAATGTGTGTGGGCTTCTCACTTGATCTGGCTGGTTGGGGACATTGCTCTTATCCCAGAAGGCTTCTTATATGTCTGCTTTGATTTGAGCCTGATGCTTTGTTCCCTTGCTTCTTGGCCTCAACAGAAAAACAAGAGGTTAGTAATAGTGTAGGAGAGAATTGCTTTTGCTGGTACATATCATTCCCTGCTGTTTCTCACTGTATTTCTATGGCCATACCATTCCTTTTTGCATAGCAGCACATCATTGCATACCACATTTTTGCTATTGTTGTTTCTAGGGGATACACTTGTAGGTCCTTTTCTGCTGCTCTTTTTTTATTTTTATTACTGAGGGAGCTGGAATTGGCTCAAGCTGCCCACCCAAAATTGCATATAATATTCAGAAGTCCTCAGATTTCATAAGACCAAGGTAGATGGTTCTTACAACCACATTGCTTCTTTGCTATGGAGGCATGAAGTCCAGTGCAGATTTTTCTCATCCTTCAAAAATCAGTTGTTGTAGGGTCAACATTAAGCACTGAACAATAGTATATCTTGGAGCAACTCCAACAAATTTTCATTTTAGGATTAGGAATTCCTGTGTATCAGAAACACTTCACGCTACTCTCCATACTCTTTGCTTTTTGCCATGCTGAGCAAGTAGTCATGAAGTTATCAGTTCTCACTAGCAACCCTTCTCTGACCCATTTGCCACAAAGGACTCCACAGTCTCTTGCAGTGACAGTTGCCCAGCACAAACACGTCTGACACTATTTTTTGGTGAAATTCCAGCAACTTGCTCTGTAATTCCTAGCTGAATCTTTGTTCCTATTATTAGGGTTTTAAAGTTGCCAAGCACAGCCAGCATTTAAGACCTAGGTTTTGTGGCTAAAGTCAAGTCTGAAAGCAACTAGGGTCTAGTTGCTGCTTGAATGAAATGACTGGATCTTTGAAGCTCCATCCCAATTATTAAAATGAGGGAGAGAGAAAAGACAGAAGGAAAATTTAAGCATTTCCAATGAAGCAAAATTGTCAACCCCAAAATAAAATGAAGGAACTTTTCATAATTTTCAATCTGACCTCCCCAAACCTGTGCTAAGATTAGAGAGGCTTTTTGGCTAGAAGTCCTTAGTTCCCAAGCTTCTGTGTTTTCAAGACCACTCCAAAAACTCAGTGTGCTGCTATGTGAAGGATTAAAGTTTTCCTGACTGAATTATCAAGGTTACAGCTGTATTCAGCAACTGCTTGCAACTTATTGTTTTTCTGGAGAAAAAAGACCCTCAGTTTTAGGGAAAGGGCTTGCATATGCATGGTAGTCTGTAGGTTCAGATAGAGAAAAGAGATTTCTAAATGCTAAATTTAGTATGGGAAATATAATAACTGTGTTCTTGATAAACACAATATGGCATCACAAACAGCCCTGAATATAACCTCCACCTCTTGCTCACATTTGCTGCTGTAATTTAATATCCATTATCATGTTGCTTTATAGGTTTCATTACACATAGAAGATAAACCTGAGCCAAGTATCTCAAGCATCTTTCAGAGTATGCAAGCACAATACCTTATAATAGAAAGTATTTCAGCTTCAGAGTACTGAAAAATTCTCATGTTTAAGAATGATGTATATAGGACAGTTCACCTCAGAAATTATGTTTAGCTCTTTAAAACAACACTTTTTTGATTTTAATCAGCTTAATTCTTCAGTCTCTTGTACTTAAAATACAGGAAACGAGAATTAGACAATGGATAAAAGGGCTCATAATAACTAAAACAAAATTTCCTCCCATGAAGCTGGAGATCTGAACCTTGCAGGAATATCAAATGCTGCATATATTTTCTGCACAGTAAATATTTTTAAGTTCCATAAAAGCTTTTAAAAATAAATACCTTAGAGCACCATTCCTCCTGAAAATATTTTAACAGACATAATTTTGGTTTTGGTTTCCATATTGTTGAAAAGAAGAAATTCTGATGTAGTGGAAATCAGAAAACAAAGCAAATGCTGCAGCATTCCTGTAGAAAAATAAATAAACAAACAAAAACCACTGTGACAAAGATGTACTGAGCTATCAGATTGTAATAGCAGTGAAGGGAATCACAGACACCACACTAGAAAATGGAAACTACATATAAAGCCAAGTCAATCTCACTACAGAAAATTAAAATATAACAAAAGCATGCACATGCATTCTGTTGTCTTTACTTGTCTCTGCCACACATCTGTGAATTTCAGTTGTTGATTAAGGATATGGGAGGTTTTTACATTTTCATGTGTCTGCTACTGGCTTGAGGATATGAACTGTCTCCTTGACAGCCTACTGCAGATGAGAGATGGAAGCTTGCAAAAGCAAATGCTAAGTGTCCTCAAGCCAAGCTTAGAGCTGTGCATTTCAGTGTTTTCTGGGGAGCTGGTTCTGCAGTTCTCAGCCTGCTCTAGTCATTAGGGGTTCATCTGCCTTTTCCACAGGTTAGGATGGAGTGATAGAGCCAGAGCATGTTACATGATGAAAAGTTGGATAATAAAAATATTTGTGAATGTTTTCTAAACTGTTGAATAACAGCTGGGACTGTTCTAATGGCACAGGTGCCTTTGCAGTGGAAAGGTCAGCAAAAGTTTTATCCACTGATTAGTGAGAGAGTAGCTGCAGCTAAGTTTTGTGCTGTTGTCTAATGAATTATGATTTCAGTGATATGATCATTGATACAGCTCCTACTGAAGTCAACAAGAATTGTTCCATTGATATTCAAGAGAAGTTGGATATAAATAGACCTACAAAGTCAGTAGTCTTTGGGAAACACTTATTTGGCTTCAGATAGAGAAAAATGCAGCCCAATAAGGCTGTAAATATTTCAGGATGGAGTTATATACTTCTGCTGGCACAGCAGACAGTTTCTTTTTATCTGGACATAAAGAGCACTTCAGACAGCTTCTTGATTTTAGCTGGTTACCACAGTTGTAAAGTTCACAAAATACTGCATTACAAGTGGCAGATGTATTCCTCACTGCTGTGGGTCAACAGTGGGAAAGTTTTGAGAGAGCTTGAAAGAACTTGCTGTTTGCCACCTTGATGGATATTCATTGATTTGCTGCATATTCTTGGGGGTTAATTGCAACTTTAGATGTAAGCATTTTGACACATCCATGGATCAGCAAAAACTCTGACATAGCCTTTCCTTGGAGTTATTGCAGGACTGAACTTGCATGGTGTGGATGATTGAGTCAGAGAGGCTGAGCCTCCTCCTTGTGCCTAAGATGATCCTTTAGAGAGCCATTTTCCATGTTTGCTGAAGTTCCCTGAAGAGATTAAATTTATGGACTAAGGCTACGACTAGGACTAGTGAAAGGGGGATAGAAGAACCTCACAGACCTTCACATAGAGACAATTCCTGTGGGATTCAAGTTCTCCAGCACAAGAACGTGTTAGGAGTGGGCCAAGAATAAACACGTGAACAGATCTCTGAAATCCTCAAAGAGACCAGAGGGAATTTAAGCAAATGGACACTGAGCTACCTACATCTGAAAATAAACACACTGTATGGGGAAATGGAAGTATGTGCATAGTGGGGATGGAAGGAAATTCAGTTCCCCCATTAGAAGATCTGGCAATACATCTTGCACTGGCCAGTGTTAATGAAGCAGACTGTATTTTCACCACTACCTGATAACTCTGGCTGTGCCAGTGTGTATATGTGCATGCTAAGTCTGTGTGTGTGTGAAAAAGGACATTTTTTCTCCTCTCTGAACCTTCTCTTCCCTTCAGTGGACAAATCTGGCAAGAGGTTACTGTCTTTACCTCTGCTTCTGCATGACCCCTCCTGAGAACAAACACTGTACATGAAAGCTTTGCCCTGAAAATTGTTATAGCTCCACTAAAAATACTGTACACGCACTTAAAAAAGATGTCTTATCAGAAAACAATTATGTGGAAGCCCTTTTAGAGTAAATTACTGTAGGAAAACCATATCCTTCCTCTCCTCACACAACATCAACACATACCATTATTACGCATGTGTTCCTGTCAGGAGTCCAACCATGTATACTGCTACATATTGAAATGTCTGTGCATTAGACAGTTCCATACTTTGAGCAGCTTCAGAAACTGCAAGCAGATTTTAAGCACATTCTGTGCTTCATCCTTATGGCCCAGTTCCTGTTATCCATCAAGCCTGTTTTAAAATAGGACGCGTTTTTGGTGCTGCAAAGTCAACAGTGCTGGAAAGTTGGCAGGTAGACTTGTTTAAACAACATTCCCAAGTAGTCTCCTGGCAGGTGTTTCCAGAGTACTTTGAGCACAATTCTTTGGATGGGAGATCTGCCAAAGTACATAGCAACAGGGAAAGAAGTGTTTTCCTTTTGCCACAGTTGGGACAGTGCAGTGTTTCAGATGCTGCACTGTGCATCCATTTCGGGAGCTTATTTTGGCAGCGAGTCAGAACCTATACAATGGCAAATCACACAGCATCTTCCTGCCTGTTCAATGCAAGTGGGTTCCAGAATACTGACTGGTAGGTTATCTTCTTGGCAATGGGCCAGCCTCTGATATGCCTCCTGCACCAACCTAGTCTGCTGTACAGAAACCTTTCACCTTGGAGCTGCTTTGCACAGACTGTCACACTGCAAGGGCTTGTGCAAGTTCAGAGCAAATGTTCATCTCATAGCTGGCTGAAAGTACAAAATGGGAAGGGTGGATGGGGCAGGAAGGGATCAGAGCAGCCTTTTCTACCTGGCACTGGTTTCAGTTACAGCCAAACCTAGATTTGCTTAATTGAAACCTGTCCTTTGGATTTGAAAAACGCACGACTGGTTTTATAATCCTTCTGGCAGCCTGTCCACGTCTCAGTATGTATCCTGGACCTAAAATTACCCTCTATAATATCCCTAGAAATAGTCTCATAAATATGTGTACTCTTACCTACATACAAATACCCTCTGACCTAAAATAGAAACAGGTATGTGGAAGAGTAAACAGACATCAAAAGCTAAAGGAAACATTAACTGAGGGATATGCTGGTTTGAAATTTAACCTTTAATGCCATGCTGAAATAAACCCTGTTCAAAGGCATGATCACAGCATGTTTGGTTATTAAGCAAGTTCTTAGTAATCTAATATCAGAGCTGCAGCTACAGATGACCTGCACTCATGCAGCCTTGGCATAGGCTATGGAATGTGCTCTATAGCACAAAACTTTTCCAAAGCAAGGGATTTAATCTAAAATCCAATTCTAGTTCTTAGTTGTAAAGGAAAAAAAAAAAAAAAAACCTGGGTCAAACCAAAACACTTGTATTTTCCTGGATATGTAGACAGCCTTATGAAAAAGTTTCAGATGTCACCTCTTCCAATCACTTGGGAACCTTTCACCATTGTGTCAGCATCCATGCTGCCAGTTATTTCACTTGAGCTGCAGCTGGTTGTGTGGCAGCACTCCATACTGCCTCTGTACCCCACCTTTACTCTTCCTCATACTCACTCACCCCACTGGCTATACAGTGAGCTAACAACACCTTCACCAGGGCAGAAACCTGTAGTACTCTGCAAGCTGCAAATGACAACATTGTGAGGTAAATTCTGCAGGAAGACAAGCAGAGTGGGCGGTAATATTTTTTCTGTTTCATTTTGTAAAAATCTTCATTTCTCTATTGAAATTTTTTGGCACAGAATTTTCAGGTTCTTTGAGCAGTCTGCCATCAAATCCAGCTGGCCTGACTACAAAATACATGGACTGGCAAGAACCTTCCTTTGTCCTCTGTAAGTGCCAACCTTCCTGTTTCACTAAACCTGTCCTATTTCCCACCCAAAATCCACCTTGGCCTGAGCTAGATGCAGGCTCTTCTCTAGGGGCTTGGCTTCTCCAGTGATTTGTGACTCCTCCTGTCTTCAAAGTTAACTTCAAACCCTCCTAATATTTTATATGTGACTGCTTCCATTACTTTTCTTAGTCTTTCATGTTAAATAAAAGGGGGATCTTGTTTTTTATATGGTATCTTATATAAGTTAAAGAGCTTATACACCCTCCTTGTGTGGGTGTAGAGGGTGGATGAGCAGGAGAGCACAAGGACACAGCTAAACACTGCATGGTCACATGGCAGATCTGAGCAGCCCTGCCCTTATTGCACTGTGACATTATGAGCATTGCAGCAAATGGAAGTTTTCAGCAGAACTCGTGATGAAAACCATCCAAAGCAAAGCACAAGGGATCACTTCAAGGAACCCCAGAAATATAGTTAAATACTATATTTCTGGGGAGAATCTGCAGTATCTTCTTTCTAATAAGTCCTTAATAAAGTGTTTTCCATTGCTTTGTGTAATAACTGTTTTAATTAATGAAACAAAGAAACAGGTGACAAAGAAAATGTGCAATGGATCCAGGGGAATCAGTTATTCTATGCCTAGATTTGGTGTCTGACCTACAAAACTACTACTCAGTGGTACACATTGATACTAGAGTAATACTGAGACATGTCCTTTTCTCTTGTTTTTTAGAATAACCTAGTTATCAATCATTTAACATTCTCAGATGTTGACATTTACTCTGATGTTGGCTCTTTCCCCAGGGACAAAGAGTAATCCAAGAAAATAAATACCAATGCTTTAAATCTGGGTGAAGCAAAATTTGAGTGGCTATTTCCAGAAATGTTTATAGTACTTACCAGTCTATGTTGCTCAAATAAAAAATAGAGTGAATAATACTAGTATGGTTTGTAAAAGAAAACAAAAAAAAAAAAAAAAAAAAAGCTATATTCTGGGATGTTATTGGAATCTTAAGTATTTCCAGGTGTTGTGCATGGCTTACAATAGTAAGGATAGAAATTTTCCCAGCCTCTTTTTCCTTTTCGTTTTGACTTTTTCTAATGTTGTGAAGGATACTAAACTCACAAGCCTGCAGAATATTAATTTGTCTTGATGCAGATTATGTATGCTCCTGATGATTGAGCTTTTCCATTCTGATCTATGATCATATTTCTTTTGTGACTTCATTCCTTTATGTTGGAGCTGTCTATCTTCTCCAGATAATGGAGCAAGACCATCAACATTTTCTAACAAAAACAAAACAAAACAAAACCTTGGTCCATTCAAGTTGCATAAACCACCACAGATTTGTGCATAAACCTCATAAATTTGAACACAACCACTTGCAGTGATGATGTAGTGATGAGAAGTAGGACAGATGTAGACTAGTGACCTAAAAACCTCAGTTTTACTTTAGAAATCTTTGGATTCCTCAACTAGAAGTTGGATTTGTTGCATCTAACTGATTGTCAGGCTGATAGACATGCCTGTTCAAGGGAAGAAGGAAATTTTAGTTCCTTAACAATTGCTACTGGGCATATATTTTCAAACAGCTTGCCTTAAATTTCTGGGGTTTGCTGATAATTATTACTTTTAGCTAGGAAATTCTCCTGTTGGGGAAGGTGTTCTGTGCCTGTCACTTTTTAAAGGAAAACATTAAACCTATGTGATCTCAGAGATCTGCATCAGTCAAACAGGCTCTTTGAAATGGAACTTTGGAAAAAAACAGAAATTTTCAGAGCTTTTTTAAAACTTAGGGAACATTGTCTGCCATTCTCACCAGTAACTTTTGAAAGAGGAATCCTGGATGTTCTGGATGTTCCTGGATGTTTTACTTCCCTTCCAGTTCTGGATATAATTTTACTCGAATTCTGGCATAGCTTTCTCTAGTGTGGGCAAAGATCTTGCAACCAAAATAGAATTTCTGTGAGTGTGGTTGCAAAATGCTTTCTCTACAGAACCTGACAAAGGAAATACAGAAGAATGTGCTGAGTTATCAGTGTGGGGGGTTTTGCAAAGCTTATTAATGCCTGTAACTCTCTTTGAATGGTCACTTCTGAAATTTGTGGGAGTTTATCTGTACCAATGCCAAAATACCAACTAAGATTCAGTATTAAATCAACTTTTCACAATGCAAAGAAATCACATATTTTCCTCTGTTGGGTGAAAGGTGCATAACAGTAATTCAGTGGAGATTTTCCTGCAGAAAATAGAAAGCACTAGGAACAAAATGTTTTCTAAGACTAGCTGAATGGTTACCAGGCTGTTGATTTGGAGCCAGCTTTCAGATCCTTGTTTGTTGGGACCCGTATCCAGGCACAGCTGCTAAATCAGCTTACCAGCACACCTCTGTGGAACAGATCCTCCATCTCAGCAGCATGTGCTAAATGGCATTAACTGCCAGAGACCAAAGTATCAGTTCTGACACATCCCATTTCCCTTACTCACCTCAATAATTGAAATATGTCCAACGCCCTACCCTTTGGATCTTGTGACCAATTAATAAAGTGGATAGAGAATGTTAGCTGGCTAATTAGTTTGTTCCATTGCACGGAAGACAGTTTAGGAAATCCCAGCCCACATAAGAGAGGAACATGGAATAAAAAAATTTAATATAGGAAGAACAAGGAAGAAGTAGCACATTAGAATTGCCTGTTGGAAGGCAACTCACTTTCTAGCAAGACATGAGGACAAGGATAGAAAGGCAAAAAAGATGCCAGATTCTTTGGAAGGGTGCTGCTGCCAGGACTCTTGGGGAAGGAATCTCAGTGGAGGCTCTCAGAGAAGAGCATGGATGTAACATAGGCTCTTTTCTTATTTTCCCCTGAGCTTTGTCAATATGACATCTCATTTTAACAGCTATTGTGTATGTGTTCTGTTCTGTGATACCACCCAGTTCTAACTATTCCAGGCCTGTTTTAAAAATAACTGGTAGAATTCAAGGATTTGTTTTCTGATTAAAAATCTGAGATTATCTTCAGACTTCAATATGCAAGTAGGAATGGTCATAATTTAAGTGACCATTCCTTCATAACAATATACCAGAGACAACCAAATAATTTTCAACATTTTGTTTAAGAAATATAATAGGAATAGCAATTCAACCTTTCCTTTTTATTTTTTTCACCCACTGTTAGTTCTGTGTTAATGCTCAGCTTCTAACTTGCTGAACAAAAGTAGTGACTCTATTTCCAATATATCATTCTGCTCTACATTTTTTTTTTTCAGGAATATTGCAGCAAATAAATTCACTAATAGTATTCTTAGAAACTATGAATTTTAAATGCCCATTATGGTTTATCCACAGAAAATAAATTTTCAACTCATAAAACTTAATTTTTAGACAAGATGATCTCCATCATATTTCAGCATCTTAAATAATTCCATCTCAGCTCAAAATTAACGCCATGCAACTGAGTCATTATAACAGACTACTGCCATGCTTTTAAACCACTACCAAGCAGAGTCAAATTAGTTGTTGCAAATAACCTCTAGTTGTTATTCTGCCACAGGACAGGACAAATACTCTGTGGTGAATGAACCAAACCAGACTAACCCTCATCCTTAGAATTTTAATTATTGAATATTCTTATCCAACTGTCTATAAAAGACGCAGTCACCAAACTTTGAAAAACATATGCATTGAAAGAAAACTGGGAGGTGCTCACTATTTATTTCCAAAGTTTTCATTTCATTGAAGTACACGATTTGTTGCAAAATATTTACCAGTTCCATTAATGACAGAAAGAGAGAGAAAAAAAAGTCATACACCAGCTTCAAAATAGAAAAAGGAGGTAGTGTTGACTGTCTTAGACTGAAGGATAAAGAAGACATTTCTCCTTCAGAGCAGGCTTCAACTGGCGCAGGAAACCATGTACAATGGAATTCATGTCACAACACTTCAGTCATCTGGAAAGTAGATGTTTAATTTAGCAGCTGCCTCAGTATGCTCTGTAGCCAGGGGCAAGCAGGCATCTCCTGAAATGCCTCATCCACCTCAGATGGGTTGAATACTGCTTCCCACTGATTCCAGAGGAGGGATCAGTAGCCAGCCCGATGGCTCAGACAGCTGCCCTTCAGCAGGTTAATGTCAAGTGAGATGAATCCTCCTTAGGGAAAGGCTAGAATTACAGGTCAAAGTTTATTGTGTGCACGTTTTGTATTTTGTCACAAGGGCCTCTGGCTGGTGAGGGACAAATGTATCCATGACGTGGTTGTCCTGCTCCTGGAGTGGTTCTTGCTCTGTGGAACACACCAGCCCTGGGGCTGGCAGCACTGGGAAAGAGCAGCTCAAGGAACAATGGGCTCGCAGCTGAGCTGTGCACAAATGAGGAAAGGAAGCCATTTGTCATCTCTAGGCCTTAATGGAGAGCCACTTCCTATTAATTAGAGAAACACAGAAAGTGGGGGGGAAAAAAAAAAAAAGAAAACAAGAAACTTACGTAATATGATCTCAGAGCTGGCTGATTTGCTAATGTAAAACACAGGGTGGAAAAGAAAAAAGGCTGATAATGTGGAACAGTAGGGCATGACTGCTGATCTCATAGAAAAAACATGCGGAAAATACTATTCAAAACACTGACAAAATTACTTCATGTGAAAGGCAGACCTCTTCCAGTGGGCAGAATGTTCCAAAGGAACCTGCATGTGTCTGCATGTGTGCTTTTCCCATTAGCAGGCATGCAGAAGGCTTGGGCATGGCAGAGTCAAAGGGGCAGCCTTTGGTTCACACGGTGTGTGCCTCTTTGTCCTCGATTAGGGCACTGCTAGATTATATCTGAGACTTTTCCTGCTTCAGGCACCCCCCCTTGTAAGGCCAGGAGAATTTTCTTAGGTTTCAACATTTTGGGGAGCAAAAGAAAGTTCCTTACCAGATGCAGTCATTCACCTCTAACTCCCGAGACTCAAATGGTTGGAAAAGCAGAATTAACAGCAGGATGTGCCCAGCCCCTGCTTTTTTAAACTAGAATCTGGACTGTCGGCAAATGACCCAAGACACTCCCTACTATGCTCATTTAGACATGTAACATGTACACTTTTTATTATTTTGTAAGTTGTGGATAATGGAAGAAATAGGCATTTGTTCACACAGAACAAAAAAAAACCCCTCCTTTCATAATACTGTAAAGAAAAATAAAATCTACCAGGCAAAACTTCCCTTCTCTTTCACATCCTGCAAAAAGGATTTAATAGTGACTGCTTTTGGAAGAGATAGTTTGCTGTGCAAAAAATAGAAGATGTCCAGTATTTTGCATGAAATGTGGTGTTCAAAATCGTTTGTATTTACTAAAATTTTAGGAGGGATTTCTCTAAGTTGTTATGAATTCCAGCTCCCACTATTAAACACTCAAGCACTGCACTCTTTTGCTTTTATTGGCAGGAAAAGGAGTTTGACAGGGGCTGATCAGAGACTTGAGAAACAAAGTTGTTGGCCTCTGTTTCTCATGCTGTTTTTCCTTCCGTCACAAGATCTGTGATAAGCCTAGACATTGAATGAGATTCCACACATGCTGAAAAACGTGCCCAGATGTCCCTTTGGAGATGAGCATGGTCCTCTCCTGAACAGGCAACTCTCCATCACTTCCCTGGAGGTAAATGTGCCATATCAGCACTACTTGTGTGATCACAGTCTCTGTCACTCCCTTCCCTCCTAGCAAACCTATGTTTCTTATCCATGTGTTTTTGGAAACATCTGAGTGAAGACAAAACTGAAATTTTAATCCATGCCAAATAAAAATTTTAAAAAGCTGTCAAGTCCTTTACCCTGGGTATTAGGTGCTTGTTTGTGCCTTGGTGTATCATCTTGTCCTTAGTTACCAGCTTCTCTGGCATCTAGTGTTATGACACCTTCTAATTCTTTGACAAGTGCAGAGGAAAAATGAATTATTTTATTGCTCTAACTGTTGCATGCACTGTCTTGCCTTAGTAGTGCTATTCTCTGGATTAAACAAGTCTGCTTCAGGTAAAATCTACTCAGAGTGCCCAGGTTTAGGCAACAGTATTTTTGTTAGGTCAGGCACTGGGCTGACTCAGATGTAGCTTACACTGGCTTTGGGTTCTTTTTAAAGAGCTGTGCAGATGCCATGGCAACTGACCCAGGCTAAGAGAGGCAGGCAGGGCATTGCTAAATGAGGCTTTGAGATTTTCAGTGCAGTTCACTGGAGAATAACCTGACATCCATATATATATATGTGTGTGTGTGGCACTCAATTGGGATTTTTAAATATTTCTTTCATTAATAAAACTTTTTCCATAATTTCTGACCTTCAGCAAAACAGCCTTTGCATTTGCAAAAGCTCTAAACATTGGTAATATTTGACTAGTCCCTCTAACTTTAGCAAATCAAGCATCAAGAGCCATAAGAGATATGGAGAGTAACAGGAGTTTGTCTTTTTGTTATTCATGTAGGAAACATACATTATTCTGAGTAATTTCATTTACCAAAAGTAGATCTAAGAGCTGCAATAGTCCACAACAGAGATCAGCAAGGAAGGTAGAAAAACCAAAGATGGAACACAGGCATTCTTTTTTGCTGTGTGGTCGAGAGATAGGAGCAACATCATAGAAGTGGGAGCTGTAAAAGGAAACATCTCCCTGCTTCTGTTTAAATTTAAACTGCACTGGAAACCATTGTCTCATAAAGAATTGAAATAACCATCAGTAAAACATTCTGTCTTGGAGATGCAACATGTCCTGGATTTCTGGTGATCTTTTACTAGGCAGGTTTTAATATCTATTTCAGGGGAAGCAAATTACATCCTGATGCAACTCTTTCAGATAGGCTGCTGCCACCTACATAGAGCACTGGGCTAAAGACTATATTGCCTAGATAAGGGCAGTTTTGTAATGTAAATTGTACACCACATTTTCTTCTAATAGAATTTTCTTCACTCTCTCTCTCTGTTTCATTTTCAAAACAGTTGAAAATTTGTCATGTGCCTTAATGTAGGGCTGAAATCTTAATCCCAGTTTTATGAGGTCTATTAAACTGATATGCATTGTGCTATGTGGGAATTAATCCCAGGTGGCTTCCAGGAAAGCCTGATGTCTCTAGTTCTCAAGTGATTGTCTCCTGTGCATGTGATCTGTGTGTTTTCCAGTGTGTACAGTGTATTGTGTATTACAATTTAATGAGATAAAGACAAGTGGAATGTGCTCACTTAATCAGTTCAAATGATAGTATTTCCTAACCCATATCACCAAGAAAGGCTCACAGCTGTTCAGGCTCATTCCAGTGAGTAATAGCTTTGAAAGAAAAATGAAACATAAAAAATAGTAAAAATAAAAATGTAATTAGAGTTAACTAGTAATCATTTCTGTCTTAATTACAGCATTGCAATTGTCCTTACTTCAGAGAGAGAACTCCTGAGAGAATTTCACCCACTGTACTGTTTAGAAGAAAAAATCATAAGCCTGTAGTATTTTTCTCTCTTGTGTGGTTTCTTCCTTTATCCTATCAACTGTCAGATTCATGTATTTTTAATTTCATTGTCTGGGAACATGTTAGCTATGTTATGGAAGTGACAAAGAGAAACTGAGTTTTTCTGAAAACTTATGGAAAACTGGGCAAAGTTGTAAGAGATCATCCTCCGCATTGCTGCAGAAAATAATGATTTATCTTTTTCAAGGAAAACTGCTCAAAAATTACTGGAAACTACTTTCATGAAGCAGGGTGTGTTGCTTCATGTATTTTGAACTTGGTGGAGTGTACATGTTTTCCAAATTAGACCTACCTCCCTCTTTGCTCCTCATCCTTCATATCCCCTTTTTAGGACATGTTTCTCTAGTGCCTGTTTTTGCCCCTTGTCAGACTGTCCATATTCTGAGCAAAGTTCTTCCTTTTTTTCCCCTTTTCATCTTCTTCCCTCTTATCTTGTCTTTCCTATAATGAGCTGTTTAATCCCACAGGTATTCTAGAAGAGAATGTTGTGGGTATATTCTGTCTTCTCAAGGCCACTTCTGATGTCTCTGCTCACCAGAACCCTTCTGCTGCTCCAGGTGATTGTCAGGGTGGGATTCACTCATGTAAACATAGGTGTCCAGAGATCTTTGAATGTCTAGGGTATTCCCTAAGCTTTCAGTTTTCTGCCTTGAAATCTTTTATAGCCATCATTTGAGGCTGTCATGACTATGTTTAGGTAACTGAATTGTTTTCTCTTAAATTCTCTTCCTCTTCTCTGGCAAAGCAACTTGTTCTCTGTGATAAACACACAATCTGTAGGCACAAGACAGGCTGCCAAATGTCTCCTCTCTGGAATATCTATCTCCTTGGAAGCTCCAGCTGTTGCTCCCCTTGAAAATTTTTTGCACAGTATCAACTTCCAATACTGAAAGAGTTCTAGAAAAATAAGTAAGTCACTCAGTCACACCAAGGGTTTATCCCTTGATAAACTACATTTACCAACAGGATATTGAAGAAAGACAAACAAATTATCACCCATACGTGAATCTACATCCCAATTTATCTCACTATATACTGTAGGAGGCCTGAAAAAAGGAAATGCATTCAGGATTTTATCCTGCTTGTAGCACTAAATGCTTATTTCTCAGATTGTGATTTTCCCTTGCTAGTCTCTGATAACCCTTCTTTTTATGCTTCCCACGTGAGTTCCTGTGAAAATGCAGCTCAGTCAGGTGTTTTGGGTGCAAATCTGAAAGACTGAATAAGTGCAACATAGGCTCAGAGTCTGATACCCTTTTATTTTCCCAAAGCATTCCTCCATACAGAGCCTGAAGAGTCACTCTGAAGCTCAGCAGTACTTCAAACAAATAGGACTTTGAAAATGGTGGCAATAGCTTCATTTTCACCTACTAATTTCACAGAAAATCCCACTTAACATAATTCTTTCACAAATTTGGCTAAACAGTTGACCCTGTGTGTCAGATTATGAAACAAATTACAGAAAATGCAATGTTTTTCTAAGAAATTAATCCAATGTAACCATAGAATGTCTGGTCAGTCTAGAATCCATCATCCTGGGATTTTATTACATGTGCAAGTATTACTGGAAGGAGTCGAAAGAACTGACCCTTGGGAGCTCTTTTTTATGGGGAAAAAAAAAAAAAAAGCCAGAAAACATGAGTTTGCTGATAGGGCTGAATGATTTTTCTTAAGGACATTCTTCAGTGAGGTGGGAAGGCATCTATCTGAAAATCATATCTTTTGCCAAATTCTAAATCTCCTCCTCAACATCTTTATAATGATAGGTTGGGAAATCTGTGGCAGTTGTTACCAGCAGAAGTTTTGTCCAATTTCTTCTCAAAAAAAGAAAAAAAAAACAACAAAAAAACAACCAACCAAACAAAAACCCCCACTGTCCATTTTAGCCTACTTTCCTGCTTTTAGACACAGTCAACAAGTTAAAAAAATGAACACTGTCAGGTATTTAATGTTGTTAGCCAGGTGTGTAACATTGTTCTTGTACTTGTGTGTGTGACGGGGAATTCTGTCTTGATCTCCCCTGAAGACTGCAGAGAAGTAACATCTGGAGGTCGTAGTCTGATCTCATGGGGCAGTATCACAAGATGGTAGAAAACACTTGGACAGCCCCTGATATGAGCACAGGCTGGGGAATGAACAGATTGAGAGCAGCCCTGGAGAGAAGGACTTGGGAGTGCTGGTGGATGAGAGAACATGACCCAGCCATGGGCACTCCCAGCCCAGAAAGCCAAATATGTCCTGGGCTGCATCCAAAGCAGTGTGGGCAGCAGGGGAGGGAAGGGATTTTGCCTCTCTGCTCTGCTCTGCTCTGCTCTGCTCTGGTGAGACCCCACCTAGAGTGTCACATCCAGCTCTGGGGTCCTAGCACAGGAAGGACATGGACCTGCTGGAGTGAGTCCAGAGGAGGCCACCAAGATGATCAGAGGGATGGAGCACCTCTCCCATGAGGAAAGGCTGAGAAAATTGGGCTTTTTTCAGCCTGGAGAAGAGAGAGTGTCAGGGGGTCCTAACTGAGATCTTTAAGTACCTGAAGGGAGCTTACAAGAAAGGCTGAAGAGAGAGTATCTACAAGGGTGTGTAGTGATAGAACAAGGAGGAATGGCTTCAAACTGAAAGACAGTAGGCTTAGATTAGATATTAGGAAGAAATTCTTTACTGTGAGATTGGTGAGCCTCCCTCTAAACTTCACCCTCCAGCAGCTTGGTTTTACTTGGTAGCTCAGTGACACAGTACTGGGGAGACGTCCACAGTTTGTTAGGTGTCCAGCAGCCAGGCAGCCCTGTCTGATATATGGCAGAATTGTGTTTCTGTGGGGTTTGATAACTGAGACATTTTGCAGAAGAACCCAGAACCATCAGGGGAAGTATTTACAAAGCAATTGAAATAATTTCTCTGTAGTGCTTTTCGAGCCTCAAGCTCTCTTAGATAACTTTTCCCTCTCATCCATTTTCATTTTCTCGGGTACTTGGGTAGCCACTTCTAAAGTCTTTTGCTCAAAAAAAATTCTTTCTGATTTGCAGGGAGTTTATCCCTGCACATAGTTCAGAGTTAGAAATCAGTCTCCTTGCCTCAGCTTGGGCTTAAGTGTGTAGAGGAGATACGAAGCACCAAGCTGTAAACTCTTGAAAGAGTAAGGAATGCAACTTTGCTGCGAAAATACATTCTGAACACCTCCACTCTACATACAAGGATTAAAATCAACAGAATGTTTTCATCTGCTCTAAAACAGAGTTAGGTAATACCATTTAGTAAAAACTTCTATGTTATTGATTGTTGAGTCAAAATATTTTCTGTGACAGGTCACAAAATGGTTTTGCAGCATTTCGACACAGCTGGAGAAATAATCATACAAGCAAAAGGGCAGCAGCTGTGACATTTCAAAGTCTTACCAGGAATGGAATTCTGGAAATGTAGCAGATGTTTAAAAGCCCTCATCATCTGTCCAGTACCCTCCACCTCTTTCTCTTTCTTGCCTACATATGTATTAAATAACAAATAAAAGAAATTAGTGATACAGTATAGTTCTGGTTTCCAATGTGTATTATCTGATATTTGAAAGAAAATCTATCCATATTAAAAAAGAGTAGATGTATTTGTCTTAGGGGTTGGATGTCTCAGCTTTAAGTATTACATTGTGCTTTAAGAATGAATAAACTGTAGACATCCATTTGAATCTGGTAATTGAAGGCTGTGCTGAAAAAAAGACTGAAAGGAAACCTGCAAAGCTGTAAGTTCACAGCAGCAATTGACTGATTTTCAGCCCATCAGACAACTGAATGAACAGCTTGCTTTTATCAGCATTTACCTGAGTCTCACAGACCATACTGTTTGCATGCACTGTGAAAATTATTATCCTGAGATTGCAAGTTTGAAGACTATGGATGATTTGCAGGAAGAGAAACTGAAATAGCAGGCAACTGCAATCAGCACAGTGATTTTTAGTGTAAATTTTTTAGTGACTCTCTGTCTTTGGGAATAGTTTGAGTTTGCACAGCTTTTCTTGAACAATTCTATTTCAGAGCATTTATCCTCATGCAAAAGGGACAATATTTTCAGTTTACAATTCTTCAGCTAAAGCAATAGATCAATTTATTTAGCACTCTTAATATTGTCATATGTATTTCACATAACAGCATTCATATTTCACCTGTATTTCATCCTCTCACTATAATACAGAGGTATATTGACCAGCATATGTTTTGCATTATTTAAAGCTTGATTTTCTTCTTTGATTCATTATGAAGCATCTTTGTACTATGGGTAGTACTCAATTTACCAACTTCTGCAGGTAGTTTCTCCATGGCCACCTTTAACAATAAACTGTTCTTGACTTCAATGTCATCTAGAATGTGTGTTAGGCAGAATCAAAAAGAGCACACAAGCACTCAGAAAGCAGGAACACTGAGCAGATGGCAGTTTCAGATTTGTAATCTGAGAATCCACTGGTTTCATTAAGACCATCTAAAAGTAGCTAAAAGCATCTATTGGTGATTTTTCTGTACCAGAGCATGAGGCTGAGGCAATGAAGGATGTAATCTGAAGGAGTTAGCAGCCGTGTGCAGAGCTGAGTCCCTTTGGGCCACCTCAGTCACAGACTGTCCAAAGTTCCCATCACCTTCATTGGCATCACTGGAGTGGGTTTTGCTTTATTCAGTTTGGAAAGCTTCTTTCTGGTTCCTGCGTGAGTGCTGGGGCTTTTGAAAATCCAGTCATCTCTTTGACATGTCCAGATCTTCTGAATGGCAAGTTTGTACTTGCATGCAGTGATTTGCATGCATGTTTATAAGGGGACAGAAGTGTGTGTGGGGGGAATCTCTTGGCCAGCACAGCCTTTTTATGACCTACTGACAACACAGGGCTGTGCTGAAGTGAAGGGAGCCTTCTGATGTATCTTGTGTCACAAGGCCTTATCCAAAAGGGCTCCAGTAGGAGGCTCTGCCAGCTGATCCCCATTAGCACAACTCAGCTCAGTCTGGACAAGTGAGCTCCTTCCAGCAGCCACAGGTTGGCACCTTTTCCTAAGTGCTCAGAGTGCATTGTGAGGCTGTCAATGTTGCTAAGGTGTTAGTGAAGTACCTATAAGGGAATTTTGCCTTAGTATAAGTTATCTCACAGTTACCATGCCCACCCAAACTCAAATTGTCTTCTCTGTCCTCCTGTACACCCCCTGTTGAATGATGGAACCACCACTATGTCAAAATGCCTACAGGGAATTGTGTAGATGAAGCACAGTCAGCTCGGGCTGAGCCCAGGCAAGACTGAAGTGTGTCTGACTGAAAGGAGAAACACTTTGAAGAGCTGGCCAAAACATTGTCACCACCTTTCCTCAAAGATATATTGCCTTTATTCATCAAAGTTATGGCTGATTCCTCGTTAGATGTGGATGATCAAATTCACGCCAATTCCCAGAAATACTTTCTCTCCCTTTCAGCTCACTAGGAAACTCCATCATTTCCTTGTGGATGGACATGTTGTCCCAGTGATTCATGCAGTTGTCACGTCCATCCTGAACTCTTGTAGCAGAAGTGGAATCCAAAACCTGTGAAAAGATCCAGAAAGTAACTGCTGAGTTTTTCCATGGTGTAAGGTGCTTTAAGCCCTGAATGTCTGAACTCAAGTCCCTCAGCAAGCCTCCATTTTCTCTCAGTACCTGTTTACAGCCTTGGCCATAATTTTCAAAGGAATTGAAGAAATGTCAGACTAAACTGGGTACTTCTGATGTGCTTTAGATCACAGGGCTCAGGAAAAAGTGTGGGAGAACTATTTGCAAAATAATCTAGTTTTCCTTTGTGATGCCTGTACCACTTGCCAAGGTAATGCTGCTGTGGAATTCTCTTCTGGATTCTGATCATCTTGATGAAATATTGGTGTTTTCCCTATGTGATTGGGTTGGGTGGGTAAGGAAAGGAGTTTATTACCATACATGACAATTCAACAGCTGTTTTTATTCCATAATCCCCTCTTCCTTTCACCCCCAAAGAACAAAACAAAACCACCCTCCCAAAACTTAGTAAATCTCGATCCCACAGGCCACATGCAGAAGTAACCAAGGACTTTACTATTGCTTTTGATGTTCTGTGGAAGACATTCAGATAGTGCCTTGATCTGTTTAGGATTTAAGGCTTAGTAGCTTTTTTTTTTTTTTACCTTCAGGCTCCTTCCAGCTTCAGTTACATTTATTTCAAGGGAGGCCAAAAAGGTTTTCAAGTACTCTGGGGTTTAGAAAAATTTGAATTCTAAAGTTCCATGAGTGAGACCTTCTGAGTGCAAAGGTCAGTTCATGTGATTTATTCATGATACAGAATTTGTTTCTGCTTAAATACTGAGAATTTCTCTGCTGCTTCATACTCAATTTGAGGTTGTTAAGACAGTGTATTTCTTATGCAATAACAAAAATGTTGGAATTAGTTAAGCAAATCAACAGTTTCATTCAGAATGAAAACACAGGAGGGTGGAAGGAGGTTGTATTTAGAAACTGCTTTTAAAACAGTGAAAGAGTTTAATATTTAGGTTTGTTTTGACAAGTGACTAAATGCAAGAGGATACAGGTTAAACCACTGTAGAAAGGGTGGTTTTCATATGATAGTAAAGAATGTGAATAAAAGTAAATTAAACTGAAAGGAATACTCCATCAAAATGCATGTTTTTCTTCAGAAAAGCAGGATAGTAAAGGCTGACACAGAAAACTTAGGTGAAAGTGAGGATACACAGACTGTTACTGCACTGAGGCCAAAAGGCTTGCAAGAGTAAGTAAATTGCATAGGAAAAATGCTTTTGGTCTTCAAAATATCAATCACCCTTGAGTCAGTATACCTGCCACAAGGATAATTCATGGGCAAACTGGCTTGCCTACAACCTGTTCCATTTTAGAACATCTTACAGAGCTAAGAGGCCAATGGCCACATGTTTTACCTAGCTGTATGGACCAGACTCAGGTCTCAGAAATGTGCTTGATCCTAAGTTGTGAAGCACCAGCTGGGAAATGGGCTGCTGCTTTGAATTAAACAGAGCAGCAGACCTGACTGGAATTCTAGACAGAAAGTCAGCTGTAAATCTGTGGCTAACACACATTTCTATGGAGAAGGAGATTAAAAGTTCATTTGTGCCAATCACGAGTTGTTGTCTTGGTCATTCATATGGCTAGAGAGCAGTTGTGTGTATAAATTCTTCCCCAATTTCCTTTTCCACCACCATTGTGGCTGCTTTCATCGCTGGTTAAGAGACATACATTGGCCAAACAAATCCTTGCTGTGCTTTGGGACAACTTTGCAGCCTAAACTGCACATCTGATGAATGCATCTAGTTCACAGAGGAGAAGAAAAAAGGCTGGTAAAAAACACACATTTATGTATGATTGTCAGTTTTTTGGGAACAGAGCCTGCCTTTTGGCTCTGTGCATTCAGCAAGCTGGGATAGATGATCTTATGAGGTCCCTTCCAGCCCAGGATGTTCTGTGATTCTATAACAAAATGAATTATTTACTCTATCTCCTGTATATAATAACTGCAAAGAAAAGGAAAAATAATAATTTGAAATTGCCATTCTTGTAGCAAAACTGGGTAGGCAGGCACACAGGAGGAAACATCTAACACAGATATTACTGGTGGGAGCCATTAATGGGAAAAGACATTTTCCCATTCACAGAGATTATTTCTGGGGAAAATGGGCACCCCAGAGTGTGTAGACAAGGCATTTGATGTGCATCTAATAAAATTCACCCAAATACTTCGGCATAAATTTCCACATTCCTGTCAGACTGAAGGCAGGGATGTTTGCCCCAAGTAGATCCCATGAAGATGAAACCATGGCTCTTCCTTTCTGCCATACATGGAGGGACTTCTACAAGATATCCAAATTTATCCATGTAAAAAGAGCCTGTAGAAATGGCAAAGAAGCTCAGAGAGAAAGAGAAACTAGCTCAAAACAAAAAAGCTAAAGGATCTCACTTTCTTAACTGCCATGGATTAGAGAAGTGTTCTGCCCTGAGCCCATAGCCAGTGAAAAGAAGCAGATGGAGCTGGACAAAGAGAGCTGCTGCCCACACTTTTTCTATGATTTTCATACTTTTTTGGAGATTCCTGTAATTTATGGTCAGAAAAGATTATTATTTTACTTATTCTGACTCACGTTTTCTTTAATTCTGACTTAGTCCAGTAACTTGTCTTTAGTTGCAACACATTTCCTCAATCTGAAGATGTCAAGAAGTGCAGAATCTACCACCATCTGGACCAGGGTTTTTTTTCCCAATGATCAGTCATCCTTCCAGTTTTTAAAAGAATGAATGTCATTTCACAAGCATCTCCCTTAAGCTTCTGGTCATTTATTACATATGATTTTTTTTCCTGGTATTTTCTCTAGATGAACGTAATTAATGCAGGCATCTCAGTCTTATTCTTCCCAGCTGAATTAATCTCTGGCAACATAAACCAGGAGTAAAGCTGTCTAACAGTGTCCATGGAGAAACAGCATTGGTTTAACTCAAATAATTCATTTTAGTGTTGCATTTTACTTAGCACAGAATACTCTCTACCACCACCTTTCTTTAGGGACCATAGGCAGTCACCACAATTACTGCCAGTGCTCTTAAGACTCAAAAAGGTAATAAAAAGATAAATTGCATTTTTCCTTTAATGATAAATTTGCACTATTTTTACGATTATATTTTTATCATTGTTGTTCAGATCTGGAGAAGATTCATCAGAGTAGTCTGAAGTTAAAATTTAGTGTTTTTCTAATTATTCCTTCATTCAGTCATTTTACTGGCAAACTGGGGTGTACAGGGGGAAGACGAGTGGCAGTAAAACCAGCAAGATAAACACTTGTGAAAATTCTAAGTACTATTGAAATATTTTAACATAATGGTCTTAGGGAATGAAATGTCATTCCCATTTAAAGCTTAGAAAACATGTATTTCTTTAGATTTTCTGAGAAGACTTCACCAAATCTTAGTCCTTTCTAATGTTGTAAATAATGAGAACTCCTGAGGAATATGGAACTAAGGTGGTTTATCCAACAGATCCTCTTAGGGATATCATAAAGAATGTTTCTTGTGCAACTTCCTCAGATCAGGGAAAGCTGCTATATTTGCTGCTTCCCTCTTTTTCCTTCCTTTGTGGAGCAGTAACACAGTGGAGTCATTTCTCAGGGGTGTCACAAAATATGAATACATGGATCTAATGGCTATAGTTCACACTGAAGAAAAACAACATTCCTGATCAGTTGAGCAATACAAATTGTTTAAGCTTCCAGCATGACAAGAGTTCTTACTACCCAGTAAGGCTTCAGTCGTTTAGGAACAGTTACATTAGAAATTAGAAAAGCACTCAGAGTAAATAGCAGTAAAATACTTATAGCCCCTGGAGAAGGCTTTAGAATTTCACTTTAATATAAAAAGCAGGACCTTGTTAGATAAGCAAAAGGAATGTCTTCATCCTTTCCAGATGATTCACACTGAAACCTGATTGTCCAATGTTGTTTGACATTAACAGAGGTAAATAAATCCACAGATATCTCTCTCACTGATTTCATCTAATTGGTTCTGATTACAAATCAAGAACTTCTGAGAATGTCATAGTTTGTTTAAGGAAGAAGGTTGAACACATTTTAATTTGACTGCCTATATTTTATTCTTGGCCACAGCTCAGAAGTAGACCCAGTTACCTGTGCTAACTATTTTGCAAAAGTGTTTGAACTTGAACATTAACCCCATTACAAATATCAGTCAGCTTTCAGCAAGGTATTTGTGCTGTGCTCCACCTGAACAAGTGGTGTGTGTGCTGCACTCTTCTCCTCCAAAGGAAGGCCAGGTGGCACTGTTGCAAAAACACTGGCTAACTCTGTCAAGCTATGTGTAAACTGGCATGCCTCGAAAAGCTGCTTCTTGTCACTTGTGAGGCATTGTTTTATAAATCTCTCCAGTAAAAATTGCACTCCTTGCTTTAACCTCTCTGCAAAACCTCTGTAGGTAGGTTTGCTGTCACAGCAATTGCACAAAATACTGTACAATGCCAAGATACTATGCTACACATGAGTTCTTACCACATTACTCTCCAAGAACTTCCTTCCACCCAGTTAAAAAGAGGTGGCACTTTTTCTCACATTTCCCTTGGCAGTCTCTTCAGCAACTATTTAAATAATTCCATTGTGGATTACTTTGCCTGAAATTACTTTATGGAAAATCTTAAATGTCTTGCCTATACTCATATGGTAAGAGCAGTAACAGAGCTGAGATGGGGTCATAAGTAACCACAGGAATTTATTCCTCTTTCCTTCCTTACATGGCCTAACCTACATGAATAGTAGCCTGACATGACAGGTGCTGCTGCAACTGTAGATTTTCCCAGGGCTCTGTTCTGACCTCTAACATCTGATAGAGTCTTTTTTACTCTTGCTGATTTTCTAAGCACTTAAAAGACAGCTGTCATTATCTGCTGGAATGAAATTCAGATAGAGGACATTTTCCTTCATCCAACACAATGAAGTTTCACACAGAGACTGAACAGAACCTGCTGGTGTGTTTCAGAGGCTGACAAGAGCTCAGGAGTAATGCAGCACTAGGTTTGTAGTCTGAGGTCACTGAGTCTGCTTAGCTGAGACCACAGCCACCCCCTGCTGCTGACAGTGCTTCTTTTCACACTGCTGGAGAAGCAACTGTTTATACAAATAAACTTTATCACACTTTTATGAGGAAAAAATCGTTTTAGAAGACGAGGGTTTTCAACTCAAGCTCACTTTGTTTCAAGCCAACTGCTGTTTCTGTGCTGCTCAGTGAGCACAACCCATTCAATTTTAATTTTGTTACAAACAAACAAACAAAGATAACTAACAACACATGCTTTAGAAAGACTTTTTCCTAGAGCGAGATGTTTGCCAAAACCCTTTGCAACAAAGAGCCAAGAGCAAAAACTGTTCTAAAAACTCCTGAGTGCCCCGGGGGAGTGCTGTGCTCTGCTCACAGCGCTGTCCTCTCCTTTGGGCGAGAGGTGCTCTGAGCCACTCGCTGCACCATCAGCTCTTGCCTAGCTGGCTCCTACCTGGGTTCTTTTATACAATAGCAGGTATCTAGCAATCATTTCCTCGGAATGGCTTGACAGTCCACTCTAATCTGTTATCCTATCTCCCCACTAAATCTCTTAGAGGAGACAACCCATCCCTCCAGAACAACCGTTGGAAGGTATAGGGTCAAACTAGCAAGGACTGTCTTTGGACATGTTTTTTGAGTTAATATTAAATAGAGATGGCTATGCATGTAATGTAATATAATGAGATCACAAAATGGAGAATTCTAGAGACCTAGGGTGGCTGATTTGCAACCAAATGTTAGGCCTGTAGGGAAAAATTCTGAATATTCTAGTTAGCATTAATCTTACCTGTATGACCTAAGTGCCCTTTTTTAATCATTGCCAAGAAAGCAAGACTCTACTGACTGCAATGGGACAAATGTCTGGCCTTAAATTTTCTACATATAGAGTTTTCTAAATTAGCTAGAAATAGAGCTAAACCAGAGCTGCAACCCCAGACCCCAAAACTTGGAGGAAGTTTTGGTTGGAATACAAGTTTTGCAGCTGGTCTTTGATCTGAAAGGAGCAAGCCCAAACCTAGGATAAGATCTCTTGCGAATGCTGAAGAAAAAAGTGTTTGGACCCAGATTCAGACTTTACAGGTGAAGGCCAGAAATGACTGCCTGCTGCAGAAGGAGGCAGAAAGCCCCCAGCAGCTGCACGCTCTAAACAGCATAGCTGTCGGTGTACAAGAGCACCAGCACAGCAGGGGTGAGCCCACAAAGAGGTGTCCATGGTAAACTGCTTTGCAGAAGCTGAAAGTGGGGTGCACCCTTTGCAGAACAATAGCAGAAGGCTGCTCTGTGGGTGCTGCAAAACAACCTCTAATTCCTGTCAAGGGCTGCAAGCGCTGCCTTTGCAAAATATGTGTCAGTCCTTTTAACCAAAGTTCGCATTGGCTCCTGCTTATCACATATTGGCTTGCACACTCTGTCAACACCTGCAGTTCTCACTTGTCACCACTTCTTTCACACCTGGAAGCTCAAGTTGCTAGTCTGTGATTGGTACTCAGCTACAAGCAGTAAGTGGTGAGGTTAGCAAGCCTTAGATGGATCCCTTACAACAGGAGTCTTGTTAAAAGTCATCAGCATGAACACTGGAAAGAGATGGATGTTTGCACCTGAAAGGTGGTGTAGAAGAAAACATATTAGAGTTATGAAGTACATACATAATTTATGGTGTTTTACACCTGTGAAGTGAATCCTGCCTTATATATCCTAATAGGTAAATCCTATTCACACTATGGGGCAATAGTTACTACTTGCATGTTGCACAGAAAAAAAACATGTCCACAGAGTTATGAGTTGTCCCCCATTTGTCTGTTCATGTCCTATACACAAAAGTAAACAACAGAAATAAATATACTTCTTTGTTTAAAAACCCTTTCAGTGCTGTAGGCAAAGCAATTTTTTTAGGTCATATTGTTCACTCATGAGAAAACAATTTTGCCAGTTCTTCCCAGGAGCCTCTTTCTCTATGTGTTCCCGCTAAGAATCTTTGAGCACTTCGTCAGAAGCAGTGTATCTCTTTGTGTATAAGAATTATTGGGTTTCCTCTGATTCTTAGAAAACTTTCATGGTTCCCTGAAGAGAGGAAGAGTCTGTGGTCATGACTGGTGCAACTGTCATAATTTGCACCTTGAGTGGTTTATTCCCATCCAAAAAAAAAAAAAAAAAAAACAAGAAAAAAAAAAAAAAAAAAAAGTTTTTACAAAAATTAGCAATGAAAAAAAATGACTCAGGTTCCTCTAGTGGAACGTTAAGTTATACTTACTTTTGCTTCACTAGCGTTTGAGGGAGGTCTACATTTCCATGTAGAAAAGGCAAAATGGTACCTTGCTCCCTTCATCACCTCCATGACCTGCCTGCCTTCTGGTTGCCAGCAAAACCCCTTCAAGGGTGTGGCTTCCTTTGCCTTAACATGGGTGTACAAAGAGCAGAAAACAGGAAGGCAATGGAGCTTGGCTCTATGCTCCAAGCATCATACAATGCCACCACAGCTGGCACCATTTGTCATGGCACATGGAAGAAATTGTGACTTTCAGGGGATGTTCTGTAGAACTGGAGACTTTGGATCCTGTGTTCTAAATGACTGGGCTGACAGCCATGTCTGGCTTAGACTGGGAAAGGAAAGGAACAACACTTGAAGTGTCTGTGTAATTTTATTCCTTGGCAGATTCGTATTGTTCTCACCAACACCCAAGAGGATGAACAACATCAAACCTAATCAATAAGCAACAGCTAGATATCCAAGTTCTTAGAGACTACAAGACAGCACTTACTCCACATTTTTATGTGTAGAAATTCAGAGATCAGAACTTCCTTGTCAATCATTATTGACTATATGACTGTGACATCAGCAAACTTTAATCACACCACTGAAGTGTTAAAAATCCTGTTTGCCTTTTAAATTCTCTTGCCCACTTCAGCTAAGTAAGGAAAGAAATTAAACAGTGACCTAGTAGGTGTTTCAGATTGCATTTTACCTTGAAACTTTATTAGGTTCAAGAAACTTTACAGGAAATACAGGAAACTTTACAGGAAATACTGTATCTTTCACAAGAGCCATGGAGTGTGACCCACACAGGACAGACAAAGGCATGTACCCCAGAATTTCCTTGAAGGGCACAACAACCCAAAGCAACTGTGTCAAGCCATGCCAGCCCTGGGGGCTGCTGCCTAGTGAGCCATGCAGCGTGCTGAGTAGGCTGAGCAGGCAGTGGCAGCTGGCAGGAGTTCAGAGGGGCTACAAATAGCTGCAGGGAGACTGTGAGAGGGGACTCAGGAGCTGGAAGGAGCAGGTGAGAGAATGCATTGATGGCAGAGAGGAAGGCAGGACGGAGAGGAGATGCTCTGAGGCTGAAATATGCTGCTACATCTCTGGGCTACAGTAAAAGTCTGCTGAGGTTTTAACTTCCCATTTAGTTGCACAGAAGATAGGTCTTCACTGCAGTCAGCACAGGCTCTGTTAACGTGAATCTGGGTGTCTAAGTCAGCCCACTCTCACTCTGTCCCCACTGCATGTTTCAGCAGTGTGTCAAACAAGTCTGGGAGTGGATCACAGTGCAGCACTCACAGTACAAATGATGCAGTCCCTGGAGAAGGTGGGCGAGCTCACAGACAGACAGATTGTGGGACAGCACCAGCAGACAGCCAGCACTCTTATGGGTCAGCTCATGGTATTGCTGCAAATTAGACACCTTTTCTCAGTGAAAATAGGAGCTGTACTCCCCAACATGCCACTCAGATCCATAAGCAGATCAGACAGGTGTGGAAACAGGTTCTGCACAGGAGGCCAAGCTCGTTCTGCTGCACCAACCCAGCTCAGATGCCAGCAGCACACACACTTATACAGCTGCACTGCTAGAAAAGGTGGGACCTCATGCCATGGTCTTTTTACATGACCTTACATATCAGCTTATCAGCACATCTGAAAATATCTAGAAATTTTTGAGGGCATTAATGAAATGGAGACCAGCCTGGGCTGGGATTCTTTATTGTGGTTAAGAGGGAAAATAAATGAGCTGTGAAGTATGTTATGCCATTTTCATTTCCTTGTGCTCTTTATTCAGGACTTTGACTAAAAAACACTATGAGAGGCCCAGAGGTTTTACCACTGTTTAATTAAGTGAGTGTGGTAGTTGCTAACTGCGAAACTAATAGTAATGATTTTTTTTTTTTATGAAATGTGCACACACAAGCAAAGACACTTTTGAAAAAGCAGTTTGTAAGTCTAACATTACCATAGTTTGACATAATAGTAATAACAAAGATGTTAAAAAAATTGATTTTTAAAACAGTAGTCTGTGGTTGACACCCAAAGGAAACATCAACAGGGATGGATTATAACACTCAGAACAAATTAACTGAAAGAAACAAAGGAAAGATTTAACAGAGTATAGGAGAAATGGGAGAAAGGAACCCAAAGAATGGAGGAAAAAAAAGGCAACAAAATGAAGAAAAGAAAGACATGCCAATTCAGAACAGCATGCCCTTTAAAGGAAAAACATTGAAATCATACAAGAGTAATGTCATGCAGACAGCTGTAAATTATTTTTCATTTATGATGGAGATTATTGAAGTTGATTTTTCAATCTTACTTCTAAATCACACTAAAAAATCATCAAAGGCTAGTATTTATGACAAGCAAATGCATGCATCAAATAGCAAGGACTATAAAAGCTCTTCAGAGCTTTTATATTCAAAAAAATATATTTATATTTATATTCTATATTCTATATTTATATTCTATATTATATTTATATTCTATATTTATATTTATATTTATATTTATATTTATATTTATATTTATATTTATATTTATATTTATATTTATATTTATATTTATATTTATATTTATATTTATATTTATATTTATATATATTTATATTCAGTCTGACTTCAAGAGATATTCTCACTCCCTAAGAAGCGCCACTTCACTTCTCTGTGCAACATCCACTCTGCTGCCTAGCTGTTTTGTTTTACTCACCATAAAGCCTAAAAATTCCTCCATTTCTGAGCATTTTCAATAAAATATTGGCAGAGGTCCCTCAGGACAGGAAGGCTCCAACTGCTGCATGATTCAGAGATCAAACTATGGTAGCACTGGACAAGATATCTCCTTATCTGTACTTCAAAACACGTGAAGAGACATCAAATACTCATTCATAGTCTCATCCTTTATTGTTGTCAATTGCAACTCCATTTGTAGTAGGCAGAAAAATTACCAAACCACTTTCTCCAAAGACAGAAATATTCTTACAGACAGGGCAAAGTTGAGCAAGAAATGTTATACACATTTTTATGGAAGGGAAAACTAACTTTGAACCAGCAATATCACTGAAGTCAATATCTGGGCATAGAACTTGGGAAACTGAAACTCCAGAATTGCCAAACTGACAGAAAATACAGTGTTATTTCTCCATAGTGGAGTCAATTATGAATCTTTTATTAGCAAAAAAAAAGCACTTCAAAGCATTTAATTCTCAGTTAAGGGCTACCTATAACAGTTTAATATTGAAAAAGGTAACAAAATGGGTGCAAATTGCAATAAAGCTTTCTTTCCTAGCCCCTATGTTGTTCTAGTAATGAAGGGAATGTTGAGTAACACTGCAGCTGTGGTTTAACAACCCTTTGCCTCACCCTTGCAGAGATCTTTAATGCCCCAAGGTTTGTCCCAACTTACCAGACAAAGTCAGTATCCTTTATATCTGGGAGTTTGAGGTGAGCATGATGTAATTTTCACTGCTCAGTATCAGACTGCTACAGCCAGGAATTGAAACCACCGATGGTAGCCTGGCCACTCTGGACTGAGACGTGACTGGAAATGCTCACCCGACATTCAAGGCTGGTAGGATTGCATGGAGAGCATCTTCCAAATGGGGAGATATCACACCAGTTGGAATATGTGGGGGACTGAAAATGGGGCTTGCAGGTTAGTTTGTTGAAGATCTTAGTCACAGAAGAGGAAAACAGCAAAAGTGAATTTTATTAGCTAAGTTATTTGCAAGTTAGCTCATTTGTTATGGGGTCAGCTCTGTTGGATAAATATCCAACTCCCAAGGCATTCTGGATCCTCTTGAACTGCTTGCTTTTGACCTCTAAAGCACAGTAGCCACCTCCTGTGACCGCAGATCATAAAGTTGCCTTGCAGATAAAAATTATGGAACCGTGCATTTCCTTCCTGAGAGGAACAGCTGCGCTATCGCAAATAAATTTGTTTAAAGATCGCGGTCAAACGAGCCAGTTCAACATCATCAGTGTGCTGCATTCCTGAACCACACAGACATGATCTTCTGCTTGGTGGGGTGGGAGGATGCTTTCCTCAGTTCTGGGGCTTTGTGGTTGAAGTATTGAGATTCTTTCAGATTAGATTTAGGGATGTATTTTATGATAGATTCACAACTCCCTTTTGTTCCTGTGGGAAAAATGAAACAGAAGGGCCTCTGTGTTATACTACTGAGGTTCTTTGATAGTCTCAGATATTTTCTGAGGCTTGGCATCCAATGTAAAATTCTTTCTAATGAAGAGCCTATAAAAACAAGCTTTGATGATAGTAAATACTACAAATTATGCGGTAATGAAGACAGGTTCCACGGGTAACCATATTTTTGAGCAACTTAAATTATATGCAGAGTACATCTGTAATAATTTGTTTCCATGTCATTTAAGAATACCACATCATCTATACTTAATTTTACAAGTTTTTTATACATGTAAAAGATTCCACACAAAAATACAACACACTTATGGAAGCGTGCAAGTTTCCCTTCAGCTCAGATACTCATTGTAGAAGCAGAGGAAAACAACATAAAGTCTCCAAATGTCCTTTGCTTTTGGAAAAATAGGATGAAAGTTTTCATTTTAAAGGTTGTGTGGTGAGATTAAATGGTATTTCCTACCAGAAGCACTGCAGGAAGATATCTCTTCTGACACCAACATAGTTCTGCTTCCACTGTTGCAGGGTATTTATATATTCACAGTAAACACAAAGCAAGCCAATTCAGTGAAGCTTAGACATGGTTGATTGGCATTATAGCTAAAAGTCAGAAATCATGTGAACAGCAGTGCCCTGAGAATCTAGTGCTAATTCGAATAATATTTCAAAACCTTATTTTGCTAAGTGTCATTCAGGAGATTTGTGAAAAAGCTTTACCAAGATAAATCTTGAAGATAACATTATTCTTGTTGCCTCTGATGTATGCAGGAGTTGATAACAAGCTGATTTCCTTTTTCTGACGGATGATTACATACAACAGATGTTTTAATTTGATTATATCTATGAGATAAGCATACTGCTGCGTTAAGCCCAAACACATTTTATAAGTTTTTCAAAACATTTTACAATGAATGTAACCTTTTGTAAATGTCCTTGCTAGAGGCTGTGTGTGTTCTCATAAAATGGTGCAAATTATCAATAACAAGCTGGAACCAGTGATTATACAAAAGAAGAAAACTGCATTTGACAGTAGCTGCAATTCTGTGCTTCATGATAACCCAAATTAAGAGATAAATATGATTCCAATGGTGATACAGAGCACAACAGTTTCACACTGCTCCAAAGAGGACAGTGTGTTCTTCAGCCAGTGATACACAAGACAGGCAGAGCTTTTATCAAGGATGCTGAAAGGCTAATACTCCATGCCAAGCACCTTCAATTTGAAAATTAGCAGGCAAATGTCAGTTTTGTGAACAGAGCACTGCAGGAAACAGAGGTTTTCAGTTTCAAATAATACAGGCTTACAAAATTTGACTTTGATTTGAACTGAAATGCCAAAATTTCTCTGAAAAATAAACCTCTTGCCTAATAGTAGTGAAATCAAAGTGTTGTATATTGTTCTCATGTCCTTTTTTTTTTTATATTCAACATGGTGAGCACAAAAAAAAAATTCAAAACTAATAGTCTGCAAAAAAAAAAAAAAAAAGCCAATCTGTATCACAACAGTAACATCAAAATGGGACATGTCAACTTTTCAGGCAGATTTCCTATTTTCATTTTGAAAGCAGTTATGACAGAACTTGTCCAGAGTCACCAATGTTTTCTATTTGGGTCAAGCTACTTATTCCAGTTACTTCATTAATAGATTCAGTAAGGCAATATCAGCATACTATGTACCTGGTTGCCTTGTGTCATTCCAAACAAAAATCACAAGCATTAACTCCAATGACTGCCAGTGGGTAAAGCTTCTTGTAGCTTACTTTATGTGATGCATACAATTCAAAGAGCATTTCCTTTAGGATTCCTGTCAACTAACATCAGATACCTAACAAGCAGATGTCTGGGTCAATCATGCTCCCTATCATCAGCTCATTGTATTTAGAAGGTTTTTAAAATATCTAGACTCCTTTCTCTCCTTGGATGACCTAGGGAATGTAGGTGACCTAATAGTCTGCTGCCACCATAAAGGCAATTCTGTTTGTCCAGCATTTGTCCTCCATCCTTTGGTTCTTGAACCTGATCTGGGGCTATCCCATCACAGTCAAACAAACAGGACTGCTCCATTAGATGGTGAGAAAGGTGACAGGTTTTCTCAGCCAATTCCTGGAACTGCAGTCCAAGGCTAACTATTAGGGAGCTAAAGTTGAGATGTCTCACCTTACACCACACATACTCTACACATGCTCGACACAGGCATGAATATTATGTTGGGTTAGTGCAACTGTATAGGCCTTACTTAATTCTGCATCTGGGAACTATCTTGCTCTGGGATTCTTAAATAAAGCAATACTCGAGTTAATAAACTAGTCAAAATAATTGCTTTATTGTGCACATCAGCAGTTTGTGGCTGTGAGGAGAATGGTTTTGAGTGTATGTTAAGTACAGTAAAACAACAGTTTTAGTAACAATGCATGTTTTGTAGAAGCTTGAAAGTGCTTTTCTATGAGGATAATGCTGTAGTTCACATGGGATTTTGACAGAAATATGATACTGGAAGCTAGAAAATAGTTAGAATAACAAAGAGGGATCATTTATACTCAGTAGTTTTATGGACTGTTTTAAAGGCTGTACTTAAAACCTGCAGCAAGGAGCAGTTAGTGTGTTTTCACTAGGAGGCCCTGAGATACAAGAGGTACTAAATTGTTTGTGTTCTGGGTACATATGTCAAAGGCTTAGACAGAAAACACAGTCTTCAGTGCTTTTATACTTTGCCCTTCTAAGTGAGGAACTGAAAGTAGCAGTCTTCCCTTACCCTGTCAGGCTGGAGATTATTATTATTTACACCTTTAAACTTCTGCTCTTTGAAGAGGACTCTACCTCAGTCCTGGTTAAATACTAACCTCAGGTTGAGGTTAAATACTCACAGTTAAATCTAGAAGAAACTGCTATCTGAAAACAGGGAACTCAGAGCTATGAACAACGAAATGGAAAGAAATTACCAGCTTGGTCTTGTTTCATATATTTTGTCACACCCGGATAGTGACCGGTTTGAATAGTAATATTAATCAATAATTATTTGCTTTTAAACTTCTTTTTCATGTTGGAAGGTAGTCACCAAAAACTAACAGGAGAGTTCAGCACACACAGCCAACTTTCTAAGCAAACAGCAACAACTCTTTGGCACCTGCAACTTGACAGCTCCAAGGAGAGAGCAGTGTACAGCACACAGTATGTACTTGTGGGGGTTGAGAAATGCTTTTGTTTAAGTGGATACCAAAAACACAGTCACCTTCTAGCAGAGAGCTGGTGCACAGGAACTGGTAAGAACACTCCAGTCCGTGCTCAAAGGGGAGTCTGCAACTTTTCTTACGCTCTGGAGGGTGGTGACTGCCACCTGTGTGAGTGAATCTTGACTCTATTAAAAGGGGGTGAGGGAGACAAAAACGCTCTTGGAGCACTTTATAAGACTTTGTACCATAAACTGAGACTTCATGGTGAAAATATGCATTTAGGGAGTGTTTAAAACTAAATTTACATAAAATCACACAGATTATTTTTTTAATTGTCTGTTATAGGCCAATTAAATTTTTTTATGCAAACATTTCCAAATTCAAACAGAGGTGATCTGGGACATTCAGAGCACATTCCCCCTGAGGACTTAGTCCTTTTTCTGAAATACCCAGATCTGTATCTCTAAATAGTGCCATAACCGAGACAAAAGCAAATCAAAAGTGTTCGAACACCCGCCCTCGAATAATCCCTATGTGCATCAGTTTACCCTTCAGTCAATGCCCAGCCATTTAATTCAGAGAGGAAGGAAGATTGAGAGCTGAAAATGGGTCTCAATACAACTTCTGGCTATGCAGTGGCTGGATTTATACTGGCAGAGAGCTCAAGCCTTAGACAGGTCCCAAACGGAGTAGTTCTTACAGTCTCTGACTGGGCCATGAAAAGCTGGCACCACCGGTGGGGTCGTAGGTGACACTTAGCCCTTGCAGAGAAGGCAAAATCTCTCGTGGAAGTTCCTTTGGAGAGGGATAGATACCAACTTCATTTGTGTCACATACACAGCATTTGAAACAAAGTAGAGCACAACCAGCCTGTTTGGGAGCAAAATAAGCGGCAGGTGACAAGTTGTTCCAGTTGTCCAGCTTCAACACCAGCAAGCTGAGTGCTCAGCTAGTCTGTGTGAACATTTCCTGCTATTACCCTGACTCTAACCTCCCCTGCCCCATGCTTTAGCTCGTCTGGGGGTTACGTCCTTCTCTCCGATACCGGCTCTGCAGAGGAGGAAACAGGCTGCTGCAGCAGCATCGTTAAGGTCAGGGATACGGATGCGAGAACTAGCTCTGCAAAGTCCCCACGACCCAGACGACACGCCAGGGTCCTTTTCAACTCGCAGGGAGAAGGAGCCCTCCGAGCGGGCAGTTTCCTGCGGACCCTGAGCCTCCCTCCCCGCAGGGCACGGCGCAGCTCCGGGCGGGTGCTGTGCCCGGTCCCCGCCTCGGAGGGAGGCAGGCGCAGGATCCGGGCTGCACGTCGGGGCTTGTGGTGGGAGAGCCAGACCTGAGAGGGGCTGGCCTCTGGCAGATGATTGACACCAAACCGGGTGAGGTTTCATGTTAAAAGGGAAAAAAAAAAAAAAAGAAAAGGCAAGAAAAAGGGCGAGAACAGGGGAGGGGGTGACTGTGGGAAGGGGGAGAAGGAACTACTGTAAGAGTAAGAAAGTCCTGCCCAGCTGTTTGCGAAGTTTAAGATTTCCTGTTTCCCTGCAGCGCCGAAGTGAAGTTTCAGTGAGTCACCCGCGGTCCCGAGCAGCGGAGCGGCGCAGCCCGCTGCCTCCAGCCCCGCCACCGCCGCCGCGGCCTCCCCGCCGCCCCCGCGCCCCGCCCGCGGCTCGCCCGCGCCGCTCCGGCTCCGGCTCCGGCTCCGGCTCCGGCTCCGGCTCCGGCTCCGGCTCCGCGATGCCCGCCCGGCCGCCGCCGAGCCTGCTGCTGCGCCTCTCGCTCTGCGCGCTCATGGGCAGCGCCGTGCCCGCTCTGCTCCGCGGTAAGTGCGCGCCGCCGCCTGACAGCTGCCGGGCCGGAGGGCAGCGCAGGGGGCAGCGGCGGGGCAGGCGGGGACACGGCTGCTGAGAAAGTTTGGAGGCTGGAAACATTTCGGGAGGGGCGAGCGTGTTTGTTGATGGCCCTGCGGAGAGTAAGCGGGGAATAAAGGGCTTGGGGAATCTCGGGGTTTCGCGGCCAAATCGCGGAGGGGATAGCGGGGAGAACGAAGCGGATTTGGCAGGAAATCGGCAGGATCTGCTCGGGCCGGAGGAGCCCGGAGAGGGCATCTGGGGGTGCCTGCGGGGCCGGGGGAAGGAGGGCAGGGCTGCAGGCCCGTCCCGCAGCTGGTGCCGGCCCGGTGCGCGGGGCACGGCCCGGCCCGGCCCGGGAACCGCGGCCCCTCCGCAGCGCCCCGGCTGTGCCTCCCCTCCCGGCCGCAGCTGGACGGTGCGCTCCGAGCAGGGCCTGTGCGTGCCCACACAGCCCGCTGCTGCTGGTCGGCCCCCGGTTAGCACAACCTGGCTCTCGTGTGAGTTTCTGAGAGCGGGGTTCAGCCGTGACTGTGAGCAGCTGGGCTGAAAAGCACTCATTCCTCTAGCACTGAGTGAGCATGTTGTTTGACTCGAAAAGTGACACTTTATAATCCTTCCCCTGCTTCTGCCAAGACATCCTTAGATAGGTTTTTGGGCTTGCAGTATTCTTCATATCATAATTCATGATGTATTGTGAGAATAAAGTTCCACTGCCAAAACAAGACTGCTGCCCTGAGGAGCTTTCAATCTCTGCCCTTCCATAGTTGCCCACATCTGTGAATTAACATCTGTAATATCAAGGTTAGGTCCTAAATCATGTTGCAGTGCAAGGAGTGAACCTAAAAAGAGAACAGCAGATTGTATCAAGCTGCATCTGAAACATTTGTGAAGAATTAATTAGATTTCTGAGATGTCTTGTGATAGCACATCTGGTTTTAGTCTTCAGGTAAGGTGTGCAGTCACCTGGATTTCTACAAACTCTGCTCTGGGCCCTCTGATTCTCCTCTTTGGTCCATTCATGGTCAGTAGTGATCCCAAATTTTGGCTGAAACATAATAACATCAAGTAGATAATTCTTGAATAGGTACTGCCTTTAGCTATGTGCAGTTTTGAATAACTTCATGCTTCATTAACAGGCCTGTCAAAGTCAATAGGTCTTGCATACCTGCAAAGTTACTCATGAAAGCTTAGTGCAAAAGAAAAGAACAGTGTGAGAATAAGACATTAAGGTGTCCCACAACTTAAAATTATATTAAATTTGCAATGTGCATATTCTTGTCAATTTTTTACAATTTTTTATATTTTTCATTAATATAAATCATATTCAACAAGTGATAGCTTTTATTTTGACTCCAGCCCCAAACTTTTGCAGATTCCCATCACAAAAAGCTTTAAATGAAGAAGCTCAGCTTTTGTTAATCTCATGTTATTTATTGTTAGACTTCTTTTTTCCCACTCAATTATAGACGGTCTCAACCTATAGGTAGATTTTAAAAAGTGGGCATGGCTCGAACATTTGTTCTTTCTTGTCACAGGTCCAGTGAGGAAAAAAAACATAAACTGGTTGCAATCCCAGCATTTTTCATCTCATCTTCATCTACATCCTACAATAACCAAAACTGATTAGACCTGTTGTCAGATAATCTATCCCATAGCTCCAAAAGCTGTTTTGATAGTCACTGTAGGATTCCATTGTGCCATAGAATTCTATTATGACAAGAAGAGTTGATCAAAAAGCAACAGTTCTGTGGAGCAGAAAGTGTGAAGTTTGGATGTTGGTAGTTATTTGGCACCAGAAAGCAAACTAGAGCTGCCAAATGCTTGGGGAAAATGAAATAAAATTTAAAAAAAAAAAAAAAAAAGGCTATTTATTTTGTAATAACTTAGCAGTATAGTGAGGCTGAAAAAAGAAGATGTATCAGTCTCTGAAGAGCTCAGTTCCCAGGTATGCCAACTAACTAGCTAGATGTCTGGTTAACAAAGCACCAGCTAAAATTTCATTTTAGCATTCTTCACAGCAAAATATTAGACAAGAATGACACATTCCCATAAATATTTTGGTGAAACCCACAAATTCATTAACAGGTTCAATAGGAATTACCTCCTTTGAAAAATATGTCCTGTACTACACACAAGTAATTGACCTTTTTTGCATAGAGTGAAGGGGCAAGGTGGGATTTTTTAAAATTATTTTTAATGATTTATTGAGCATTTAGTCAATTAATGTCAGTGCAAACCAGCAGTTGCCCACATAAGAAATTGGTGTTAGTGTTCAAATGAATATGAATTTGTAGTTTATCTTTGGGTTATCATAACCAGAAAGAAGTTTGTTCCTTGGAATTATCCATGGAGTAACTGTTCATCTGAACATCAGGAACTTAATTTCTCCATTCAGCCAAACTCTATTTGCATTATTGTCTGTTAATTTTATAGTAGGAAAATCAAATTTAGATATCAGATATTTGCAAAAGGGAAGTAGGAGAGCAAACGTTTTGTAACGGGATGGAATATGTTTGTAACAGGATTGAGTCTAAAATGGATTCCTGCCCCCCATTAAAACTGGCATTCTTCCAGGCATTTCAGGAGGGAAGTAGGGACACATCAGAGATGATATTGCATTTTCTTCTATTTATGGGGTATCCTTGAATTGTGAGGCTTTTATACCTAAGACTTTGAAAAACATTTTTGTTTACATGCTATTTTTAGTTCCTTGGCATTAGCATGCTTCTCTAATACTCAGGTGGTGAATTCCATATTGGAATGGTTTCTATTAAAAAATTATGAGCCAGATCTTAAGCTGCTGCAAATGAATATAGTTCCATTAGCATTAGTAGAGTTACCCAGAGTTATAGCAGGTTTCCTGAAACAGTTTCAAAAGTAATTTCAAAAAAAAGGGCAATGGAGTAATTCAGAGTTTTTCATATAGTATTTTTTCACTCATATTTTAAAACACTATTATGTGACCTATATTTAGTCAGACAACATTGTTTCAAAATGAAATACTGCTTTCTGGGATTAATTGGTACAGTTTCAAAGATGCAGCATCCTATAATGGTGCCTGATAAAAGTTGTCATTGTGACAAGGTTAACTCTGAGCATAGGAGGAAATAGGATGTCAGGCTCTTACCAGAAGGAAAATTCCTCGTGGTTTGGTTTGCAGGGGTTTTTGCAAGTTTGTTTTTTTCAAAGACTTTTAGAAAGCATTTGCTCTTTAGAGGGGAGGGAAAAAAAAGAGCATGGTTTCACTGTAGCACCAGTTGTTGGAGTTTCCGATGCTTGTATTTCCTCTGCAAGATATTTTGAAAGTGATATTTTGTTATTTTTTTTGCATTTGTGGTGTAGGAACTCTTTTCTCAATAATGTACGTATGTGCTATATGCACTTTGCTAGCATTCACCTCAGAAAGCTGTGCCTTCCTTTCAATACTGCCAAAATGAGCAAAACCAACTGGTTGTGCCCAGTGTGTTACTCTTGGATTTGCATCACAGGGTGCATTTGTATCAGCTAGGTATGAAAGATGCTCACTAGTGCAGTGACAGATGCTGATGGAAAGTGGTCCATGCAATCTCCACATTGGCTGGCTTGGCTACAGACCAGCATTGGTGGCACAGTGAAAGACAATGCTTCCAGCCACCTCTGTGGTATTGGGATCATCAGCAGGAGGGATGTGGGCTGCTAAAGTCTTGATTTGCCCATGGTTCCCATAGCTCTTCTGGCACCTGACAAGTGGAGGAATGAAAGGATGCCCTGAGGAAGGTGGGAGGCAACAGCATCATTTCCTTTGCCTTTTGACTCAGGGGAAATACCCAAGTAGGCAAGATAGTTTGTATTGCCAGAGCATTGCAAACTCAGTAAAATTGACTGAGATACCAACCAGTCTCTAAAGGTATTGGAGAGTACAAGGGCTCCCAGCTTGGAGAGCCAATCCTGACACAAGAAAGAAAGCTGGCTGAATCCTAGTCAAAGAGAATTAGTGCTGAGATTTTGGTTGCTTAATAGGTCTTTAGCCTTAAATTTTGTTGGTGTTAGAGGGGTTCTTGTTTCTTTTTCTTTTTTTTTTTTTTTTTTCTACAGGGTAATGGGAAGTGTTTTTTAAATCCTTCTAAAATGGTTTCAAGAATGAAATAAAAGGCAATGCAAAAATACTTGCGCTTTTCTATGAACTCTTATTCTGGAAGGTTAAAATAGACTAAAATAAATCAGAAAGAATATGTCTTTGGCTTGATAGCCAAAGTCCTTTTGAAAGCAATAGGTTGACACTAAACATTTGCAGAATTGGGTTGACCCAATCTAAGTCTTCAACAGTTGTTTTTCATATTATGTCTGCTCTCTGGCATAGCAACAGAGCAGCAGCACTGGCATTTGTTGACTACAACATTTTATATCCTATTGCCTGAAAGAACAGTTTTAGTTTTGTACAGTTTTACAGTTTAGAGTAAGATATGTAAAGAGAGCAAATTGCTTCAAACGCCATCCACTGATGGAATCTCATCCAGAGGAGTAGATAGAACTGGCAGATCTCATCAGAAATTGCCTAATTTTGTTTTTCCTGGGGACAGCATGCTCCATTTGTATGTCCGTTGCTTCCAGAGATTTAAGCAGAATTTAAATTGTAGCAGGTATTAAGAACTCTGCCCAGAAGTTCACATGGACAAATGTCAGCTTGTTAGCATTGCTGCAAAGCTTTAGCAACTGTTCTAGATTTTAAGAAACAATAACATTAGCAGTGTCAGGGGAAATACTAGTTGCTGATTTGTCCATGTTTGTGCATATTTTTTTGAATATGCCATTTCCTCGCTCTTTCTCTTGCTGTGAATGCCATTGTAGTTGTTACAGCTGGAACTACCTGTCCTTTTTTTCATATGGGTTTTAAAGCCTTTTCACCTCTGGGAAGATCATCTCAGGAAGAAGTAGTTTTCCTTTGCTCAAACAACTGGTATTGAGCAAGAACTTCCTGCTGGCATTCATCCCTGAGTTAATCTGGTTAGAATTAGAGCTGGTTGAGAGTTTTTGACACTGCTTTTCATGGGAAAATGCTGATTTGTCAAAACTGAAACAATTTGTGGAAATGTACCAGTTTCCATTAAACTTTCATCAGGAAACATTTCCTTTTTTTTTTTTTTTTTTTTTTTTTTTTTTACTTCCATAGTCCACAGTGGAATGATTTGAAACTGGAGCTCCCCCTATCCATTCTCCCCAGGGTGTTGGAGGGCTGTCAGTCTCTCACTAGGCCTGCATGTACAAACATCCCCACACCTACCACCTCAAATGATTTTGGTTTCACTCTGTTGTGAATATGAAAATGTATGAAATGTTGAAGCTCTTTGTGGGGCTGGAAGAACATTTTCCTGAGAGTGTTTTTAAGGTTGACTTGTAGCCATGTGTTCATTGGCTCCTTGTTGGGTGGGATGGCAGTGCTCTGAATGGCTGGTGTCTTCTAGTCTTTGTTTCACATCATAATGACAAGCTGTATTCAGAAATTATTGTCATGCAAAGAAACCACAATTTTGATTATTAACAGTCCTGTTAGTCTGATTCCAGTATTCTAGTTCTCTGCTCACCCAAAATAGTATTTTGGCAAACATTTGACAGAAATTAATAGATTTCAGGAACAGATAGAGGAGTCTGCTTCCTCATCCTTCAGTTGACAATCTGAACCCAGAGGTATTAGAAAGCTGTCTTCTGTTTCCTGTCTTCTGTTTGTACCCAAGCACTTCAGCCCACACCCTCAAATGAGCTGTTTCCCTGTTCTGTAAGTAGATACCTGAGGTTTTAAGGTAAAGAGGAAAGATTTATCAAGCAGCCAAAGCTGCACGCTCAGCCAGTGATTTGCAAGTCACACCACATTCTTTATAGTATGTTTATTGTTACTAGTAACACAAATTTTGAAAGATCAATTCTGTGCTCTGTGCAGCTGATCAGTTCCTCCAAAACATTGCATTGGTATTCCTGTGGGCTTCATTTAATGCAGCATTAAAGCTCAGTTAAAAAAACTGGTTTAGAAAATGCGTATTTGTTCCCAAGGTCGTAGTGGCTCTGTCAGGGCTTAGAGACTTTCTTCTGTTAGTGGCTCTGTCAGGGCTTAGAGACTTTCTTCTGTTAGAAAAGCAAGTGAATTTGAACAGTACACCCAGAGAGCAGCGGGAAGGTCTCACAGCTCTATTCCTCAGAGCAACATTTTCCAAGTAAAGACCCAAGCGTGGTTCTTACGTGCCTGGGGCACTTTAACAGGTCTCTTTAAAAACTAGCATTGTGCAAGTGGAGCGCGTGCAGCCAGACTGTCAGCTGGCATAAATCAGCTTCCTCTGTTGAAGGCGAGGAACCTGCCCTGATTTATACCAGCTGGCAGAATCTGGCCACAGAATAAATAATAGGCAACTGTATGTTATGAGGCTGTAATTCCCTCGAGGGGGCTTTTGTGGTATCAGTCTTACAGGAGCCAGAGCGATCTGGTTCTCTTTCTTGGAGCTAAAGAGTAATTTGACTGCAGCTTTTTTTGAAGTCCTCAGAACATTAAGAATGGGAGATTTCAGGCAGTCAGGGGAAAGCGAATACTTCCAAACTTCTTGTAAGGTATCTTTAAGGATTTTTTTGCCCAGGAAGAGTCATGGTAGGGGAATTTGGGAGGATGCAGATGAATTAATATGGGATAGGTAGTCCCAAAAAAAGATAAATGTCTAAGAAGGATGATTTCTCATGAAGAGCAGGCCTTTCCTTTGAAAACACTTGTGTGCATTTCCTAAGATGTATGAAAACTGAAGCTCCCTCATCACTGATAAGCTTTTAGTGCTGATGTAGTTAATAAGGAAGAAAAATGGAGAATGGGATATGAGGACTAAGGAAAAAACGCCTCCTCAGAATGTGGATGTGGCTTTAAATTTTGTTTAACATTTTACCCAGAAGGATCATAAGTGAGCTGGTACTCAGTTCATTGACTTAGAAAGAAAAGGGGGTTCAATTAGGTTTATCAAGTGTTGACCTGTAATTCTCCTGGTTCTAAATGTTTTAGATGTGAAATTGCAGGTGAGCTATCTCCCTCCAGTTTTTAATCCTGCTGTGGATTCTGCAGCCCAGAATGGGATTAAGTTCAGCATGCCTATACATCACCTGTTGGCATGGTTTGATGGTGCCTGGGGCTTTTGGATGGTAATATGGCAATTTTGTAGATTTCATCTCACTAACTAATATAAGCCTGTCTTTAATGTTGCTGTACAAGGGGCCGAACTTTGAAGCAGACCACAGATGATTAGTAATGAGTTGTCTCTTTTGGTTTTTTTCAGGGAAGAAAGCAGAAACAGTTATCCAGGATTCTTGTGTATCTTGAGATACTGATCTGGTCTGATCCCTGAGCCTAATTAGCAGCTTAGATAGTGTTGAAAACTTGTTATATAAAGTTGCAGTACATCAGTGGTTTGGATAGCCCAGCTTCAGCAACAATTTAAGAAAGGTCTTAGTGTTTAAAGGAAGATTAAAATTCTTACCATATTGTCTGCCCTCCTGACTTTAGCATTACCAGGCTGTCCTGACCAACTTCCATATGCTTTGGGAGCTCTGTGGCTGGAGCAAATGTGAAACCATAGTTACATCAGGAGTCGGCACACCTTCAAGTACGGTAGCCAGCAGTGTGCATGAATAACTTCTGGCCACTGAAGTGTGTGCTTGGAAAAATAGGATAGATGTTATTATGTCTTTTTCCTTTCCCAGCTTTTTTCCTCCACCTGTCTAGTCTCTTTAAATATTCCTTCTTTTTGCAATTAGTATCCAATGTGCAAATTCAGGCTTCACTTGGAATGCTCTGCTCTCAGCTCTGGAGTGATCTTAAGCTTTCCTTTAACATGACTGGGTAGTGATTTCAGAGTGTTCCATTCTTCTTGAGAGACTTACAGAAAGGGTGCAGGAAGTAAGGAGCAAACCTTTGTGTATTTCACTAATGGGAATCCTTTAATGAGATTTTGAAAAATTTTGAACAAATTTGTCAGTCTGCAGTCAGGAGCCAGTGGAGAAGAGCTGTCATTTGCAAGTGGTGGTTGATCCTTTATTCCCTTCGACCAGTTCTGCCCACCAGCATGCAGCAATTACCCTTCTCATTTGTCTCTGGCATACAAGGAGATCTGTGATTCTGCAGTGACCGTGCTGTGGCAGTAGGCCAGCTGCCCTGCAGTGTACCTTCTACCTCGCCACAGCTCCTATTACCAATTTTCACGGTTGCCTTGCCTCCTTTTCCTACTGTGGTTAGAGCTTTTGCCCTGAAAGTGGGAGACCCATGGTCATGTCACTCCTCAGCGTGAGAGTATCTAAACTCCATCAATGAAGGGCTCTAGGATGAAGGATCCTTGCTGGCTGAGGCAGGGGAAGGCTTTAGAGGCAGCACTTTGCAGAAAAAGGGTTGACATGTGTGTGGGTGGTCCCCAAAGCATGTCACAGGAGAAGAAAGTCTGTTCCCTGATGGATTCATTCATTATTCCAGCCCCTGCAGGGTGACTGATATTCCCTCCAGGGAGTTCACAGCACAATAAAGCGACACTTTACATACAGAATCTTTTTTTCTTCCTAAACTGAAAACAACCGTTTCTCATCCTCATGAAAAGATCAGAGGGGACCATGTAATAGTCATGACTCCGTAAGCTTCTTTATTTAAGCCTTCACAAAGTAACTAGGTCAGCAATACATGCTTCTGGGCTATTGAATTTCCCTTCTTCCCCTCAGTCTGTTCTTCCATTTCCTCACCCAACTTTACCAAAAGGGAATGCCTTAAGTCAAAAATGTGGGAAGCTGATCCTTTTATTGCATTTGTAGTATTCTCATCTGGTAAGTAGTGCCAGGCCATGAGGCTTTCAGCTCTGAAAGCCATAACCCAAGTTTGCATGTAAACAGGAATACCACACTGTTAGTTGTAACTAAAGCCATATCTACTCTCTCTTTGCTCTGGATAATAGATGCAGGAAGACATTCAGCAGGAATGAATTGGTCAACTATTCTGAAAAAGAAAATACAACCAAAACATGTTTCCTTTTTTTTTTTGTTTGTTTTGTTTGTTTGTTTTTCTTTTTTTCTTTCTCCATCAGGTTCTTGCTCACACAGTCCTTACTTCTCGCATTTTATACTTTTGCCTTAAGGTTTCTGGCTGGCTGGGGGTTTTACTGTTCTCACTTTTCCCTGAGGCCACACCGGTATGATGAATATTTATTATGGCAGGAGCAGCCTAGGGATTCTTATACATATATGTCCCCTGATTTTAATGTTTATGAAAGAAAATAAAAGTGTGATTCCAGCTAAATTGCCAATATTCAGGAACTGGGGTTCAGAATTAAGAACCAGGTATATATTGTTGAGTTATTTTAAAAATATGGACTTGACCCTAAAAAGATTTCAAAGTGTCTGTATTAGACATGAAAGTTCCTCATATACAGATTGGAAGGGATTAGAGGCTCCTTATTTTTCATGAGAGAAGGAGACAAGATTTGTTGGTGACTTACAACTAAGAAAAACTTTTGCATCTTGGCCTATGGTTAAAGCAGTGAACTAGGAAATGAGAAGCCTCTTAGTCTTTAGAGACTTAAACACAGATTTCCAGCTTCCCATGATTTCATCCATTGTATTTTTGATTCCACCATTAAACTTCAGTGCAGTCATTTATAATAGTATTTCCACAGTTTCAACTTGTGTTGCTTAACATGTGGCAAAAAAATAATGCAATCATGAGTTAATTACAGTTTCTATAGACAATTCTAGAACTTGTGGGAGATGAACACAGATTGTTTCAACATTTGTCTATTGTGATTGGGAAACTGAGGTTCAAAGAGAGTCATAACCCCTGTTCTTTCTCTACAGAAATTCTGGATTAAAGCCTTTAGAGCATTCAGAAGTTCTCAACAGTCTCAAACACCCTGTCAAGTTCAATAATATATTAGCACCTTTTTCCTCCTCTATTTTTCTCAGTTTAAGAGGCTGTTTGCCAGGAGCTTGGTGAAGCACATGGAAGCATTGGTAACTTGCTTCTGTTTGACAAATGAAGGCCTAACTTCTCCCTCAGTTGTCCACATATATATTATTCATGGTTCAACAAATTTGCACATTCCCAAACTAGGCTTTTCTCTTCTGGCAGCTTATAATGTGATTATCAGGCATGTACCTGCTGGTGGTTTGAAGGCAGAAGTTTACTGGCCTTCTCCTGGGTGAAGGTGGGTAGCAAATGCTAGAAGCAAACCACTAATTATTTGAAGTATCTTACCCTTAAAAGCTAATGACAAGGCACATTTACCACTATCATAACCACATACCTAGAAATAGAAAGCACTGACACCTGCTTTTCCAAACTGTTGCATAGCATGAGTACTTAGACTACCCATACAATCATCACTTTTCCCTTTAAAAGGTGGATTTTGATTTAAGTTACCACTGTGCTTTTGAAGATGAGTTATCGTTTGCTCTTACCAGGGCATCAATTTCTACTCTGTTGTCCTTAGCCTGCAGTGGGCAAGGAAGGAGGAGGTACTGTTTGTTTAGGGAACCATGCTGTCTGTTTTGCATTTTCAGGTGAGAGTTTAATGTTAATAATTTCCTGCTCTTTCAACATGATGGACTGTTGTGGTTTTGAGCATAGGAAGAGCTAAAGAATTAGGAATAGTACCTACAGCTGCTGTTCTCTGGCTGTATATGAGATACAGTCAGTCAGGTTGGTCAGATATGCAGGCACTTTGCCATGCCTTGTTAAGATACCATACATAACACAAACACCACTGACTGGGATAATTTGCCTTAAGGCGCAGCTAAGGTAGTGCAACCTAGCTAAATCTGCTCTGCCAGAATGCTTAACTATGGTAGCAGGGCTCACGTGGAAGTTTGCCACAGTTAGTTGGTGGAAAATAAGGTTTTAAGCTGTGCTAACTTGATATTTTAGACTCCGTGGGGGAGGATATTATGAAAGGTGAAAAAGCATCCGTTCTGACAAATGGAAGCTCTAGGTGAATGAAACCACCCCAGACACAAGGCGTGCATTTTTAGCAAACAGGATACTTTCATTGTTAGAGTACGGCCAAGGGATGTGATGGACTTTTCAATGAGAATCTCTAAATTAAGACTGGGTTTGGCTCAGATAAGTTAAGGCTTTGCAAAACTAGCTTAGTAGAATGGCTTCCCTTTCAGAAGGCCAGACTAGGAGCACCATCCATAGAATCATGGAGCTCTTTGAATCTTTGAATCTGTGATGCAGCAGGTTTCCACCACCAGGCTGGTATCACTCACATCCCTCTCAGAATTAAGACTAGCATCTCCAGAAGTAACAAAACAGTTAAACTGCTCTGCTAACTAATGCTGTACAAGAATATTTCAAACATGCATGAGTTATAAAATTTTACATCTAAGGAATTTCAAAAATGTCTCTATTGCTATGGAACACTTTCCTCTGGCATAGTCTAAGCTATTACTGTGTTGGGAAAGCTTGGAATTGTTTTGCCTTATGAGAACACTTTTAAAAACAAACTGTGTTCTACATGAGTGCAGTATTTGTGAGAAATGCCAAAGTGACAGCTTTAGAGAATGAGCTGCCCATGTCACTGAGCAGTTTCACCAGGAACCATAACAAAGCATGTAACTGGCTCGTGGTGTTTAAGGGATGCTGAGTGGTTCAGCTGCTATGACCATGTTGTGCACAGCCTCCTCAATGACAGTTGTTGAAATAGTATTTTCAGTACGTAATTATTAATCCACTTGGCATTTGATTTAAAAGATCAAGGCATTTCATAGAAGCCCTTAGACATCCTGCAGACTCTTTACTGATTTCTACAGTTGAGTAAGTGCCCTCCAGATGAAGGATGATGATGATGACCAATATCCAGAAACATGTGACAACTCTAAAATATTAAACATCAATGAGTATAATTTGGCATAGCAACACTCAGAAATCACAGCATCTGCTGAAGATCTTACCCTATTAAATTTAACTCATATATGTGACAATAAACATCTTCTGTCCTGCAGTAGCAGGAGCATTATGTAGCAGCAGAGGAACATAATGCCATGCCAGAAATTAACTGAATCATTAAAAAATTTATCAAGTGTCATCATATTTTGCTTTTCACAGTTCTCAGTTGTTAGGAAAAAAACGGTTGAAGTAATTGGATGAAGTTTGAGGTATTCGGATGAAAATTGAGATGCAGTGGTAGGTTCTGAGCTGCTGCTTGGTACATTTGCTCTTGTGATTCTCTCTTATCTCTTCCCAGTTTTCTCTTCAATAGAAGGAATTGTTTTGTAGATATTTAAATTAGTATTTTCTTTGCAATGTTTCTTTTAAACAAGCTTGCAAGTGTATATGCTGTCTTGGAGTCCTGGTGAAAGATTATGGTCTTAAGAATGACTGAAGAGATAGCTGGAGGACTGAAATTGTGGATTTAGAGTAGCAGCTATTATGTAAAGCAGCTGAAAGGGGAAAACCCTGGAAATCCAACTTGATGTGTACATTTCAAATTTTCAATTACATTCTGCCTCATCATAAATTAAATTTAAGGGCCTGCAGTCCCTCACACATCTTCAGGCAGGTTGACTAAACATTTTAGTTTGGCACGTCCCTTCCTGCTGAGCATCACCTTATGTGAGATTGTCTTCCCCTTAGATTGTCATACAAGCCCTGCTGGGGGCTGGTGCTGCAAGCAGTGAGTAATGTGTTTGTTGTATATAATGAGAAATGTTGTATTCATGCATGCAGGTCTTTAAGTGTCCATGTTTATTTTTTTTAATGTGAGTGGACCATGCACTCATATAGATGCAAGTGTCCTTAAAATATTCAGTTTTATGATATGGTGAATGAATTCTCTTTGGATGAGATTTAGAAATAATGACAAATATATGGACCTTTCAGTGAAGTTTCAAGAAAGGTATTTAAGGATGAAACACCTATTTTTTTTTTTGAATGGGCAGGTTTCACTTGTGGCTTTTATTTTCTTTTAAGCCCAGTAAAAATTCAACCTCCAATAGAAAATAAGGAGCTGATCATTCATGCCCTTATTTCAGCAGGGTGGTATTGCCATCTAGGGATTCACAGTCTCAAAGGTAACTGGAGGGAGTAATTTGCAAATGCGTGAAAAGGAACAGCTAATAGCTGGGGGATATGTTAGCAAATTTACTGTTGGCAGACAAAGGAGATGCTGCTTTGTTAAGAGAGATACTTCTTTACCAAGAAATCTGATAACTCACTAACAGTATGCCACAGCAGTAGGATCTTTGCAACAGAAGTCTGAAAAAGAAAGTTTTCCCAAGGCTGAATGTCATTAGAAGTGTGTAGTTTTATGCATATGCCCTTTTCTCAATACTCAGTATATAATTCCCATTAATAGTTGTGGCAGTTAGATGCATCTATCAAGATAGCATATCCCCAGGGTATTGAATTCTATTATTCTGCTTCTTTGCATGTAACTTGACAGAGACAAATATAACCATCCAAGCTACTGAATTTGAGAAGGATGTGTATTTTTCTTCAAATCTATTCAAAGCGGTTCTACTCCTAGGGGATTACATTTGTGTCTAACTTTCCTCTGATTTACTATTTTAGCTGAGCTGATGGATTATGAAAGAGAGTAATTTCTTTTTAATACTGTTTTCCTGAATCTGTCATTCAAAACTTGCTGTGTGGGGACAGAATGGTTCATAAACACCATTTTCCTGGAGGAAAATGGCTCCTCACAGTAAAAAGGAGCTCTGAGCAGAGCTTCCGCATAAACATGTTTGCCCATCAGTAGCTGACAGAGGAGCCTCTGTGAGTGTGTTAAGGATGTGGACTTGTTAAATAAGTCTTCTTATTTGGAAACAGTTTTTCAAATAGACTAGGAAGGATGGATTATATTCAGGTCTAGAGAAAGAAAATGCGTAGGATTCTGTCTTACACATAGCATCCTCTAGTCATGGAATGTGCCTTGACTTAAATTCCAGATCTCTCTAATATTCCTCAAGTTCAGAGGTCTTCAAAAACCTAAATAAAATCAGATCTTTCATGCTGCTTACATTATTATGTCTTTTTATGTTAAGCTTAAACCAAAATCCCAAGTCTAAAATTGTTACTACAGTTTTTGCATGTATAACATCCTTGTTTTTGTTTTTGTTTCCTTGTTTGTTTGTTAATGGCTGGGAGGGACAGATAGTGGCAGTGAATGTTCTTTAAAAAACCCCACTAATATCCTCCTTTTATCTGGAAAAACAAATATTTATAAATCCCTCTGATTTATGTAGCTGTGTAACGATTGTGAGTTGGAAAGAACAGTTGTCTGGTTAATCCATTTAAATGCTTATTTTGATTGGGCAGCTGTGAATCTTTATGTGCACACAGCTTCTCCTCACACTTACTGGAGTGTTACAAAATACCACGGAAATTCTGGTTTGGTTCAGCAGCAACCAGTGTATACACATGCAGTTTTCTGTTGCACAGATAGAGAATCTTGCCGTGCAGACCTCATCCTTGATTAAGGTGACCTCAGGAGCTGTGGCTGAAGCCAGTTTGCTCTGCCAGCTCCAATCCTGGCTGTATAGGTTGCTAAAATCATGCCTAAAGAGTGTGGGTTCAGGGTGGAGGCACAAAGCACCTCCTAACTCACGGCTGGAACATGCTCCAGCAGCTGACACAAGTACACTTGTGAAGGGCCAGGGCAGAGGCTCACTACAGAGCTGTGCGTGGAAAAAGAGAGAGAGGCTTCTGTTCAAATATCTCTGCCTAGGTGAAGTTAAAACACTGAATGGCAGGCCTGCAATTTATGTGCTCCAAACCATGCCATTTGGCATAAAATCTTTTTATGTCTTATGCTATTTCTGCCCCTCATGCTTCATAATTCCAAAGTATTCCTACTTGCAAATGTGATGCTTAAACTGGTATTTTTACAGATGCAGTCCGTTCCAATTATGGTGTTATATTTTAAGATTACTTTTGATTTCCTTTATTTTTTAAAATCCCAAATCCATTATTTGGGTTTGGCTTTGTTTGACTAAGGTTTTTTGTTGATCCACAGGATCTTGATTCCAGTTTAGAGAAAGGAATTGTAGTCAGAATCAGGATCTTTAAAATCAGAGATACAAGTTGCAGTTCAGCAGAAGTTCAGAACAAAAGGTAAAACTTCTGTCTGGGTTTACAGAGTGTTTTCCCAGACTAGTGCCAGTTTCAGGTAAATATTCATCACACTTTACCACTGAAACAAAGCAGAATTGGGGTGACTGGTTGAATTTTATTTTTTTGTGTTCACATTACAGAACTGCAGCAAAATCAAATGTTTCTTGTGAGACAGATATATGTGGTTCACATACTCTCTGTACCTTTCATATTCTTCCTCTTGAAAAAAATTGTATTCTAAAAAAAGACTTCCAGCATCCTGTGAAGAGGAGGCATCTGATAGGTCTCTGTACTGCTGAAGAAACAGTCACAGAGAGTAGTACCTGTCTTCTCAGATGTCTCCCGTGAATGTTAGCTTGAGACACCAAAGGCCCTTTTTCTGTACTTCAAAATCAAAATAACCTCCAATCTACTTTTACAGTGGATTTAAACAAGTATGAGGCCTGAGGTGTTTTTGCAGATATGTCTGGAAAGAAACATCAATCCTTGGAGTGCTCCCCAAAGCATCATAACCATGAGTCCTAAGCAAATCCCATCTGCCCTTGCAGTGATGATGCCTAGCAGAAAAGACTAACTGCAGAACCCCTGTTTCCTCTCCTGGAAAGGCTGTGACACCTCCTGTCTCAGGGCAAGTAACATTTGAAAGCAGACTGTGGGCTGGAGACAGCAGCAGGCAGCAGGTCCCCCATGTCCCTGGCATGTTGGGCAGCCTGACCTTTCCCCAAAAGTAGCTCCAGCCACAGACCCACAGAGACTTTTCTCTGCCTTCAGCAGTGCTACTGCAGCTGAAATGTGCAGTTTTGCCTTACCCCAGCTGTGGGTTGCTGCTCCTCATACCACATTCTTCATTCTGTTTGTGTTGTCAGATAGATGTCTAGACTGGAGAACTCTTCTGGGTCAGGCTGCCCTTTGGAGGGGGAGGGAGGTGTGGTAAGGTGCGGTCTGATTCCTCTGGGAGGGAGGAGAAAGTGCAGTGAGGGATGTGGACTAATAACGAGCAGGGGAGCATGAGTGATGTTGTTTGCAAAATTCTTTGTGCAGATGTTCCTCTATGACCTCACTAGAGAGAAAGGGGAAAAAAAGCATTGTTCACAATGCTTTAGAAACAGATTTGTCATTTTTCTGAAAATGGTCTGACAATTTCTCCATGAGTCAGACAACTGTTGTTCTCAATGTTGTTTCTTTGCATCAGAAAGGAACATTAAAATAAGATGTCAGAAGAAATGTGTATGTAAGGGAGCCTTTGCAGTGGCATCCCAAAGGAGGGATCTGATGAGGTGTCTGTAAAGCTGCATGTGACTGGAGGGAAAATGGGTATGACTTTCAAAAGGGAAGATGAGTATGACTTTCTGACTTCTAAACCTGTCAGGAAAGTGTGTGTCAGTAGTTTTTATGGCATACTAGCAAAGCAAATAAAAATGAGAATTAAAAGTGTAAAATGGCAAATGCAGGAGTGATGCTTTCTCTGATTCACCAGGCAACCTGGCTGTATCAAAGGGAACCTGTGGGAGTCAGACATAACTTTGACTTTCCTGTTTTGTGTGATTTGTCACAGTCTTTATGTCTGTCCTTCATTTCCACTACTCTAAAAAGCAAGCAAAAATCTTCCCCCTAAGTAGCATATTCTCATAACCTTTCCTGGAGGTAAGTCTCTGAGACCAGAGAGGGTTTGGAAGTGTCTGCCAGTCTCCTGGGTGAATAAAAAGTATTAATAAACATCTGCCCACCTGTAGTAACTCCTGGCAAGCCACAGCAACTTCTAGTTATTATTTCATTTCCTCTATGTTTTACTTATTTTAGTGTGCTTTTTTGAATGCAGTAGAGGGTATATGTTTGTCAAGAGTTTAGTATAGCAAGGGTTAACTAGTGAGAGTTAATGGTAGTTTCAGCAGAAAGATTTGGCTTTTTGCCACTTGAGTTTCTGAGTATGCTGCCAGTGTAAAGAACAGTCTTCAAATAATTTCCATTTTGCATTTGAAAGAGATTATTTTCTGCTGTTTATCCAGCCTTCCTTATTACTGTTGAAAATGCTGCAGGTAGATAATCAGGTAACAAACAAAAGCTTTTTTCACATACAGAATTCAGACCTCTTGAGCTTATAGCTGATTTTAAAGTAATTGAATAAACCACAACAACTTTTTGTGTGGTAAATCTCAATTTTGATTCTGACTCGACTTGTTCCTAATACAACCTGTATTGAGGTAACTTAACAGAACCCAGCTTAAACAGGATTTGATGATCCACATGAAAAATTTAAAACCTCCACCCCTTTAATTAAATGCAATAAACTCATCTGATGGTGTGTGTGTGCCAGGCCAGCACTTAGTTTCTTGTAGCCTTTCAGAAAGTTAAGCAGGATGAAGCCTTATACTAAATAAGAGTGAAGTCCTGTAGGAGTGTCATTTGTGAGTGTTTGGCCAAGCAAGTATGTTACTATTTTAGATTTTTCTGTATCTTTGGTGGTGCAGTGGTCTGTGGGAGTTGAGAGTAGCACCCCCCCTGCACACCCTGCTCTGCTGTCACAGTGAAGAGCCAGCATAATAATTGTCATTGTAAGGGAAAAATAGGAACTGTACCCATGTGCCCACTGACTCTGTCCATCACAAGTACCACAACTGCAATTCCCCATGGAAAGGATGGCAGAGTTTGGCAATACAGCACAGCAGGAAGCTCCTAACACTTTTGAAAATTGCCTCTTTGCCTGTACCATGGATCCTAATGTGTTCTCTTGCCCAGAAGTTAAGCAGATGATGCAGTCCCTTGACCATAGACTTCAAAACTTCTCTGATTTCCTCTCACCTGTAGCCTGTCCAGTGAGGTTGCACCTAAAAAGGCAGACAAGATTACCTTTGCATTAAGCAGATATCCCAAGACAAGCATTTAGGACTGCTTGTAAGAAAGTGATGCCTCCCAATAAGCAGCACTGTTACCTTAAGAATACCATCAGTTTCTTTTATGATCTCATGGGCTTTTTGGTTTGCATGTGACATTGAGCACATTCAGTAGCCTTGCAGATAAGCTGAAGTGCCAGGGTGTGTCTCTGTGGAATATTTCATGGATAATAGGAATAGCTTAGTCATGACATTTTTAGCAAATAAGTTCTATTCCACCTGTACTGAGTGGGATTCTAAATTTCCCTGTTGGAAACTGGGAGTTTTATCAATAGACCCTTGAAAACAGAGTAAATGGCTCTTTAAGATGGATGTTCCTTATTACTTTTGTCATAAGAGACATAAGGGGAAGAAATATAAATTAAGCTTTTAGAGGGAATATGTGCCTCCATCAGGACAAATTATTCACCTTCCCCATTGCTATTATGAGGAATTTAGAGCTCTATCGTATTTTGAAGCAGGCAGGTGGTGGTGTGACTACTGAGGGAACAGGAGTGGAGAGAAGCAGGTTACTATAAACAGGCTTTCTTAACTGTCTGAAGGAAGAGATGCAATGGGTTCAGAAACTGTTCAAGCTGTGAAGAAGGTACAATTGCATGAGTTTGTACTGGCAAGGTTCTGTAGCAGAGAGTAGAGGTATATTTGTGTTTTCCTGAGTCAGAATTGTTCCTGATTATATATGTTCTAAATGGTAGGGGGGGGCAGGGGGTCTTCCACAGAGACTCATCTGTCATGAAAAAGTATTACAGAAATAACTGTATTATGCTTGAATGGCTGCTGTCTATTTTTAGACCTTATAAGTTGGAAAAATAATATTTGTACAAAGATGAAGTGTTTATACTCTTTCAGCTCTGTTTCAAGTGAAGTAATGGCAGCTTTCACTGAGCAGAGGAGAACAAAAAAGGAGGTTTAGATGCAGGATAAGCTTCTTAGTGCACAGGTCAGAGTTAGTTATAGAAATGTCAGTTCTGAACTGTGAATCATTATTCCAACAAAGCAGGAAAGCTGTTTTTGCTAATCTTGAGAACCAGATGAGCATTTCTGTGTTCAATGTCCCTTGTATATCTGAAGTTCCAGGAGGGGTTAACCACCAAAGACAACTGCCAGTAAATTCCAGACTCAATACATTATGCAGAAAAAAACCTAGACCCTGAAGTCACAACTGAATAAATTGAACTTGGTGTTATATCACATGGTTCTCCAGTGCTGTGTGCTATTTACCAGCTTTGTTAGGGAGGCTGTGGGTTAAAGTCATGAGAAGATGAAATGTCCATGAAATGTCCATTTAAGCCTGTGGGAAGCCATCATTTAGATTTTTTTACCCTTTGCTTGGAGACAGTATTCTTTTGTTCTGCCAACTGTGGAGTGCTTAATAGTGGCCAGAAAATGTGCTGCAAGTTAACAATCCGCAGGTGAAAATCCATCTCATTATTTGAGGTATCACAATAATGTTTTCAGAATGCTTTCACCCTTCTATTTTAAGTGCTGAGCTGGAGTCTCCTCTCACCTGCACTGCTGTCAGTCAGGAGTCACGACAGTGAGCTCTGTTCTTAGGCACGTTTAATAGCCTAGCCCATGATTAAAACTGCTAATGATCACTCATTTTGGAAATAGTGGATAAAAATAGTGGTATTTTAATGCTTTAAATACAAAAATTATTTTCATCTCCAGGATCTCCAGCTTAGTGAGCTGTTCCCTCTCTTATTTTCTCTGGTTGTATCCCTTCCCCCAGCTCCTGCCAGATTTGATTCTGTGTCTGTGTCAATGCCTGCAGCAATCCCTAAAGCAAAGTTTTGCCAGTTCCACTTGCTGTTAAAGGCCAGGCACTTCTACTGCAGAGGCGAGTTAAATGAAGTTTTCCAACTCCTGCTCCTTTTGTCTTCTCCCTGCGCATGTACTTACTCTATACCTTGCCTGCTGGTAGGTGAGAAATGATGGTTTCCCAAATTCAGTGCAGTTCATCATTGTCTTTCTGACTTTCCTTTCTTCTGCTTTGGCCTTCCTTCAGCTAGGGGTGGCCAAACTACTCCTGGCTAGGTCTAGCTGGTCAACATGGTTTACCTAGTCTGCACTCTTCTTTCCTAGCAGATTTCACAGTCATGGCTAAAGAGCAAGTCACACAGGTTTCAAAAAAGCCTGTGGACTCCACCAAGTCATTTTTTTGGTGTGATAGGTGTGCCTTGCATTTTTTTCAGATGATGGGCAAAAGCTTTTACATGAGAGGGGGAAGGCATGACATACATCTCCTCCAAGTAGTTCACAAAGTAGTGTGCTCAAACAGGAATTTATTTTGGCTTTTGTCCATTGCTGAGCCCCTGAAATTTGCAAAAGTGCAATTAGTACACTTAAAGGCACAACTTTAAGTACTGACCAAGGCAGCTGTTGTGCTCTGTGGTAGTCAGTGATCTGTGGCTATGTATGATAAAATCGAGGCTGAGAGATTCTGCAAAACAATCCAGAGGAATGTGGTTTCCTGGAGTCCTGCCACGGGGATAGTTAAACATTCATGGAACCTGTTTTCCTCTGACATATTTTAGTCATAGGTAAAAGACAGCGCATGTTTGGCTTTACAGAGGCTGTCCCAGCACTCCTGATAATCATTGTTGTTAATCTTAATAGAAACAGTCACAAAATCATAATAGTCTTGTGCCCATGGCAATCCTGCTGGGGTGACTCATAATTAAGATAAAGGACTGTACCAAAAGCAGTGTCCAAGATAGTGTGAGTATTGTGAGCTCAGTACTCACATGGTGAAAATAGGAGAATGTAGCTGAGTGACTCTATTTCAGCTCAGATGACATTGAGCTTAGAAATGGCAGCTGCAACTGAAAAATTGAAAATACGTATTTCATAGGGTTACCCCAAAGGTGTTATGGTGGGAGTTACCAGGTGATATGCAGTGTTGCCAGCTCCTGTAATTTTATGATGATAGAATACAGCTATGTTTTTTGAAGATCCACCTCCTGGATCCCAATGATTTATTTTAATTTTTTTTTTTTTTTTTTTTAAGTAAGATGGGAATTTCAACCCTCCTGTTCATGGCTAAAGTTTCGGAAAATGTCTCAAAAATAACTCTTAGAGTACAGCCAGCAATGGCAAGGGAGAACCCAGCAGTTGTTTTTTTGGTTGCTTGGGGTTTGGGGTTTTTTTCGGTTGTGTTTTTTCCCTTCCTTTATTTCCATGATCTGTCTGGCTGGTCTTGTGATTTTGTAACTCATGATTTTTTTTTTTTTTTATCTTTAGGATTGATTGTGTTTCCATCTTCACTTCCTTATATTACCACACTGGGCATAATCAGTATAATTAAGAGTAGCCATCAGGATATACATCCAGGTCTTGAAAGCAAAGCTCAGATCACACATTTTCCTTGACTCTCTCACTCCTGCAGTTAATTCATCAATATGTGTAAGGCAAATTTAATGAAGGTGGCAGTGTCTCCATAACTGTAAAGTTCCACTAGGGCTGTAAATAATGTACTGGGGATAGTAGTCAAAGCAGAAATTACGCTGTGTTTAGTACAGTTCCTGGCAAAACTTGATGTCTTTCTGCTGGATGAGAAGGTAATACAGTTTGGATGCTCTTCATAGCTGCTACTGTGCTTTCCAATCATGGATAGATGATGTCAGGGAGCTGTGCTCTTTGGGAGAGCAAGGACAATCAGCTGCAAGGCTCTCTGATAAAGGCATTGTCCTCCTGGCAGATTTCCATGATGTAGTCGAGTGAAATCTTAAAATCTCTCCCGTCAGGTGGAATTATCTCACAGCAGCTGAGTAGCTGAGTTCCCATCCCAAGATCTCTCTCAGCACTTTTTTTCTGGGGAGAGGGGTGGGATCTGCCTGCTGTTTTATAAGTATACATATCCCAGAGACACTGGAGAGAATAGAAGTGCTGTGACAGGATTTTAGAAGATAGTAAGAGAAATTGGCTGCTGTTTCTGAAGTGGATCCTAAGACATAAAAAGTTTTCCAGCGTAGATTTCCAAAAAGACAGCATGTTGGTTTGGGCTTTATTTAATGTTGTTATCTTGTGAGGATTCTGTAAAGACGTTAAAAATAAGAGAAAAGCAAACTACAACATAAGGCCTCAATAGTAGTTACATGTCTACAGACAACATATGCAAAGCAAACCACTACAAGCCAAGTCAGTAGACTTTGGGTGAGGTGTCCTGCTTATAATGTCCCAAGGAATCATAAATAAAAATGTGAACCATAGAAGAAAAATCATGTTCTGCAAGCCTGGCTCCAGCAGAATCCATGGAGTGGACATTTCTACTGTGACTGCTCTAGTGTCTCTTCCATAATGTCCAGCCCACGGGTTAGCTTGCATGTTCCATGCATTTTAACCACAGTGGTTGATCTCTGCTGACCTGGTTGGCTGAAAGTTTCATTGCAAAGAAACCACAATCTTTTATATGGAACACTCTCCATGGACAGCAAAGCAAGGAAAGCTAGAATTAGGCTTCTTGTAAAAGTCAAAATAAGAAAACTAACATTAGACAGTGGATGGCAAATTCAAATTTTAGGAGACAAGTACACATTTTAGGATGGCTTCATTCACCTGTGCAAATCTGTGATTTCTCTGTTGACTTTTTTATTATATCCACTTTTTTTTTTCCATGCAAAATCAAAGGTTGCTTCTGTCCACAGTGTTCAAGTGACTTTGTTGTCTTAACAGGAGAAAAACTTGAGGAGTTGGCTCGTGTGGCATGAAGTGTGCAGCAGGATAGTAAAATATTTTTAGAGATGAACATTTAAGTGACTACAAGAAGAGGAGCAGACTGCTGGTCCTGAACCACTCCTTGCTTATGTGTCCCTCAGGGAATGAGTGAATACACTTTCCTAGGAAAGAATCCTACCAATTAGTCAGTCTCCAGGCAGGACTTCGTTGATTAAAGATAGGAATGAGTTCATGTGACTTGGAAGAAGACCCATCTTTTCAGGATTTCTAAGTCCTCAGAGTCTAGTAGCAGGGTGTGATCAAAGAGTGATGTCAGAGTTCCTATCTAACTCCAGATTTCCTCTCAGGCCATCTGCAGGGTGTGGTTTCCAGCATCAGATAGAAAAAGTCAAACTTGGCTTTAGTTTGAAGCTAGATGGGTTATCACAGTAGACAAGGCCAAGGAGTAATAACAAACAACACACCAGCACCTGCTAGAACATTGTGGCAGTCTTAGGGAAAGTAAAAGTCTCACTTTAAACCAAATGTTGAAGCATGGAATAAAATTTGTCCACTGGGCAGTTTAGACAGTTCTTTGAACTGCTAGAGGGATGAATAAAGAGTCACTGATCTGTCAGCCTCTGTTGGAAGAATTTCGGGGAGAAAATACAAGTGTAGTCAGTTCTGGAAGTCCCTAAATCCCATTAGTTTTTGACAGGAATTAAACCTGATCAGAAATTATCTGGGCCTAACTGCCCAACCTTTTGCTACTGTTGCTAGTGACTAAACTAATGCCTACCTTAGAAACTTAAGGTTAGTGACCTTACAGGCGATTGCTGCTTTATGGCTTCTTTTTTTTTTTTTTTTTTTTTTTTAATGAAGTAGTTAAGTAGTTTGGTTTGGATATCCCTCCTTGGAAGAGGTCCAAACATATTTATTTTCATCCATTTGTTCCAGTGGGTGAGCCTTGGCAGAACCTGGCACAGCCAGGGATGGCATAGCAACCAAACCCTTTCTCTCAACAAATACAATGTACTTGAAGCAGTTTACCTAAGGACCCACCGTCCTGTGGCTCTTGGCTCCAGTGCTTGGACACTGGAGGGGTCTGAGTCATGTTTATGGCAGAGGCATCCATGATGCCACAGCCACCATGTGAGCTCAGAGCTGAAAGCAGCATAGATGCAGCTGAGGTCTTTGCAGTTTGAGCAGCAGATGCCTTCCCCTCTGCTCAGTTGTGAGATGCTTGGCACCCTGCCGCAGGTTTCCTGTGTACATTTGGGTGAGTCACTTCACCTCTCCGTCAGTGTTTGTCTGTATTCCAAGCTTTTAGGACCATGGATTGTTTTTTTCTGGGTAGAGGGACAGTCCCTCACTATCAGATTGTTTCAATCATTACTGCAACCTAGATAAGTTGTGACACTATTAGTTTCTCTTCAGCCTGTGGTAAGTAAGAGGCACCATCCAGAAGAGATGTACAATTTGCTATAGTGAGGATTACATTAACATGTATTTCACAGAACACTACATTCAAGACCTTCTGAGTTCCTACCACACCTACTTCAATGAGGCTCTGTTCCTCTGCATGGCTACTGGGAGTTGTTGCAACACATATAATTAAGAACAAGAAAAGTTTACCTGGGGCTTAAAATTCTGCCAGCCCATAATATACTGCCAGCATTCTCCACCCATGTAAGTGCTCCCAGTGTTGCAAATGGGGTGACACACTTCCCCTGGAAGAGAAAAGTAGTAATGTTTATTTTAACAAAGTTTGATAGTACACGTGACAGTGCTATAACAAGCTTTGATGACAATGTACACTTGATTATTTGCTGCAGAGGACAAGGTGGGACAAAACTGTCAGAGACACCCTCATGTTGAGTTATGAGGTTCAGAAAGGACCCCCTCATGTTCTAAACCCCTTCCTTGGGGGCCTTCCAGGTCTGGCTGGAAAAGTCTCCAGATCCAGATCCAGACCTAGTTCCAGGCTAGGAACTTAAGTCTGAAGGATTATATGTGCAGAAGCAGTCCTTTATTTCACTTAGGTAAAATTTCAAAGTTTCAGCATGCTTATTCCCCTTTCACTTACTATTTGATGCAATAAAGATTCTCTCAGCCTCAAGCAGCAACCTCAAGAGGCATCCCTGTTCATGGGGAGATCCTGGCATGCAGCCCACCGCTGTGCAGGAGAGCTCAGCAGACCCTGGGCTGTTCCCTATTTATGGAGTTAGATGATTGACTTATAGTAGTATTTGCATCCAGCTGTGTTTTGTTTGGCGCATGCTCAACCAGCCCTCAGCTGCTGAGTAAGTTTTATGGCCTTCAGCTATTGTGTTGTTATCTGTCTTCCCAGAGTCCAGCTTTAAGCCAGGTGCAGCCCACACCACTGTTAGCTCTCACTTAAGCCAAAAGCAGGGGGGAGTGCACTGCCACACCCAGTGAGCTCATTCTAACCATCCCCTCTGTGTAGCATCTTCTTCTATACCATAAAGCAACTGGAACTGATTATAGTGGCTGTTGGATCAGAAACCTTAGGTCAGTACCAGACCATGCTAGTGATGAGAAAGATGTGTGATTTAGATAAAGAGGAAGACTCTTCTCTCAGTCCCTCACAATGGTTCAGAAATCCATTGAAAATGTTAGCAACAGGCCCTTTTATTTCCTCCTGGAAAAATCATGTATATTTATTTCCTGTAATAAAATAGTCTAATGGTAGTAAAGAGTGAAGTTCTAGAAGGAAAAAATTGATTTCTCAGCTAATTGAGTAGAGAGGGGGAAATTATAAATCCCTTGTTGCCTATTACGGGCTGACTAGCAACATTTGGCCACAGAAAGCAATATGAACACAGTTTTAACATGCAGGTGGCTACAAGAGAAGGGCTGTGCTGCATGTAAGCCCACTATCTCCTTAAAGTGGTTCACCCTACTTTTCCAAATACATTGCAGAGTGACTCAGACTGAAACCGTTGTTGTCTGCTCCACTTCAGATAGTTGCATGTTCGTTTTAGCTTTAGAAAGAAGTTTGTGTCAGCGTTTTCTGTTCCTTGTAGTTACACTGTCTTTTCAAAATAGTTTTTGAGCTAAAAACATGTTTCCCGAAGTTCAAACACTGGCACAAAAAATATCACTTTCCTTACTGCTGCCACACTGAAGCAGATGTGAGTACTAAGGTTTGGAACCAGTAAGCATGTAATTATTCATTTTCTGGGTTAGAAAAGTAGGTCAAAATAGGTCAAAGCAGGCATCTACAAGACAGGCTATCATTCCAAGTTAGTTGAGTTCAAGTCCCCTGCAGTTACCCAGTTAGACTCCTGCAGTAGATCACATGAGCTGCACAGACACCCTATTGCATCTCTAGCTCAAGTTTCACCCACAACCTCTGGCAGACCACCTACCTTAAGGTCAAAGTCTGTTTCACCTCTCTGGTTTTTATGTGTGAACAGTAATCAGATTAGGCATGATCCTAGGTTATTCCTTAGGTTAGTAAAGACAAAACTGCAAAATTTGTCCTGGTCAATGTTATAATGATGTCACAGAGCTGATGTGCGTTCTGACCATGGAACCCACAGTTCCTGTGGCACCATGATGAAGTGTTGTACATGGGGGACAGATATGCTGCCTGTGAGTAATGCAAATGGGTGAGTGCAGAGGAGCTATTTCAGTGCAAACTGGTCTTGGAAAATGCATGATTCTGCAAACTACGAAGCAACTCTTGCTCCCTCTGAAGTCAGTAGAAGTTCATTTCGCCTTTCAAATTCATTTTGCTTAACCTGGTCTTGACATCGTGGCACTTACCTTGTTGTAAAGAAAATTGGTAGCTGTGAAAGATCAAAGATTTTCTAATTAAAGGTGGGAGGAAATATTTTCTGCTGATGAAAACCTTATCTTCATAATAAGAAATAATGCAGTCTGATCATCTACCATTATTGAGTTTCCTTTTTTTTTTCTTAAGCTGAATTTACATCACCCGTAGACAGAAATAAGGAAGGTGGACTGAAAATGCCAAACCTATGCAAATTTTGTGATGTTAAAGTAACAACCTGCTCAAACCAACATCAGTGCAGGAGCAACTGCAACATCACTTCTATCTGTGAGAAGAGTAGTGAAGTCTGTGTTGCTATATGGTAAGTTATTTCTTCATAGAGGTGAGAGCAGGAGCACACCCTCATTCATCATTGCTTATTGCTTTCCTCGATTGCTCTGATATTCATAATGTCCCTGCTACCTCAGCAGGCTTTGTTTCCTGCTTCCAACTCATATCTCTGCACAGCATACCGGGAGTTGCTTGAGGTTAACAATTCTGATATGAAATGTTCTGGGGACTTTTTTTCTTCTAAAACAGTTCTGTTCCAGCTTAAGCTGTTATTGGAAAAAAGGCATGGTTTTGTGCAAGCCATTAAGCTGTATCCACCCACAGCACTCAAGAGTAGAAACAGATTGGAGGCTCAAGTGAGGATTGTAGTGACAGTTGCTGAACAAAGACAATTCTCTCTCAGGTTTCAAGGAAACTAGATTATTTAGATTTATCACAAGAGGCTTATTGCCATGTATAGGTAGAAATACTTCCTCTTAATGAGAAAAAACTTCTGTATGTGTAGAGACTTTAATGAAGGCATAGTGCTTTTTATATAGCCTATGTGTAGGTTCAAAAAAATCAAGAGTTTATGAAAATGAGCTGTAATATATTTTAAGGATTTATTGGCTTTAAGCTTGTGTTCCAGTAGAAAAACTGAGGCTTCTCTTGCCTGTCCACAAATGGAAATCCAGTCCTACCAAAGAAAGCCAGAAGTTAATAACTGGACTAAAGGAATACAACTGAGTGTTTGCAGCATTGGTGCTGATTTAGTAAAATAATTATAATCACTTACAGGAGGACATAACTAATTTATGTGCTGAGGGATTAGTTGTGTCCATTGACTTGAGATGTTCAGCATAATTGGGAGTAGGCATTTTAGTTCAGGATCAGTCCAGATCAGTGTGCTTTTCCATATTTGTCCTGTACTTCTTTAGTGTGTCATCAGTGTCTATTATTGCCGTAAAAAGGAGCTGTTGTATAATTTAAGATACATTTTGGATTTTTCATGACCATTTATCTGAAAGGCAAGTAAGTTGAGAACTATAAAGTGCTCTGTGCACTTTCGAGTCTTTTGTCAATGAAATTAAATCTGTGGATCGGGACAAAACACAGAAATATGACCCAGATTATCAGCTGTAAATATTTCCCTGACTGTGAGGCAACTCTGTGTTGCATCAGTTTTCATGATTGGTATTTTGCTGGAGGTTTTTTGGGTGGTTGAGGGGTTTTTTTGTATATAATTCCTTCAGTGCACAAACTGTGCTGATTATAGACTTCAAAAGCAAAATGAAAAGACCAACTTACTAGAAATTCCTCAGATTTTGAGGAAATAATTCTGTTTTTATCGTAATTTCCCACAGATTTTTACTGTCTGCTCAATGACCACAAAAACCAAAAGTATGTTCTGAAGTTCACAGCAGTTCATTTAGCATTAGCTTGAATAATTCTGAGATTTTCAGAGGCACTCTTGTGAGCTTAGCAGGAATATGATACAGGAATAGCTGTGCCATTGCAGAAATGTGAGAGCCCAGACTGTGCCAAATTTAATCCATTCAGGAAAGACAGAGAAGAACATACGAAACTCTTTAAATGCCATTTATATTCTCAAAAGAGGTAAATTTGGGGCAGTTACAGTCCTATCTGCTTCCTTTACAAAATATTCCTTTTTTGATTTCAAATTTGTCCTTTCCATTTTTAGGAGACAGAATGATGAAAATGTGACATTAGAAACAATATGCCACGATCCCCAGGAAACACTATATGGTCACTTTTTGGATGACTATCATTCAGAGCAGTGTTTGATGAGGGAAAAGAAGGACGATGGGGGATTGATGTTCATGTGCTCCTGCACAGGTGAAGAATGCAATGATATGCTCATTTTTACACCAGGTAGGTTTTATCATTTGCCTTGCATTCCTACATTCCTTGCAAGTAATGTTAACTGTGTTAATAGTAACTGTGTTATGCTGATGTCCTTTGGAACTACATTTTGTGGGGGAGAACTTCTAATGGCAGGAGCTATTTTGATCTTTTTCGGATCTTGTAAAATCGCAACCTTTCTTTTCTGTGTTCTGAGGGTACTTCTTCCTGCCAGGCTGTCCTCATTTTGAAGTAAGTCTGATATTCAGCTCAAGATATTGCACTTAAAGGCTAATAGAAGATGAAAGCAAGATGTTTACAGTTGTTGTTCTGTTGACAGACCAAAATTCAACACATGCTATTTACATTATAAAATCTAAACTAAAGGCAAATGCTGTTTTTAAGGTCCTGCCTCTTCTAAAAGGCTGTATTGCCACAGTGTGTTATCTGCATAGGGAGATGTTATTGGTAAGCTGATAGGATGTGAATTTTAAGTCAGCTTCTCTGGTTCAACTGACCATCTGCACCTCTCCTGTGTTGGGTGTGAAGAAGGTAGATTCCTTCTCTGGGAAATATGTTCCCTCACACCTACCAGGGCACAAGAAGTGTGTATGAGTTCCATTAAACCAGGGAAATGTGAGTACAGATCAAACCACGAGTGCATAACCCATCCCATTGTACTTCATGAGCTCTGATAGAGGCCACTGCAGGCACAGTGAAGGCAGTGCAGGTGTGTGCAGTGCTGCTGGACCTCATGCTGCACACACACAGATGTGCACAGGTGCACACACCCCTTGTGCTTTATTTTGTCCTACCTGCTGTGATTCTTTTACTGAGACAAAGACAGTTTTCTCATAGGCAAGAGTGAGGTCTCCTGTGAGAAACTTGTGTACACACACTTCTACACCCATCCTCATCACCTGTACTTTCCTCAGAGAAGGGTATAATTAGGTCCTTGTTACCTGAGATAACAAAGGGTTGGGATACTGTTTCCACTCCTGGGAAGCATGGTGTGTGACTGCACTGAGGTGAATGACTGTGTGAGCAATTGTAGCTCTCACTTCCCAGCCTCCAAGAAGGCCAACTGGTTTAGGTCATAGAACCACACCAAATCACCCAAGAGCAAGCTAGCAAGTCTTTGCTTCCCTTGGCCCAGGCTATCCATATCTGGTGCCACCCCTCATCCCCGTTTTCCTTATCCCCTCCCCAAACTTGATTTGAAACCAGGCAACCTGACTGCTGATCTGTGGTTGTAGGACCAACCCCTACTTGGGTGATCTTTAAAGGATTTGGAGTATATACTGGTATTGGTATGAGCACAAGTGGTACACCCAGGACCTAATTCTAACAGATTGCCTTGCTTTTATTGAAGAGAATGTGTTCCCAGAGAAGAGATTTTACTCTGTGTCAGCTGTTTAGTGTTTTTCTACAACATGAACCACACCCTTGTGGATTTTGGCTAAATTGTTATAAATTAGCCACGTTATAGCTGTTTTTCCTGGAGCTATGTAGCTGAATGCAATCATTGATAAATGTGTGTCTTTGGTGTGTATGGTTATGAAAACTGTTTGAGAAATTCAGCACCAAGTGCCTTTATTCCTGCCAGCTCTGCAGCTCACTCACACTTCCAGATCAAACCTAAAAGGAGTAGTAGAAATTTAAACCCAGTCTTTTTACCTGAATTCCTTTCACTCCTCTGAGTGGAGTGTTTCCTTCTAGGTCACGTGCTGTAAGCACTTCAGGTGACTCATGAAAACCATGTGCTGCATTTGTATGTATTAAATGAATAACTACAGATAAAAATTAAAGTAATGTAAAACTTCACTTTATAACATTTCCAGTTCATTCACAAACACAGGCATTAACTCCAGTCAGGAGGGGGGAGAATTGAGGCTTTGACATTCCTTTTTTTATTGTTGTGGATTAGTGTTTCTTTTAAATGAAAACAGCCCCTTTGGGTTGCTTGCCTGGGTAGCCATGGCAGGAAGACAAACGATTTTTACAGTATCAGACATGCGGTTTCCTGTCTGTGTTTAACTTTGAGCAGAACATCACAGCCAGCTGGTCCATGGCTCCTCCAGACAACTAGATAATGGCCTGTAATAATTTTGCCTTTGGAATGACTGTCATCCAGATCTATTCTGTACATTGTTCTTCCGGGTTTTTTTTTCCTCTACATTTCTTGTAGACCAGAACAAGAAATTTTTGCAGTGGTTTTGCACATTCTATAGTTTTAGAGAGCAAGACAAGAGCTACTCTAAAAAAGCATGATGAAACGGTGATTTTAATAATTTATCCACGGAAACTGAGATAAAAAAATTGCAAATTTTCACCTGTTAATCACAGCATTTCCTTTTAAGCTATTGCTTTAAATAACTAGTGTTTTACCTCTTCTTCCTGTATGCACACTTAGGACAAACCATATTTAGTTTCTTTCTGGTATTTCTGAGGTAAGAAGAAAACCCTGGATAAGGCAACAAGTTCTAATTTCCACCAAAGGTTAGTCACTGAATTCCAGTGATTCACAGCTGAGCTGTTATTGCTTGTGGAAGAAATGGTTTATAGCACTTTTGGCTTGCATGAATCTTGATGGTGAAGGGCAAAGCTCCTGACTCCATTTTTAGATATAAGCATCTGAAGCTTTTGGGTACTGAAGGTGTTGTGACTTACTCAAGAGTGACTTTAGAAATATTTGAAGTAGTTACATCAAAATCAAATACCTCTTTATTTAAATTGCCGATCTGCAAGATAAGTAAGACACAGTCAAACGTGTGCCTAAACATGCCTGTAGTTCTGCTGTGTCAGGGGGCTGATCCTGATTCAGATCCCTGGCATTCCAGGCCACAGGCAGCTGGTGGAAAATACTGAGTATAGAATCACTCCAAATGATGTTCTGTAGTTCTTGGAGAAATAGTATGCAGGAGACAGGTAGCAATTGTAAATCTGACTACTCTGTTTATTTTTTTAATCCCTCTCTTTTTTGCCAAACAAAATTGTGGGTGACTGGCAAGCAGCTTACACCCCTGTGGTGGAAAACTGCTTCTCACAGCAAATCTCAATGCCAGTGTGTTGCAATTATTATTTATTCAAAAGTCTAATGTTAGTGTTACCAGAAGGCAAAGACAGGGAGCAAAACCACTGGAAAAGATTAGCCAGAATCAGGGGTAAAAGGCCTTGGGTGGCTAGAAGTTGGCTAGGTGGCAGACAGAGATTTGGTCCTTCTGTCATGGAAAAAAAGAGAGCAGAATTAGACTATGAGGGTTTTTTGGTACCTGATGTCTGGTTGTGTCTGGCGGATCTTCTGCATCTTGCTTTACCTTCTTCTACTTGATCTGCTGTGATGAATAAAGTCCGTCTCTAGTTGTTTGCACAGTCCCAGTCCTGCCCTGATGTTTGGGCTGCTTTGTTTCTCAGCTTTCCCTTCACCACCTCTCCCAGCCATTAGCCAGGGCGAGCATGACAGCTGCCTAACAAAGCTGGGTTTTATTAACAATCTCGAGTTCTTTGACTGAAGTCAAGCCTTGTTAACCTAAGGGACCAAGCCAGACTTTGCCCTTTCTAGCCCCACATCTGACCCATTCTCCATGGACAGAGATGACCAGGTACTCATTGTAGACAAGAAAATGGGATTCCTGCATGTTACTTAGTGCATGACTTACCTACCTGTTGTACCATGCAACTCCTTCCTCTTGTGCAGCTCATTTAGACATTCACAGTCATTCAGCAATATGCAAACCAGCAGTGGAGACTGCAAAAATGAAAACAAATCTTTTAAATACTGTGGTCAATATATATGCAGTTTTTATCCTGGGCATCAAATTCAAATCCAAGCAACAGTGCAGAGAATTCAATAGTTGGAACAGGATTCCAACACAGCTCTGTTTGGTTTATAGTTGTTTCATTCTGGTGATTTATATGATGATAATTTTTTATCCTCACCTGTCTCCTTCCATGCTATGCAGATCTCCATGCAACTTGCAACCAAGGTATCTGTGGGATTGTTCAGGTAGACTGTGTTTAGTGCTCACCTACTGCAAGATGAAGTCATAATTTTGGGCATTCCCACCACACCCAAATATGAGACAAACCTTTAGCAGCAACTCTGACCCATCCAGACAGTGGCCTTGAAATTCCAAAACCTCAGTGATAGAGACGACTGAAGAGAATTTATGAGAATAATGAATTGGGGAAGTATGTCAAGGCAGGAAGGGTGTTGTGCTGCTAAAAATCTTCACATTGATCTTGGTTTTACAGTGTTGGCTAATTGAGAGTACAAGAGACATGCTTATTTGATTAATCAATTGTGGCTGAGTCATTTGCCTGAGCAAATTACAGCCTGTGGATTTGCAGTGCGTCAAGTGCTGTGATTGCTCACTGTGTACAGTTGTTACCTGGGAGAGCTGGTGTTGCTCTGCTGTCTGCACCACCACAACCATGCCTGTGTGATGCCTTGTCCTGTGCCCAGACTGCAGGAGATAATGTTTCAAAGTGTCCTTAACTTCGTATCTCTCATTTGTCTCTAACATGTTGTCCCTGTCTTTTCCTTTCTTTCTCTCTTCTTCCTCTCCTCACTAGAGTCAAAGTTTTAGTGATTTTACTTGACTACATAGGAGGATCTCAGCCTTAAGAACAGACTTAAGATCTGTGCACAAACAGCCACCAGTCCATAAATACTTATGTGATGAGTTGTACGGTGCTCAAGGAACATCAGAAGGGAGATGATTACAGCTGGACTGCTTCCAAGTGAATTTTAACAAAGGCTTTCATTTATCTCTTTTTCTGTTATCCAACTAACATGTTCAGAAGGTAACTGTCTTCCTGCTGCCCCATAAAAGAGGTCAGTAACATTGCATAACATTGCACAGACCCTCTCACTGCTTGTATGTTGGCTTTGTTCTCTATGTTTCCTCTTAGGTATTTGCAGGCACTGGAGTCCCACCCAGTGCCTGCAGCTGTGTGTAACCAAAGGAGAGGCTGCCTAATGCTGAACATCTGATTCACTTAATGGCATAGAAAGGAAATAGAATGAAAAGAGGCTAAAGAAGCCAAAATTCTATTTTGCTCTGTATTATTTATATTGTTTGCTTCTTAGGAAAATAACCATGCTCAGTTACAGATTTGTGTAAAAACAAACTAGGCAGTGCTCTTCCAGTTTGGTTGGCATATTTGTTACAATTTGCATCACTTGAGAGCTTAATAAGTATGGGAATGTGGCCAACCTTTTATCAGGTTGTCACAGAAGAGACTTTAATAATTACAGACAGAAACAAACTGTAACTAACACTGGCAACATAATATTTTGGGAAAGGTTGGAGGGGTGAAACTCAGGCTGAGAATAAAAATAGTGGTTAATGTGTGGCATCTGTTGAAACATATTGAAACTGGAGAGATTGATTTGTTCCAGAAATCCACCGGCAAACAGCAGCAGACACTCAAGCTCTATAACTGAGCCATGTATCACAGAAACTCACTCACATAATGTAAAGTTAAAATTTGTTGGCTTTCATATTGCTGAGTAGGAAAGCTCAGCTACAAAAGTCAAAGTGTGTGAGAGATGCCATGTACACACAGTGAAGGGACCTATTAGAATGGGAGAGATAAGAAGGGAATGCGTGAGGGGGTTGGAAGATTTTAAGCAAATGGGTGGGTGCTGTGCCAGCAAACCAAGGAATTACACTTTCTAGCCAGCAGTGAGGGAATAAAAGCAGCAACAAATTATTTGTTCTGTCTTAGAGCTTAAGAGTTTCTTAGACCTCCTGGGTGCTAAATAGCATACTTGGCAATCAGTTGAAAAATGAAATTCTGCTTACAATAGATGAAATACCCATTAAGTCATTGCTGCCCAGCCTTTTTGCTGAAGTAAGCCACCCAGAGGCAATCAAGTTGCCTGCCTCCCACCCCTGTGACTAAAATGCAGTCATTTCCATCAGGTGACAGATGCATATGCATGACTCTTCCAACATGTAACACGTAACTGGGGATTTTCTCTGAGCATTACACAGAAGCCTTGAGTCCTGATCCCCCAGGTAGTTGTGGGCCAAGGCCAAAGCTGCAGGTCCACAGAGGAGAGCAGCAATGGGTGAGCAACTGGTCTTCAATACAGCTCATACTTGCTAGCTTTCAGGAAAAGAGAGCTGAGTCTGGTTTGCCAGCCATTTGTTGACTGCAGAGCAACATTTAGGCAGCCAAATAACCAAAAGAATAGGTGAATGAGTTCCCAAACCTTTAAGTAAACCTCCAGGGTACAAAATGCTGGAACCTGCACTTGGGTCACAGCAACCCCATGCAATGCTGCAGGCTGGAGGCAGTGGCAGGAAAGCTGCCTGGAGGAAAAGGACCTGGAGGCACTGGTCCACAGTGGCTGAACATGAGCCAGCAGTGAGAGCATGTGGCTAAGAGGGCCCATGGCATCCTGGCCTGTTTCAGAAGGAGTGGAGCCAGCACTAGTGCAGTGATTATCCCCCTGAACTCAGCACTGGTGAGGGCATGACAAATCATGTGTGCCCCTCACTTCAAGAAGGACATTGAGGTGCTGGAGTGTGTCCAGAGAAGGGCAGCAAAGCTGGGGGAGGATCTGGAGCACAGGTTCTGGGAAGATGTCTGAGGGAGTTTGGGTTGTCTAGCCAAGAGAAAAGGAGGTTAAGGGGGAACCTGTTTTTGCTTTCTACTACTATCTGAAAGGACATTGTAGCAAGGTGGGAGTCAACCTCTTCCCCCAAGTAAAAAGTGATGGAACAAAAGGAAATGGCCTCAAGTTGTACAAAGGAGGTTTAGATTGGATAGCTGGGAAAATTTCTTTACCAAGAGGGTTGTTAAGCACTGGAACAGGTTCCCCAAGGAAGTGGTTGAATGACCACCCTGGAGGTATTTAAAAGACCTGTAGATGTGGCACTTGGAGACACAGTTTAGTGGTGGACTTGGCAGTGCTGGCTTTGCAGTTGAACTTGATGATCTTAGAGATCTTTTCCAAACTAAAAACAGGATTCTACAGCAGACCAGGCAAACCTGCCAACTACCGGAGGTAATGCCTCTCCAGGAGAGAGATAGTCTATTGGATACTCTGGTAATATCCTTTTCAGACTAAAAGATGAAGACATACAGCTCAAGCACAGCTTACTGGCCTTGACAGACTTGGTTTACCTTGTCCAAAAAAAGCTCCTGTCAAACACAGGAACTTAATGAAGGAATTCAACCTTCAGGAAAGTCTGCAAGAAGTGCCAGGGTTTATTTTCCACTGGATAGTAAGATAGAGCCCACTATGGCTTTAAAGTCTACTAATCTCTCTCTTCTGCCATGAGCTGGTTCAGCATAGAGCTGAGGGAGGGATGGAACTGATTTCCTGCACAACAAAATTATTAAATTGGAAAAAATCCATCTCCAGCAAGTATGAAAAATTAAAATGTTTCCAAGAAGCTATCATAATTAAAAAAATGCAGGTTAATTTGAGGTACAGCATTTGAATTTGATTATTACCAAGTATTTTGTGTCAGAATCAACCATTTTCCTAAGGAAACACTCTCCACCCTGAGAAAAAAGCTCCCCACCCCCCATCTGCAAACCCCCCCAAAACAATGCCTGTAAAATAACAGAAGTTTTTAAAAGCTGGATCAACTTTCAGACCACTTTTGTCCTCAAGATAGGGGTTTCAGGGAAAAGCATAGGAGAGTCAGAAGCAGAGTTTCTGTTTTGAGAATCAGTATTTTCCACCAAAAAAAATGTTTTGTTGAAGATTTCCAAGCCATTTTAATTCTAAAAAGGCCACAATCAGGAAGGTAAGTATATGAGACACTGAGCTACAGAATTTCATTTCCACTTTAGGATTCTTCAGTAGAGATAAACGAAATTACTCCAAACAGCTGCTCAGAGTAAATTTCATTTCACTAAAAGTGAAGTATTTTATGTGAAGTACTAAAGAGATGGGCAGGCGTTTCCATATTTTGTTGCTAGTGCCTTGCTCAGAAATCACAAGGTTCAAACTCCCATTTTGTGAAAAGCTCTCCCTTGATTCAAACAGAGCCAGTCTTGAACTTGAAGCTCCTGTACCCCACCCATAGCAGTCCACTCACTGCTGGGGATTCAGCAGTCACATACATCTCTTGCCAAATTGCAACATTTGAACAGAAATTCTGTTCAAGCAGAAGCATGCAAAAAGTGTTAGTTTTCATTCCAGTGTGGAATTCAAATCAAACTTTGAAACCTCAGAATTTCTACAAAATGGAGTTTTCCTCCAGTCAGCTCAAAGGGCTGCTTTGTGTCTTGGGATCTTGCAAAATAACTGGATCACAGTTCTGTGCCTGGGACCATGTTCTGTGGCTTTGTGTTTCTGGGAGTTTTTAAGACACTGCGCAAGCTTGCAATACATCAGTGTCAATATGTTTAACTTGAGTTCTGCTAATATCAAATATATTCTTTCTCTGCTGTGTGGCTTTGACTAGCAGATGAATGGGCAGCAGCTTTAGAGCTCACAGGAGCAGCAGACAGCGAAGAAGTAGTTCTGTCAGTACTGGCTGGGCATTCTGCTGCCCTGCCATTCAAGTGTGTGTCCTCATTTCATTGCCATTGTTTTACTTATTCCTTCCAAAGTTCAATGACACTGAAGTTGTATCAAAGGCATGAAAACCAACCTAAAGAATTTGCAAGCTCTTGTGCTTTGAAGTTCCCTGACTGAACTGGGGCTGCACAGTGTTTCCATTTTCCTTGGCACCTGAGCCCTATTCCCTCAAAGCTTAGGTAGTGTTAAGGGTTATGCAGATGGTTTGTGCTTAGTTTAAACCGCATACAGGAAGCTTTATTTTAGCTCAACTTCTCCATTGTTATGCTATATTAATAGGCTCTTTTGAAGCTTAAGAAAGGACTGATCCACCCAAATAATAGTTCTGGGTGGGGAAAGTTATTTAGGAGCACATTTTCAAAACATGAAAGGCTGTTTCATTTAACCATTTCCTTGCCTGCCTGTGCAGCCAGGTTTTGCTCATTCCAGTGCTCAGAAAGAGGAAGCTGCACTCCCTTTTTTTAAATTATAAGGTTCCAATCATAGGTATTTATTTATAAGTGAACATATTTATTCTTAGATTCCTGTAGTCAAGCAATAAAATGTTGGCTAGCCACTATGCAAACATACAGTTATGCTCTGAATTTTGGTCCTGTCCTGATTTTGTGCACAGATTTTGCAGAGAAGTACCCCATCCTTAGTTTGGGCTGTAATGGCTGATTTTATTCTGCTCATATCATCAGGCAAAATCAAAGGCAGTTTTAGAAATGTTTTGCTCAGGACACACCTCAGTGCCACCAGCTCTTTGCTCTTGCTATCCGCTTTAATTCTCCTGTCAGGCAGCTTGGTCCCCTCCTAAGCTTAAAGTTCAGCCTTGTCAGTCCTGACACTCAGCTCTCCCTGATGTGTGCTCATTCTTGCACTTCCCAAACGTTGAGTGGGATTTGCCTAGTGTCTTAAATACTGAAAATTAGCACAGTCCTTTTGTCCCTGCTGCTTTAGGTGGGATTGTGCAGCTGTGTGCTTTTCACCCCCTGCTTCTCTGCTTCCTCCAAGTGACTGTGCCAAAGCGGATGTGTCACTTTGCAGCAGGCCTGCAGCATGATACAGTGCTCAGGGGGAAGTGGCCAAACCACTCAGCTTCTGCTTTGATTAAATTTTTTTTACATTCTTTTTCAAGTAACATTTGCAATATCGACAGTTTTTCCCTTCTACCCAGAAATCCCCCTGCACCACAAGCAGAGCTTTCTCTCGTGCAAAAAGCGGAAGAGCTGAAAGGAGCTGTGAACTCTGCTGGAGAGTTCTCAGCCATAGAGGAAAATAATGCAGCCTGCTCTAGGACATTGTAGGAATGATTGGAGATCCCCACACAGGTAGCATAACAGCAAAGGAGCAGGGAATTTGGTGAGTTTCTCCTGAATTAGAGCTGAACATGCACTTAGCTACCTCCAGCTGCTTGGACTGAGGGAGAGCAATTTGAAAGACAGCTAGTACATTTTAGAGCTTTTGTCTCTCATTTTGAAAGATATTTGTATTTCAAATATCTGGTCTACATACTGCAGCTCTGTGGCATAGAAAAGGGACTTAAAAGGCCCTAAAGAAACATTTTCATCTTTGTGAAAGAGGTTACTCTATGATATAGATGGCATATTATTCATTTCCAAGAGCAGAGTCCAGACTTAAACATGCTTTTTCTGTGGTTAAGACAAAAAACAAAACAAAACCAAAACCAGAAAAACAGAACCCCAAATGTTCAATATAATTACTTTCTCTGATTGTTACAGATCGTAGTTGTGTCACGTAGTTGTGATAAAAGTCATCTGCTTGCAGCCAAATCTCCAAAACAGCCGTCCCACAGTGCAATCAGTTCTCCTCCACCTGGGTGTTTCCCAAGTTCTTAAAAAAGCAGATTTTCTTGAAACAAAGAATGCACAAGGGAATAAGCAATGCAAATCTATTTACTGACAGTGACATTTGACTTTCTAAATATATTCCTCCCGTAAGAGCCATACAAACACAGTGGTTTTTTCCCCTCTTCAGTATGTTTAAATGCAGAGAGTTGCCTTTAATCTGTAATGTACTTTTAGGTATTGCTTTGATTTAAAAATTAATAATTTTAAAATTTGCTAACATTTTGTTGTCAAGAGAAACTGCTGGAGAATAAGGATTTGTGGTTTGCATAGGTCTGGAAGGATGGGTGTGCTTTAAGTTATTTTGCATAATGGAAGGAAAAACGTTCTTTGTAGGTATTGCTAGTGCACGTCATTGACCTGTGCTAGGCTGGGAATGATTGCTAGAAAGGCACTTCCTCTCCCTTGAAACACTATGAGAGAGACTAGGATTTAATTACTCACTTGCATCTGGTTGATGAACCTTTCAAACAGAGGAAGCACATTCTGGTTCAGGATTCAAGCCTTTTTCCAGATAAAAAGAATATACTTTTCAGATGTCCTATCACCTGCCTTTGAATAGCTGATGGCTCCTGCTAATTGCCAACTGAGCTTACAATGGAAAAGTGATAACAAGTGAAATTGGAGGGTCAGAGATACTGCTTCTGTTCTAATTGTAAACTTTTTACCCTCATCCATTTTAGCATTGCTCACCTTTGTTTTGAAAGGCGCAGAGTAGGGGAAACAGAAGCTTGTGGCTAATGTAGTTAGTGACAGCTTCCCTTCAGAGCTTATTAAGCTTTTCCTATTCATATTGACTTATTTGGCCTGATGCACAGAGCCTGAGTCAATGGCATGGCTGTAAGCATCTGCCAAAGCATGATGCTGCCACCACAAGCTACTTGCTTAATTGTAGTTGCAGCTTCATTTGTTTTAATCCATTCTGGTTAGGCTCCCAGGACTTCTTCCAAACAATCCCTTTGCTCATGCAAAGATGATACAGTATATTTTATCTGACTCAAAGGAAGAAAGAGACTGAGAGAGTTAATTTCCATGTATTCAATCAAATCAGGTTCAGATATAAACTCTGGCCCTCCTTTAATCTCTTCTTGGAGCAAAATTGTTCCCTTTTAAGCTGTTACCTTCCCTAAGAAATACTGAACTAGAAGGTGGTTTTTAGAGGTGGCAGGGCAGCTCTAACATCTAGGATTATAATCTGTACTCTTCTCAGAACACATCCCTATTCTAGAATAGGTCCCTGTTGTTCTGCTATTCCCTATATGTTCCACCTAGGAATATGTTGGTGTATGCAGTGCACCAGGTATGGAGTTTGGAGTGAACATCTTTGCAGCAGAAAACCAGTGTACAGACAGCAAGGAACTCACAGGGGAAGTTTTCTGATACATAAATCCATGCAGAAGTACCTGGAGGGTGGTGGTGACCACTCTGAATCTGTTTACATGCAGATGTTTGAATTTGTTCTAGCAGCACTCACATACAAAAAAGCATGAGAATGAGTTCTTCTTTCAAGGTCCATATGCAAGCATATATATTTGTGCCTAAATATTTTTGTACGGTGTGTGAATAGATTTCCTGAAGATGGCTTTGCAGGGATCCTACTTAAATCACTGGGCAAGTGGGAATTCACAGGCTTCATTGTCTGTTTATTTATTGAAAAAATAATGTGTTCTAGTAATTAGTGGTTAAAGGAGCAGTTCTGTCAAGAATACATTCACAGAGTAAGTACAGGAGATTTTAGCTATTGTGTTCAGGAAAGTGAAGGTTTCATGCATTATGTATTAAAAGCCTGAGAGAAGAGCAAAGCTACTAAATTACATTAGATCCTTAGTTGTTCAGTTCTGGCTTTTTATAAAGTAACCAAACAGGGAGATCCTGGTAAGCAGAGGCCTACATACAAAACAACATTTTGAAGCAAGCAAGCATTGACAGTTTTTGTTATTTGCTGTTAGTTGAGAAGATAATATATTGCATTCTGGATAAAAATTATATTTACAGCCTTCTGTACATATCAAACTATGATATAACACTATGCATGCTTTCCTTTGTTCTTTACAGATGACCCTCATAAGCCAGAGGAGAAAGATGAAATTTCCAAAGTCACAATCATAAGCCTTGTCCCGTTACTGGTGATTTCTGTTGCTGTGATTGTTATCTTTTATGCCTACCGCACTCATAAGAAGAGGAAACTCAACAAGGCATGGGAGAAGAATGTTAAGCCCAAGAAGCATAAGGACTGCAGTGATGTCTGTGCCATTATGTTAGATGATGACCGCTCAGACATCAGCTCCACGTGTGCCAACAACATCAACCACAACACAGAGCTGCTGCCCATTGAGTTGGACGTTGTTGTTGGCAAAGGAAGGTTTGCTGAAGTGTATAAAGCCAAATTGAAGCAAAACACATCAGAACAGTATGAAACTGTGGCAGTCAAGATTTTCTCCTATGAAGAATATGCTTCCTGGAAAACTGAGAAAGACATTTTTTCAGATGTAAACCTCAAGCACGAAAACATCCTCCAGTTCTTGACAGCAGAGGAACGTAAGACAGATCTTGGCAAACAGTATTGGTTGATCACTGCCTTCCATGCCAAAGGAAACTTGCAGGAATATCTCACACGGCACATTATCAGCTGGGAGGACCTCTGGAAACTTGGTGGGTCCTTGGCCCGAGGATTGCCCATCTGCACAGTGATCACACACCCTGTGGTCGTCCCAAAACACCTATTGTACACAGAGACCTAAAGAGTTCCAACATCCTGGTGAAAAATGATTTAACCTGCTGTCTCTGTGACTTTGGTTTATCCCTGAGGCTGGACCCTTCCCTGTCTGTGGATGACTTGGCTAACAGTGGGCAGGTAAGTTAGAAGGTTGAAGGGGGATGGGTAATGTACCAATTGGTCTGTCCATTCCTGGGCTGAAAAGATGAAAAAACCTCAAGCTCCTATGGCAGCTTTGACTTAAAATCATTTAAAATTAATATGAATGTGTTTATAAACAAAGAGGCTGTAAACATTAAAGCAACGATGATCTGCATGTGTGTATGATGCAACCATCCTCTCCCTTATATTAGCATGTTTGAGCTTGTTAGCAGCTGTTCATGGTGCTGCTGCAATGCACACACACACACACCATACACACAAATACAATAAGGGTCTGCTTCATGTTTTGAGGTTTTGACACAGTTTTCATGCCTAATGGCATTACACTTCTCCGTGACTCAACCTAGTCCTGGTCTACCCCAGCATATGTGAAGTCAGTCTTGTCCTCAGTCAGTCAGTCCTCAAAAGCTGCAAGCATATAACTACTGAGAGATAATAATTTTAAAATTCAAAAGAAGACACCTCTTTAATGAATGGCACATTCTCCGCATGCAAGCAAATACAGGGATGTCAAATAAAAATAATTATTGACTACAAAACCAGGCTGGAAACCACCTTTTTCCCCATTAGAACCTTTGCAGTCTTTTGACTTTGCTCATCCATGATGGTTAATATTTGCAGACATTACTTAATGTGACTGTGTAAACCTGGACCTTCTCCCCACTGTGTTCAGAGAACTGGTAGGTCCATGCAACGCCAGCAGTTCTGTGCCTCAGCAGCATCAGCACCCTTGTAATAGAGGGTTTACCATATCAGATAAAGAGAAATATCTACTGCCTCTGACTGATACACATCAGGACATGAAACATCTCTCAACAGCTAGAAAGAAGTTCTCCAGTAAAGAAAGATTCAAATATCACAAAAAATTATAATGCAGTGCAGGAAGAGAGATGGTCCCTCACTAGAAGTTTTGGAAAATCAAGAACTGAAAGCAGACTGGTATTTGTAAAGAAGCATATCCATACCCTAGAGGGGCAACCAACTTGGAATTGCCAGAGTTTAGGTACCTAAAAATGCCTTTGAGATTCAGGAATCATTTTGTTTTCAAGATACAGAAAAAGTATCTTTGACTGAAAGACCTGATAATCTAAATGCAGATAAAAGATCATAAGCAGAATGGAATACATAATAAATTCAAAGGAGGATGGGTATAAGATTGGCTTGATAGCATTCATCAAGTCAATTTTTCTCTGCACTTTCTTCTGTGCATTTTAGTTACAGGGCTTCATCCTCCATTGTCCTGCAAAGGTACAGAATCATTTTCATTGCTGCAAAGAGTGTGTGAAATGCTAGACCAGACCAGAACTTTGTGGCAAAGTGAGGGGTCTGTGTTTAGGCATCATTAGCTCTTGTTAAAATCAACAAGGTTTGCAGATGGCCATGTGCACAGGTAACCTTCTTAAGCTTTGGATGGGGATCTGCTTGGGGAAGAACACGTGCTAGGGAGTTAATGGTGGGTAGCAGCAACCTCTGCTTCAGTGTTTCTATATTTAATGGAGGGCAGGGAGTTGGTGCTCACCTCAGTGTCTCTGGGATGTGACTGTCCCAAGTACCTCCTCAGTGTATAGCTGCCACTCACATGCTTGGCCTTAAATTCATCAGTGTCAGTGTAGCAGGGAACTTAACCTTGAGGCTGCTCACACTGAATTTTTTTTCCTGTCTTCTGTTTTTAAATGTTTGGTCCTACAACCATTCGGATATTTTTGACACAGAGATTTTCTGCTGTTGCAAGGTTCTGCAACAAAGCTATGTTCTTGATCTTTCCTTCTTCTTATGATACTTTCCACTTTTTGTGGAACATCTTCCCATTTGCCCTGAGCCTGAGGTCATAAGACGTGTTTATAGAAGCTTATAAAATGGGTGTCATAGGGCTCTCTGAAGACTGTACATTTACTATGTGCTGTCTGCAGTTGCAGACCCAGTAGCTGAAATGATCTTTCACAGCCCTGCTTGCCTCTGGGCTCTGGAGTGATTGCTGTAGTGTAAACAGCTCGTTTAAGTCATATGTCCTACTGCATCACCCACTTGTGTTTGTTCATCTCTGCCATTAACCAGTCTCCAACTTGAAGCTGTCCTTGCTGATGAAAGACTTCTGTTTGCAGTTTTTCAAGGAGGATACGTTATTTATACCCTGTGAAGTTTGTCATTTGAGAGCAACTGTTGAGTGATCCAAGAATTCATCCTTAATCCTTTCTTGTGATAAAACCAGACTTTTAAACTTCACCTTGTGTAATGCAAAATCATATCTAGATCTCAGCAAAGCTGCTAAAGTCATTGCTGAAAATTGCTCAGTCTGAATAAAGTTTATGAGAATGTTTTTTTCAAAGGGGCAGATTTTTGGTTTCAGTTCAAATGCGTGGTTCTGCATTCAGTATTTTTGTGTTTGCTTTCTTCTCCCAAGCCTGCATTTACTCTCCTTTAAAGCCTACCATGGAAAGAAACAGCTAACACTTTAATATTCTGTGCAATATAATACAGTGTGTAGCTTGCTCATCTGGAAGACGCTTGGTCAGCAGCAATTGCTTCAGGCCCAAAGTTCAGAGTTTATCTGTGAATAGCCAAAGAGTAAGAAAACTTGTCAGTGTCAAAATTATTTGCTTTAGGAACTAAAATTGACTATTTTTTTCCCTCACCAAGAGAGGTGCAAGTAAGTTGGTAGTCAGAACAATGCCAGATTCTTCTGGCAGCAGGAAATACGGCCTGTGCCAAGTATAGCCTGAATTTTTGGATACATGTCAAATGGCACTGTTTCTGTGAAAGCTGAAGTTAAATCACAGCGGAATCCAAAACATGAATTGCTATTTCAGCTCATGAGCTGTCCCCAATCTCTTCTCCTGTAGGTTGGCACAGCAAGGTATATGGCCCCTGAGGTTTTGGAGTCCAGGATGAACCTGGAGAACATGGAGTCCTTCAAGCAAACAGATGTGTATTCCATGGCTTTGGTCCTCTGGGAAATGACATCTCGCTGTAACGCTGTCGGAGGTAAGTGCCATCTGTTTTCTTCTCTCTAAAAGTATGTTGAGACAGACATGCTCTCATGGTTGTCTGGGGAGAGAGTGATTCTTTTTGACTATCACCAGGTTTTCTAGTGTATCTGGATGCTGTAAATTAACAGTCCTTCAGTAGTGTGAGATGCACATATGCATGAGCAGGCTTGAACACCAAGAAACTGAGCGCAAGAGTAAATTGATCCTCAGTTGGTGTAAGGATAAATTTGCTGTTAGGTTGGTCACTTCTAAAGATTATTAAAGTCTGGTTTCCCTGTGACATCTTGGGTAGCCATGGATTGACTCAGTCTGGTTGATCTCACTCAAAATAATTGCAAACGTAAGTCAATTTGAAATATTAAACCGAAGAAGTGATAGCTGCTTCCCATTTACTTTCATTGAATGTTAATTCTCAAACCTAATTAAGGGCCAATTAAGTGTCTAACTTACTAATTGATAATTTCAATAAGAGGCATCATAGTGGTGTGGAAAGTTTCCGGTTTTCCCAAAATCACCAGCTGCTGCTCATCATGCTTTGTGATTTTGCAAGAGATCATCCATGTAAGAAATCAAGGGATGTTTGCTGTATAAAGTGTAGTAACAAAATAGAAGTTATTGGAACTGACTATCAGAAGTGCTCCAGGAAAAGCTGCTATGCTTTTTCATATTCAGAGTTTCTTCTGAAACAGAAATTTCCGTTTCTGCTTTGCCTAAAGATGACCTGGAATTCCTAGTGTGCAATGCTGGTATGTGCTAGAAACCAGAAAAGTTGCTGTTGGGACATCTGCAATACCTATTGCCACGTTTGAAGTTTTTCACCTTACTTCAGCAACTAAAATAAGACCAAGTTGCATGTAAAATACTTCAGCCTCCTGGAATCCTCTAAGAGTCATTTTAAAAAATATTGCTGCACAGTTCAGGGCTCTCACAGGCAGTCTAAGGAGTGGGGCTGTAAAAGGTAACACTAATGTGGATATTATAGTAGATATGCAACTGTGTTTTGATTTGTTATCCTTCTTCCAAAACCACAGAGGCTCCCTTTTCATCGGACTTGGCACAGTTCCACCTTGAAGGGCTGCCATAGATGCAGAGACAGGACAGTCTTGCTGGCTAGAGCACTGTGCTATGAGGAACATAGTGTACAGGAGGGAAACCAATATCCCAGGGGAAGATGTGCATAGCTGCTCCTTGTTTCTCTACCAGCATCTGTGGGACACCACAAGGGAGGTCTCTGAAGCCACTGTGCACAGTGACTGTATGGCTGCACCACGATGTCCATGAGCAGAAGGGAGGAACTGCCTCCATCTCAGTCTCCTGCTCTGTCTGACCAGCATTTGGTCTTGCTGGGTGGGGCTGTATTGTGGGCAACAGATTTGCCCCTGTTTGCGCCCTGCCAGGAAAGCTACAAAGCAAGTATGTGTGCTGAACGTGCTAGCATAAAAGCATGAAAGGAACAGCAAATTCTTTTCTAGTCCAACATTTAAGGGTAAAACATTTGGTGCTTCAGGAGCTGGACCACAATCTGACATATTCAAAGGCAAACCTATCCATACTTAATGGATCATGGTCATGCCTGTTTCTAAGTGCATTGGCACAACCTCAGCCTTTCATTAGCACTTTTGTAAATGTGGCAGAGGAGATTTAAAACCTGAAAAAAAAGAAACTGTGCCCTGTCTTGTGATCTGTCTATTTCTTGCATTTAGGAACTCACCTGATTAGTACAAATATGAGCTGTTCACTGTGGAGTCTTTTATCTTTGATGATGCCTGAGTCCCTCCCTTGTTCAGATTTGCTGAGTAGGGCAAAATGAAGATTGTAGCAAAAGCAAATATTATTGCTGCTGTTCTGAGAAGACAACTGCTAAAAGAGAATATAAAGGGAGTTTCATAAGGAAGGAAAATCACCACCATGTTTATCTAGAAGAGATTGACCCATTATTACCTTGAGAAGAGCTGAAGTCATTTCATTAAAGGGAAATATTTCTCAGCATCCCCTTTCAATTAATAATTAACCCCCATCCACATCCTGATTTTCCCTATGCATTTCATCCCTCAGTCATTGTCATCTCCAGAAACACATTTGTTGAATTTTATTTCCCTATTTCAGTCACCTTTCCTGAGGTGAGGTCCGCAGCAGAGCCCCAGGAGCACTAGGGCAGATCTGTAGGGGCTGGAACTTGCGCTTGCCATCTCTGGCTAAAGCAGTGAAACACAACTCCCAGGATGCAGATCCCTGCTGCAACAGCACTGCACCGTTCCTCTCATTTCCTTCTCTGATTTTCCCCTGGTTCGTGCAGTCTGGTTATCTTTGCCGCCAGCTGGTGAAATACCCTTACAGTGATTCATGGCTGCAGCTCCCCCTCTGCTTTCTTTCTCCATCTGTCACTTGTGAGACTCCCTCCTCTCCTCACAGCCTTCCCGAGGAGCTGCCTCTGCTCACGCAAACCTCTCTTTTACTCCTAGACTGTTTGGCAAAGAGAGAAATGTTTTGCATGTAAGGCAGAGTAGGCTGACCTGATTGCAGACAGCCTTTTCAAAGCAGCCTAAAAGATCTAGGCTCTGTCTTTGCAGGGCAGCCTTGGCTGTGGTGTCAGCTCGGGGCAGTTTTGAGGACAAGAGGGAGTCTTAGCTGAGGCAACAGCATTAACAACTTTATTTAGGGAGGGAAGCATGCAAGGAGGGGGGGCTAATTGCCATTCAACCATGTAGAGGTACAGGGACTTATTTCTTTTTCAAAGGGAGCTCTTGGGATTCATTTGTCAGCATACAGGTGTTTGGTGAGTGTGGGAGGTGATGCAGGCAGGTCCTTTCACTACAGACACTTTGTCAAACACAGCCTCCACACTATGCCAGGCCTCTTCAGGCCTCAGCAGACATTTAAACAAAAATACCCAGCAGCACAACCCATACTGTGAAGCTGCTGTAGTAAATAAGCAGGTGGGGATCGGCTTTTGAGAAAGGCCACACTGTTCGTTGTTACTTTGTTGTGCTAAATATGGAGAAGCAGAAATGGGGCACAAGGGAAAGGGAGAGAGAGGCAAAGATCGAGGTTGACTGATTTTTCACCAGAGTATAATTTAAGAGGCATATTTAGAAACTCAGCAATACTACTTTGGGGAGAACTTCAACTGTTCCACACTGCTGTTAACTTGGTATTTCATTCAGCACAACAGCTGTGCACCAGATGCTGCACATTGCAAGAAATATAATTTTCATCTCAACCACTTGCTTTCAGAGTGACACAGCTTTGGTGACTAAGACAAGTGTAATTTCTCTGACAGCCTCCTAGAAAGAAAAGAAAACCATCTGGTTTGAATCACAACTGCTATGGGTGAGGGACTGTTGGGGGTGGCAGGGGAGAAGGAGAGGAAAGGGAACTTCTGGATACACAGATTTGGGGAAGAGGGAGAAGAGAAACCCCTCAGAAAATGGTGATGTTACTTGAGCAGTATTGCACTGCCTGGAGTGGTGGCTGACTTCATTATAGTAGCAGGGCCTTGTTTAAAATGGCAGTCTTGCTTTACCAGATCTGTGCTTCATGTGAATAAAATCAGGATTAATCTTATGCTTACTTGGAAAGAGTCAGCCAAGAGCCACAGTTTGGCAACTAAACAATTGTGCATCCTGTACCTCATGAAGTGCTCAGCTTTCATCACACTGACATGGAGCAGTGACATTTCTGGCAGCAGGGAGCAATTAATATCCTGTACAGCAGGGCTGTGCCTGTGCAGTGAGCCCTGAGGTGGCTGCAGCTGGGGGCTGATCTAAATTTCTCCTTCTGTGAAGCAGAGCCCACTTAGGGCATGTCTGCACTGCACTGACTTGTCATGCTTACAGCCCTAGCAGGTAGATCCACACAGTGCAGTGGCACCCATGCCCTGGAAATTCTCCAAGTGTCTCCACAGTGCTACATGTAAGGTAGCAAGTGCTGTCCTTCAGCAAGCCCATGTGGCAGTGGATGAGGTCACTGCACCACAGTGCTGAGCACTGATGTGCTCTGTGCTACTTTCCCACCTCAGGATTCACTGTATGTTGACTGAGCAGCCCCTAAGCCTAACTGATGGCAGGGCTTGTGCACTCCCAAACCTTTAGAAGGGTGACTGTGTTTTTGATCATCCCATGTGAAGTCATTTAAGAGATATGTGCACACAATGAGTTCACCCATCTCAATGCATCCTTCCCTCAACAGGGAAACCTGGGGAAATTTATGATGTAAGCATTTGACAGCATCTTAAACTTGGCCATGAAACAGCTTTTGGGCCTCTGCTTTGGGCATTATTTTCCCATTGTGCAACTAGTGCAAGTTAGCAGATTCATTACCCAAGTTCCTCCAGCATGAAGAAAGACCCTATCTGAAGGACTCTACCTGTGTTTGCATGAGCTGTCACAGTAGCTCTGCCATCAACTGATTTATCCCTTCTTCTCCCTCATAAACTCTAAATAAAGGGGTGTTTCAAAGAGACCTACAAGTTCCCAAACACAAGATCACTGCTGTGGACTGTGCCTCACAGTTGAGTTCTGCTGGCTTTCACCTTACTCCTGCTTTGATTCTGCCAATAAAACTTCATCATCCAGCATGAGAAGTTGTCCCACAGAAAGATCAGTAAGACAGATCACATAAGGGAGTATCAACAGGGTTTGTGGGTATGCTTTTCTGACCCAAATAAATGTTCAGGGCAAAAAACCTAGAGTAGAAAAAGACCACAGGTGAGCCAAATTTTCCAAGCTTTCATCACACACAACAAATAGATTTTCAGTAATGTCTCTGTTTGGGGCTAAAAATCCAATCCTGTCCTGTCTGAAAAATATAGCTAGGCCAAAAGAAACTAGAGGCATAGCAGTTAGTAGTACAAGTCAGGTGTCAACCATAAAGATTAGATGCTGAAGGTTAAAGCTTGAATGCTAAAGGTTCTGTAGTTCATGATTCCTGACATATTTATGGCACTTCATCAATTGTCATTTTTAGTGCCCAACCAGTCTAAAAACAATGAAAAGAAACATAGAAGGCATGAGAAATAAAATCAGCATCTGTATACATCCACACACAGGCATCTAGGCACAAATATCTTAACCTACCTCAAATTGACATCTCTTACATCTACTGTAGCATGTAAACATGATCCGTGAATAACACCAGCTATTACTGCAAAATGTGTCTGACACTTGAGATTCCACAGCATTAGGATGATTTACTGCATGAGGATTTAGTGGGCTTTTTTTTACTTTCCAAGGAAAAGAGAAGAATGATAATAAATAGCAAGAAGATGGCACATGCTTTTCAAGCTGAGGGAAGGCATGACTGTATTTGTAGAAAGTCATTACAGTGAACTAGCATCTGACCTCAATTTCTCTTTCTTTAACATAAACAAAGCAACAAAAAATCCAAACCTGAAAAACCTATTCAATCTTTATATTTGGAAGAGGAATGCTCATAACTTACAATTTCTCAAATAGAAAAAATGTACTATGAACCTACCAATTCCCAGAAAAGGCTTTCCCTTCTCCTGCTTGAACCATCTCATTAATCTGAACAACCTTGAGATTGAATCAGTGGGAGGGAGCAAGTCAGCACCACAGCACCAGCTTCCCTCTGTTGGACATTGAGTCTCCTCTGACTCCTCACCCTTCAAGATCTCAGAACCTTGGCTGGTGTCCATGACCACTACCACAGCAGAACCATGACTGATGGAGATGGTGCAGGAAATGGCCATCTAGGTCATGCAATTTAAATTCTCCTGGTGAACTCTAATATTTTTGTTAGCTTTGAATGCATAGGTATGTGCAATATAATCATTGTGCATCCGCTGTATGCTAACCCAGGTCTGACTAGCAAGATGGCAACTTCCCAATTCGTTTATAGGGCTAGAGTCTGGTAAATTTACTTTGGCTGAGTAATCTCAGACTCAGATTAATGTGGGTGAAACTGGTTCTTGTACAGGAAAGAAAGCGAAGCAGACTTTGGCACTTGGGTCTTAGAAGATGGGAGTTTTGTTTCTGGGCTATAGCCATTCTCCAGAGCATTTTGTGGAAAGTGGCCAGTAGCAGATGGCTAGGGAGAAGGAAGGAGAGCTCTGTAGGAGGCATCTATGGGATGATCTGCTGCATTGCACACAGTTGTTTGCAGCTGAATCTCTAAATGCTGAGCATTTGATGCACAAGGTCTAATATAGCCTCCAAAATGTTTGTTACTGTAATTTGACTATTCTTTTTATGCATTAGCCTGATAATAAAGTGTTCATCTCATGGCCTTCACATACAAGTGAGGTCTACAGCCTGACTTCAAGGCTCTGGAGAAAAGTCCAAAGTTAGTTGTCTTCAGTACTACCTTGCTTTTATCATGAGACATGACAGAAGGATCTGACCTGTGTTATCTTGATCATTAGTTATTTTCGGTAGCATATCCTATGATCCCATCCTTACCTTTCTCTCCCAAAGTAAACAAACCCAAATGTTAAAGGTTCTTCCCATTTCTTCTGGGCCTTTAATCCTTATTCACATTTCTTGGCACTTGTTTACCCATTTAGAGGAGTGAGCAACACTGGGCAGTGCAGTTGAACTTGGTTGTAGCATCATGCAACTGTGGTTTGTCTCTCTGCTCTTCGTCTATGTTCACACATCATTTGGGCATTCACAGGCATTCTCCAGACTGCTTTGTGGATTACACTTCAGTTTTTCTTGCCCTCAATTAATTCCTAGAAAGAAGTAAGAGGCAGCAGAACAGGCCAACTTCATAAATCTTTATCTGATAGCAGCAAGTCATTAGGCCTGTGAGTAAAGTCTCCATCTGTTCCCAAAGAAACCACAGCATTTTCTACACTGTGTCAGCATTTACTATAATATTTCCGCTCCCAGAGACTTCTTGAGTTTTCTCCAAAGGTCCCATATGTCTGCCTCTTCCTTTCTCTCTCCAAAGAAAAGCAAAGAAAATATGAAACATGCAAACAAAAACCAGAGTGGCAGCAGCCCCTTCAGAAAACTGTGCCCCTGTATCACAGGCCAAAACAGATCCATTTTGGGAAGGAAATCTAAAATAAGAGCAGACTACTACTTTCTACAAAAGAATGCAGCTTAGGAGTAAACAGAGGCAGTATGGCAGCTTCCAGCATAGTTCCTTAACTCTATCTTTGTGCTTTCCAAGCAACTGTTTCATCCTAGCAATCTGCACATCCACATCTACCATGACCTCAATAGATTTCAGTTTGTATTTCACCTGATAAGTATGTGTGGACTCCAGGAGAGCAAAGGCTGACCAACTCTTCAAAAGCTTGGCTCATGCAAAACTCACCTTAAAGGCCCTGTGCATTTTATCTCAGCAGAGATTGAAATGCTCACAAACCATTAGAGTCTACTCTGCTTCTTGGACTGTTGCTAATATTATTATGTACTAAATGGTTTAAATGAGAATTGTTTTATTGGCTAGGAAACTAAAGGGGAGGGAGGGAGGGTGTGGGAGAAGCACATTTGAAACATTTTTGAAAATGCCAGCTGGCTTTGCTTTGTTTGAAGCTGGTCAAGCAGAGCAGTGGCAGTGAGCAGCTAATCAGTAGCTCCTTCTCCTCAGAGGACAGCCAGCTCCCTTCACTCTGGGCACCAGCACAGCCCAGCTAAATACCCTGTGTTTGCTTCTTCTCTTGTCAGAAGTGAAAGAGTACGAGCCCCCCTTCGGCTCCAAAGTGCGAGAACACCCTTGTGTGGAAAGCATGAAGGACAATGTCCTGAGAGACAGAGGGCGACCCGAGATCCCCAGCTCCTGGCTGAACCATCAGGTAAGAGTACCACACGTGAGCACTGAGAGCTGCACTGTTCATTTGGCTGCTGCCTGAAGCCTGAGCCTCACCTCAGTGCCCTGCCCAACAGGCTGGGCTGTCCTCTCTTTGCCTGGAGAGGTCTGTCACACAGGAGAAGCTCTATCACAGAGTGGCACTGGTGCTGATGTGGTTCAGACACCACAGTTCTCTGCCCCATGCCTGCCCCAATGCCCTGCTGATTCCTGCTGCACACCAGTAATCTAAAACCAATCAAAACAGAAGCACTGGAAGCCTGAGATCCAGCAATCATCTGGAAAGCCACAGAATAATTAGGCCCTTCAAGCAACCTGTGTGTAGGCTCTGAAAGGGCAAAGAAAACAACTTCACACATGGGCCTCTGTTGCAAACAGAATGGGAGCTTCAGACAAAATTTATTAGAGAAGCCCTCCTGTTGAGTCATGAATTACAGAAAGGACCCCTTGCTTTCTAAAATCCTTCTTAGAGAGGTGGTTGGATCCAGTCTTAGCCCAGATTTTGTCAACAGTTAAGGATTATATAGGTGCAGTTGAACCATTATACAACTAGGGATAAATCCCACATGATTAAGGATGGAAAACCAGATATAAAAATATAAATTATTTATTATTATAATGACTAGACAAAAAGATCTTAATCAGAGTTATGTACTACACAGTATAGAAGCTATAAACACTCATATACTGTGCACTATGAAGCAATATTGGAACAATTATATTAAAGCAACCATACTAAAGGTGGAAAAAACAATTTTAACTAAAGATTGATGTCAGCCACCTGTGCCAACAACCATAGACAAATGTTTTCCACTCAGCCTCAAGGAGTAACCTTGAGGGCATGGGAGTAACCTTGAGGCATTGGACTCCTCAAGAGGAGGAATCTCTACGCTCACTCCAAGAAGGGTTATGTTAGAAGACGCAATTGTTAAAAAGTGGGACTGGGCTTTCACAGTATAAAGTGATTGACTGTCAGTCAGATGTCTCCAGGGCCAGCTCAGTCAGCTCAGCAGCTTTAGATAGGTTATTAATAGTATCACTTGTTTGTTCGTTTGTTGGGCAGTTTACCAGGTCTACCACATCTTCACCTCACTGTCAAGATGTTTCAGTTTGAGTCAGGCTGGTTTCAGCATTATTCAACACCAAAAGCAGCATGACCCCCTTCTCCATTCACCATGGTAGCTTTGCAAACAGGGCACTGTTCAATTTGTTGTACCCCACTTCCAGGGAGATCAATCTACTACAAAGGATCTTCAGCAGAGAAAGTAAATCTCTGTACTTTACCATGGAAACGAATCATAGTTGTATCCTAGTTGTTGACAGGTTTAAGGAAATACGAAATTAGTGTTCAACAAGCCAGTCTGGTTTTATTCAGGTTGTGCATTATCAGTCCCTTTCCTTGGATATCACAAAGCACTTTGTCAGCTTCTTCCATTCGCGAGCACCATGGTTGCACTTCCTAGGCAACAGTAGATTTTTTCAGTAGATGAAACTGAATGGAAGCAAGCCAAACACATGCATTTCTTCACCTTTCCTCTGAGTAGTTTTATCAGTAGAGATAAAATGTGAATCATATCAGAGAAGCAAGGCTTGGTCATTCCACTTCTCAATGAAATATGCTGAGTGGTCTTTAGCAACAAAAGAAAAATATGACAAATGTTTATAAAAGCCCAGGCAACCAGGAATATCATCTCCTATTTCCATCAGGAGCAATGTAACACTCCCTTTTAAATTTCATCTGGGAAGTTAAAATCAGTCTGACGGCTACTTGAAAAAGACCAAGTGAGTGGCTAAAATCAATCATCATCCCAACCAAGAACATCTGCCACCTGATGAAGGTGGAAGAGTACAGCCCCTTCCTGGCCTGCAGGGACTTGCTCCTTATGTACTCAGCTGTGAAGAGTAGGGTTATTGAGGAGAAGCTTTTAGTTCAAAGTTGAATTGTGAGGGACACCTGGATATCTAATACTACCAGCACTAAGAGCCCTTGACAGCAAGGCTGAGTGTGTGGGAAGTTGCATCTTGAGGTACTGGTGTAGAACTGTAGGATACACTGCGGATTTCATCACCTCTGGGTTTATAAAGCAAGTTAAATGATCATGGATTCAGATTTAGGTGTCCTGCATTTGACTTCAGAGATTTCTTCTCTATATAAAACCCACACCTCAATCTGCCTCAGCACAGAGCACCCCACCAACTGGGAGGGCCATGCACTTGTGCTTGGGCATCACCAGAATGGGCGCAGCTGGCTTCAACAGGGTTCAGCTGAGAGTCTAAGGAAGGAAATGCCTGATAACAGAGGACATTTAATGAAGGTGTATTTAATTCCCTTCGCCTGAATGCCTTCAGTGTTTCACATTGTGCTATCTAGGATGCAGTGATGCATCAGTTTCCACAGGGCTGTGAGGGTTTGCAGCAGCTGAGGATCTGCTTTGAACTCCATAGAAGTTGTTCTTACTGTAATGGCTCTTCCATATTCATTTCCTTCCTCTGCAGTCGTGTTTTTGTAATGAACTCATTATTCATCATGATAAAATTCTGGAATGGATTTACATATTAAAATTAGCCCCACACCCCCCTTAATGAGATTTGTTGCACTATTGATTTCAAGTTAATGTTTAATATTTAATTTAATTTACTGCTTGTAATTTCAATGCCAGCAGAAAACTAATGTTATTTGTACACAGACAGTAACATTCTGCTATTAGCATTGACATCAGTCAACATCACCAATTAGGTAAATTATACAATTAATGCAGTGTTGTGAAATGTTTTTTTTTTAAATAAGTTTGAGATAAATCCTACTTAATGGGCTTTTAGTGTCATAAGGCAAAACAGTTTCCTGGCAAATACCTCATGTTTATAAAATTCATCACAGAGATGCAACTGGTTTTTTGCTCCTGTAAACATTTGCATGAGAATTGAAATGAAGGTTAAACAGTTACAACTGTGAGTGATGTGTTTAAGTGTTTGTGGGACTGTGGCCCATATTTGCACATAGATTTAGGTAGTATACAAGGAATTCATAGAGCTGATGTACAGCCCAGTATTGCTGGCAACCAGAATTTTGTTTGAAAAACCCAGGCAGAATTCAGGCATGCAAAGGCATGGGTGTCCTGGTTTGAGGACAGGTGTCTGCAACTAAAGGCAGAAGCTTCTCTTTGAAATGGAGAATGTAAACCCCCTCCCTCCAAATTATTATAATTTTACAATTAAGGGGCTCTCAGGCAAAGATATGGGAATTAGGAATAACAATTCTTTGCGAGGAAAATTAAAATAGAAATACAGTATTGCAAAGAACAATCTTAAAACACTGACAGAGTCAGAATACAACCTGACACCCCATCAGTCAGGGTGCTGGTAGCAGTCCCATTAAATGGTGGCTACAGTCCTCCTGCAGTGGCAGATGTGGTTCAGCTGAAGCAGTGCTCCTGTAGAAGGGTGCAGCCTTCCTCCAAAAGTCCAGGGATGATGTAAAAATGATGTAGATGACAGCTTCTCCTCTGGAATCCAGTGGAAAGAAGGTGTCTTGGTGTCCAAAATCTCAGTTTTTATCTAGGTAGGAAAGGCTTGGCTTCTCCCCCTGGCTGGAGCATCTCTCAATGGGATGGTGTAATTTTATCAGTCATACAGTGGGATTTGATGGCCCAGCAGCAGATGGTATCTTCCTGGAGGGAGGATGGGTTGTGGAAAAGATAAAGATGACTGCCCCATCTTGTCTTAAAGATGGCCCATTAGCAGATACTGTGTGCCATGGAGATAAGGATCACTGTCCCACCCAGCTTCAACAGATGGTGATAGAATACACATTTCTGGCCACATCCTGTATGGCAACCCAAGACAGTGGGTTAAGCAGGAGGTGATTATCCAAGAATTTTGATTATATCCAAGAATATTTATTAAAAAAAAAAACCTGCTTGATTCTATAGCACTAGTAGAAGCATCGTTGTTCTTGTTAGAGCATATCAGACCACATGTCCAGAAATGACAGTACGAACTACAGTGCTGAAAATAGTGCAGTAGGGTTTCTTTAAAAAACAAAAAGAAAGCATTGCCCGCATGATAGAAGCAGCAGATCCCATAAAGAGATATATAATAAAATAACCCCTGAATTTCTGAGGGCACTGAAGCAGCTGTCTGAGAGAGGCTCTGTTGGTGGCTGCCCACTCACGGCTCCCTGTGTGCTCCCTGCAGGGCATCCAGATGGTGTGCGAGACCCTCATCGAGTGCTGGGACCACGACCCCGAGGCCCGGCTGACGGCGCAGTGCGTGGCCGAGCGCTTCAGCGAGCTCAAGCTCCTCGACAGGCTCTCGGGAAGGAGCTGCTCGGAGGAGAAGATTCCCGAGGACGGCTCCGTGACCACCGCCAAGTAGCGCGTGCCCGGGAGCTCCGGAACGGAGGGAAGCCGCTCCTAGACGTGTTCACCTTGGCAAAGGAAGAAGTCTTGATCTGTGCCTTGACTTGCTTCCTGGAGGACTGAGGCTGTCACTACTCCCTTTATGCTCCAGCTCTGGACAGGGAGATGTATTCTGGGAATTAAAAGCTGGGGGAGTAACAGTCATACCCTAGCACTGGCGGCCGGCATCATGTCGTAGGAGGAGCTATATATGGTAGCACTTCCTCAGGAAAAGGATTTGAAAATAGCCAATAACATTATGCACTTTATTAATGCCTGTATATAACTATGAAATTGCTATTTATATATATATATATATATACATATATATATATATATATATATATAAAATGTGTGTGTATGTGTATATATATATATATATATATATATGTATCTATAAGCAACCGTGTCCTGGGAAAAGAAAACTTATTAAAAAAAAGTGCTTCCAGGAAATTACCAGTGCATTAGAAATCCCACCCCTTAGGGAAGGAGCCTGGGGAGACTGGTATAGCACCACATCAGCAATTGTGCACTAAGCGTTCTGCCAAAAAATAGGAATAATATGCAATAAGAAGATGACTTTCAAAGGATGTGCTGTGACCACCTGGCTGTGGTCCTGCTGTTCACAGGAGCAGTCTTACAGCAGACAGGCCAAGTTGCATGGTTCTGTCTGCAGCACATTGTGGAAGGTTCAGGAATGCCTTTTCCCTCTCATCAGAGCCCCAGAGTCCTCAAAGTGTTCCAGAACAGGCATGTGAGGAGGTTTGGCCCTTCCCACATGTGTGTTTTGCTACTGAGTTCATTAATGTTGTATGTTTATTGCTTTGAATTCATGCTGCTTGCAAACAGGTTGCAGAGTATCAGCAGGATGAGTTTTCCCCTCCTCCTATCCCCACCCCCAAACCATACAGAACAGGACAGGGCCAGCAGCAATCCAAGCAGATGTTTTATATTTGCCATGCATTCTGAGCGTGGGCAATCCTATTTTTTTCACTGTCTTTTACCTTGATTTTTTTTTGCTGTAAAAACATTTTTTTTTCCCTCTACAATGTGTCTAATTTCTAGACAAACCACAGCCTGACTCTGTTCCCTGGATTCTAAAGTAAGAGGCAACAGCTGGTGCCTTTACTTTTGCAAAAAGACCTTGGAGGTGAGGGAAAGCTTCATAGCAATAGGTTAATGGCATATCCTGCCCTCAGCATTGCTTGCATTTAGGGCTGCTTCAGCAAGTCAGCAATCAAAGAATAAAAAAAAAAATGAAACAAAGAAAGACTTTTTCAGCAGGATCCTTCAGACTTTGCTTACATTCTTTCAGTTCCCCAAAATGCTTGACAGTTGACATCACATTAGGCCTATATACATGACAGTAATATGTGTTTAAGAAGTGCTAAAAATTTTGTCTTTAGGTGTTTTACAGTGATTTATCCCCTTTTCTCTTTGTCATGGCATGTCAGCAGGCCTTGCAGGTTAGAAATTCAACAGCACAAACCAATCCTGGACAGATGTATCTGGTGTGATTTAGTAAACACCTTTGACAGATAAACATCAGTATTTCTCTTGAAAATGTTGCCATACAAGTCAATAGGAATCATGCGTATTCAAATAGGAGTTAAGATTTATGATGGCAAATACTTTATTTAAAATGGTTTTGCAACTGTTTTTTTGGGGTTTTTTTTTTTGTTTTTTTTTTGGGTTTTTTGTTTTGTTTTGTTTTTTGGGTTTTTTTTTAATTTTAACCAAATTGCTCAGAAATGTTAAAACAGAGCAGTGGGGGCAAAACAGGGCAAAACCTCCACACCTACAGTGGAACTTAGAGGTTCATTTTTGTAGGGATGGAATGTTGTAAATTCACAGGGCCATAGGCAGAGGTAGGAGATGTAGGTGGGGAATGCATCCAGGCAGGTAAAATGTCTCGGCCCATTTCTCTTCCTCCATTCACACAGCAGGTCAAGCAATGACAACCAGTAGTTCCTTACAGTACTGACGTTTTTATGGGGTTTTTTAACACTACATGTAAAGGAAAATTTTTATTCTTTTAAGGAATATTTCACCTGTACATCATGTATGAAATAGGAATGTGAGCAATATATACTCTTGTATATCAAAAGTTTCAAACACTTACCTTGCTTTTTAAGCTGTTTTGAGGGGGTTTTTGTCTTGTTTTGTATAAATCAAATGTTTATGGAAGCAAATAAAATAACACAAATTCAAGTTTGACTCTGGAGCATCCAGAATAGGAAGAGGACTCTCCCTAAAATGAACCCTAAGATGATTCAAGTCCTTTCCTTTCCACTAGGGGAATGAATGTCACTCTTTGTGCATGTGTGTCCTGCTCTGCTAATGACTCCTTCCCCTAGTCTCCACCCTGCCTTTCAGCAGAACAGCACTAGCAGATGGCCAAACTTGCTGGCCCCTTAGCCCCTGCACTGTTGCACCTTCACTAGTCTCAAAGGAATGGAGGGAGAAAGGGCTTTCAGCTGATGCTTTCCTACTTCTGGATTGCTCAGGTGTCAGTGTGGATGTGACTTACAGACATGGTTTAGTCATGGACTTGGCAGTTTTGGGTTAGTGGTTGAACTCTGTGATCTTAAAGGGCTTTCCAACCTAATGGATTCTATGGTTCTATGATAAGTAAGACCTCAGTCATTTTGGTGCTGATATTTAAGTGAGCCAGAAGACAGCCCACTAAATCTGTGTCACTGAGAAGTGCATGATGAATGTGCTTGTGCCTTACAGCTACTGCTTTCACCTTTTTAAGCTGATACCCTTCCCATGTAAGATATGTGAACACAGGCACCACATAAACAAAGAGCAAGATATCTCCCTCCGCCCTCTTCAAATTGCCTTGGATGTTACTTGGGTTGAATCTAAGCCTTTTCACAGAGTGCTGTCCACCAGTGCCTGATACTGGCATCCAAGATGCTCCAGACATCTCCATATATTTCATGGATTGTATTTTCATGCCAAAACCTCCACTGGCCCTCAAACTTGGCTGCACTGAGTATCTCCTTTTGAACTTTCAAGTGTGGATACCTCAAAGAGGCACCCACATGCCTTTGTTCATGAGTCAAGCAAAATCACAGAATAACTGAGGCTGCCAGGGGCTTATTTTTTACATCTGGTCCAGAGGCACGTTCAAAACAGGCACCTTGAATCAGGTTGCTCAAGGCCTTTTGAGCATGGGGTTTTTTTGTGTGTCAGTGATTTCATAGTGTGTCAGTGATTTCACAATCTCTCTGGGCACCCAGTGCTCTGAACAGAGCAACACACACAATGTCAGGTGTGCAGTGGCCACATCTAGTCTAAAGGTGGCAAAATGAGAGCTTTGTGAAGGAGGCCTTCCCTGGGTGCCCCTCAAGCAGACAGCCACAGGTGAGCAGCTTCTTAAGCCAGCTCCCCTCTGCCAAGTACAAGAGCAGCTCTCAGCCTCCTGACAGGCAGGCAAAGGCTCACTGCCCACACCTCTGGTTCCCTGCAGTGCCCTGCTGAGCCTTGGCAAGCCCAGCAGCCCTGTGGCTGGCCCTAGCCTGTGCCAGTGCACTGGTGGCAGTGGCCACCCTCAGCAGTCCCCACCACTGGCCGTGTATTGGCAAAGATCTCCAGGCCCGGACATCCTGTTTATGCTGGCTCAAAGTCTGAGTCCTTTTGGCATCACACAGCAAGCAAGTGCTGCAAATGCCTTTTAAAAACGTAGCAGGCAAATTCCACAGATCTTTTAGTATTGAAATACACTATATCCTTGAAATAAAGTACCCTATATACCTCTAATATATTTTTTTTTTTAGTTAAGGCTTTTGCCCACCTTTCTTATCCTAAATATTGTATTCTACACCCTGCTGTGAGCAGCTCTTAATTAGCAGGTCGGTCAGCATTTTATCACCAGGGTGCACAGCAAGGAGGCTCCAGCTGTGCAGTGCAGAAAGCAGTCCTTGGGATTACTGCTGAACCTTGCAGAGGTCTGTACTGGATAAGGAAGTTACCCAATGCAGCCTGGTGACTGTGTCACCAGTTCACATAATTTCCAGCACAGTGGGGATTCCACCCCCTTCTAGCATATTCCAAATTGCTACTGGAATAGACATGAATGATAAAAGAAGGAAAAATCATGACCTAGCTCCTGAGGAGAAAAAAAAATAAATAAGACATCATTACTCCGAATGCACCTGGAAACAAACTGGGCCACATGTAGAGCACCTGCAATATTGTCCTCTTGTCAAGTCAGCTGTACTGGGGCCCAAGGGCTTCCTTTGCTTCCAGAAGAACATTGATTAGTTTCTTTTTCGATCCTTAATTCTTTCTCCTGCTTATTTGTTTGGTTTTTCTTTGGTTTTTCTTTCCTTTTTCTATTTTTTTTTTTTTTTTTTTGGCATTATGTTTTTAATAAAATGCTGCCTGTGGCAATTTTTCCCTCTGGCCACAAAGAAGATGGAGTGAACTTTGTTCCAGACTGTCTGCCTGTTCCTGAATGCAGTTTGGCTGCCTTCATGCTGCTTATTACTTGGCAAACAGTCCTGCAAGTCGGTGCACACCATGTGCCTGTTGAGAAGGCTCTTGCTGGGGGGGTAGTAAAAATTTGAGTTTCAGCCTGGGTCAATATAAGTGATTTGCTCTCCTGCTCATTGCAGGATTTTGGTGCTTGGTTTTTTTTTTTTCTTTCAGGCACCTGTGTCCTACTGGGTTGCATTTCCCAGCACGACTCACAAGGCTCAGTTGGCCTGAGCCTGTGGTGCCCCAGCCTGGTTGTCTGGACCCCTTTTCCTCTCCATGCCTTGACCTACTGGCTGCTCTCACCTATTTTTGACCTCTGGATTCAAAATGGCTTATGGGCAGAAATCTGGAGACAGTCAGTGGTTTGTTGAAATACAGCCAAATTGTGAGGCTCCTGAGAGGACCAAGCCCAGGAAATAGATTTAAAATTCTTGACTAATGAATGCTTTGAGCACCATCTAATCACTTCATAAAGAGGCAAAGGCAAAAGGAAGCTCATAAATTATTGTGAATTATTTGCTCAGCTATAATGGTGATAAAACAATCTCTTCAGACAGTTTCATTTAGGTAGCTAAACTCTTAAAAAGATTAGACAGTCACCTGATCGAGTTTGGCATGATTAAATCCTCACTGCTGAAATGCCTCTTTCACAAAGAGACATGTGAAACCAGGGAGAGCAAAGATCCCTGGCATTTCTGCCCAGGCTGACCCTCTCCTGTGTCCCAGGAGGGAGCACTCACAGCTGAAAACACTTCTCTTTCTCCTCTGCTGCAGCAAGGGTTTTCTGTGGGAGAAGAAACAAAAGCAATTCACCTTGCTCTTTGTTCACTCATCCAGGTTTTTAAGCCCAGCTGCAGGCAGCCTCTCCCAGCCACTCCTTCCCCCCAGCACCTTCAGAGCCCAACAGGGGCTGCATGGTGACCTCCCTCTGCCTCTGCTCGTCTTCCTCTCACAAAAACTCCTCTCTGTGTCCCACAACCAGTACCAGACATTGCACGACCTCCCAAAGGGCACCTCACCATTGTTTCTGATCAGTCTGGAGCTGTGCCCCTCCTCCTGCACCACCCTACCCCAGCCTCACCTTCACCCCAACAGGGGCTGCCCTGACCACCAGGGTCTGTCCTCCAGAAGCAGCACCTGAACAAGCCAGCCCATTGCATTCCCCTGTTTAACACACTGTCCCTTGGCTCATGTGGGCAGAAGTGATGCAGAGGAAGCAAAGCCCAAGAGAACCACACATCAGAGATGTTTCTAACAGGCTTGCACAGACATGGTGATCAGGTTTCTCAGGCAGTTTTGCTGTCTTTCTGCTCCCATGAGTGGTTTGCATGAGGCTCCCAGGACCACAGTTGTTCTCTTCTCTTTCTGAAGGAGAGGACAACCACATAATCTGCTCCTGGTATCCCTGGAGTGAAGCTTCCATCAGTTTGAAATACACATGAGCACTTCCATTACACCCCCAACCTCACCCTCAAATCTCACCCCCTCTCCCCATGTATCCCAGGTGCTAAGCCAGGAATGAAAACAGCATTTCCAGCCCTGCAGGAGCAGGGGTTTCTGTATCATGCAGCTCAGCCTCCTGCCAGTGTAACATAAGGCTCTCTGAACTGTCCCAGTTTTTACAGAGTGCTTCAGCCACCAGCTGGTGGTGTGTGGGGCATAGGCAAGTGCTTTATTTTGGATGAACTAAAGCCAGCTTGAGATGCAGGATCTGTTATCAGAGCTGTATGCTGAGCTAGTGAAATGGAACTTCCCCCCTCCCCACCCCCACCTCTTTGCTGCACAAAGAGCTCCAGAAATAGATTCTCTTCTGTTAAAAATATGCTAGGGTCTTCATGATTCAACCTTTCAGGAGACCATTTAAGGTTAGAAATTTTTTTTTACAGAAGCTATTGATTGCACCTAATTCCTGATATTGCTTGAAGGTGAAAACTGTCTTTCTAGTTCTCAAACAGAACTAGAAGCCAGTATAAACTTCTCCTCAGATAAACATCTGTCTGTCTGTGGCTGCAAATGTTCAGCTCTTAAGGCTGGGCTTTATCTGACTTCCTTATACATGTATGTGAGTGCTGAGAGGATCTCTGCACTCACTGATCAAGGCTGTCTATGCTATGACTACTCAGTAAGAAAGGATGTTAAAGATATCTATATTAAATTGGGAAAACGTTGTTTGGCAACATGTACGAAATGCTTCCCCAGACTTGGAAGTGCCGAGGGTTGCTGTTCAGAGATTGACATGGAAACAATGAAATGACAAGGCCCACTCTGGGGTCTTTCAGTGCATTCTCACAGTGATTTTTTTGAGAATCATTTAAAGCAAAATACTATTTTTTGAAAGAGAAAAGCTTTTTATAAGCCTAGAATGACACAAACAGTTTTAAATCTTTGATCCAACAAAACTGAAATAAAGGCTGTCAGGGAAAGGATCCAGTGAAAGAAAACACAAAGCCCATCTGCTCAAAACAGCTATATGATGCTGCCACCAAGGAGAATTACAATTTGCAGCACATGGGTTAGCAGACAGCATATTCAGGAGCAGCCCATCAATAAGACAGGCACTAAAAATAATAACTGCTGATACTTGAATCCAGACATTTCTAGAAAGATGAGGTTTCCTCCTTTCATCAAATTAAAGTCAAGCTACTGATTCTCCTTAACAAATATACTTGCTTTCCATAAGCCATTTGGTGCTTCTGGAGGCAGAAGAAAACAGGCCATACCTTTAATTAACTGAAAAGTTTAGACAGGACATAAATCTCATAGCAAGACTTTTAATTTTCCAGTTGCTAAGTCCTGTACAATTCTATGCAGACTCCCTCACGTGCTTTGGCTACCACCCCTTTTGCTCATCTAACCCCCCTGTGAGCAGCAGGAGCAATGTTTCTGTGGCATGACATCACTGACTCTTCAGCCCCAACAATGAGGAAGAGTCTGCAGAAGCAACTTTCAGGGGATTGGATATCAGGAAAAACACCAGAGGGTGGTTGGGCACTGGAAGAGGCTCCCCAGGGAAGTGGTCACAGCATCAAACCTGACAGAGTTCAAGAAGTGTTTGGACAGTGCTCTCAGGCACATGGTGTGACTCTGGGGGCTGTTCTGTGCAGGGCCAGGATTGGACTTGATGATCCTGATGGGTCCCTTCCAGCTCAGCTTGTTCTGTGGTTCTATGATGTGAAGTATTTCTTGTAATGCTTTGCATGCCATAGTGGAATGCTCTAGTGTTTTGTGCATAAGGACATCTCCCATTAATCAGCAGGTGTTTTACCTTGTGTACGTCTGGAAAGTACATGTAAGCCTTATTTAATAAGGGGGAGGGAGCCCCATAATTTCATTTAATGTAAGAATGTTAATATTAATTTTCTTGCCTTCTGATAATTTCTGGAATAGTTTCTTTAAGAACCTAACCTTAGGAAAACTGTAGGAAATGGAAGAAAGAATTTAAATTAACTTGTTTCAACATTTCTCAATTGTTTAGGTTAATCACAGTAAACCAAACAGGATCCAGCCATACTTAAACACAGCCTTTGCCCAAGTATAAACTGTTTACTCTAGCCATGACACACAACCAGACAAAATTTATTCCTGATCTGGGGAAGAGTCTAATTTGCTTTTATTAGGTCTAGATGAAAACATTTCAGCAGAATAAGGTTTGCTTTTTAATGTGAAACAGTCTAAAAATGTCCTGAGTGCAAGCAGGCAATGCAGCAGCCTCAGCATCCTCACCACATCAACAGCTTGGCCCAAATGTGGCTCCTGAGGCCAGGTTGGAGCAGGGCTGTCCAAGGAGCTGGGGGCAGCCTGAGCATGGGCAGCAAATGGTCCCACAGCTGTAGCCTGGAGAGGAGAAGCCTGCTCCATGTGCTGTCATGGGCTCACTTTGGGACCATCCCTTCGCATTACTGTCCTGGTTTGAGGACAGGTATCTGCCAATAAAGGCAGAAGCTTCTCTTTGAAATGGAGAATGTAAACCCCCTCCCTCCAAATTATTATAAATTTGAAATTAAGGCAAAGATATGGGAATTAGGAATAACAGTTCTTTACTGGGAAAATTAAAATAGAAGTACAGTATTACAAAAACAATCCCAACCCTGACAGAGTCAGAATGCAACCTGACACCCTGTCAGTCAGTGTGCTGGTAGCAGTCCCATTAAATGGTGGCTACATCCTCCTGCAGTGGCAGATGTGGTTCAGCTGAAGCAGTGCTCCTGTAGAAGGGTGCAGCCTTCCTCCAAAAGTCCAGGGATGATGTAAAAATGATGTAGATGACAGCTTCTCCTCTGGAATCCAGTGGAAAGAAGGTCACATGCTGTCCAACAGCTCCATTTTTATCTAGGTAGGAAAGGCTTGGTTCTTCCCCCTGGCTGGAACATCTCCCAATGACATGATGTAATTTTATCAGTCATACAGTGGGACTTAATGGGCCATTAGCAGATGATATCTTCCTGGAGGGAGGATGGGTTGTGGAAAAGATAAAGGTGATTGCCCCATCTTGTCTTAAAGATGGCCCATTAGCAGGTGGTATGTGCCATGGAGATAAGGAATCACTGCCCCACCCAGGTTTTAACAGATGGTGATAGAATACACATTTCTGGCCACATCAACCCAACACAGTTACCAACACTACTCAGGTCAATAGATGAGACTTCAGCAATTTGACTTCTCAAGTCTGCACATTGCAGGCAGGTTTTCAGCACTGATATTGTGCCTTCCCCACCCACACATCAAAGATGCTCACAGAATAGCTTAAAGACTGGTGGTTCTATCCTTTAAGGGCTTTCACATTAGTGCTAATAATACAAAATACTTAGTTCAAAACCAAGCAAGATACAATGGCTTTTTACAAAAAAAAAAAAAAAAATTACAAAAAAATTTTTTGCCTTTCAATTTTCCAATGTGCATTTTAGCAATGCTTGCTGAGCCCTGATTGCCATGTGGGATGGCTAGGCTGGAGCTGTCTATTTTTGCATTACCTGTCCTGATGTGCAAGATCAATCTTATTAGCTTCTAGAAGAGATGGAATGTTTTTTCATGGAGAAATGCATGAAATAAGCTTTGGATACAGGGTCAGAAAGGTCAAATGCTGATGTTCATCTTTTTCATCTCCTTTTCTGTATGCAGAGCCAACACATTAGCAATAGGAATGTATGAATGCTATGGAGTGAATGCCTTCTTTACCATCATAGCAACACACTTCTTGCTTGAGCCACATATCTTGTCAATCATAAAATTATTAACTTGAGGATATGTGCTGGGTTTGGCTGAGGTAATTTTCTTCACAGTGGCTGGCACGGGGCTGTGTTTTGGATTTGTGCTGAGCACAGGGTTGATAATGTAAAGACATTTTTGTTGTTGCTGAGCAGGTCTTGCACAGAGCCAAGGCCTTTTCTGCTTCCCATACTGCTACCCTGGCCGGGAATTTGGGGGTGCATGGGAGGTGGGAGGAGACACAGCTGGGACAGGTGACCCAAACTGACCTGAGGCACATTCCAGACCTTACAACATCATGCTCAGTCTATAAAGTGGGGGAAGAAGGAGGAAGAGGGAGGTGGAGTGATGGTGTTTGTCTTTTTAAGTCACTATTAGATGTGATGGAGCCCTACTCTCCTGGGGATGGCTGAACAGCTGCCTGCCCTTGGGAAGCAGTGAACTAATTCATTGTTTTGCTTTGCTTGTGTGTGTGGCTTTTGCTTTCCCTGTTAAACTGTCCTGTGGTGGGTTGATGCTGGCTGGATGCCAGGCACCCACCAGAGCTGCCCTATCATTCCCCTTGTCAGCTGGACAGGGGAGAGAAAATAAAGTGAAAGGTTCATGAGTTGAGATAAAGACCAGGAGAGACCATTCATCAATTATCATCACAGGCAAGAGGGACTTGAATTGGGGAAATACACTTAATTTATTACTAATAAAAATCAGAGCAGCATGATAAGAAGTAAACCAAATCTTAATACACCTTCTGCCTACTCCTCCCTCCTTCACAGGCTTTATCTCCTCCCCTGCAGTGGCACAGGGAGATAGAGAGTGGGGGTGACAGTCAGTTCACCACAGGTTGTTCCTGCCACTGCTCAGGGACAGGAGCCCTTCCCCTGCTCCAGCATGAACTTCTCCAGCCTGGGTCCTTCCCATGGGCTGCAGTTCTTCACAAACTGCTCCAGCATGGGTCCCATCCATGGTGTGCAGAATTGCATTTTTAAATTACTGCTTTAATTGTCTTCCAGTAGTAATTAAAATGAAATCATAGGTATTGTGAGCTGCATGTTGTGCTTTCATTAAGACAGTAATTATGGGGGAAGAGCTCTTAATTGGGAAGGGGAAGTAGCTTTTTTTGAATGCCATATCTTCTACATGGTTGTCTCATCAGGTTCATCACCCTGGGTCCAGAGCTACATTTTTGTCATCCAGTTCTAAAGAAACCTAGCAAACTAAACACTGGGTTTATGCTTTATGAAGAAAAGTATTTTAAAAAAAATCAAAAAACACACAGAAACACAGAAAATAAAACCCACCAGGAAGAACTGAAAAAAATAAAAGTGTCTTGAAAGGTCAAACTCTTTTGTACTTGCTTGGCTATATTAGTCTTCTCTCTAGCTACAATCAGACAACAATAGATTAATTTTTGAAATAGCACAGGATATCAAGAGGGTGAAGAATGGTTAGTGTATTGTATTGTTTTAGCCTGACTGATGTGGGGGAAATTCATCCTCACAATCTCATACCTATCCATGATTGACTTTGACTACTCTGACTTTCCTACATAAAATGAGAGTGCATGCCTGGCTCCAAATCCAAACCCACATCCCAGCCACACTGTGATTCTGTCCCAAGGCAAGACTCCAGTGCTCCCTCATCTTCCCCTCCCCATGTCCTTGCTTTCCCATGGAGTCAGCAGCCAGGCACATGGCCTGGATAGGCTTTCCTGCACCTGCCAGCCTCAGCTCCATCCACATCCCAGCTGAGGCTCAATCACTTCAGGACCAAATTCTCCAAGCTGCAACATGCCCCTGAGAGGATTCCTGCAGCTGCTCATCTTGCTCCCATGTTGTTTCAGGGACAGAGCTGCCACTTGTCATTTGAAAGGGTGCAAGAATCAAACTATTTGAAGACAACAGGAAAACAATGAGAGAAGAATAGGACCCAACATGGACTTAGGCAGCATTTGAATATGATTCCACAGCAACCCTAGTTCCTACCCAGCATTTTAAGTGATGGTGATGGACTAGGTGATGGACAAAAATACCTGCTTGTGAAGTCTGCAAACTGCATCATGCTGTGAGAGGCTGCAAGTGTGCTGCAGGACAGACTGACAATTCAAATTGTTCTTGGCAGATTAAATAAGTATTTTGAAAAAACATGATTCTCCTTAGTGGAAACACTTACTAAGGACTAATTAAATGCACAGATATCTAATGGGGAAAAGCCACTTAGAGCAGTTGGCCAAAGAAGCTGTAATGCCCAGGGGGAATCACAAACCTGGCAAGAATCAATCATGTCTTGCTGTTACCAAAGAAGGTGAACATCACACTGTGATGGATAAACAGCAGTGTTAGCTGAGAGATGTACAGAGTGATCCTGCCACTCTTTTAAAACCTGGTAAGGTTCTGCTTTATTTTGGACAGAATAATCAGATGATTTTAAACATGGCTTCTGAGGAAATACTGGAGGAATGACTGCAGTGCAGGACGAGACAAGAAAACAATTAAGGGGGAATTAAATTATAATCTTTAAAGATGTAGAAAACACAAAGGGGGAAAATACTTGTTGACCCTAATCATGGTGATGATCAAAGACTTAAAAGAAAATCTGAAACATCCCTTACAGAAACCTCATGGGGAGGCTGCAGATTTTCTGGAGTTTTTGGTCATGAATTATAGACTAGGCTGGACACTAGTTCTCTGATATCACTGATCCTGTTTCAGGATGGAGGTCATATTTTCTCAATGAGATCTTGAGATCTTTTCCTGCCACAGAATTTGCAAGGCTGTGTTCAATCAATTCCTCCAAATGTCTGAGTTCAGAGTGGCCAAGAAGTTGGAAATTTTGTTCTGTGGGAAATTGCAAAATGTGCTGGAGCTTGGGGGCAGGACATCCTCTTTTGCAACTCCCTATAGAACATTGATATTTCTCACAGAAAGGAAAATATTAAAAAACCCTGACATTTGGATTGCTTCAGAATACATGTCGTGCTCAACTCTGCACTGGTGCAGATTCATCTGGAATTGTGGGTGCAGTTTTGAGCACCACAATATAAAGAAGACATTAAGTTTTAGAGAGTGTCCAAAGGAGGGCCACAAGGATAGTGAAGAGTCTGGAAGGGAAGCCTGGTGAGGAGTGGCTGAGGTCACTTGGTTTGTTCAGCCTGGAGGAGGCTGAGCAGAGACCTCATTGTGGTCTGCAAGATCCTCAGGAGAAAAGGGGATGGGGGCAGGAGGGCAGCTACAGATCCCTTCACTCTCATGATCAGTGATGGAACTCAAGGAAACAGCATGAAGCTGGGTCAGGAGAGGTTTAGTTCAGATACCAGGAAAAGGTTTTTTCACCCAGAGGGTGTCTGAGCACTGGTTCAGGCTCCCAGGGAAGTGGTCACAGCACAAATCTGACAGAGTTCAAGAAGTGTTTGGACTCAATGCTCTCAGGCACATGATGTGACTCTTGGGGTGTCCTGTGAAGGTCTAGGAGCTGAACTTGATAATCCAGATGGGTCCCTTCCAACTCAGCTCATTCTATGATTCTATGATAAAATCAAGCCTGGAAACTGAGCATTCTGAAGCCATACAACTTAAAAGAGGTTTGTACACTCCTGAACTCCATTTTTTTATCTTGGCAAAAAGCAAAGGTGAAGACTTACTGCTTGGCTGAGTGGCTCAGAATCAGGGAAGTGAATTTTTCATGTTGCCATGAGTTCTCCATTGCTCATCTTGGATGCCTCAAATGCACCAGTGTCATAATGGGTTTCCAGCATGGAAAAACATTCTGGTAACTATTTAGGCAGGCTAAAACCAAATAATCATAGGTCTGCATATTTTTCCCCAAAGTCCATCGAAATCCAATGTTTTCAAAGGAGACTGCCAAAAGCAAAGCAACATTTTCTGACAAAAAAAATTTTGCCAGAAAAGTCCCAAGATCTTTCACTTCCAGTTCCCTCCTCTGCCACATGTGAGAGGTACAGGAGTGTTCTTTGGAAAAGACCTCCTGAGTGTGGTACAGGTGGGTTCCCAGAGGATACACCAGTAGATGGAGCACACGACTCTGCAGTGCTGTGCTTTGGCTCTGCAGCATCAGTTAATATTTTCACTGTTCACTGCTCACAGCCTGAGGTACAACAGAGCTGGACCAGCCACTGAGCCTGCTGCCCAGCTAGAATTTCCTTGCTGCTATGCTCCAGATGAGAGACTAGGTCTGCTTTGATGACCACTGAATTTCTTGGCTGGGTGGCTTCATTTATATGTCATTTAGGCTTAACTCATACACTGCTTTTTATGACATCATTATACTTCTCTTCATAATTTTCTGTTTTGCAAGTGTTTAGTTTTTCCTTCCTTAAACAAACAAACAAACAAATGCATGCTGCTTTTTGCAAGTCTGCAAAGATTTTGCCCTTTTTTTTACTGTCTCCTCTGCCACACATACTTAGAAATCACCTAATTCTCCATGCACATCAAACTCTAAAATTTCCAAGAAAACTCCATCAGTAAATTTCATGAGCATATGTCTGATCTTTCTGGTAATGTTAGTGATGACAGTATGACATTAGAGTAGCTCAGAATCAGTACCAAAGTACTATCCTGTCCCTATTACTCATTTCTGTCTTTCACTAGTAATCCTATTCACTTTACATTTTCAGTGCTGCTTCCCATCTTATGTAGATTGTCCCAAATGATAAAACAGCAAATACTTGAAGAATCCAGTCTAAAAAATCAAGTTTTTATTCCCTCAAAGTTCTCTGGCTAGTCTAGTAGCATGTCCCTCTGCTAAGGCAGTATCAGAGTATGTCCCATTTTTCACACACTGCTGTCTCCTGTTAGTGACTCCTTCCACATTTTTTCTAATGCTATGGTACAAGTTTTCACAAAAAACCAGAAACTTTAAGTTCCTTGTGTATCATTCATTTGTAAAAGAAGACAAGTAACATTTGTCTCTGCCACTCTTTGTCTTATTGAGTTTCTCAAGGCCAAACTGGTCTCCCATGTGAAGTCTTGATTTTGGTGTTACCATAGTTCCAGCAGAGGCAGTGGCTGCTCATCATCTGAGCATCTGGACAAATCCATTACTGGGAAAAGGAAGGCAAAACATCCCACCAAGATAACCTGAGCACTTTGTTTGCTTCTACTTTCAGTCTTAGCCCTTACACTACTCTGACATTTTTCCTTATAGCTCCAAATACTGAAAATATCCCCCTGAAAAAAAAAAAATTACAGGCATGAGAGAGGGTGCAGAAATAGAGAAAGAATAAAAATCCATATCAACTGGCATGAAAAGAAGGGATGGATAAATCTGCCAGTGTCAGTGCCTGACAGATTTAAGGAGTCACTTCCCAGAATGACAAACTGGGTGAGAGTTTCTTGGAAGAATGGTGTTATGCACAGTCCTACAGAAAAATGTTATTTTCCATGGGTCTGTGCTATTTCATGGAAAGCTTTTTCATCATACTTTCCATTTTTAAAATAGCTTTGTACAATTTACAAGAAAGAAATTACTTAATCAAAACAGAACATCTGTTTGACAGATTAAGAGTCCGTATCTTTCTGTTATTTGCCTTCATCTTTGATAAAATAAAGAATTTACAAGTTTTCTTTAATAAATTTTAGAAATGTGACCTATTGTTCTTTAGTTGTACATGAGCTACCAAGGCTGAAAGTGGTCCTCTCTCTTGTACTTTTTAAAGATTACCCCTTCGGTGTCACTTTTCTTACTAAAACCACTTTAAAACAAACTTTACCTTGATACACACAAAAATCATCAATGTACTACAAAGTGTCAAGGCTTGTGGAAGGGCTTCTCTAGGGTAGTGGATGGGCCATGGCATGCTGGGGCAGATTGCTGCAGTGCCAGGGCATGTACAAGTTCTTTGATGACTCCATGACTGGAGCAGCTTTCCTGCTCCACTCCTGCAGCACAGGCACACAGCAATTCACTTAGCAGAGGTTAATCATTTACACATCCACTTTTTCCTTGTGTGGGCTTGCCTTGAAACCTTTGACATTCTCTTTTTTATTCCTCTTGCAGGGCAAATTTCCTCATTTTGTTTAATTTGTTTCATTTTGTTTTATTTCTCAAAGTAATTTTTTGGTTGATTATTGTGCAGTAATTAGAGTAATAACATCTAATTGTACATCTGAGGAAAAAACATGTAATTGTGGGAGACTAGATTCAGTTTAAAGAAAGAAAACCCCTCCACCAGGGTGTACACTGTGCATTTGCCAGGCAGTGTGGCTTTGATTTCATCTAACCTGCAATTAGCGTGAGAAATTAAGACAAAATTAACGTGTGCAATTGCATTATTTCAGGATTTAACAGTAGCAATATTTAGTAGTTACTGCACTAGATACAGTGCTCATAAGCTCAAATAATTACCAGCATTTACCAGTTAGACCACAGAAAGGAGGACAGGAGTGAGTGGGCAGTACCTGCAACATCTAATTTCCAGCAATTGATTTTCCACACGTCACTCAGCCACTGAAAAGCCATGGAAGTAACCAATGGGGAAGAAAGGCTGGGCAGATTTGGCACTGTTGAGAATATGGCACTCAAATGTCACTTTTAGCTCACCTCTGGCTTGTCACAGAGCTGATGTGTGACCTAACAGAAGAGAGCAAACTCAACATTTAGTAATTCTCAATTATTATCCTCTGCCTTCAACGTTTCATATCAGTTTTCTAAGCCCTGTCACAATACCTGGAGATTTAAAAATGAGAATTACTTGAGCATGAATCAGTGCTGTGGGCTGTGTGTATGAGGAAGTCTCATACACAGGTTTTTACATACTCTTACTTGGCATACTGGGAATGCAACTCTACCAGTTCTACCAGGCTTTTCTTAAAGGACATTACTTGTCCTTTAAAGACAGGTCAAATGATATTTGAAAAGCATCTTAATGCATCATTGAAGGATCCAAATGAAAATAAATTTCAATTCAGTCTCACAAAAATAAAGATAAATCTGGATCTCTAGGCATGAACCTTGAGCAGGTAAACTGAGATGTTCAGAGTGCCAGCTGGTGTTGAAATGAGAGATCCCAGTGAGGAGACTCAGGATCCAATCCAGCAGGGGTTTCCAGTTAAATCAGTGAGAGTTAGAAGCACTAAAAGCATATGTAACCAGACTCTGATGATGAGTGTCCATTTATCACAGAAAATAATAATAGAGGTCCTGAGACAGGGACTGCTAGCTCTAGGCACAATGATTTTTGCGTGATTTTGCACATGGACCCATCACAAAATGCCCAAATTTCTCACAAGACCCAGCCACACAACTAAGAGCAAAATCTGTCTCTGTATCGCTTCTGTCTAAATATTTCTTTCCTTTTCTATTGAAAAAATTATTAGAGGTAGACACAAGAAATTACAGGTAAGAAATCTTCTTTAACTGATTTAGGCATGTACCCACTACTTCCAGAACTTTGCTTAGCATCCTGAGAGATGGAGCTTATCAGTAACTAAAAGAGGGAGTTCATGGTCCAATCCCAACTAGCTAGAATAGCACAATATAATAAAAATTAAATGTCTTTCTGCACAATTAAGCTTCTGCATTTGAAAGCAGGAGTAAGATAAATCGTGACATGTTTTCACCCAAAATGTTTATCAAAGATGATGTGGGCACAGCAAACAGAAAAACCACATCCTGAAGCAGGGTTAAATTAAGTTTCACATTTTAAAGCTGCAGTGCTATTTATCTGGAGTGCTTAGAGGTACCTTCTATATTTGTATATGCAGTTTTAGACTGACAAATGACAAACACAGCCTGTATCTATAAGGGTATAATTTATTTCACGTTTTATTAAAATCACCATCTACAAAATAGACATTTTGTACAGACTACTCCTACATAAGCCACAATGGGAAAATTACATTAGTCCTGAAATGAAACTATCATTTTGAGCACCTGGGACATGATAAGGAGTCAGAAACAATGGAATATATATGGAGATTGGATAAGGTACTCACATCACATTGGAAGGTTAACCTATAGCTTCAAAGAAATCAGTGCACGTGTTGATCAGAGACTGATTTTCGGCAACTATGAAAAAAGTTCCAGTTTATTCTCATTTAAACACCCTACAACCACTACTGCTACAGGAAGGAACTGTGTTACTTTCACCTGACATGTGTCACCGTGTCTGGAAGCAGAGAAATGCACTAAGAACATGAAGAGAAACAAGACAGTAACACTTTTTTGATAGTGGTGGTGTCACAAAACACCACAGACCAAATCCTTAGCTGATGAAAGGTGTCATAATTTCTCCTTGAAACAAAAAAATCAAGTACTCACCAAAAATCTGGACCAGAAACAAAACATCCTGACACTGTATTCTGTCTTTTCCTCCAAGGTCAAAAAAAGAGAAGGAGAAGGGGTAATGGTCCTGTCTAACTCAAGATGAAAGAGCAAAGTCATCTTCTTCATGCAGCATTGCTTGTGCACTCTGCACTCCACCCCGAGTAACTGGAAGGCAAAAAAATTCTTATGGGTCCTGAATTTAGGTTTTCCAAGACCAGGATAACTGGTATAGCCAGAAGCACACTCCATCAATAAATGATGGAGTGATTTGTGAGTATTAAAGAGCAAAATTCAGGGGCCACATTGTGATACTCATTTTATTATCAGCATGGGTTTTGCTGAAAGTCCAGTGGATCACTATGATAGCACAAGTATATCCACTTCCAGGACACTGTTAAAAAGGCACCTGTCAAGGGCTGCAGGTGACCCTTGCTCTTAACTACTGCTCTGACAGTGGGACCTCCTTGGTTATCATGACCTTGTTAAAGCTTTGCACACCATCATCCTGGAGACTGGAAATAGGAATTTCATGAAATGTTGGATCCTAGTACAATATAGGAAATGAAGACAAGGAAGCATTCTGTTTAGAAACAGCTTTCAGGAAGACAGAAAACAGAAGGCAGAAAAGTTCACACTGGTCAGTGATACCTCAAATACAGAATAAGGAACAAACAGCAAAACATTAACATTGAGTAGATGTTGATTACAAGGTGAAAGACATGGCTATTTCCATTGGTTTGCTGCAACAACTTCATCACAAGAAATACATATCTATCTTTATAAAATTGATTATTTTTATGGAATAAAAAAACAGATGAAAAGTAAAGTCTAATTCTTACCACAAAGAAAAAGTGCAGAACTTAATTTTGTAACTTAAGATTTACCAAAAATGTTCAAACTGTTCATATCCTAAAATCACAGGAAGACCTTCTCTGATCACCACTACTGTAATTTCAAAGTAAAATTACAAATTATACACTGATAACATAAAATTGAGTCATTTCAAATCTGTAGGAAAATATAAACAAACAATGACAAATAAGCAACTTTTCTATATTATTAATATAAAGTTACCATGCATAAAAATATGTATCTTCTAGGTAAATATATTTTTTTTCTCCATTAAAATTTTAAAGTGCATCTAAAAGCTTCTAAACAAATCTTTACACTTTAAAAACAGATGAAGGTGAACAGCAGTTCAGAAACCATAGGTAGCTCCTGTTAACAAAGTAAGAAATTCTAAATGTTATCCCAATATTTTCAGCTCTCCTAAAGTGGTGATATTTTGGGCAACAATGGCAAATGCTGACTGGACCAAATGACTGTGTTTCATAGAATTTTGTGTTTTCACAAAATCCTGTGGGTTGGAAGGGACCTTGAAAGGTCATCTGGTTCAACCTGCTCCCAGAAGGGTCAACATTGGTTACTCAGGGCTTTGTGCAGGAGGTTCCTGCAAACCTCCAGGTGTGATGACTGCACTGAGCCCCATTGTACTGTCTGCCTGTGCTCACAGCAGAAAACCTGGGCAATTGAGGAATTCATTTCACACAATTTCACAACTTCCAGTCTTATAATGTTAATTACCAAACTAAAATATTGACAGAGTAGAGAAGAGAATTAACTAACGTCTTAAGGCTCACTGACAAATCCACTCATAATAGCAGCTTCAGAGGAATTTTACCTGCATGCATAAGTGACCAGTTGGAGTTACACTGTGCACAGGCACCCAGTAAATAGCTGCCTTTCCTGGGACATAGACACCATTTTCAGAAGCACTCCCTTCTTGAGGAAACACTTCCCAGAATGGCAGCAATGGTGCTGGAAGCACCAGCCTGCCCCTCAGCCCTCATCAGCCAATACTTTTTCATGAAGGGGTGTTCTACCTGCAGAGCTCTCAACACCAATCTGCAAAATGACAGTCTCCAAACTATATGCCAAGCTTTTTACTACCTTTTCACAAAATAGCACCAGAATGCTGCTGCCACTCTCTTTCTATAAATACCACACGTGAGCAGCACCTGATGCTGTGGATCTCCAGCTACAAGTCCTTAGCAAGAAGCTGGATTTCATCCAGCAGGAAGTCCATGTCCTCCCGGCTCACTTGCGGGCTGATGACCACCTGGCGGAAGAAGTTGACTTTTCCCCGGTGAGGCTGGTACCCAAGCATCATGCTGCCCTTCTTCATCATCCTCTCCTTAATTATAGGAGCAACCTGAAAGTAGAGACAAAAAGAAAAACAAAAGGAAGGGTTTGATGTCACACTCAGAAATACAGCACGTTTGGGCAGGAAGTGTATTTTGTGACTTAGAAAGTTTTTCTGAACTGTCTGAGATTTGCACTCCTTGCCTGTCTTCCCCACTGCCTGCCCCAAGGAAAGGCAAGCTCAGAGCTGCAGGTTTAAAGCACTGAGACCCTTGTGTTCTGTAGTTCCTGAAAGAATTTGAGCAAGATGGTGCTTGAGGCATTCAGTGACAAGGGAAAGGCTGTGTTAAGGTCCCTAGTCTTCCAGCTTTAGATCGAAGGTTTGAACTTGGGAAGAACATCAGCCACAGCTGGTTAAAAGCAGGGTTTGTCTCCTTGTGCTAACTAGGCTAAGCATGACTTCTTGTCCTGGATGACCCTTCTCCACCACATCTGGAAAGCAGCTGTCCCTAGAGGACATTCTGCACAGAACCCCTGTGAAACTCAAGTTGCCAAAAAAATCAGTGTGATGCAATAATAAAGGACAAGGCCTCATCCTGGTGCTTAAGATTTCATCTCATAGATTTAAGACATGAGTAGCTTTTGGCTACACCAGTCTTGTGTTGCAGGGGATGAAATCCCATAGCTGTCTTACTGCAGAAAAAAACAACGAGTGAGATTGGCAGAGTCAAGTCCTTATAGCAGAGCATTTGATCACATCCCAGCAGGGCTGTTAACTTCATCCAATTAATCTTGTGCATAGCTTAAAGCATGTGAGTAGTTCTGTATTATCATGCTTGAAATAGATCATGAGCTTAAATGCATTGCTGGACTATTCTTTGGAAGGCAGAACTAAGTATTTTGAGAGGAGTATTTCTTAAAAGGTCTTGCATTTTAATGTATTTGTAATAATACCAAGGTATTTCAGAAGAGTGTGTTCCTCTCCTTCTCTTTGTGATGGTTTGACTTTAAACTAAGAAAATAGGTGTGTGACCTAACCTTGGTTTCTCCATTAATTTCTTTCGGCTCTAAAACTTTGTGCCTGATTTGCAAAAGAAAAACAATTATGCCAAACTTACCTAATAGCTTTCCATGACATATTTCAGTAATCTTTTTTGCTTAGATAGAAATAGATGAGGTTCTCAACACCAACAGCCTAGCTTTACTGTGCTTCTTTAATGGCCAGGTCCCCTGAGAGTGGGTCACAGCAGCAGAGGAGCAGCTGCCATTTCCTCAGAGCAATATCCCAACAGCACAGACGTGAACTGCAACTAGTTACTTCTAAGTGTATTCATCTAGTTTGCTTGTGGGAATAGTGTAAAAATGAATAACAAATTTAATTTAATTTTTTCTTAAAAAAATAAAATCCCCTCCACTTCAGACCAAACATTGAAACTGTACCCACAGTCAGGACACACCAGCTGTGTTCTGACATTACCTTGACACTATGACATCGTGCCCCAGAGGTGTTGTGCTGGGCACTATGTACATACAGAAAAAAAAATATTCCTCTGCCTCTGTCCTTGACAGAGCACCAGGTGACTTCTGCTCATGGAATAAAGACATTACAAGTGCAAGGGGAGAAGCAAATTCTTCTTAATACACTTTCTCAGGCTCTTCTCTAAGATTCAAATCCCTATGGCAGCTTTTAGCCTTTATTGATGTTCCATCACAGTTATTTCATCTTTTGTATCACACTATTGATTCTCTTCATCCCAACACCTGGCGCTCCATAATCCATCATCCCAAAATGTGCAGTAGCACAAACAGAGGCCATGAAAGCAAAAACATTTACAGCTCCAGTAATTTGAGGACTGTAAATATACTGCATTTCAGTAGGTCTTCTCTCATGGAAAGGAAAGGTAGAAAAACCTCACTTTCATGATCTCATTTATTATGTCATTCATTATCTCATTCATCCTCCATGCTAATGAAGCTGTCCTTCTCATTTGAAGTGTGTTCATCCCTTTTTGAAGGCCAAACAAATTCTTCCTACATAAATAAAACAAAAACCTGATTTATAAGCTTCTGATAGAATTCATATTGGAAAGACTTTCCATCAGATATTTTGCATGTTCTTTTTGCTAAAGTGGTGCAGTCAGTGTGACAAAAGCATCAAGGATCCTATCCATGGAAAACAGTAAGGAACAGAATCTGTGTTCAAATGCTTAAGCACATGTCTCACAAAAGAACCATTAAGTGATACCTGCATGCTGAAGTTTGGACTTGAGTGGCACGGGTATGACTGTTAATAGAAGGGAAAGGCAGCGACCACTTTGCAGCAGAAAAATTAGACCTAGAAGAAACTAATTGCCTAGTGAGGAGTTCAATGAGTTTAATTCTCAGTGAAGTCAATGAGAAATGAGGATGCTCAAATATCAGAAAGAGCTGCACAGCCCCATTCAGGATAGGCTCCTTGGAAAGCAATTTAGTGAGAGGGAGATTGCTTCACCAATCCAATTATTTTCCTACGGAACTTAGTTCAAATTGTAAATCTAATTCTTTATGTGGCCCATCTGTGGAGCAGTTTCAGAATTTTAAGTGTAATATATCCTAAACCCAAAGGTCTCTTCTCTCCTTTGCTCCCTTTACATCTTCCTTCCCACTGCTAGCCTCCCCTGCCAATCCACCCTGGAGACTTGTTTCAAACACTACAGCACCATAAAATCCATCAGACAGGTTCTTCTTCACCTGGGAATGTGGAGAGTAGGTGCCATTTGTGCAAGGCCATTCTACACCAGGATTTCCCTCATTGCACTGTGCAGCCAGAGCCCAGGGAGCTTTTCCTAAGGATTGATGGGTGCATCACAGTCTGCCTGTGCAGAGCTACACAGTGGCTGTAACAGCTCATACTTCCCTTGCTACTGATAGCAGAGCTTTTTAAAATAGGCCAAAGATTGCAGAGTAGTTGAGCTCCTTCTCTACCTGCTTCAGTGACAGGTTAATCTCTTTTCTCACTCTCAGCCAGCACTCAGCCCCACTACTAACAATAAAAAGTTTTAGCCCCAAACTTTAAGCTGTTTCTATCAAGAATCCAGACCACAGCTGATCCTCATACATATTTACATGGAAGATGCCAATGCTTCTTCCCAGCACATATACACAGAGAGCAGTATGATAAGTAGCTAGGATCAGCTTAGCACTACAGCTGAAGTATTTAGTGCACCAGGGGGATCAGAAGAGCAACATATCTTCTTCTCCATATCTCAAGTATCCTTGATAACAGTGATTCTGCACAGTCACACCACAGGGCAACATTTACCTTTAAACCACTGCTTCCTACTAATTGACACATCAATGACATTAAATCCAAATTTCTCCTACACTTTAAGAATCTCCATCAGGCTCAGGTTATAAGAGCATAACACACTTCAGCAACCACCATTACAGGCTGACTCAGCCAAAGGATGAACACATTCTCAGCAGAAGAATCCCATAGTGTCTCCAAGGGTTAGTTCCTAAATTTGGACAATAAAAATCTATTCAGAGGATTTGATGAAACCCCTATTTGAGAAAATTTCTTCTTCCAAAAAGCAAGGCCTCCAAAACCATTCTCACCTTGGTCAAGCTATGCAAACCTTGTTCTTAGGCCAAGAATAGCCTTCTAGCACAGGGTGTGTTGTGCAAAGGGAAACCTTCAGAACAGCTCTATTAAATAGGTAATGTTCTCACTCCATTAGTCATGGCACAGTATTATGCTTTGGAATTCATGCACTGTTAGCTGCATTTTGGCAAACATTATGGACATTTGTAAGAAGAACTGGTTTGTAAATTTTATTCTAATTAAAAAAACCAAAAAATTGCAGTAAAATAACAAAGTACTTGATTTGTTCAAAGCACATAATCTCATTGACTTCTAAAATACATACCCCACTATCACCAGTTTGTAGTTCTATTCATACACTTAGTCCAAAATAGCAGATACCTTCTGATGCCAAAGGACAGAACAGAGTAATCTGGCTCCTTTGTTCACATGAGGCAAATGCACTGAGCCCCCAGCCCCAACTGCACTGATGCTGCTGGGTATGGATAGCCAAATAATTTGTGCTAAAGAAAAGCAGAATTTCCCAAAAAATATGCTATCTTATTATTTTTTTGCTAAAACAAAGAAATCAGCACCTACTGGTTTTAATTAACCCCTTACTTTTCTGTGCTATTGTTGTCCTTGACAATTGCAATTAAGAGATAAGTGAAAGTGCAAGAAAGCTCAGGTTAAAAAACTGCAGACTGGCTTGCTGATAATGGAAGACCTTGTCAATGTTGATTATAAATTTCTTTCTCTAGTACCCTCCTTCAATCTGTAAGTGATCTTATTTTAGACCTAATTGAGTATTTTCAAACTGTGCCATCACAAATGATATTCCCTACCCTGACACTGTACCTCTGTTACCTGGATGCCACCTGTACTGCCCTCATTCTCACAGACTCCAGCTGTATTTCTCTAGTTGTGCCTGAAGTTACATATCACAACAGTTTTTCCAAACTGTAGGCTGGAATCTATAAGCTTTAAAAGCAACATTCTGTTTTAGTTGGTTTTTTGTCTTTGTTTGTTTGTTTGTTTGTTTGTTTTTTGTTTAAACACTAAGGCAAAAGGAGTGAATTGCAAAATTGCTAACAATGCTGGGTAAAAAATTTTGCAAAGCAATGGGTTTATGGAAAATATATTGCTTCAGGGGCAAAAAAATGTGAATCTGAAAAATAGTCTAAAATATAATCAGCCAAAAAATAAACAAACCAGAAAAAAATAAACTTTTTGTAAGCTTTGGAAACAAACATATTTTGAGTATTTGTTTCAAAATACTGTTTTCAATTAAAACTTAAATTTAATTGGAAATCGACCCATTTATATTAAAGCCCATAGAAAAGGACAGAAGAAACTGAAACTATGCAAATTGCTTCATTTTAGCTTGCCTGAAAACAACTTTCTGGTCAACTAAAACCAGGAATTTCTTCCAGTTTCTCAATTCAATGGCCAAGCAAAGAAAGAATTCATTATTTGTACAAGCATAAGTATGTGGGATCCAAAGCGCTGACACTGCTTAAATAAAACATCTGTAGAATTTCTGTCCCTCAGAAAAGACAGAAAGTATGAGAAAACTCATGGGACTGCCCATTCTGTTGGCAAAACCTGTCTGGATATCTCATGTGAACAGCTTTGAATAGTGTGGAAGAGTCCAAATGTACTAACCCAGCAAGTACTGCAAAGACAGAATGCTTTCAAAAACTAGTGTTAGTATTGGCCACTGCTATCAGAAACATTTTTCCAAATCTTTTAAACAGTTCCCAGGTGGTTGAGCATCTCTGCAACATAAAGCTGAAGAGTATTTCCAGTTGCTGGCAGCAGTAACTCCCAGTCACGGGACCCCATTCTGCTTCTCCTGATATTAATTTCCAAATTGCCATGCACTTCAATGGAAACAGAATGCAATTATCTAAATTTCCTGCTTAAGCATTTGCTTCAGGTGGCAGTTTGCAAACAGCCTTCAGCTTTTACTACAGAAAGCCACATTTGCAGTAAATCAATAACCTTTCTAGGGATCCATAAAAGCAGGCTAGACAGCATTGGAAGAACAGGAGCATATTAGCAGCTCAAACTACTTCTCTTCCTCAAATACAACCTTGATTAAATTTTCCAAGGTACAGAACACCACATGAGAAACTGGCTGAAGATTCGTAGCTGAAAGACAAAAAAGCTGCACTTCTGACAAAATGGAAAGATCACATTCTCACGATTTCCCAGATATGGGAAACACATTTTGTGTCCTTGTCTAAATTGTTCCTTGCAATGAAAGACAAGTTTATACAGAACAGTCCCTCTCATCTGACCACAAAAATCTATTTTGCCTCCCCCAGAAGGGGCAAATTTTCATTTGGAAGCTCATGATTTTTACTTAAAAGGCAACTATTGGCTGTTCAAAGTCTGACAAGTTATTCTTCCTGCTAGAAATTACCAGTTTGAATTCATGCATATTCAGAACAAAACAACTATTGTGCAGCAATTCAGCAATTGCCACCAAAAAAAAAAAAAAAACCCAACAAAAAAAACCAAGAAAGTCAATAAAACCCCAATTTATGAAGTATTCAGACACAATCTTAAATTTTTACATAATAATCCATTAATTTCAGGTTTTTTCACAATACAGTTTGTTATATTGTTTAAATGCTAGAACAGTGGTTTGAAGTACTGGGTACAGACTCCACAAATAAGACTGGACCCAATTCCTGCCAGAGGCTGTTTGGACCAATTACTACATCTCTTTTGGGTAACATGCTTCTTTTTTCCTATATAACCCTTCAGAGTAGTGAAATCTTTATGAGTTCATACATTGGTGAGTGTTGGTCTCTTCTTTCAAGTCACAAGACAAGAGGAAATGGCCTCAAGTTTTACCAGAGGAGGCTTAGATGGGATATGTCAGAAAATTTCTTCACTGAAAGGTTTGTCAGGCACTGGAGGAGCCTGCCCAGGGAGTGGTTGAATCACTATCCCTGAGTATATTTAAAAGCCATGTAGATGGTTTAGTGATGGACTTGGCAGTGCTGGGTTAATGGTTGGACTAAATGTCCTAAAATGTCTTTTCCAACCCAAATGATTCCATGATTCTATCTATTGCAGTTGGCCAACCCACTACATCCTGATACAAGTGGGCAGAGCATCCACATAGTATGATATATTTTATAATGTTTGTGTTAAGCAGGTCTCACAAACACCTGCCACAATATTCCTGCTGCATTTCCCAGTGTGGCTGCAGAAGATAAGCTTGATATTAATTATACCAGTCAGTATCAAGTAAGAACAGTAGCCTGACATTTTAATATCCATCACTGGATGCAATACAAATGAACAAAACACTTTCCTTGGTTGGCTGTAATCACAAAACTAGCTAAATACTATAAATATTAAGTAACAGTGCTTTCATCATATTTTATCACTGAGAAAGTATATTCCCCACTGTTAAATATATTTTCTGGCCTTTTGCTGCAACATCAGTTGCTGGCTTTAAAACAAGCTTTTCCCCTCTTGGTGATAATTAAAAACAAACTCAGACCATTTGTCAGCTGTCCCAGCAACCAGGACAATCAAAATACCAAATATTTGCACACCCAATCACAGCTTTGTTCCTGTAGCCAAGGCTCTCTGTAAAACCCAAACATGTTTTTCTTTTGTCTAGAATTTGTTCTGGGCCCACATCCCTAAACCACTAATAAATGATTGCCTTTCACTATTGCGCCAGTGCTCCCCTTGTGCCATACCACGTAACAAAAGCAGAAATAAGTGCATTTGTCAAAATAGCAGCAACCACTTCCATGTTCTTTGGGCAACTAACATATCAAAGAAGAGCAGATGCTGCTGTATTTTTGTCCCAGTACCAACATTCTCTGTGAACCTTCAACTCACACTCAGGGCTGCACAATATGTCCACACTACCATATATTGCACATCATCTTCCCATCCACTGCTTTTTTGCCAGAGGACATATTATGAATCCCACAAATCCCTGGAAATTACCTGAGTAATAGGAGATAGTGGGCTAGCTTCAGATTTTGATTGTCTCCAATGGCTTCTTCAGGTTGGTCATTTATGAAAGAGAAAATAGCCTTCAGGCAAAGGCTTTCACACTAATGGTATTGGCCTCTGAAAAGGAGGAGTGAGGATAAACAGCTCCCAGAACAGAATCAGCACTTGAACAAGTTTGTGTGTTTTTAAGCTAAAAAGTACATTGGTGAATAACATGGTTTTCCAAGTGCACAGTCCCATGTCTGCTGCTGTCTTAGCACGTGGTTTTTCAAGACAATTCACATGGAATTCTTTTTATTTTTCTGTCATTTCTGTGTTACTTTACCAAGATCTTATTAACAAGCCATCTAGAAAAGGCAGGATTTAAGAGAACTCCAGAGGCTAGCACACAACACCATGATTCCAGTGTCCTGATGTGTTCAAAAGAGTTGAGCACTACTGGTTTTATAAAAGTCATCATTTTAAAAGCTTTCACAGCATACACAAGGCTCTTCTGTGCACCATTTAATTAAGTTCCCATTTTAGTGACAAGGATTTCCAGTCTTTCAACCCTGCCAAAGCTCCCCTTCCCCATCCAGGATGAAAGGGTAGCATGCCATCTTAAAAGCAAGAGTAACAGAAAAAACTATCCTTTTTTGTTTGCATGCAAAGGGCTGAGATTCCAGTCTACTCTGTTAAGGGAAAAAAGAAATCACTGTGAATGTCTGGGGCTGGGAGGAACACTTCACAACAGGAGATGGTTGCATTATATAGTGACACAAGTTCAAAAACTCAACATGCTTCTAGCATAGAAAAAGGAACATCACTTCAGAAACTTGGAATTATTCCCCACTGTTAAGATCTTATTTACTATTTGCACAAGTCAGCTTCTGGTTTAAGATATCAACAGCTTCTGTATTTGAAGTACGGTAAGAACTAGAGAGCAGCAATGCACATTCTTTAACCAGATATGAGGAAAAATGTGTATTTCAACAAAACTAGGTAATTTTCATGCCTTGTTTGTTTGGTTTTTTTTTTTTTTTCTCCTTTTGTCTCCTTTCTCCTCATCATACTGACTTTCTCAGAGGCTGCATACAGTTCCTAGGGGAGCATGAGGGGATGGTGTCTACCATGACCCAAAATGCTAACACAAAAGCAAGGCAGTTGTCTAGTTTGATCACCCAGTTTAACAAAGTAAATGATCCCATTTGTCCCTTCACAGAGTGAAATGCAAGACCAATAATTGTCAGTTATCAAATTGTTTTTTCTACCTAAGACTCCTTTTTGTAAAGCCTGATATATCTATGAAATAAAAGTCACTGAGCCCTCTCAAAGACAACACAGCATTTTTCCCATGTACATCTTGTCCCCAGACAATGTTCACTCCAGCTCAACCTTGCTCCTCTCCTCATTCCCAGTGAGCTCTTTTATCTTTTTTTTTTTTTCCCCAACTGAACCCAAATATATGTTACAAACCTCTGTGATTAATGCATGGACAACCAGGAAACAGAAAGAACAAAGCAGGATCTCTAGGGTGTCAAAATGTGCAATTCTATTGCGGTCTGAAAGGGTGAAAAATGAAAGGAAAATAATGATTTGCACCTATGAGTATTTGCAAACTAAAGAGTCAAAGTATAGGTAATGATGATTAATAACAGTCTTAGATAAGTAGAACTAGACTGCAGTCAATCTCTAGATAATTTAAGGTCAGTTAAAGGGGGAACAGCAGACTGGGCACAAAATTTAGAATCCATTTTCCAAGGATTTGTAACCTCAAAGGAATATATGAAATAAAAAATCTGCTAACCTTGGGCTGAAACCCTTAGAGACACAGATATGGCTCAGTATTCAGAGGCACAGATGAAATTTTCTAATCCTGTACACAAATTTCTCTGAGGAACTTATTCTTTCACCAGTCTGACCAGGTATTCCCTACGTACCATGGTAAATGCCACAATTTCCCTTAGTGCTACAACTACCTATAAATCACACACAATCAGAAAGAAAATAAAACAGAGTAAAGCACTTGCATGTTTTTGTCAGGGTTCTGCACCAACATAGATATTCTTACAGAGAAGGAGAGAGAAAGAACAATGTTTTGAGCTTTGAAAGCAATTATGATCTGCTATACAAAATTCATCCATTAAAGTCTGATACATTTCACCTTCCTTTATTAAAAAAGTTCTGCAGTTCTCAATAATTAAAAATAACTTTCCTACAAAAAATTAGACATTTTCTGATTTCAGTGTGTCTGGAAAAGATTCTTTACATTAATCAACATTCACCAACAGAAATCTGCCATTGAAGTCACAGGGAGTTTTATAGCTAAATTCACCTGTGATAGAGTTAGACAAACCCACATTTCCTTATAAATATCACCTATTAAATGATCTATTAAATTTGGAAGGAAGGTCTAAATATCTGCTAATTGGATATCAGTCTTAAGGATTTTCTACTGCTCTTACAGGAATGCTTCTCAGTTATAATTTTTTTAGACTTGTAGATATTTCTAACCACACTGACCCCTTTGGAGAGTAACAAGAAATCCCTCCCTTCAAGGTATGAAAAAGAAATATATTCCATCTCATTCCTCTTGAAACTCTTACAGCTAGAAAGGAATCTGTGCTTAAATATCTGAAACACAAAATGAAATCTGAAGTCCTAGAAAAAACTTTGTATCTCACTACATATGAAGGAGCAGGATTTCCTCCCACTCATCCCCAAAAATATTTTTGACACCACTCACAACATCACACAAGTAAAAAGACTGCTTAATTGTGCAGATAATACAACATTTTCTGTGGCACTAATAGTAATTGATTTTTTCTGAAAGTTTCTGAAATTTCTTATCAAGCAAGAGCAAGGAAGGGCAGTTTTATGTGAAGAAAGGATAGTTATTGCCCAGACCCTTTTTCTTCTATCTGCAAATTCAGTTACCTTCAGTTCCTGAAAGAAGTGTTTGATGCAGCAGGAGAGAAGTTCAGCTCCCCTCTCCTCCTAATGAAGCTGGTGATAGGAAACAGAAGAGTGCTAATATAATAAGTAGATACTAATTTAAGCAGACACAAGCTTAAGATTTATTGACCTGAGAGCAAGAGGTCAATATTTATTCAGAGAACAATAAATCTTTATACATCGTTCTAACAGATGCTAATCTAATGTATTATTAAATCCATCCCATTAAAGCCAATTAGACTTTGTGTTCTCATGAGCTTTGTTGCCAATAGTCATTAGTATTGCATGGGTCATTATTAGTGTGCTTTGATAATTAAATAATATAATATTCAATAAAAATAAATATATGGGGATAGAAATATTTATTTTTCTCTATCATGACTATATTGTTGCACATTTCATTAGGTTGGTTCTCCTTCATGCTGCTATAGACCTTTCTTACATTCTTCTGCCAGGACCAGCACAGCTAATGAATCAAAAGCTCTGCTTGAACTACACCACTTCTAAAACTTTTTCATTTGTCTTAAAAACCTGATGCTCTTAAAGCCACATCCATCTACTTGTCATGCTCTATGCAGGTAAGGAGAAGCACAAATCAGTTAAGTAGCTACTGTTAGGGAAAAGAAAAAGGAGCCACAGTCTTAAGTATAAGGGGAAAATTCCTTATATTTTGGAATTTTCAGTGCTGTCCATCCTCACATTTCAATGCACTTCTGAGATAAGAAGAAATACTGTTATCTCTGCCTTAATCTCTGAAAGGAACTGAGTCCCATAGAAAAGAGGTAATGACTGAGATCTTAATCACAATCTATGCCAAAGCTAGACATCCCTCAGATACATTAGTGAGCAGGACAAGGTAGTTTTAGTGCAAATTGGCCTTGCAAATACTCTTGCAGAATACACACAAACTCATCCCATTTGGGCCAAAGAGGTTTCCTTCCTGGGGGAGCCTCAGCTGAAGGGCAGCAGCAGGATGCAATGCAGAGTGCCCCCCTGGCAGTGCAGATGCCAGCTCCTCCAGTGGGTCACACTCCAAAGTGTACACCCAGGGCTGCTGTGAGCTGCACTCTTGGTGAAGGCTTAATGAGGATGGCAGAAAACCAAACCCTGGTCACTCCATCTTCTTTATACCACACACATCACTAACACAGACTACCATTTCCCAAGTTCCAGCTCTCTATATTGACTTTGGCAGTATTTTTCCTTCAGGACTCACACTGTTTACAGGCTGCAGCTGGTTATTTTTGTAAGAGCCTCACACATAAATGGAGCAACAGCTTCCTTGAGAGGAAGTGTTAGGTACAATGAACTGTACCATGTTACCAGAGACACAGCCTTCAGCACTGAGGGTAAAACAGGGAAGTAGGAATATATTCCTCAAGCTGCACAAGGGGAGGTGCAGGCTGGACTTCAGGGGGAATTACTTCATAGAAAGGGTTATTAAACATTGGAATGGATTGCCCAGGGAGGTGGTGGGGTCACCATCCCTGGAAGTGTTCAAGGAACAACTTAGTTCCACCATCTAGTTGACAAGGTGGTGGTCAGTGCAAGATTGGACTGGATCTTAGAGGTCTTTTCCAACCTAAGGGATATTGTGCATTAAAATATGGGGAAAATAAGATTAACAGGGCAGATACAAACAGACAGATAGTCATCACCCTTACCTATCTCAATCCTGCACTTAACCACTGTGGGCTTTTATTCTTATTAAACCAAATTTCTTTCTTCTGTGTGGGTGTGTGAACATTAATAAACTCCAAGAGGGACAAGCCACATAGCAGGACAGGAAGTCTGAATATCTGCAACCAAGGTGTATGCAACTGGAGAGACTCAATTTCCAAAACCAGCTACTAGAGAGACGGGAATGTGAGTATATTTCAAGACTTCAGTCCTTACAAGCTGAAGAAAATATGGTTGTTTGTAGTGCCCATTACTGTATGACATGATTTTAGATATGTCCATGGGGATGCCAGTAAAGACACTGCTTTCTGTGCTGATCTCTGCAGCCAGCTGTGTGTACATCATGTATTTTGTGTGTGTGTGCATGCACACACATGTGCACCTCCTGGAATTTGTGTACTCACTGGACTTGAGGACAGGGAACCACTGTGATCTCACACCAATTGGGTAGGAAAAGGAGGAATGTTGCTGGGTCCCAAGGCCAGCCACCTGTACTGAATTGCCACTGCTTTGAAGTCTTTTCTGTGGTTGATAACCCAAACTATTCTATGATTCCCTGGTTTTCACTGAAATGGTAGGGATCTGTGCTTTGAATAATTTTCTATGTGTAAGAAATCATTTGCATTTTGTCCCAGGAGCATCCCATTGGTCCCACAAATGCACAATGATTATTAGAAAACTCTGGGGTGGAGCTTCATCTGGCATGAATTTGAAATGGAACTTCAGACTAGGATTAAATCCACATACATTTTTACCTCATTATTTTATCGTACATTAATTCCTCTAAAATCAAAAACTTAAATTGCACAGAATGAGGTTTGCATTTATGCTGTTTGAGCAAGAGCCACCTTTAAGCAAGAACAGTTGTGAGAATACGTGCTAACACCATCCTAAGGGTGTGCCTCAACCCTCTTGACACTATTTCCCTTCTATGTTTGGAGCCAGTTTTTATAAATTTAGCACATACAAATTCCTTTGGTGCACTGCTGCCAAGCTGGCCATGTGTACATGCAAAAATCAATTTTCCCTGCAAGCACAGATTATTTGTATACATATGTTTACATACATGTATATATGTATACATGCAGCTGTGTAGGACCAATTTAGAATGAAAGTCAGGGTTGCAGTTGATACCTCCAGAAAACAGGAATGCAAAAAAACAAAGGAAAAGCTCTGTCTTTTGCCTGGCACAGCTCTCCAACAGGCTAAAAAGCAAATGACTGTCACATCTAGCATGGTTATAGGCTACTTCCCTCCTACAAGCTTCAAACTGTGGTTATTTTACTTCACTCAGATGATTCTCATTATAACTGGGAAGAGTGCTGAGTTTAAAAGTCAGTGTATGAATCATATCATCAACTCAGTTGTCTGGAATTTTGCTTTTCCATGCATTTCCTCATTGCTACACGGATCACCAGTGTAAAACACGTTGTATCTGCATCAAATTTCCTTTGCTCTTTTAACCCTGCAATTGCCTGTGAGCAGATACATATTTGCTGCTATCCAGCTGATCTGATGATCTGTACCTTCACTGCCTGCCTCCCAGAAGTCACAAAGAGTTACAAATATTTACACTGAGGTTAAATCCAAGGGGGATCTCTTTATCCAGCGTCTGGGATAAAGCCTCTGCACTGAGTGCCTGTGTTCTGCCCAGGGAAAAGAATAAAATTTTTAAAAAATTTAAAAAAGGAAAGAAGGAAAGGACAATCCAGATGTCCAATTTAAGCCTAATTTAAGCCATGCCATTTCTCTATGCTCCATCAGATCTCATCCATCTTTCCATACATGGAGGTGACTCCAGAGCACTGCATCTTTTGCCACAGCCACCACCCTGGCACCTCCTCCCACACTGGAGCAGAATGAGGGTTGTTTCCACTAGTTTTTAACCTTGTCAGAGGAAGGATGTGAGTGGCTCTGAGCACCAGTCACAAGACAGGCTTCTGCTTCCTTACACATTTACACAGAGAGCAAAAAAGAACTTTTCCCTACTATTAACATTTACTGTTCATGTGACACGCTCCTTCTTTCAGCTGTTTATTTGAACTATATTTATTTGGCCTGTAACAGCTACAGTACAGTCCAGTGTGTTGTACATCATCATCTTACAGTCCTGTATTTTGTACATTTCCCCCCTGCTATCTGAACACTGCACCATTGATATTTCCTACCTACAGTCACTCTGCACAGTACTGTACTAGATTTCCCCTGGTCCCAGATCTGTCTAGGTCCACCTATCAGCCTCCATTCCTGAATACTATACCTTGCCTTTTTCCGTTTTTGACTGATTCTCTTCAGTGGAATGCATTTTTTTCCAGCTACAGGATCCAAAACACATCTTGCAACCTTTCCCTTGAAGCCAGTAGTAATCTGAAAGTACAGGGCTAGAACAGGTTTTATAATTTCAGGGTGGGCAGCAAAGAAAGGTTTTTTCCTTGGTTTTTTTAGTATTATAAAAAACTCTAATCATATTTTCAGAGTAATCCTTCCCCCCTTTTTTTTTCATTACTACCTTGTATTAGCCAATTGTAATCAATCTCTTCATGCAAAGACTTAAGCTTCAGTCCATAACAATTATTTCAGCAGCTAGCATATTTGAATTCCTGTATTTTGAAAACAACACTAACCCCAGCTTGAAGTTATGGAATATTTGATAAATGTTTTACGATCGGACAGAGAGAAGCACTTCCTACACTTTTACCCAACAACTCATTTATTAGAATCACAATCAGAACAGGATATATGAATTTAGCAGCACCTCTGTCTTAATATCTAAGATTATTCTATTAAATAGATTAATCATTAATGGACAGCAAGAAAAGCTTAAAAGCTTGGCAGGAAAAGCTGTCAATCTTCTGCTTTCATTTTCCAATGCCAGCTGTGATTTTAGGAAGAGAACACAGCTTGGGCTGCTTTTGATCACCATCTAGTGCATGACTTAAAGAACTGCACAGGTTTAAGGACTGACTGACTGATTTAAAGTTAAGCAGTGGCAGGATTAACAACTCTTTTCATCATTTTTAGGCGGCCTCAAATAGGCTTAGTGAACTAGAAAAAGCAGGAATTTCCAGATGCCCCTAGCTGCCTGATGGAAGTCAGATTTCCATGAAAATACTGTTTTCTAGTAGTCTTAACTATAATGGTCTAGAGATACAAAGAGAGCAAGACCTGCATAGTGAAATAGGGTCTTTTTCAGTCCAACTTAGTGAGAAGGAGCAACATGGTTTCAAGCAAGCCCTTTCCATGTGTTTAAATGCTATGTTCATTTCATTTTTTCCTGATTTTTTTGTCAAGTCAGAAACATTATTTGCAAAATTCTTCACTTACAAAAATTGTGTGCATTCTTATAACTAAAGCCCACATTCTGATTGCTCTTCAACATTTATCCATGCAATGGGGACTTCAAGGCTGGTAAATCAGTGGGAAAACTGGGCAGAGGAAGACTATCAGTACCTCTGGGGATAAAAGCCCCTGGCAGATTTAGGTGTTGACCTAAATATGACCATTGCATATGACTCAGGGCAATGTGGACTAAGCTTTTCAACAGTACTGGCCAACCAAGGCCAATTCTTGGATAACAGACTCACTTTTCAGAAATCGCACTGTGGCTCACAGAAACTCTTCACCCTCAGGAGCTTACTTTAAAAGACCAAAACAAAACAGAAACTATATCTTTACTAAAACAGGCTTATATCTTCAGTGTTAAATATTACTACTGTGAATTTCCATCAAAGATTAGCAAGAGTTTTGGGAGACACTGGGAAGAAGACTTTGCCTGTAGACAGCAGAACAGCTTTCTGTTTAAGGGAAACAGTACTTCCTTCCATCCATTTTCTTAGGAGGCCAGGTGAAGGAGCTGTCAAAAATGCTTCAACCCCATGACTTACCAGTAGCCTATAGTCACTGTTATACAATATCTACCCATGCTAATAACCTCAAACAGCAACAGGACAAAAACAATGTCTATAGGTATCCCTTCACATCTGAAATTCAGACCATCAGCTGAACTCTTGGGGAAAAAAACCAAAAACAAAACAAACCCAAACACAGCACACAACTACTGTTAAAAAAGTGTACTAACTCCTCAAATATTACTGTGTTCAGACTCCATATAGGACCTTCAAATGCCTGGGAAGAACTGTAAAATCCTTGCAAGTTACACATTTTATTACATATTGATTTCTCGATGATAATTACTCAATATATCTTATTCAAGGTAACTTTTAAGTCTAAACCTTGCAAAGAAGGGGAAGGGGAGAAGGGAAAGGGAAGGGGAGAAGGGAAAGGGAAAGGGAAAGGGGGAAAGGGAAAGGGAAAGGGAAAGGGAAAGGGGGAAAGGGAAAGGGAAGGGGGGAAAGGGAAAGGGGGGAAAGGGAAAGGGAAGGGGGGAAAGGGAAAGGGAGGGGGAAAGGAAAGGGAAAGGGAAAGGGAAAGGGGGGAAAGGGAAGGAAAGGGAAAGGGGGAAAGGGAAAGGGAAAGGGAAAGGGGGAAGGGAAAGGGAAAGGGAAAGGGAAAGGGAAAGGGAAAGGGAAAGGGAAAGGGAAAGGGAAAGGGAAAGGGAAAAAAGCTAGTGCTGCCAAGAAAGTAGGAGACAATTCATGCTTGTTAGTTTGTTATTTAACAGCTCATGCCTTCAAAATAGAGCTTGCAGTAATAGTGAGGAAATCATGTTGATTTAAGAAGTGGAAGACATTTCTTGCCCCCCCTCCAACACAGAGGTTTTTTCCATGGCTACAGCAGAGACATTAACAGCCCGAGCGCTAATTAGCAGCTCCAACACATCGCTGTTATTCGGGTGCCCCCCGATGGTCTCCTGGCTCTACTGCTGCGGCTGCAAATCCTCCTGGAAAAGCCGTGCTCCAGGGATGACCCCAACTGCACGTGGAGCTCTTCAGCCGGCTGGACCCCAGCCATGAGCCCTGGCACAGCAGAATTCCCATCCTCGGGATCCAGGCGGGGCATCCAGGGCAGCTCCTCCGGCTGGATCCTCACCCCCATCCCCAGCCACTCCCAGCACAGCACATTGGCAGCCACGGCAGCGAGTCCTCCAGTCAGCACAGCTGCCTCATAGCTGTGGTTGATTGTGAAAAACAGCCTGATTCTCAAGCACAAACTCTAGACAGAATAGTCTGCACTGACCTTTCAAGGTCATCTGGTCCAACAGCCCTGCAGTGAGCAAGGAAACCTTCAGCTACATCGAGGTGGTTCAAAGCCTCGTCCAGCCTGACCCTGAGTCTTTCCAGGGGTGGGATAGCTGTAGAAATTATATTAATCAAAATGGGGCATCATTCTAGCAGCCAAGACACATGGATAATACCCAGCACTGGCCTTGTCTTACCTTCCTTCCCCAGCAGTCACCACATCCCGTTCCTACACATTGACCCATCATATCCACAGACTCTAATTCATACAACAATCAGTTTTGCACACCCTGTCCCAACTCACCAGCACGGTGGTGCAGATCCAGTACACATCTATACAGATACATCTTTATTTCCAACCATATTGTGGCCCAAAGAAATTACACGTTGGTCTACAAATCAGCACTTCCCCCTGTGAACTCATCACAGCCTGACTATGCTCAGTGAAGCCTAAGGAAAAGGATGGTCACAATCACAAAGACTGTTTTAAAAGACTTAATTTCCAAAAAAACTTCAGGTGGAAAAGATAGATGAGGGCTTAAAGCTCTTTAAGAAGAGATTAGATGGCCAAAAGCTGCAATACTTCAATCAAGAAAGAAGACAGCTTTATCTAAAAGCCCATCCCGATTTATTGGCAAAGGGAAGATAACAAAGCAATATTTAACAAGTTGAAAGAGGGAAGCAGATCAGATAGCAATCAATACAAATGTGACATGAAGAAAATTTATCAGAGGGAAAAGAAAACCTTGATTGACAGGACTAAGGAAAGAAGAAGCAGTTTAGTATGTACATTAGGGATGACTGAATCCTTATCCATGGTTAAATCATTAAAAATTCAGGTAAAGCAGAAATGTTCAATAAGCTTTCTTTTCCTGCTGGGAGAGATTCCTACCACAAATCTGATGAGCTTCCAGGCCATCTGCAGCCATTGGGATGTTCAAGATCTACTGAAGAGAATTTTTTATGTCTACAGACCTGGATGGCTAAGATAAGAAACAGCTCACTGAAGCTGTGGATAATTTTTGAGGACACTGTGGAAATTCCAGAAAACAAGCACTAGTATTAGAAGTGGTAAGAAGATAGACCTAGTAAAATAAGGTTGCTTAAGTCAATGTGAACCTAAAGTTAAAAGAGAAAAGCTCATGCTGAATTTAATTTACAATGAGTTAAAGGGTAAGAATACATAGAAATTCTAAAATGTATAGAAACAGATTCAAAATGCAGTCTTTTGTGCTCAGTTATATTTACATCTTTGCCAAGCACCTTTTTTTTTTTTTTTTTTTTGGGTCAGCCCACCTTCATTATTTTGCTGATATTCCAAGTTTTCTTGATGATTTATTTGCACTTAGAGCATTAATAGGAAAGCCTTACACAAGCCATTTAAATGAAAAATAGCAGGAACAATTCACATAGGAACAGCACAAAAAAATTAGGACCACACAATAGGAGTGCAGTAGAACTAAGCAAGATTTGAATAACCAGCATATCTCCCCATGCAGGAAAAACAGAACAGCAATCAAACATTGCTGCTAGTGAGGCTCCACAGAGACCAGGATTAACCTTGATGCTGATCCTCGCTGTTGGTTTTCTGAAAGTCAATAAATGACAGCTGATACCATTTGCAAGAGAGAGACTCACAAAGGAGAAGAACGAGCAAGACAAGCCATTGCACAGACCTGAACTGCTCAAACTCACTCAGAAGGTAAGTTATGCATGCAGAGAAAAAACCAGAAACCAGCTGAAAATGGATGGCTACCTTAAAAACAGTGACTCTGAAAAGACTATAGCAGTCAACAATAAAACAAAATTCCTATGAGTTTCCAGGTCACACATCAGAAGCCAAAAATCCATCCTGGCAAGCAAATGACTTCTCTGCAATTGTTTCACTCTACACCCAAGCCAAAATCAACTTTTAAAAGTTCTGTCAAGAGGCAGACTACAAAGTTTTGTAATTAGGTCATTTATGTGAATGCCTTAAAACAGTCAAGACTGCTCTTAAATAAAGACTCCCAGATCATAGGACCACTGGTTTATCTGGGATAGCAGTTTGTTTTCCATAGGCCAATGGGAAAAATAACCCAAACCACCCAAGATGTCTTGACAATTTGTTTTTTCTCAAATTAGTAATTTATGCACACAAGAAAACTTTTAATTTCAGCATTCATCACTCATATATATCCAAAAGAAATACAGTAGAATAAAAAATGTAATATGATCCACAATTTTATAAACAAGAGCATAGGTATAAGGGACAATTTTTTCTCCACATACAGTAGTGGAAACACAGGTGCTGGCAAGCAATACATAGTTTAGATATTTGTTGGGTTTTTAACAAGAACGAAAAATGGGAAGGATTATGATGGCACCACAGAAACAACTCAATATCTAAGGAAGACCTAAAGATATTAATCTAATTCGTTTATAAACAGAAGAATGAGATGTGACTTGATGATAACTTATGAGCAAAAGGGGAAAACACATTAGAAAAGGCTATTTTAGTGTGGATAAGCATTTTTTCATTCCTGTACATTTTGTACAGGAAGGTTAATTTGCTGTTGGAAGGAGATGCCAAAGGAAGTGTTAGTTTTACCATTCCTTGATGTTTTGCAGTCAAGAATAGATGCCTTTCTAGAAGATGTGCTTATACAAAAGTCACTGGTCTGCCCAGAGTCCCCAAAATACAGAGCTGGCCAAGTAGACAGTACCCTAAAACAACTTCTAAACAGTTCTTTTTCGAATATTTCTGAACTCTGATTGAATTATCATTGTAATTCTTTTTCAGAGATGCTGCATTTGCTCAATTGCCCACATCTTTTGAAACTGGGAGTTCCCCACTTACACCTGGTATAAAAAATAGAGTGAAATATTTCCCCAGATAGGTTAAGCCAGTCTTGAAATTGTCACCCATGTTTCAGATTATGGTGGAAGTTTACCTTTCTTGTGAGGCAAAATAAAGACTTATTATTCAGCAGCTGATCTTTTCTGGCTGGTAAAGCAGAAAAAAAATCTTATTTTCTATCAAGCACATACTAACTCATGTTGTAGCAGTCCATTAATTAAGGAGGAAATTCAAAGATTTTATTTTCCTTCTGTCCAACTCACTACAAAATGACAAAAAAAATCATTATGCTATTTTATCTCATGATCACTGTTACTGCACTATGGTCAATCAATTGCTGTTATTTATTACAAATGTCAAACACAACAGAATGCTAGAATACCCTTGTTTATTTCAGAAACCACAGCAGGTACCAGCTGGCAGGGCTGGCAGGTACCTGGTTCCCCCACCAATATCACCAGAAAAATTTGTAATGCAAAGGAATTTTACTGAGCAGTGTAGAAATGGTTCATTTAAAAAAAACAACACCAACAGACCACACTACTCCTCACTGTTCATTCACCCCCCTAAAACTTCTGGTATTCAAATACCTTTATATCTAAAGCACTCAGAGAAGGTCCTGTTACCCTTGCAGAGGGAAGGGCAGCACTTAAGAAGGTGCCAAGAAATGGTGCTTCCCATTCCACACTGCAGGTTAACTAGTGCAAAAGCAAGACAAATCATGCATCAACAACTGAACAACTGCTGAGAATGATTTTTGCTTGGCCATGCTCTTTGCTTTCACTCTCAGTGAGATTCATCCTATGCCCAGGAGCAAGGGGAGGAGTAGATATTACTGTTATCCTACATGTACCCTTCAGCATTGAAACACCAATTATTAGCCAGGTTAATTAATATATATAACCATCATAAAGGAATATAAATAGCCACCATGTATTGAGCCAGTGGTTCTGGTGGGCAGCTCCCTTATCAGTCCCTAGTGCACCCTAAAATGTTCACTGCAAATGCTCACCTAAAAAATGCACTGGAAAGATGAGGGTCCTCGGGGGGCACCATTAAAAGAGGGAATTGACCTGGCCTTGCTGCCCCAACCCTGAGGTCTCCAGACCAGGCAGCCCTGCCTTCACCAGCCAGGTCTGGTACAGTCACACAATGCAGCCCTGGCACACCAGCCCCCTAATAGTCAAGAAAGGTTCAAGGGTCTCAATCTTTCCAGGATCCCTACAGATTCATTGCAAATATTTTCTCTGTCAGGGTGCTGCAAAAGTCAACCTTCCTTCTACCACATTTAAATAGGAAAATAATTTATCCCTTGTGCAAACCACAGAACAGCAAGTCCACAAAACCCTCCTGTTACTGCTGTTTTTCTGAGACAAAACTATACATCCTCCCCATACCCACACAGTACCACCTGTGCAGCTTCAGGCTTGCAAATTATTGCTTTCCCATCACCAGGAGACCAGTTAGGATCCTTCAGAGAGCCCCTGAGGCTTCTCATATGAAAGGAGTAAATTCAGAGCTGGCAGACAGATAGATCAGCTTCACAGACCCAGAGAACTGGTTCAGTGTTCCTGAGGGAACATTCTGCAGACACCCAGGACAGAGACAAGATAGCCATGAGTCAAGTGTACTGGAGATAATCTGAAATGCTAATGTCTCTCAAGGACTGTTTTTCTCATTTGCAGAAAATTAGGAGGTGGAAGGGGCAGAAAAGGGAGTTTATTGTTCCCCTGAACATCAGATAAAATAATTTAAGTCAGTGCATTAAAATATTATTACAATTTGTTATAAAAAAAATAGATGATAGGGGTTTTATTCAGGTTAAAACTTAGCAGAGAATGAAGCTTCTAGACACCTCAGCACTCCAGGACTTTCCCAGAATGCTTCAATTATTGAGTTCCCCTGTGATATATACTGGGTTTCATTTTGATCCACAGGCTATTAAGCATGATCTATGATACTTTCAGAAAAGCACTAGTTTGGAGTTCAACCTGTAACTCGAACTTCTTTTCTTCTATCATTGGTTATTAATGTGCATAGGGCACTGAGAGAGCAGAATAAAGGGTGCACAGATACTCAGGAGCACAGTGCTGCTTTGGGAGAACAAAGTCCATAAGGTCAGACAGAACAAACTGTGTTGAGTGTCTTCAAACTCTGCTTTCTTACTAAAAGCAGTTCTCTTCACAGAGAGGTGCAAAAGGCCATTTAAAATATTAGCCAGTATGTTCTAACTCCAAAATGAGGCAAAGGAAGTGTAATTAGTCCCATTTAGGCAGAGGGAAATACTTGCTGATTGGGAAAACAAGTGCTGCTATGTATTCAGGAATCTAAATGTGCTTTTTCATTGCCCAGGGAGGTTATGGAGTGTCTCATCCTTGGAGATATTCTAAAGTCACCTGAACATTTACCCAGACAACTGTCTCTTGGGGTCCCTGCTTAAGCAGGGAGCTCAAACACCTGCAATGCAAACATCAACTGTTCTGTGACTCCTTTCACAAGCCTTTTTTACAATGGAGTTACTTGAGTAACTCTATATGTTATTCCATCCTCTCCCTTCCAATAATAATTTTGTTTTATATGATTCCAGGGAGGAAACACACCCCTATATACATGTGTATGCATAGGAACACACATTTAAACACTGCATATAGACAGTTCTAAAGAGTTTCACATTGTTGCATTACAAATTTTTTTTTTTTTTTAATTTCTATAGCAGGAATGAATAAAAATGCAATACTGTTCTGTGGGGCAACAAGACTCCAAGTAAGAAGCACTTATTTTTGTTATGCTATTGGGAAATGGTGAAAGGTACAAACAAGGATGACATTGAAGTGCTCTTAATGCAAACAAAGAGAGAGGATAAACTCTTATAGTCATTACAAATTCCCTTTTGTTTTCTATACTCAGAAAATAGTTTAATATTTGCTTTTTAAAAATGTCATCGTTGACATAGTTTTCAGATTAGCTTTTTCAATTCTGCCCAAACACAAAGAAAACAAATTTCTGAGGCATGTTGCCAACTGCCTGCTTAATTTCTATAAATTGCACCACTTTCACATTTCTGGAAAAGGAATGGGGTTGTTTAACCCTCTTGGTCCTTTCCTAGGTGAGAGACACTTAACAATGGGTGCAAAGCATCTGCTGCTCTGGGTAACAGGTTGTATCTGTTTGAAAACCATACAAATTAAAAAGTACTGTCTTTGTTCCCACTGAAATAGCAAGGAGCTCTTACACAGTGCTTAAGTGCCCTTTAGTAAACTGAGTCTATGCAATAAAGCAGAGTGCAGTTCCACTGAATCCCCATCAACTCTGTCGACCTATCACTTACAAAATAAGACTTTTTAGAAGCTTCCTGTCTACAAACAGAAAGATTAATTATATGTGAAGCTTTTAACAATGCAAAGATATGAAAACAGGTTATTCTCTAAATCTGAACTGAAAGCTAGGATGACCCTCAGGTCTAAGGAGGCAGTATGCAAAAATTTTAAGACATTGGACAAGTGGAACCCATGCTTTCCCTGTAAGAAAGGAGTATGACTACACAAAATATATACCACCACCATAGGTGATTTTCTTTGGTCCTGAAAGAGCAGCCATGTCAACTGTTCCTTTTTAACCTGAATTAAGTACCATATTTAGCCTGTGGCCATAGTGCTCCTGGTACCTGAGCCAGCTAAGGCATCGTCACAGAGCATTACATACCGTGATGGAAACACGCCTTGCAGTCATCTCCCTGCAAGGTTTGGTCATTTACTTTGAATTTGAATCTGTGGGGCCCTTGTGATTGTATTTTCTGAGAATATTTCTCTCCACTTTGTCTGTCACCCCCAGCTTCATTTCATGCCATTATCTCCAGTATTACCACATGGAGAAATTATCGGACCCTCCATTATCCTTAAAAGGATTTCAAGCAAGAAACGACTAGTGTGAAACCTACTTCATCTCTGGAGATCTGAGCAATCTTGCTCTGCAGGTGGCTTGGGGAAGATGAAATCCTTGTTCAACTTGAATGCAACATATGGAGCTGCAGCAGACTCCCTCCCTCCAGCTTTGATTGTTTCAGTAGGCTGAGCACCAGGGATCAATAGACCTCAGTCCCCAGTGTGCCTTGAACACGCACAGCTCTCTGACAAGAGTTGCCCTGCATTCTCATCTAGTAAACCATTCAGCATCAAAATCATTGGGGTTTCTTCTCTTTTCTTTTATTCCTCCCAAGAACTGAGGTGTAGTTTTAGCAGCTGTGCAGCAGTGCTTTTAAAAGAGAGCTGTTTTTCTAGTTGTATTATTTAGTGATTGTTGCTTATTTGCATTAATTGACACAGGTACCACTGACCTATCAAATGCAAAGATTTCTGCATGAATGGGACTGCCTCTAACTGGAGCCCAGCTGATACTACACTCTCCTGAAAATTCAGTCTGAAATAAAGGGCAAAGTAGAAAGTTAGAACAGAAATATCTATGATGGTCATGTCATGAATTACTACAGTATCACTTAGGACTATTATAGGAAGCACGGGCTGGAAGCAGCAGTTCACACCCTTGCCTTGTCTTATTATATATTCTGTAGTTACAATACAGTCATACAAAAATACCCCTGTTCTAGCCCCATACACACACCTGGTATGCCAGACATCCCACAAAAGAGTCAGTGTGAGATCAGGTCACTGTCACACACCATTATATGTGGCTGAAAGTTAGGCAGGTGTACAACCTCACCAATGTAAAATAGACACTGAAGTGCCCCTAACACCTGGGTCAAGTGCTAAGGTAAAATGGACACTGTCAAGTGCATTGATTCATGCATTGATTCCTACTTCTCCTGATGAAGACTTTACCAGCCAGTTCAGGCCTTTAGACTAACTCTACTACTTCAGTAATCATGTGAGAATAAATATAAAAGAGAACAAAAACATAAATTCCAGTTATAAGCAGAGATACAGTCAGAAACAAAAATATTCTACCTTGAATTAACAATTTTTTCTAAAAAGCATACTATTTTTTTTATTCTTATAACCCAATTCTATGGAGGATACATTTAAAACAAAGTAATGTTAAATACCTTGTTTAATTAACAGCTACAGTCATTTTTGTACTCATGAGTTATATAAAACTGCAGAAAAAGACACATATTAAAAGGTAAAGTGTACAAATCCCTCATTAACGAGGTACTGAAACACTGCTATAATTTTTCTCAGCTATTATATTATACTGTACTGTTTCTTCTCATTTATCAAAGCTTAGACCTTTCTTCTTAACAACAACAGTCATTTATATGCAGCCAAACTACAAAAAATTTATTAATCTGCTGCTGTATATTATGCAGAATTAGTTGCAAAATAAGAGATGTTGTTACTTTAAAAAAAACTAATGCTTATTTTATTATTAAGTTTCTGAGCATCACCTTCTGCTGAGGAATGGTCACACTACAACATAAGTCCTGATTATTACCATGTTACTCATTTTGTGGCTTCAGTGCTGCTTGTGCCTCTCTCCCCTGGGGACCTTGGCTGCAGCCCTGCCTCCACAGGGTCTCCTGATCTCACCTCTCCTGGAATGCTGCATTTCTGCCCCTCTTGAACACTATATTGAGAATGCAGCTAAATCTGCTCAAATGGGAGGAGATTTTGATGACCTTCTCCCCAGTAGCCTGTGAAATAGAAATCTAAAACAGCACACAGCATGCTGAGGATTTAGTGTTAGGGTCTTTTTACCTGTATTTATAAATAATACAGCCAATTAAGGATGGTGGCATCTCTTAGGTTCCCCTTCTGAATAGTGAAGTCTTTCTCAATGGTGCTTCTGACTGCAGGTTGCCTAAATCATGATCTGGGAGCTCCCTTTCTTGTTCTTCACATTAAAGATGGTGGGAAACAGCCAATTTCTCAAGTAGCTTCCTTGGGTAACTCCCTTAAGTTAGGGTGAATCTGAAGCTTGATTGACCTGAAAATCAAATATCTTCAAACAGACCCTTCTGAGGTCCCATGTGATATGCTGAAATGGCAATCCACCTGCCCCTGGAAGGCCTAAAAGAAAGACTGCCAAAGCAATCTCTTCCACCTGTAGATTTTTGTTTCTTGAAGTCCACAATAGATTTGAAGGGTGCTTTAAGAGAAAGCAAAGACATTGAGGGATGGCACTACTGAAGAAAACATCCACAGCCTTTCCTTCATCACTAAACTGGTCACCTTGTCTTGGAAGCCAACAATTTGGCCAATCTAACTCTTGAATATTTCTGTGCAAATCTTGCCATTTGTTTTCCTGTCATTTGTTGTGGCCCTCCACTGAAACTCATGTCAAACTGAACTAGATGCTAGAGGCAGTATACTTGCTACCATAAAAGTTACTTAAGTTAGGAAAGTTCACAGAAACCTGTCTGTCATTACTCTTCAAACACACACAATAAAGTGTCGTTTAATTGGTTCCTTGATCAAGTGTAAGAAAAACTCAAAGTTTTTCTTTCTATGTACCACACACAAAGTGGTACACAGGGATGCAGCAAATCAAACAACATTTTGCACAAAAATCCCTAGTAGAAATATACTTGCAGTGACATATTTGGGACCTTTCTTATGCATAAACCTGATTTCACTGCATTTAATACTGTAGTTATAACTTACGCAGTTTTTCTCTTGTTCTTCCAAAACTGTTATTCTTTTGTTCCAAAATTCTCTTGTTCTTCTTCCAGAGGACAAACTTTGTTACAATAACCAACTGGAGGTCTTGTTTTCCTTTCCCATTCAAATCTTGTACCATAATCAATAGGTATTTTGAATACATAAATACTGCTGAATCTGGTCCTTAATTAAGACCACAAGATTCAGGGGTTGTCAAGGCAACACCTCTTCACCCTCCTTACACTTATGCTTTGATATGAAATGTCTCATTATGCAAATGTATCACAACACCATTCAGCATCACAGTCTATTTTACAAATATGCTTTCAGATAACAGATATATTCTTCTAAATAGGAGAGAAGGGCTGGAATAAGGTTACTTTTTACTAAGGTGAAGAGAGGAGGGGCAAAATGGTATTTCAAGCAATACAGGCTTTAGTAGGATATTGCTACCTTAATATGATTTTGCATCCTTAGCCTTCCATTAGAGCAAATAAATTTTGTATTTCTTGGCCAAAAATCCTCAAAAGGAAAGGAAAGAAAAGAAACAGAACAAAACCAAAACACACCAACTGCACCACACAAGTAGAGTCTGAGATGCTAGAATTCTGAATTACTGAAACTAACAACTGTGTATAAAAGCTTTACTGAACCATTTGAAATCCAATACTCCAGCATGGTTCTTTAGAACTACAAAGCAGGCAAAGTTTAGTAAATCACAAAAGACTTACTAGAAACCTACTGCCACTTTTTGAACCTAGATTTTGAGGTCTAAAGGGCTACTTAGGAATAAACCACTAGCCTCCTTTACTGGGCAGCATTCATTACATAGTACTCTACCTGCAGTTGTGCTCCAGGATCCTTTGGCAAGGCCAGGATCCTGCAGGAGGAGAGGTCTGTTAAAGACAGATACTTCTGTGCTGTCCTTTAGTCTGCAAGACTAAAGTCTGAGTGTCAGCAGTCTGCAAACTGATGCAGAATGAGTAAGACATGGCTGGCTGGCAATAAGATAGTTCCAAATGTATCTCCCAAAACTCTTCCTTGTGCCCTAGCATCCTCTGTGCTGCCAGGAGGCTTTCCAGAAATGCTATCACTAACAATCAGCTAATTCTACATCAGCTGCAGGCCTTTCAGTATAAGCTGAAAAGCTGGCTTTTCTACAGAGAAGATTGCCATGAGAAAGTATATGCATAGATATTTGTTGGTATGGAGAAAATACAAAAATTGAAATGATATCTGTTTGTGTGTTTTTACTTCTTTGCTCGCTCCCATTTCTGGCTTGCAATTTCCAGTTCAGCTTTTCTCGCCGTGACCCTGTGACACACTGACCATTCTCAGCAGTAAACAAAATAAATCCTGCCGTGTGTCACCGAAGGAAAAGGAGCGAAATTCCCACTGGGGGGCGCATACAGCACTGGCAAAGCCATCGCTCCTTCATCCCCACAATTATGTCAGTTCCAGGTCAGAGACAGCAGCCCCCAGTCTGCAATGACAAAATATCACCATTTACAGATATCTGTAAATGGTATCGGTCACACCAGCCACTCCTCAGTAGCACGGAGGGTCTGTTTGCAGGTTTCTACAAGAGGGAATCTCTCCACACTTGTGAAGGATGGCACTGGAGCACACCTTACACAGCCTCAGCTGCTCGGTGCTCGGGGCATGCACTGTCTCACGGACATCTGACTGCATCCAAAGCCTTGCTGCACTCTTTATAGGACTAGTGTCACTACACAGCCAACTCCTGCTGCTATCCCAAAACATCAAAGTGCTGTCAGGCTGCAGATGTGCACAGAATTCCCAGTTTCACGCAGAACAGAGGAATGCACCATTCATGCTGTTCTTTACTTCCCCCACCATCGTGGTGTTTTCTCACTCCCTAAATTGCTCAGGTGATGAATCAAATGACCCATTAGTGGCTCCAAATCCTTCAGGCTTCTATGACCTTTCTGTTTTCATACCTGAAGCTGAAGGCTCAAGATCTTAAAACAAACAGCCTACTCAAAAAAAAAAAAAAAAAAAAAAAAAAAAAAAAAAAAAAAGTAAGCTTCCGAGGAGAGACACATTCCTTGTAGGACGACAAGAAAGCTGACAGAATCAGGTATCATGCTACCATCCAGTCAGTCCTGACACATTTCCATATAAAGTGGGCCATGGAAACTGGAGAAGAGCCAGTACAGCAGAAATCCTCCAGGGTTTTTTTGCATAGGACTATGCAAATTCTTCACAAAACAGAGGACTTCAGATCTGAACCATTTGCTTATCAACTTTCACCAGTACTAAAACTCATATAACTAGCCTTAGAAGACTGCATGTTATTCTGAACAATATTGCTGAACAAGTAGTTGAATAAAATCAATTTCTTGCCCTAGGGATTTTTAAGACATATGTTTTCTTAATTATAGTCAGTTATGCAGGTCAACAAAAAGGAAGATTGATTTCTGGATAAACAGAATAACTGTGATGTGAAAATGTGATGTGAAAAAGGAAATTGTGAATGAAGGCATTTTAATGCTCATTTTAGTGATATTATGGGAATATTCAGGAACTGCTTGCAATCAAGAAACCATCACAGCCCTATCCATCCATCAACAGCACCACGTAACAATCTCTCCAGCCTTAATGCTCTTATCATTTACACCTTGCTGATCAGGATGCATTCCTTCTTGTCCAGCAATATATTTGTATTGATTAATGTAATATAATGACCATGCTGGTTGCATCAGCAATGTTAAAACAAATTGATCTGAGCTGGAAAAGTCAAGTCAGTCTTATTTTTCTGACCCAGTGCTGCCATCTCATCTGCTCACTGATACATGTTGTGCCCCAAACTGGCCCTCAGCATCCAAAAAGCAGAGTAACCCCAGACCTATCCCTGCAGAGAATCAGAGAGGTGAAGTAACATGTTTTCACTGTGAAACAGGCTCACTTCAGTAGTGTCAAACTACTTCCCAGAAGTGTCTAAAAAAACACAACTAACAATCATAATTTTTTGTTTCCTCCAGGAGAGAAATTTGTGCCATTTCCTAGGGAGCTTTGGTCTATTTTGCACTAGATTTTTTTTTTTTTCAGGCTTTTGTGGGGAAGAGTGAAATTGTTTATGCCTTAGGATTTGGGATTTTTCAGTTTTTCAGGTTTTTGTGGGGGAAGAGTGAAATAGTTTATGCCTTAGGATTTGGGATTTCTTGGGTTTTCATCAGAGGGGATATAGGAATCACGAAAATGTCACCTTGCCCATGAAAAGAGTGGTTGAGATCTCTGGCAGAGGCCAGTTCATGGAAGAAATTGCATGCAAGCTTCTTTCCGTCCAAGTTCTTTTCCAAAAACACTGGCTAGGAAATCTGTATTTCCAAAACCAATCTATCTGTATTGGTACATAAAATAAAGGCAGTTATCTATTCTCTACCCTGACTAAAAGCACCATAGAGTAATAGAGCAAAGAATCAGTAAGTTACACTCCTTAAGCCACTCAAATATACGTGCTCAAAGCCATTTGTTGTGCTTCATTCCTTCCCTCCTTGGTCCTATCTGCAGCCATGTAAATCAGAGGCAGTTGTAGCATTGTTTCTTCTATGCCTTCTGGTTGCACCTTCCCAAATTCTCACTCCTCCATGAGTAGATGAGCTGTTATACAGCTCTGTATGTGTACATATATGCACACACACATATATATATATAAACACATATTCATATATAAGCCTTCCATTCTAAGGAGAGGATGGGAAACCCCAAACAAAAGGAACATAACTTTGTGCAAACATGGTAAATTCCATGCTCTTGCATCTGTACTGTGGCTATGCATGCATCTGTATTACAAAAGTATACTTTCCAAAACAACACAGATGTGGTTAAGGAAGATATTCCTCCTAAAGACACCAGCCTCCAGCAAAAATTGAAAGCAATTCCTGTGAAAGCTGCTGAAATGAAAGCAGATGTTACAGGAAGCATGTATATAAAGAATGTAAGCTCGTTTATATAGTATGCAGATGATATACACATCTTTGTTCTAGTTTTAATTTCTAGTAGAAAATTCTATGAAAAAATAAATACAGAATACCAAAGCTCTTCCAGAGATGAGCAAACAATAAATTAAATTCAATTCCTCACAGAATAACTTATTCAGTAAAACAGAATACCACAATGTCTAGTAGCTTCTTAATTAAGTCTTAATTAATGATTCTCCACTAGTAAATGTAAAATTTTACTGCTGCTTTTTTCCAAGACATTCATGATTTTCTATCAGGATGACAAAGAGTTACCAAAACACTAATCTGTGAAGTTTTTCCCACAGCCTTTTCCCATTGTATTCATGTTGTCATTTATGTTCAACATCAGAAATATTCTTAAGCGCTTCCTTGCTTGCCTTATCATAGATTATCACAGATAATGCAAACCAAGTTCCAAGGACAGCACTAAATATATTAAAAAGGTAATGAATAATCTGTCTAGACAAAAGATGTGCCAGCACTGTTCCTCTTCTCTCTGTCTGCCAGCTGCTAACAGCTCGGATAACAAGCTGAATACTTGTTAATGCCTACATCACTTATAGTATGGAAAAACTAATTAGATTTGTCTAAACCAAGAAAAAACTTAAATTTTACCAATATTTATTCAAGGATTAAATCCTCAGTCTATTGATTGGATATATAATGGTGAGGCAAAGCTGAGGGCTATTTCGCATTCTTACCTGGCACATAGATAAATCAGTAAGCCTCAGGTAGCACATGACACTCACCTGGTGCAGCTTTTGCCAAAATTCAGGTCCATCCTCCATTTTTCGTAAGCTCGGTGGAATGTACCAAAAGCAGACGTTTGCATACTCTGGCTAAACAAGAGAACAAGTGATTGGTTATAAGTTGCAATAGGGATACATATGACAGCTTTTCAAAGAGTTCTGATTTATTTTTGTGAGGGTAAAGCCTTTGAGTTTACACTCTTTCCTTTAAAGTTTCCTTCTCCAAGTCACCTTTTATTTCCCTTTTTTGAAACTAGAAATAATTTTTCATCCATTCCTCTTCCTGCTTCCAGGGGCTTCTTTTTAATTTCTTCTTCCTAAATCCATCTTTAAGTCTGTTTTACTCAGTAAAAGTTTTGGCTAGAAAAAGTATAAGAGAGGCACAGAAAGGTAACTTACAGAATTCATATTTGAAGCAACTTTAAAGCATATATTTTCTTTTTAGTGTTTTGGGGTTTTTAAAAAGAAATTTCCAATTATGCCTTTTATACAAAACACAAAAACTCAATTTTTGTGACCATTTAACACTTGCACACCTCGCCATTTTTCTACTGAACAATGCCAATCTCCTCTCATGTCATAGAGCACTCTATACAGTGCTGGAGTCAATGCTGATTTTCTCACTTTCCACATTTTATAAGAATCTCAAGACACCTTGCAGGCTGTGCACCACATCCTGAATGTGTCTTGTCTAACATCTAAGCAGGCCTTTTGAGTGAAGACTGAAACTCCACGTCTGCTTCTCTCCAGGGAAATTTTGCCTTTAAACTCAGCAGAGTTAGCTGCAAGGCTTCTGGCAGAAGTGGCTGTTCATTATGCATTATAAAATAAGGCATTTTGTGCTTATGAGGTTTCTGTATCATATATCATTGAGAAAATATACCTAGCAGGCCAGTCCAGGGTCTCTATTTATTTCCTGCTAATTTGGAACTTTTTTTTTTGTTTACTTGCATAGAGAACAATAACAAGAGGAATAGATATACCTTCTGATCCCATCCCACACAACCCATAAACCACAATGTCAATCCACTATCTGCAGCACAGCATGCAGGTGCCATCTAGATTATATTATGGATTATGATAACTTGGATTGCAAACTTACACACCCCACTCCTATCTCACATGCCATCCTCATCAGTAGCAGTGGAAAGTAAAAAGCACTGTTAAAAGGGAGCTGAATAACACCCCCTCTTTGCCCCACTGTAGATGTGGCTGCTATTATAATCCCCTGAACAGGCAAGGAGAGCCCACCAGCTGAGACATGTTCTTCCATGAAAAGCCACTGAGAGCTGCTCATATCATTTTCCACTTCACTTCAAAGAATGCGTTAAATACAATTTAATCATCAAGAACAATATCATTGTCAGCAGGAACTGAGCTGCAAACCTGCCATGTGCTGAATGGAATAAAGATCAGTTCCTAAAGTCCCATTTCTTCCCCCAAAGAGCTTGCTTTGAGTACACATGTAAACACAAAGCCTGAAAAGGCAGTGCCTTTCCCATAAAAACAAGCACTAGCTCAGTGTTACAGGGTTTTCTGCAAAACTATTTAAAATCAGATGGCAGGAGCAGGCAGATGGCATACATCACCATATTGCCATTGCCTATATTGCCTTCTTGATTATCTCAGTTTCCTTTCACACATCAAATACAACATTGCCCTCTGAAAACACCATTCATCTTAGAAAACTACCCCCAGCCATGCTTCACACTTTATTTCTGGTTATCTTGTCACAGGTCTTATCCAAGCAGGTAAGCAATTATACCACTCTTGAAGAGTTCAAGATGACTCAAGCTCAAGTGGCATTTCCAGGCTGCAGAGCAATTCTCATTACATGTTTTTTCCTCACTGCATGTATCAGAGGATCATCTTTCTAAGATCCTTGTCTGAAACCCATCTTCCCTTCAGAGAGCCCTTGCACAGCTGGACCTTACTGCCTCATAGCATTTTTCTTTTTATTCCCACTGCTTATCCCCCTGCAGTCCTGAAAACTTTCTTAACCCTTTCAACTTCTCAGCTTGCAGAAGAACTCATAGAACTCAAGCTGCTCAACTTCCTTCTCATAGTCCATTCTACAATACTCCCTTCAAACCCACTTTTAATTCAGGTGTCTCATTCCTGCAGGAGCTACACAGCAGCCTCTGCTCTTACCAAGAGTTTTCACATCTACAGCAGATCTGGCCTCTCTGCTAAGGTTTACAATAACAAGAAACGGACAGCTTTTAACAGACTTTCCACTTTACTAACCCCATCCTGGGCTGCTGGCCAAAAACTCTTCAACTGACCAGCAGTTTTCAAAGTTCAAGAGAAAATTTACATGGTATGAATAGTATAAAATATTTTTCACATTTTATATTTTGTCTAGCCTAACCTGGAATGCTCATGGTGGCACTTACTCCATTTCCCATCCTCCTCCATGTACTCTTCCTCCTTTTCCCACATACAAGTCTGTCTTTCATACTTTTCCAACAATTCAAAAAGGATTTTTTTTTTTTTTTAATGACAGGTCTTTGCAACATCCTCAGATATCAGCCTTATTAACCAAAGAGCTGTGGACAGGTTGAAAAATAGCTCTATTCCCTTCACTCACTCTCCCCCAGGCAAGATCACCAAAGAGGAAATAAGCTGACAGGTTTTAGTAAAACAAATGAAACGCACAACTTTTAGGTAATTTTTAGGAAGATGGGAGTCAAAACAGAACTAGTGAAAAAATATATCTTTTACAATGAAAAGTCAGTTTTTAGGATGAAACTATTTTTCCATCCACAGCACACAGTCTTATCTGTAGGTCTGGCTAGCATTGCTTTTTTTACAGCCAGCCTCTTTGCTCTCAAAGAGAAGTGCTCCATCTACGCCCCCTGAGGCAATACAGGACCAGAAGCTAGGAAATTAGGTAGAATGATAGTAGGGAACACAGCACGTGTTATGTGTGTTCAGTCATACCTGTGGATCTCCAATACATAAACTTACTAGATTAGATACTTTAAATACAAATTGTTAATTGATTAAAAAGAACAAAATCAAGCAATTGATACTTCCTAACAATAACAGTAGTTCAGTTCTCTTTTCACTTACCTCCAAAAGAAGCTGGAATCCCTCCCTTTTTTTAATTTCCTCCACTAGATATCTGTAATTAAAAAAATCAGGGGTTTAAAGCACAGAACAAAACAATAAACACAGGGTCTTAAACATGTAATTCTTTTTCCTTTTTTTTTTTTTCACACTAAGAAAACAACAGAGTTAAACCTCATTTCTACCTGCTGTGAAAATGCAATAGCTATCAGTTCCTGGAAACAAAAGAAGGCTACAGCCAGCCAAGAAGCCCTGAGGAGAAGCCAACTTCTGTCCTCAGGCACAGATTTTCAGCAGAGCCACATGGCACAAATTGATCCTATTTGCATCAGGTTGTGAACTTTCCCAAGGCAAATTAATACCTCCATCCCTTGTTCTCAAGTGCCAGTGCTGGGCTGCCATGGTTATTTCATGGTCACTCTGACACCTCTTGCATTCTACTACCACCAGGATCTCCTAGCCTAACCCAAAATTTTGGATACAAACAGTTTCAATGTACAGATTTTTTATTTTTTTTAAGCATGACAATAACTTTGCATGGCAAAATATCACAGAGGAATTCTGAAGCAAAGAGGACATAGATGGGAATTCTCTCTTTTTTCTCCCCCCATCAAAGCTCCACAAAGCAAAATTTCAACAATTTTGCTGCAAGTTCACACTGTATTTCCATTACAGAACTTTAGTCCTCCCCATGAAGATATTGCTGTGTAACATTAATAAGCCTGACACAGTTAAAGGAATTGTGCACAAATCTTTTCTTGTCTTGCACTCACTATTTGGCATTTTCCTGTCAGAAGCTGCATTACTGGCCATCACACTAGTAATTTTCTTTGGTGAGAAAGAGAAGTGTTGTGAGAACAACCTCCCTTGGTCCTACCCACATGCCTCAAATTTGCCCTTGGCAGGGACACCTCTAGCACAGTTGTCTCTGCAATGCCTTCTCCTCAGCAGAGGTGCTGCAGAGACAGGCTGGCTGGGGAAGCAATAAACAATACCCCAGATGGCACACATTTTTCCAAACAGTGCCTGGGGAGCTGGCACGCTGTTTGTCATCAGCAAGAGCTGTGCCTGTGACTCATCAGCTCCAGCACAAATCCCAGCAATGCCACTGCTGTGGAGGAGGGTCAGCACCCACAACACACAGCCCAGGAGCTGTGCTGTGCATCAGTGAAGTGTTTCCTTTCACTGGAACAAGTCACAGCAGCCCAGGAGCTGTGCTGTGCTCTGGTGAGGTGTTTCCTGTCATTGGAACAAGTCACAGCAGCTCAGGAGCTGTGCTGTACTCTGGTGAGGTGTTTCCTATCACTGGAATAAGTCACAGCAGCCCAGGAGCTGTGCTGTGCTCTGGTGAGGGGTTTCCTCTAGCTGAAACAAGTCACAGCAGCCCAGGAGCTGTGCTGTGCTCTGGTGAGGTGTTTCCTGTCATTGGAACAAGTCACAGCAGCTCAGGAGCTGTGCTGTGCTCTGGTGAGGTGTTTCCTCTAGCTGGAACAAGTCACAGCAGCCCAGGAGCTGTGCTGTGCATCAGTGAGGTGTTTCCTCTAGCTGGAACAAGTCACAGTTTCTGCCATGACCATTCAGATACTCCTGTGTGCATTTGTTTGCTATCTGGCTCTTAACGTCCACACTACTTCTTGGATTGAAAGAGAGACATGATTAGCTGTAGGGTAATTATGTCAAAAAAGCTTGCTGCTTCTGTTTATTAGAAGATACTTGTCTGTGCCATAAAACCAATGTTCAGCAACACCAGCAGGCTATTCTTATGACAGTGGCCTTCAATTTATTTTTCTCTTTTGATAGATTATAAAAGTGAAACCTATGCATTACACCTTTCGTTTTTCTTTTAAGGTCTTGAAAGGTTAGAGGAATTTTGCAATGCTTAACACCTTTCCCTCTTACCTCAAGTGCCTTTATTTTATATCATCTTGGTATAAAATCTGACGTAGGCTACCTGATGGTCAGGTCAGGTTCACAACACTGTTAATCATGTTCTTAACTACACTGCCAATATCCTAAAAGGGCAGCCATTAGAAAACCCATTGCCCATGATTTATCTTGGCAGGATCATTTGATGGCAGTGGAGCAATTTACTTTGTGCATCTTTCCACAGTTGACAGTGAAGTTTTATTATCATGTCACAGTTGTAGTATGTTAGAAGGGCTTGAGTCTTAGTGAAGACCAAAGTACACAGAGAAATGTCATTTACTATGATTAAGCCTTGCAGAAAATGGGGGGTGGAGATCTGCTGTGAAAGTAGACATATGTCTGCTTAACAGTGGGTGTCAGAAGAGGAAACAGGCAGAAAAATTCCACAGAAGATGAAGCATATAAAGCAGAGGTGCTTATATATTAGCTATAATTGTATTCTAAAAGCAATTTAGTTCTATTTTCTTTTCAGTGTACTTTATAAAGAAACATCCCTACATCAAAAATAATTGGGGGGAAGAAAATACACAAAAAAATTCTGAAGTGATCAGCTGGATGCTCTACTCTATGTATTTAAAAAGTAAGCCTTTTCAAATAGATAGCATCACAATGTTCCTGGGATATTTAATACCCTGAAAGCATGATTCATTCTCCAGAACAAGAAGATATTACTGGAATAGCCAATAGGCAAGGTTTGCTGCATCAGAAATACATGTCTGCAGTTACCCTAAAACCTTGCAGCTCTGCTTCTCTACAAACAAAAAAATTAAAAACAATCTTGCCCTTAAATTCTATAGTCAGTGGACTAATTCCAGTATTAATCCAGGTCTGTGTTCAGGAGCACTGAAATACTACCCTTGCAATCTGAGTAACATCTAATGTAACAAATGAGGGGAAAGGCTGCACAGCTGAGGAGTTGGTAAGCCTGGTACAGTGCCCATGTCCATGCAAACTCAAGATGGCAATGCCACTGCTGTGAAGAATCTACTTCATCAGATAATGCCTAAAAATTAAATTACTTCCTAAAGGAAAAACAAACCAAAAACCAGAAGAGACAAGCCAGTCACTCCTTAGAAGTGTTACCATCTGAATCCTAATGTTAAACAGAAATATCGATCCCAGAAAGGTCATTAATCACTACACAGTCAGTCAAATGACCTTGGCCAGTGACCTTGATAAGGCTGAATTCTCCTACTGATAGTGGAAAGAATTACTTACTCTGAACAGACAAAGAGCAGCACAATGCATCGCAAGAAAAACAAGGTGCAATTTAACCAGAACATATTAAAAAATACAAAGCCAGCCAAAAAAAAGTGAGAGGCTTTAAAGAAATTAAATAGAGAAAAAGTCACAGCTTTTTTCAGCTTTTCTGGTTTTGGTTCTTTTTTTTATTCCTCTCAAATCCACTCTGGGTTTAGGTCAGGGGCATTTTTATTTTCTTTTAAAGTAACTTCATTAGAGTCAGAGTATTCCTTTAATTTTGACTGAAGTAAACATTCAATTCTTTTCTACTTGTCATTTCATATAAAAAGTAAAATGTCAATACCAATTATTTGACTTAAGGCAGTGTGAGCTAGTTTGGTGTAGTTTTCATTGTGCTTTGTCTTGCATAAATTCTGAACAAACATATTACTTAAAGTGAACTGTTTTTAATGGGCCTTTATCTTATTTCAAAATAATTCATTCTTAGAGAAGAGAAAGCTTCCTGAGTGTGGAAGTCTCTTCCCAGAAACCAAGACATCACCATCACTTCACAGACACCTTCTACCAAGAATTTTGCTGAATTCACTTGTGAAACTCAGTTCTGCAACACCAAAAACTTAAGGAAATTGAAGAGGATGGGTGTGGGAAAGACCACAAGAAAAAGGTGTTTCAGTCCCTAACAGAACAAACTGTAAGCATTAAGAACTTCAGCAATCTTGAGAAAAACCACTCAGTACATCAGAACAATATTGCTTTCATACACCTCTACTAGATACTAATATTATCACAATGTCCTCATATCAGTTTTCCATGCTCAGTTTTTGCATTTCCTCTTTCACAAGGAATGACATGAGCAGGACAATTTGGTCCTTGCCAGACACAGCCCGGATTCTGGCACATAGAATTTCTTTTACACAAACACCAGAACATACAGTTGAGATAAAAGGAAGTGTTTCAGTAGCTCTGTCCTATCTGTGTCTAGTTCAGATAATATAAATGTTCCACAATACAGACAGTCTAATTTTGACCTCTATGTTTACCAACATTTATGCTTATTGCTAAAAGCAATAATTACTATTAAACATTGCAGCAAATGTAATAACACTAATTATTATCATTATTAGTTCCACCAATTATACACAAACAAAAGGATAGAGGCAAAATATGGCAATGGGGTCTGTTCCAGGATACAGAGTACCAGCAGTGCCAGCATTTCAGCCAATCAAACAGACTAGACATACTCAAAACTGTGAGGTGGTACCTTGCCAAAGCCAGTGCCCTGTTCACTCTCTCCTCAAGGCCTGTAGTTCCCAATGCTTTCCACATCAGCCAGAATTTGAATGCATCTGGACGCCTGCTGCACTGGATGGACTTGTCCCCGGTGTCGTAGCTGACATCGTAGAACTTGTCCTGCTGGAACAGGTACGCAGCCTCTGCAGAGTAACACCTCTTCAGGAGGCCCCTGTGAGGAAACACCAATTGCAATTGGTGATAAGCATTTCCAAGCCCCCTCATAAGCCAAAGCCTTTCTTTTCGTGTCTGTATCAAATGCTTATTAAAACAGATCTGGATATGCAGGACGCCACTCGAAGCTTATGGTGTGATTTAAGAACCCTGAATGAGCCTAAAGTCAATGAATTCACACTGACAACCAGCAACTTTTTGTTATTATTATTTTCTTCATAATGTCATGGAAGAGCAGCAAGCTGAAGAGAAATTTTGACTCAGATCTCAAGAAATCATGGGAGTGGGTACTACAGAAACAGTTGCCCTACAACATATATGGATGTGAAAGAGAGAGAAGAAGGAGACATCTATGTCCACTGCTCCAGTCTTTAGATCACAGAATCACTGAATATTTTGAGTTGGAAGGGACCCAAAAGGATTATTAATTCCAATCCAAGTGAATGGCCCACACAGGGACTGAACCCACAGTCCTGGCATTATTAGCATCACAATCAAGAACAACCCCTGAGGAACTTCCTGCTGTTCACAAATGGCTCAATCCATTCCTGTTCTGGTTAGTTGCAGGTAGGGCAGATTTTAGCCCAAAGAAATAAATGTTTAGCTCTTACCATCAAATAGTCACTGTGGATTTAGCATAAGCTGACTGTTCGAGCAGAAAAACCACAAGGAGATTAGTACAACCCAATTTTTTCTCTTTCACATTTCGGAAAAAATGCAACATTTGAAAACAAACTTAAGAAAAGATACTTACACATATGCTAATCATGATTTCTAAATAAAATTATTTTTATTCAGCAAACTCTAGCCTACTGATTTCTGAGGCACAGCCTGGGCAGACATGAGCACAAAACAGACAAAGATTAATGAGTGATGTGGCAAGTTCAGGAAAGTGGGAAACAGAAAGCAGAGGCTGTTACAGGTTTAAAGAGGAAGAGAAGAGACACAGGATTGGCCATTGGCTGAAGGATGAAATATCAAAATATACTCTGTAAAACTATTGAGTAGAGAGAAGGGCTGGCAGAAAGCAGTTTAAAAGAGCAGAGATGAGGGTGGCCCTACGAGGGGCCCAGGAGACAGAAAATGTTGCATCTGTCACTGCAAAGAGCACAACTCATTTTCCAATTCAATATCACTCTTCAATCTGAACCAGCAAAAAAAGCATTTCTCATTTTGCCCTTTTCTCTGCATCTGCTGCAAGTCTGATTTGGAAATGGCACAGTGTCTGATATCACTCTTAATCAAAGTGTCATACTCCCACAACAGAGATACAATTCTTGGTCTACATTCCAATAGCCTACTTATGGCTTTGTGACTGGCAATAAAATGGAGCAAAAAGATCAAGACAAAAAAAAAAACAAACAAAAAAAAAAAAAAAAAAAAAAAAAAAAACCCACACCTGGCACAGAGTATCATTGCATCTCTCCTAGACTTTTCAATTTCCTCCGAAAAAGCAATGTAAATATAAAACCCCACCTATACACCTATTTATAGGGCACAAAAGGAAAACACCACCAAGATTTCTCCACAATTTCTGTAAGGGTTTGACAATCCCATTGCAATATTTGTTTGAAAATAATACAGCAAATTTTGTCTGAACTACTTAGTCACAGGAACAGCACGCTCAGCCTTGTGAAAAGACAGTTTATATGACAGCTTGGGGGAAAAAGGGGCTGGTGTCTGTTCTCTCTTTGCATAGTGATAATGTGCAGCTGCAGCACAGGGTAGCCACAGCTGGAAAGCCAATGATGGATGCAGTGTTTTGCAGCATATAAGATTCTAACACCTACTTTCCCATTTTCTCAAATAAAGAAGATGACATTAGAAATGACAGAATAGTCAAGCACTGAGTCATCCATACTTTTGAGGTTTTTCACAGCTTTTTTTCCTCTGGCTAGCAGCTGCACAAGAGAAACAGGAGTCATTCTGTCAAGACGTTGTGCTCTATTCATTTAGACCTTCATACCTTTACTTTCAGGAGAATAATAAGCTCACTAGACATGGTGTTTAAAAAATGAGAAAAAAATCAAGCAAAAAGGCAGAAAGATCCACAAATTTAAGCTAATTGCTTTGTCTCTTACTGACTTTAAAATGTTGAATGATGTATCTCAGTGAGTGTACAGCAGGGTTGATCAATGTGGAACTATCTTCTGCCTTATCAGAATGCAATGCAGCTGCACAATAGAGGATGTCACAGAACAGTAGTTCCCCTCATGCCTGTCATCCAATAAATAGTAACAATTGTTTGCCTCAAGAAACCTAAATACACTTGGCAATATTACAAAAGACTGAGAAGGTCACTTAAGATCACAGGACAGTTGCAGAGTTACACAGTTTTTAAAAAATGCTCTAGAGTGAAAATGCAACAAATATTGTGATGGCCCTGAGTCAGCTTGTATTGTTGGTAATGTAGTTCATTCAAAAAAAAAAAAAAGAAAAAAGCAGGTACTCTCCTGGTGCATCTGAAGCTGACAATATATATTGGCTTGATGATCCTTTTCCACCTACTTATCTTACTAAGAACTACTGAAGATACTGATACTATCAATCTCCAGAGGCAAGTACAGTGACATCCTCCTGCATGTCACTAGAGCACAGAGGAAAAGAAACAAAAATCACCCTTTGTGACAAAGAGAGAAATGTTCCAGAAGAGAAATGAAGGAGAAAGAGAAGGAAAAAGAAAGGGAATGGAAAAAAAAAAAAAAAAAAAGTCAATCCAAATTCTCCTAGTCAAAAAATAAAAAAATAAAAATAAAATAAACCAAAAAAAGAAAGAAATATGCTTTAAATATGCTTTCTAACTCAGCATTCTCAGTTCCAAGAAGACCCCAACAGTTTTCCACACAGTAACTGAGCTCCTACATCTGCTCAGAAGAATTGCAAAAGTTTCATTAGAACTGCCCCATTGTAGAACTTTGAGTTTCTTTCTTCAGCATCTTTTATCTTTCTACCTTTTTTAATGCAAATTCTCAGCTTTATAATCAGTCTGTTTAAGCTTAGGAAATGAAAATATTATTTTCATAGAGGTCACAGTCCACTGTGAAGTTTCAAAGAGCTTTTGATTTTGATGAAGTCTATGTATAGTTTTTGTGTGTTCTAATTATTGGCAAATTGATGAAAAAATATTGATACTGAAAGCAAGAGCTCCAGTTTCATAATTCAACATATTTTTCTCATTGAGCAGACTTACCTATAACAAGTCTTCAGATCTCTTTCCATTTCCATTGCTAGTTAAAAGTGAATTTCAATTTCATTAATAAATTATCTTTTTCCCCAAGACAAGCCCTGATTTGTCTTTTCTGAGGCAATAAGGACAATATTTTGAATAGCATACTTGAAAATTATCAAAAGCAGTACAGTGTGAAAAGATACTATAGCAATTCATTTCGAGAGGTGAGAAGGTGCTCTCAGTTGTATTAAACCCAAGAAAAAGCAATGAAAAATGAGAATTTCCTGCAGCTGTCCTGGAGGGGAATCTGAGAGGTAAATATCTCTATGATAGTGCTAATGATGAGGAAGAGATTACATGTGGATGGCTACCATCATCACCTTAATCAATTACATTCTGTACTAAAATGAGATTTCATTAGCTACATTGAGACTTCATTCTTAACTAATAAGTAAAAATTCTGTTTATTACTAGAACTGATTCTTAATTACCTTGACTAGTGCTTCACCCTCATGAGTCACAGAACTTTGGCACTGCTGATGAACAGAAGTTCTCTGTTTATGTGTAGATAATATTCACACAGATATGGATGACAGCAAGGACAAATTGGAGTAGCTCTGTGGTTTTAAGGGAGTATGTACAACCCAACACTGATTCCCAGAGTTTTAAGAACATATAAGATCCAAACTGACTTCACCAGTGTTTTGAGATTTTTTAGTCCATCTAGCTTTGTTTTTAAACAGTCACTGCAAGTCATGACTCAGCAATACCAGTGTTTTCTGAGTAAGACTTCTTGGAGAAGTGATGACAATTACTCAGGGCATGGCAGTGAAAAAGGAATAGCTGAGCACTTCTTGAGTGCTTTAAGCGCTGAAGAACTACAGTCATTGATCTGAGCTTTTACAAAGGATTAACCAATCTTTCTTTCCCTTTGGTAAAATTGTTTCTCTCTTCTAATCAAGCCAAACACATATGTCTCTTTTCTATATCTACCTTCCTTGGAAATATTCCAATTTTATTTCACTAAGGTTGGAAGATACTCTTTTATCAACATTTCACTGCAGTTAATCTTTTTTTTCAGTTTTTTTTTTAATCTGCACAGGAAAATATTTAATTACAATGTTTCATTCTAACAAGCCAGCTGCAGTGCCTTAAATATATTAACATTGCTAAACCCCATTGAAGCAATATGGCAAAAGAAGAAGCTAAACAAAGAAAAAAAGCCACTATTACTTTTGTTAATGAGAAATTACAGTGTTGCCAGTACAACTGAAATGTGATGATGTCTTCTAAAGATTATCTTACATACAGAAAGTATGAAAGAGAAAAAGAAAAACTGAAGGGGGCTAATTTGCTCACTTACAATCAACAAAGCTTAGTTCTGCAGTATTCCACAATTTCCAAATGGACCTCAAAGCAAATGGGAAGATGGGCTAAAAAAACTTCCTCAGTCTTTCAAAGGGAGATAGGGTAATTCATAAATGGGACTTAACATTCATGATTAACATTTTGCTGCTTTGATTTCTTACAGAATTCAGAACTTCAAAATCTACCTGAGGTTCCTTGAACAGAGCAATGTGTGCCAGACTCTTCCAGCTCACATCTCAGCATCCAGTTTCCACTGATGCACTCTAACCACAGTGTGAAGGACTTATGTTCACATATAAAAGTGTGAATATACATCATAGCCATAGGTATTTACGCACTTTAGGAGAAGTGGAACAAGCTCCCAAGCGAGAAACTGATACATGTACTTTTCCCTTCTCTTACTGGTGCAAAAATAGCATTTTTAATGAGAAACTGGGTTCAGCTGCCTGGTCTGGTATGTAGAGGATCAAAGTGAAGCAACACTTTTCTGTCAAACTGTCTTAAATATGCATTTGATCTTTTTTTTCTTAAGGACTTATATTCCAGCTAGTTAATAAGACAGTACTCAAATCTGTATGTGTGTCTGTTTGCATATAAAGACTTCACTGGCACATACACAGAATGTGTAAGAGCCCATATCCCAGGAATAAGACACAGAGTAAAACAACCTTTCTTCCCAGTGCAGACAAATCTGTGTTCCAGAACGTGTCTCACTGTACAATGGGATCGGATGCTGTGATCCATAATACTTGTTTTCAGCCCTCAAAGACTCAAGATTCAGCTTTACAAGTATTTCTAATACAATATTGCCTTGCTGTGGCTTAAAAGTGGAATAGAATTGCTCTACCAGACTTTACAGTGCACAGAAGGGAACCACAAAAAGGCTGCCAGAGCTCTGAAGTTGGAACAGAGTTCATAAAGTGACTCGAAAGGCTGGAGCAGCTAGAACATTTCAATCCTCTGCATTTCTTTCCTTGTTCTTCCTGAGAAATTTCCACTATTCAGTCCAAGTAGCCTTATCATCACCTGGGGCAATATCTATGCACTGGGCCTAATTAGTAACACTGAAATCTTGCCAAGCATGCAAGTAAGACACCATATTAATCTTAGTCAATAGCTTTATTCTGTTTGTTTTTCAGCTCGGAATAAAGATAATGTGATGGATGGTAACCCTGAAATCTAATCCTCTTCAATCCCACAGGCTCTAATCTAAGGAAATGAGGTGGCACACTTCTCCTTGCTGTCCTGCCATGTCTCACCCCTGACCTAGAGCTATCAGCTCCAAGAGACTGCTGATTAGCAACTGTGCTCTCTGGTCCTCATCAGTTCTTATTAACAGAAGTTAGTAACAAATTACATGGATAGGTAACTCCAGCAGCTGACTAGAAAATATCAAGTGTTTTGACAGAGATTTATAAAAGCAATTTACAAATCATGACCACAAAATAGTGATGCAAACCTTAGGAGCTCAATATCTTTGTGATATTCAGTCATTTATAACCTATGGAATATAAGGTAAAACTCAGCCATAATGGTGGGCAGAGGGCACAGGTTTTAGCAGATCTGATTTTTAAATGAAGCTTGAAACAGTGAACCCTTTGCTGTTTTTGGGTGAGTTTTTTTAAGACAAAAGAATGCCACAAAGACACAAGAAGGGATTTTTTGCTACACTGCAGAGTCGAGATCAGAGCTCTGTTGTTCTCTTGCTAGACCTTTAAATTAGTCACAGCTTTTGGGAAGTCCAAATCACTCTGCTGCTGAGGAAGAGCTGGTGGGGTGTGGAGAGCAGGCTCAGCCTCTTTAGCTGCCTGTGCCTTGACTCCCATCCCTCCCTGCTCTGGTGCTCCCTGTACAAGGGGACGTGGGGATGAGCTCTGTCTGCCTGGAACTGCAGCACTGCTGCAGTCCCAGTGGATGACAGCTATTCTGAGGGCTTTGATGAGCTCTGTGTCTAACTGTGCCAGGCCCAGGTGACAAAATACTCCATTCTGAATGCAAACCACGTGCACAAGTTAACTAGCAAGGGCAGCAGCTGCAAAATCTGACCACTTGTGAGTACAGTGACTTGGATCGTTCTCACCCTGCTCTTTTATTCACTCTTTATTAATTAAGTGGTGAAATTCAAAATAATATAATTCAGCCTTTGTACTGCACGACTTTCAGCAGTTTTCTAATTATTTCCACTTTCATATTACAGCAATGACAGCCTATTAGAATCTAAAAAAAAAAAAAAAAAAAAAAAAAAAAGGAAAAAACTAAAATTAAAAAAAGAGGTCAGGAGGGCTTACAGAGTTGTCTTTCACCAGAAGAGCACAGCACTGGATTCCTGCCAACAGCATTTTATGGGGATTCCAGGCAACAGAATCAGCCCTGCAAAAATCATAAATGGAGAAAGGGAGGTGAAAATTGCATTTATAATCGTGGGTAGTTAAGAATCATAAAAGACCAAACACAATCCAGGCAAACAAATCAGATTTCGCACACACCCACCCCCACCACAGATTCAGAAATCTCTCCAACTATTTTTAAAATTGCAGCATTTGTGGAAGCCAACAGGCCACATAAATTCCACCTCAACCCCTAATAAGTGAGCCCATGGACTAAATTGACTTACCTGTGGATACCATGAAGAAGTCTGCAATGCTTTCTTGATATCAAAGCTGAGCCACCCCAAGAAGCCTGTTGGAACATTTACAGAGCGAAGAAAATATTACTTGTGCACAGTTATTTTGACAATACTTCAACTAATAATTTCTAAATATGTCTTACCTCATTTAAAACTTTGTTTAAAATGGTCAGGGCTAAAAGGCTAAATTTTGCCCTTAGTTTCATTTCCTGAAATAAAGATGGCAGCCTGGGGTTATACCTGAAATAGAGGAGGTTGTGGTCTGTGCCAGTACATGAGCCACAAACCAGAGTGGCCCTTCTGTGTGAGCAAGGGCAATGAACTGAAATGTCCTTGCATAACCAGACTCATCCTGATTCCAAATGGAGTTGCTTCCTTTCCCCCAGCCTTAAACTACCAGTGATACCAGAAAGCCCCACTTTGCACATCTTCCTACTAGCCAATTCCTTTCTGAGAATTTCACAGGGGAAACAGTGGACAGTGATAATCCCCAGCAATTGCAAAGGCCAGGCTCAGATTTTGCACAGATATGAAAAGCAAAGCCTGTCAGTGGGCAGTAGCATCATTTCTGTCACCAGCAACCCAACTGACCTTAAAATGATTAAGACTCCCTCAGCTCATCTAAGAACTAAGTGTGTGTTCTAAGAGTCACTTAGACCTTCTCTATAGGCAGGAGCCCTCCACAAAAACTCCTTACTTAGTTCCATCTACTCTAGACACCCCTTTTTGGGTGACTGCTTTGGCAGATGTGTCTCTCCAGGGACTAGAGAAGGTACCCAGACAACAAATTTTTATTAGTAAGTTTGATTTCTGGAAAACCTGAATCAGGGACTGTGATTATTTTTCATGAATTCTGCAAAGATCATCAGGTGCTGTGAACCTTCAGCTCCCAAACAACATTTATCCACAGTGCAAAGGTGAGAATTTCATGCAAACACTGGAACATGTCACACAGTGCATTTGAGAAGTTACTGCTAAATAAATAAATACCTAAAATTATTTTCAATATTCATGCAGGCAGAATACACTTAAGCAAACTACCTAAGCATAGAAAATATATGCTTGTTTGGTTTTTGTTCTTTTTCTCTTTCCTTGAAATAAAAATATGTGATAGATGATAAGTTAATTTATCACCAGTATTTGCTCCACAGGCCATACATTAGGAACAAGATCTGCTATCTCTGGGAGACAGGATGGCAAAGGCTCACGAGGGAGATGGAAGTTATTAACTTGTCTTAAAAAGTCATTCTCATTAATGCCACAAACTAATTGATCGCATCATATTCTACATTGTCATGCTCACAACATCCTTTCTGAGACAAGGGCTGCTGCACAAACTACAGGTGGGACCAAAGGTAGGAAATTTTTTTGCCTCAAACTTCATGGTAATCCTGCAGAACCATGACTTGCAACTTTTTTTCTCCAGCTAGTCCAAATTTGCCATGCTATGGGATGGCAGTCAAACTGAACTTCCTACTCAGAGATAAATTTTACTCCTCTCAATCTATGATTCAATAAAGTCAAAACAGTCACTAAGTTATTCCCTGATTTTCAGAATTTATAAACAATCCATTAAAATACAATAAACTTTTACAAAATTTAGCAGCCCCTTTTAAAGCTTCTGTAGACTATTATGTTCTGTTTATTTGTCTTTTCTAGTTTAAATAACATCAGTGCTTTCCATCTTTCCTCATTGGTCATAATTTCTAGATATGATTCTGTTTATCTACATTGCTTTCCCATTTTCTCATCTTTCTCCTGTAGGGCCTTCCTGAACTGTATCTTTTTATTTGGACAAAATTTAGATAAAGCAGATGGCATGTGAAGCAGAAACAAAGAATCATTTTATGTACCTCTTTTGTTCAATTCTGAAAGGTATTGAACTCTATTTGAAAATATCACTGATTTGTGAACTAGAAAAATATCTGGGCTTTACAATAAAGATCTGTTATCTAGCCAACAATCCCCAGCCTGTGTTTGTGTGCTTGAGCACTGCAGCTTGGAATTCTATCTTTATTGAACTGTAGCCTAGTTTTTCCACTTTTTTCTCCAATTTGTCAAAATCCCTTTGATTTCTAATCCTGTCCTCCCACTGCCTTTTTCAGAAGTCTTATGTCATTTTCAAATTTGTCAGCATATTCTTTTTCATCCATGTTCTTTAATGAAAATACCAGATAATTTCTACCCTAAGATAGACCTTAGAGGAATCCTGCTCAAAAATTTTCCCCTTTCAGTGAACCATTGCTAAGTGCTCTGTGGGAATGGCTTTCCAGCCAGGTTATCACTCACTACCAGAGCAGGAGCTTGGCCCATTTCTCTGGCTTTTTGATGAGATATTGCAAAGACAGAGTAAAGTTGGCTGCTTCTCCTCCATCCACGAGACTACAGAAGGAGGGCAGATTGATCAGACTAGAATAACACATTTTGTTTAAAGACAAATCCAGCTGAGAGCAACACAGGGTAGGTCAAAACAGGACTGTCTCACACCATGTACTTGTTAGCAAGGTATAAGAAAATTTCTGTTTCATAGGCAACAAATCACTTACAGCTGAATGATGGGAATCACAGTGTGCACTGCTTGATTAAGCTAATTACCTAAGTATGGGCTTATAGGTCAAGCCTGATTTTCTCTACTGGAATAATAACAGGAGGGAAAAAAATAGGCAAAGCCAGGACCATCAGGAAAGAAATACACAGCATTTAAAGCTTTGTGAAGACAATACATGGCATACACATGCTGGAGGGCATATTGAGGATACAAAGCAAGTTATTAAGAAAGGCAGCAGAGATGGAGGTAAAAACACAGTAAGCAACTGGAATGCTATAATGTGAACAAAATTATCTTGGTATAGCCTCTGCTCTTAGAGCTTGTCTGAACAGCTTGATGCTAGAGCAGTTTGAACCTACTGGTATTATCTTCTTAAAACATTTTCCTTAACTCGCTTTTTCCTCTACGATTTGTCTTCATATCAGAGCTTATCTACTATTTCTGACTTTATTGAAATTTATCTTCCTGAAGCTTACTGAATTTCTGTTGACATTCTCCCTTTTGCCCTTCCTAAGAATCACAAGCTTTATCATTTCATATTTAATGAAAAGAGCCTCCCTAAGGCAAACACATCAATTTTTGGGATCAGAAAATATTCTGAAATGAGATAAATCAGTGTAAATCTGGAAACAACACCACTGACATTCATATAAGATATTCTTAGTAACAGCTTGGGAGAGCACTTACAGTAGATAATCCTGATGCCTATCAATGATGCATGAAAAGTCCTAAATTAGACAACTTTACCTGGGTTTTACTCTTTATTTTGATTGTACTGTAACTTTTTTTCCTTCAAAGTTACAGTAGGCCTAAACAGCAGTACACACTTGTTATATTACATAATAATGTGTAAATAATTCAACAAGAAGCCAGGCCTTTCAGTAGACTGTAGATTCTCAAATATTTCAAATATATTACTTTCCATCCTATAGTGATAGCAGGTATGCTTGCTTAAAAAAAAAAAAAAAATTACAAAGAAAAAAATCCAACTCTTCTCAGTGCTTCTTATAGTCTTTCTGAATGCAGAGACCCAGTTTCATTGCACCTGCTCACATACAATTCCAGCAAATCTATTTCTAGTGGTGCTGTGAGAGAAGAAGTGCCACACTAAGAATCACAGTCTGCTCATTTTACCATAGCACACTCACATATACATGTGTGCCTGATGCCCATTCTGTGGAAGGCTTTCTGCCTTTTCTCATATCCTCTTCTCTTACAAATACAGCTTAAACTTTTAATGAAAAAATAGAGAAACAGCCATCCACCCAACCCTTCATATAGTGTGAAAGGTAGAGAAAATACTGATAGAACTTCTGAGAACCACTGAGAGGCTCATAATATGAATCACATTTTAAGAGAACAATTGATCTTCCAGACTGTAAACCCAATATATTACAGGGCATTTGTCCTTCAACTAGGAAGCAACATCTGACAACTAGAGTAATTTCAAAACAGAAAATAACTTAGAGATATTCCTGGACATTTTAACTGAGTTTAACACAGATGAGAAGAATAAAGTTACCTCTGTTCAAAACATTAACACCTCGCTAAGGTCCAGAACAGGACCCAGGCCTTTCCCACCCTATTTTAGTTCAGCTACAGGGAGATTACTCACTGCACTCCTACAGCCACTGGAGATTGCTCCAGCCACATCTGTTGGACTCACCTAAGGCCCAGCACAGATCCCAACCACATCCCTCTTCCCACCAGCTACACACAGACACACGAGAGCTGTCTAACAAGAGTGATGCACTTCTGCAGAAAATCTGATGAGTCCTTCTCAGCAGCACACAGCCATGAGGAGGCTTGACAGACATTTCAAATATTAGCCCACAAATTCAGCATTTTTGTCTCCAACAGTATAAGAAAATTATTTCAACTCACACGTACAGTGACTTTATTTATTAATGTTTGAGACATTCATTTGAAACATGCATCACTGCCTACATGATCTTTCTTTAGATATTCAACATTATACAAACATTTCACAAATTTAGAGCAGGTCTGGAAATCTCCACAAATGTTGCTCCAGATTCTCTTATTGCTCCATGACTTTCTGGATTTATGGCATTGCAACTATAAAGAGAATGCAATTTTAGAAAATATTAACTGGCCTTTCTTTAGAAAAATACATTTACAGCTAACTCTTTCAAGTCATAAATAGGCACAGTTATTATTCCAAAAAGATTAATGAATGGATTTTAATATCAAAAGCTAAAATTACAAAGAATTTTTTAATACAAATTTCTGAACAGTTTAGGAAAATGTAAGGACATATACAGGAAATTCAAAACTGTAAATATGAAACAGAATAATTTATGACTGGTTTAGCCAGAAGCATATCTTTATTTTAACGTGTACAAACCTCACACCACAGTTCTAATGTGTGTCTATACCACAACAGAAGGTGGGGAGAATCAAAATGTTTGTATATAATTACTCTTGAAGCATTTTTAGGAGGTAGTGAGAAAATTACAAAATAATTTTGAAAAATAACCCAACAATAACAAAATGGCTTTGTCTGCTTGTCAGAACCAAGTTATTTGCTGTTTTGCAGTATATGTAACAGAGTTAAATCAGAACATATTTCTGGCCCCTGTGCAAGGAGAAAGCAATGTTATTAGAGCCCAACTTCTAAAAAGAAATATCAACAGTCAAAGTAAAATAGCAATTATAAAAAAGCAGTGCTAAACAAAACCATGCAGTACATAAACTCACATCAACATGAAGCCAGAGGCCATGCTTTTCACAGATATCAGCAATTTTATCCAGAGGATCAAACGCTCCCAGCACAGTTGTGCCTGCTGTAGCACAGACAAGAAATGGTGCTGACCCCTGCAATAGGATCCAAAACAACAAAAAAAAATTACCATTTGCACTGCTCATCTCTTCCTTGAATACTTGAAGAGCTAAAGTACAAAAAGATCTAGGAATGTAGGACAAAGGTGTGACAATCTACATTTTAGTTTCCCAGAAGAAGTTACTGCATTTAATATTGTTGAAGCTCTTTATTTTTTTTTTCTTCATTTAAAAAAAAAAAAAAAAAAAAAAGCCTTTTCTATTTCTAGTTAACACCATCCCAGGGCAGACTTCTGCAGCTTCAGACTGTTTTGACAGATGCTAGTTTTGCCAAACTCAAAACATATTGGATCTATGACATCTCTCTTTATACACTGATTTTCAATTCTCAGTCTTTCACATTTCCCTACCATATATGCTGTCATTCTGACTGATAAAATAAAGCTATTAGCTCAGCCAGCAGACTACCCATGCAAGGAAAGGGCTCATCCCTTTAGGGTTTCCACCTGCACTGAGCCCTGCTCTCTGCCTGGTGAAGAGAGGAAACCTCAGCTAGGGAATGTGATTTGCCTGCAGCCACACTGGTGTGTGCCAGGACAGGCAGAGCCACTGCTGTCTGATCCCAGCCTGACCTACAGCTCAGTGCTATTCCCTGGCTCCCACTCCTCTGCCTAGGAAAGAAGAAGGGCTGTAGACAGTAAATGAATGTTAGGAGAGAGACTGCTGGAAATCTCAGATGGTGTTAAGGTCAGGTAGGTGGGATAAGGAAAATTTTGTTGGGTTGTGGCCTCGGCCAGCCACTGACAGCCATCCATCTTTGCTTCCCTTCAGCTAAAGCTCACAGATCCATGTCTCAGGTCTAGTTAGGAGCAGAAACTGCTCCTAAACAATGAAAAGAATTGGTGGAGTCTGAAATAACTCCACGAAATGGAGGGTATCAGCCCCAGCAATGACTGTGCAGTCTCACTTGCTGGTAAATGCATGCTGGAAGAACTGCCCTGCACAGTTCAGGATCTGGCCCACAGAATGACAACACACTTACTGAGGAGGCACTAAAGTTGTTATTAAGATGTACAAGCTGGGATCACTGAGGTTCATTTGCAGTGAATTAGATCTTCAGATGATCTAAGTGTGTCTGTGGAGGTAACTCAAATGGAGTTTTAGTGAAATCAGACATCCACTGAAAAATCAAACTCCACACAAATCTTCCCCCAGCTGAAATCAAATTTTTTTTTTTTTCTTTTTTTTTTTTTTTTTTTTTTTTTAAGTGTTGCTACTTTAAGCATCTACAGAGACAGGCTTGATTCATGTTTACACTCTGACAGTTTTATACTTCTTTACAGTGTTGAGGACTGTTAGAATGGTACATAATCATCATTTATTTATATTTTAGATTTTCTTTACAAATGGCTAAAGCAGTGAAAAGTAACATTGGAATGAACTTAAATTAACCCCATACATTCACACAGACTTACCAGTCTTTAATTCACTTCTTGGACATTTATTCTGAGTACAACTACCACAATAGTTAATCAAACTTACAAATCAGCCTGAAGCTTGAGTACAGAACACTTGCAAGTGAGGCAAAGATGTATCCAATGCATCTATTTTCTATTAGTGTTCCCAGCAATTTTGTCCCACAGTTATATCAAAGTCAAAGGTTCTCAAGCAGCCAATTGGTAGCACAACTGAATACAGGAACACGTCTCAGATCTCTACAAATTCCAGTAATTGCTACCATTATACTTTTCCCACAAAGAAGAGAATTAAATTTTTATTACTCTTGACAATATAGTTAAACTAATCTTCCTGCTTAAATTCTTTAAAAAGAGAAGACTCTTGCCATTCATATTCAGTGATCATTTTGTGCTTCAATCACTAGCAAATACATCCTCTGTTGTCTAGAGTCATTAAAATATTTTCTGTAATTCACTGAAGTGTCCTTCTGTAAAAGTTGTAAAGTAGCACTTTGTCAAGGACACACTGAAGCTCTGATGAAATGAAAACCTTCCAATGCACCTGTAACTTCCTTTAAAATGCAAGTGAAATCATGTTTTCCTGTAAGCAGAGCATTTTATTATAGAACATTTGTTTTTAAATTGCAGAGTACCATTCTGAGGTTGATCTTTCTAAAAAAGTCATAAATGCAAGATGATTTCTTTCAAATGACCATTATATGTATTGTTACAAGAACAAATAAGAATACTATTTATGCAAAAGCAAAGGCTTGATTCTCCTGGAAGACTGCTTCCTCTTGCTTTATTTTATTTCAGCCCATTCCCCACCCCACCCCCCCACCCCCAACTTGCCCAAATGAGTAAAGTACAGGTTGTCTTCCTCAGAAAATGCAAAGTACAGAAAGAGGCAAGCAAGAGAGTTTGTTAGGTCATTAGGGGCCCCATGTACCAACAGCTCTGCTATCCAGCATGAAACTCAAGTAAGAAATGTTTGTTTGGCAAAAAACGTGTCCAAATCAGAACTTACTGAAAGCTGTTGTGGCCATGCCAGAGCAGGAGAGGACAGGACTGCCTTGGCTTTTCTATCAGCCACAAAGGTAGATTTCCCAAGATAGGATTCCATGGAAGGTATTGTCCATGCCATGGACATTGCACTAGTTGCTTTGTATTCACTCACCATAGACTAAGGGTTGAGCTCTACTGATCTGATGCACAAACTGGAAGTGAGAAATAGGGTGAGCTAACCAAGCCAAAAGAAGATCCTCCTGGAAGTCACATCTAGTCCTCCAAGCTCTCTAAAATAAATTATGTTGACTATAGGTAAGGGCTGTCTTACAGGGTGCAGGAATGTTTGTCTACACACATCAGTGCCTTTCCAAATTCTTGGCAATGTCCCTAGGGGAAAAGAGGCACATCTCTGCACTCTCACTAGAATAATAGAAAGGACAGAATTTGAAGCCTGTAAGATAGTTTTACAGACTAAGCCACATGCTACAACTCCTGCTCGCTGCAGAGGCAGTAGAGCAATAGCTGCTGTAATTAACTGAAAAACCGTTTTAGGAAAACATACTGCATCCATTTAAAAAAGGATCAAGGGCAAAAGAAATCCTATAAGAAATGTGCTAAATACTTCAGAGCTGCATTGTACTCAGGACTTTCGCTAACAGGAAACACCCTGTGGAATTTTCCTCCCTTCTAACAATGTAGAACCCATAAGCCTTGGCTTGTTCCACAAGTTTGTGGCAAAGAGATTGCACCTGTAAGAAAAACGTTGTTACATTAACTGCCCTATTTTTAAGATTTTGGTCACTCTTAGTTTTCCTTCATTTCACTCAGACACAAGCACACAGTCTGCATACACTCCTCTCTCCTTCATGCTCTCTCGCCCCCTCTCACCTCTTTCCTGGCCCGCTGGACTTGTTTCTCCAGTTCCTCAGGTATCATCTTACCTCTAAGGGACACAGATTTAAAACTTTTTCAGTTACATTCAAATAGGTTAGTTATGTACAGCACTACTGCATTCAAAAAGGCTCAGAGATCAGAATCATGGCTTTTGCTTTCTTACCTTTCATCTGTTTTGATGAAGTACACGTTCTCTGTACCAATACCCAGGAAGGAGGCTGCCTTCTTCATGGAGTAATGGCACTGTAGGTGAGAGAGGCACCCAAAAAAAAAAAAAGTGCACACATAATTAAACAAGAGAAATTAATCCCTTAACATAGGGAACAGTAACAAGTACAATGGCACCTAACAGCCGTGACAACAGCATATTCTAACAGAAAAAGCAAACTGATAAGATACATATCCCCAAGCCCATCTTGTACTCAACACACACAGAAAACTGGGGAAAATAAGACAAAAAGAGTTGTGCACCATATTTAAAATGCAGGCTTAATAAAGAAGTTAGAAGCTCTATTTCATACATTTTTTTCTTAGAGCTGGTTCATCATTAGAATAAAAAGTAGAAGCTTTGAAGTGCCATCAGAGAAGAATTATTAATTGTTTCAAAACGTTTTAATAGCACTGAGTCAAAAGTATCAATGAGTGTAAGAGTTAGGAAATGCACAAGGAAATGGGTCTAAAGGCTATGTAACTCAACAGTCTGGAAGCAATTAATTAGGTCTGAAAGTCCAAAAACACCACTTCTTGGAAACTGGACCCTTAGTTAGGATGTATATTTGAAGCCTCTACTACTTTATGGTTGTAAAAATTCTGTATGCTTTCTCTAATCCTCAGCTGGTGGCCACTACCAGAGACAGGATATTCTGCTGAACTGACCCATGGGCTAATTCAGCAACCCATATTCACAGGACCAAGGAGCTCAGGTCCCAAGACCCACCCAAGAAGAGGTAAAATGGGGATTTGCAAGGCTTTCAACATCCTGTCTCTGAAAAAGGGTCTGGAAAACATGGTGGTATGAAGATATTCCTGTGACTATGAAAGCAAGCAGGCTTTAGACAGGACTCAGCACATCTTCAGACTTTACTGTAGATTTTGCAAAAGGTTCCAGCGTGGGCCAGTCTGCATTTTTCAGGAAATTGAGTTACTATTTTAGCAAAGGTCTCATCACAGGGACACACATACGTGAAGGGGTACACAGACACATGCAGCCCACTCCTCACTTTGCACTGAATAAAGGGCATCAGTCTATGAAGCCTGTAAATACAGTGAGTCTAAAAGAGGATTTTAAAAATGGGTGTTTATTTAATCAGAATGTGGTAAAATGACTAAGGTGAGAATGCTATTCAAGCCCACAGACCACAATACACTTTTTATGAACTTTTTTCTTTTCAGCAAATAGTAATGGTTTATCTAACCATATTTCCAACATTTGCCTTCATAAGAACCTGCTGTACTGTGGATACTGTTATTCCAGCACAAGGACACTGTGCCTTATCCCAGAACAAGAGTACACTGATCTCTGCTTAATTTGTCTTCAAGATTAGCCTGGGAATTCAAGATACTTCTTAACCCAAAGATATTCAGAAGTCAAAACTACCCACTTAGAGCAGTGGAGTCACTTTTGAGAGTACACCACACCCTGTAGGACCAGACAGTTCTTCTCAGAACCAAGACCATCCAACCCTTGGATTATCACTGCCCTTCTCACAAAAATAAAATTGTCTCTTTTACACATTATTACTGAAGGGTTAAAATAACGCATGCTCCAGCAAATGCAAAGATGTCTAGAATTATTACTTTTCATACAGGAGGTGAAGCCAGGTGGTTAATTAATTCCGTTTTCTTCCTGAGAGTTCACACAAATGCAGTTACTGCAGAACATAATTATGAAGAATGTACAACATTTTAATGTGTGGGCATGAATATATTAAGGGTATTAAAGCCTGTCACGCTTCTTTTGATGAGATGGATGATCTCAGAGGGCTCTTTTCCTTTCTGACAAAGAGGTTTCCCCCACCATCACCCACTTTTTAAACAAAGGCATACAAAGGCACTACCTGATGCTACTGAGTAGTTTTAAGAAAGCTTAATTTGTAACATGACACATCCACAAGGCCTTTAGGGCTCAATCATTTAGACTCTTACAAGAATAATAACATACATAGGTGGATAATTAGTCTTACATTGCATCAATAAAGGTAACAATGATTGTAAGTGGCTGTGTGCTGTTTAGCAGAAGCTTGGAGATGTTTTTGATTGACTAGTGAATCACTTAAAATACAAGTTGCCTCCATCACTGATATCTAGCCATTACTTTAAAATGAAAGGTATGGATCACCAAGAATAATCAGATTGCTCCAAACTGAGTAAGCAGCAGACCTGCAAATTCAGTATACTAGTAAGCAGACAATCAGTAAATTATATATTTTAACATAAACAATGGTATGAGAGACTGGAAGAAAGATAAAAGAGGCTTGAGTACCCAAGAGATTATACCAAAAAGCAGAGGAAAAGAGAAGAAAAGAGGGAATGCAAGTACAGAAGTACTTCTGGAGGAAAAATAATGTATTTCTTGGAAAATTCTGTCCTTCAGTAAGACAAAAAAAAAAAAAAAAAAGAGCAAGACTCATAATACTACATAGACTTGGAATATGCTTCCATTGATGAAAAAAGAGGTTGTTCAGTTATATTGATTTGAAACATGTAAGAATTTATTCCTCCCTCTTCATGACTAGAAGCCATTATGCTAAAACACACTGCATCATTTTAAGAAAAATATACCAGAGAACATTTAGCAGCATTTAGACTGCCTTGTGACTGTAATTCCCTTTCCACAGTTTCCTTTCCAAAAAAAAGGATAAAGAAATACCCAGATGAAAAGTATTATTTTAAATACTGTGAGTTCAGATTACTCTTGCCATGTGTTTTACAGTTTAGTTTGCCTGGAAAAATTATTAAATCTGTAGTCATTTGTAGTAAGAAATTACCATCTTTGAGCATAAGATCAAATTGGAACATTGGTGCATTTAAGATGTACTGCTGTACTCTTTTACCTATATCTAGACATAGTTTCCATTTCCTAATAATGTTTGCAAAGACAAGGCACTTTCTACCTGTGCTCATTAAAACAGAAGACAAATTTGTATTTTCTTGATTTTAAAATGTTTCCTAGAAACATAATTGCATAAAGCAATTACATTATTATGAGATTGTTTTATTACCCATTTTTGTCTGTTGTAATTCCAACAGGGGACAACATGATAAGTTAATGTTGTGTTCTCTCACTTTATTACTTTCATGATAAAGTTGCACAGGGGAGGAATTTAGTTTCATTTCATCTAAAAAACTGCTCATATCAGCATGTACATTTCAACTGTTTACACATCTTCTCCTACCCTTACTTACCTCCAACTTATCACATTTCTACCTTTCAGATCAATGTAACACATACTTGTGCCAAAATAAAGTTTAGATGGCACTCAAATAGCAGAAGGGAATAAAAAGGTGGGCTGGTATCTGTAACTAGAACCGTATTTATCTCCTACAGAGCCACAAATCATGCCTCCAGAAAGCAGGATATAACAATTACTCTTCTGCTGCTACTGTCTCAAGGGGCATCACTCTGTAATGGTCCAGCAAAAGTATTACAGAGTAGCAGCATAAACAGCGTTCACTGTGTATCACCACTGTTTTAAATATCTAAGCATTTACTCGCAGGAGCAAGGAGCCTTTTTATTCCTGAAGGCCAAGCAGAATATGTGAGGACCTTGGGTGGGCCATGCATTAAATATCCATCTTTATGTTATCCAAAAACATACAAAAAATGCATAGCCCCGGATCACACAAATCATTGACAGTCTGTGCATTCCCCTGCCCTGCAGCAGGGCAGCTCTTTCACCCTGACAAGTGCCAGACTGAAACTCAGAGACTTGGCAAATCAAGGCAAAAATCATTTCATTTCAGCACAGCACAGCAGCCAAACCCTAAAATGGCACAAGGGCCTTGGACAGTCGTGGTTTGGCTCCTTATTAATACTCAGTTCATTATAGCCCCATGGCTTCTTCATGCCTGATTCATGATGAAGATAAACCCAGGTTGTTGACTTCTCCAAGTATTGCTTTACTTTTTGTTTGTTTGTTTTGCTGGGGGGGTGATAATTTGCTTCTCCAGGTACCTCTTCAGTCAAAACAAAACAAAAACAAAACAAAAACAAAACAAAAACAAAACAAAAACAAAACAAAAACAAAACAAAAACAAAACAAAAACAAAACAAAAACAAAACAAAACAAAACAAAAACAAAACAAAACCGAAGGATGAGGGGATTGAGTGTACCCTCAGAAACTCACAGATGACACCAAGCTGCATGGGACACTGATCTGCTGGAAGGTAGGAAGGATTTGCAGAGGAATCTGAACAGGCTGGATTGATGGGCAAGGCCAAGGGTGTTACATTCACCAAATCAAAGTGCCCAGTCCTCATCCTTTCAGTTATATTGATTGAAAACATGTAAGAATTTCTTCCCCCTCTTCATTACTAGAAGCCATTATGCTAAATCCCATTGCATCATTTTAAGAAAAAATATACCTGAGAATATTTAGCAGCTACAGTCAAGAGTGCCAACTAATTCACTTTTGATAGTTCCCTTTCCAAAAAAAAGGAGAAAGAAATATCCAGATGAAAAGTAGTGTTTTGAATACTGATTACATATATTCTCAATATGGTATATCTGAACCAAAGTTTCCAAAAGGTCATGTAGCTTGGACTCACTACAGGCAGACCTAATGTAAGTATAAATGAATATGCCCATTTCCTCCCTCATAACACCGAATAAACACCAATGATCCTAGAAAATAGTCACATTAGCTAGCCATTAAAAGCATCAGTTTTACAGTAAATAATAGAGGACTAAAGACTACGTGGTTTCGTGAAGCAAATAAAGTATTAGAGATCAAAAGCATGGTTTTACAAATAATTTACCAATTTACTTTTCCTGGTCAGCTCCATGTTTTATGGTTTTGGTCTCCCTGGTCAAGTAAAGACATAAAAATAAATTTATTCTGGCAGCCAATTAAAATTTATTATGATATAAAATAAAATGTTTGCTTATTTCAGAGTAAGAAAATATATTGTAGCTAAACCATGCAATGAAATAAAATGTTACTTCACGATAAAAATTTCATGGGCTTCACTTCAAAAGTATTTATGAAACTTGCTTCAAACTCATTTTTTCCTCCTTAGCTATTTTGAAGATGTAACATGGTGGATTCAGTATGAACTGGCATGTCATTTCATACACACACTTTTCAGGAAAAAAAAAAAAGAAAACAAACAAGAAAATATATTTTGTTATGGAAAAAAACTAAAAACCACCTTTATTTAGGACATGTGGGCTCAGTTCCAAAAGACTTGTTATCTTGGAAAACATACAATGCCTTCATCCCTTAGGCTTCTTCAAAATAAGCCTCTCATCAATTTACACTGCAAACGGTTTGGAGCATAAATGTCTGAGCTAAAATTATTCTACTAAGTCTATATTTTCTAATACAACAAGGTTTTGTGCAGGCTTCCACCGGGGCCTTTATACAGTAGAGTCAGAATCAATAACAACTCTGCACTAATCAAATTATAAACTCCCAAAACTGAGGGGACAGTGAAGAGAAAAAAGCCTCCAAAAACTACCTTCAAAATAAATGTATGAATGTAACTCAATTTCCCACAGGCATTTTGGACTGATATTATTCAAAAACTTCAAAAACTAGTCACATATTTTCAATTATTTAAAGAAAAAATGTCTAAAGGTCCAGCATTTTTTTTTCCAAGAGGCATATGGTGGGTTTGATTCTGTACCACAACCAATCTGTACTCAGACACAGGGCAAAATGGGAGCTGCTGAGAGCCATCTCACAGGTCCACAAGCACTCAGTTTAGTACAAATTAAACATGCAGAAAAAAACCTTTGACATCCAAAACCTACCTACAGCTCCTGCTAGACTTAATGCTGTGGGAAATCAAATGCTGCAGACCTCCACAATACAGCACATGCATTCTGCTTCAGGTTTGCCCCATGCACAACCTATTCTTATATCAGCAGTTTTCAAAGCAGGAACATCTGTGTTTGTTTTCTGAAAGCAAGAAAGCTTCTGCAGGGAAATTAACCATCAGACTTCTCCACTTAGCTCCAATATTCCACATCATACACTGATGTCAGAATTATTGTACCAGTGCCCCATCAGATATGTAAATGATATAATTTTGCAGCTACTGAAAAAATAAAGTTCAAAAAGCTTTTCTTTGTTTTCATTTTACCTCTTCCGAAGCGAACAGAACCAGCCTTGGCAGACCTGAAAGCCCTTTCTCCTTTATCTCAGGGCATAATTTGTACCTTGCTAAGTTCATAGCATACATATTGGAAACAGAGCCACCTGCAAAAAGAGACATACCAATATAGTATCAGCCACAGTGCAAGTACCTTTCCTGCATCTGAGTGCTTGACCTATTAAGGGAAAAATAAACCCCACAAGCATCCTAGTAATGCATCCATCACAGTTTATTTCCTCCCCTGAAGGCTACATACATAAAATGAGCCTTGGGCTCTGCAGCAGGCATGGAAACAAAGGCTGCTTGGAAGCTCTTTGGGGATATTTCCTGAGGAATAGGAGCTGTGCCCAAGCAGTCCTTCCCGACAGAGGAAACCCTGCCACAGCACCTTCCCCTCTAGACTGAGGCAGAGCAGGCTCAGCTGCCTGCACCAAGCTCAGAGCCTTGGAGATCTCTTGGGCAACCAAGCCTCAGAGGAACATGGGAGTAAAATGTCTTTGGGAAAAAAAACCAAAAAGGTCTTTGGAAAAAAAAACCAAAAAGGTATTTGAAAAAAAAACCAAAACACAGTGAGTGAGAACTACAAGGTAAGATCTGGACAAGTTTTATTCACTCAGGACAGGTTTTATTCACCTAGATGAAAAGAAAACAAAGCAAGAAGAAAAACCTTTACATAAAACTAGAACCAAAAAAAGGGACAATTAATTTCTCTTCTCTCAGTAGATCATTAAGTTTTAAGCCAGAAATTCTCCCGTAAAAGTAAGTTTTCTACCAAAAACAGACATCAAATTTGATGTGAAAAAAAATTCCATACCAGTAATATATTAAAAAAAATATGAATTTTTATCTTATTTATTTTTCTACTACTCATGTGCAGGCTAGAATTACTGACTTTGTTTCAGTTTGGGGGGGAGGGGGAAAAGTTTAAACTCATGTACTCATTTAATTTCTCTTCTCACCCCCAAAATAGATATAAAAGCTTCACATCTAGCCCAATTATTTCTTATCTGAATAATCTGTGAAATATCACCATTGTGCTTCATAATTCCAGTGCAGTGGGCTGAAGCACTGCCTTTGAGAATATTTGAAAAACATGGTTTATCAAGCAGCTTAAGAAACATTTGTTTGGCCTGCCTTATCATAATATTAAATAAAATTATAAAAATTCAAAGGAGTTAAGATCATGTAAACCCTTGCTCCCACAGTTCATAGGCAGGATACACAGATCTATGCCCTCAGCCACCATGGTTGGCAGCCAGCACATAAAACAGCTCCCTGTCTGTCAGCTAAGTTGACTCCTTCCAATGAGGCTGTTGGTATTGTTAATAAGGTCAGGAAGGGCATCAGCTACAAACAAATAATTTCCAACAATTCCATGTAATTATATTTAATGTAGAAGTGTTTTCATTCATTCACTGGTCAGAATTACTGAATTATTGCTAGAAGCACATAAGATAAGCCTAGATTAAATAGTTTTGTGTATCACTACACTTTTGCATGCATTTTCAAATATTCCACATTATGCCAATGTTCATAGCATTAATGGAATTAGGCAGTTTATAATGACTCAGCTTGAGGTCTGAACAGTTCCTACCTGGATTAAATATACCATCCCCTTCTTCCCAGCCTATGAATTCAATCATTTTCTTGATGACTGCTTCTTCCACCAACAGAAACACGGGAGATACTTCATATGTGTATCTAAAGAGAAATAACAGCATGATAATTGGTATTAAAACTACAGAACTCATGGCACAGAGCATTGCTAAAACTAGATAGAGGCTTCTTGCTCCTTTCTCTAATCTATCAGCAACTGATCACCACCAGCAGTAGGACTCTCAACCAAAAACATTATAGATCTGATCCAGTAGAGCAATTGCTTAGTTTCTGGCAGCATCTCATTGACACTTCCACTCTCAAAGTAGTGCAGCAGAGTTTGCTCCTAATGTAAGTCACATGCTTAAATTTCAGCTTTACATTTGCAAGCAAAACAGTAGGCAGGTAACCATTTGGATTCAACTCTGTGCAGAATGACTCAAATGAATGAACAACTAATTGAAGTCTGATTAATTCATTTTTATATACTAAATAAGATAAAATCTAGGTTTAATAGCACTGAAAAAAAAATCTCTCCTCTTAAACCCCATCTCCAGCCAAACAGAATCAGCCTGTTTTGTCTCCCAAAGTCTTGCCCAATTTCTACCTCTTCTATAACATTGAAAACAGAAATAAAAAGCAACAAAGCCAAAGAAGCTGTTATTCCAAAAAGCATGTTATGTTAATTCATCATCAAGAGGACCAAGAATCACACTTACACACTGGGGTTCAGTGCTTCTGTAATGAAACGAGCCACTAACGAGTAATAATCTATTCCAGCATACAGCTGATTGAAAAATCTCGGATGATCTGAAAAAACAGATGAAAAGCAAGTGACAGGATATCCCAGAAAAGAGAATACATCACACTCCCTCTCAGTTGAATGCTGATCATTGCAAACCACAATTGACTCCATTCACTCAGTATTCTCTGGATTTGCTGTCCTTTCCTAAAGTTAGGCATTCCTTTGAAAGGAAATTTAATAAGCACTTTCAAGCCTCTAAACATGTATTGAGAAATGCGAGTGGTACACAGAATAAATGTGAGTTGTTTACAAGTTTTATAAATCAAAAAATAAAAGGGATTGACAATTGAGGATACATAGTGGCTTTAAACAGGGGTTTTGAGAGGCCACAGTTGATGCTCAGCCAAATTTTGCTAAGCAGTAGAATACAGGAACCTGCTGATCCCAAGAAGCTGTGATTTTTCTCCCACTAAAATCTCAACACAGAGAGAGAGGCAGTCTAACAACTTGGAAAATTTTGCTGCATATTTAAAATTAATGAGACATTAAGAGAATTTGTTTACCTGCCTTGAAACACTGAGATACAACTAATTTTGACAAAATTATATACTATTGCTGCCTATAAAAACAACTCAGTTCAACAGTGGGGTCACCAGCTAAGTTTTAATCCATAGCACAGCATTTTTACATGCAAAAGCAGGTAAACAGTATGGCTCCATTTATATTATAACTGGGGCTTCAATAAATGCCTATGCTCAAGTTAAAGACTATTTGCACAGCATATTTTTATATACTACATGCTTGCTAAGGTGACATAGTGTAACAAATTATAATCTAAAGGCAATTTGCAAAAGTAAGATAAACAGAACATCTTCCACTAGCTCTTTAATTATATCTGCATATTATTAGTACACTCCCCCTGCAGATCAGTATCACTAGTCTTCTGTGGTTTTCAAAAGCATAAGTTCTGTCTCAAAATTACTTTACAGTTTTACTCCACAGCAACAGCAATTGTAGCAGGGAATCCAGAACAGAAATGCACAACTACATCAAATGTCTTTCTTACTTACCAAAATACAGCCTAAGCCACACAACATCTGAAATCCTGAGCTACTGATTCACAGTGCTATTTCCTGAGCAGGTGTTGTGCATCCCTTTTCACCAAGATTGAATTACCCTGCACATGCTGCAGGAAGGTTAGCTGTAGAGAGCTAATCCTGCAGAGCTGTGGCATACTGTCTCTGAAACACTGCAGGCTCTCTTCTCATAGTGTCTGGAGCAGGAATTACTGCCTATCAGCAAATTAACACCCTACAAGACTATTGCTCAAATAGAACAACAACAAATGGAGGGTAATCATCACTAAGAGCATATGAGGGCAATGATGGTGACTCCAAATCTCATCACTCAGACAGCAGGAAATCACACAAAAAGGTCCTTTTCCAGCCTATTTTGCTAAACTGTTACATCATTTGTCTAGGTCACTTTCCCAAGACTTCAAAATGACAGAATCTACTTTAGTGCAAATGGCATTATGTTAATTGTTTTTTAATTGCCATTATTACATATTTTAGTCAAACCTATGGTGACCAGAATTCAGTAAAACAACTATTTGCACACTTGTATAGGCAGGAGGGAAACAAGCATTCATGCTCCCAGTTCCCTGAAAGGTGACAGAGCTTTGTAAACATTATCCCATCTAAGTCAGCATGCAGAGCAACTGTGCTAAAAATCCCATTCCTACTGGTTTTGACGCTGTATTTTATAACATCACGGCAGAGCTGCAGGATCTTCTGATTACATTCTCCAGAGTCCCTCATTTCCAGGTCAAGAATCTGCTTTAGCTTTTCAGGGGCTTGCCATTCACAGACCTAGAGATGGGGAGCAGGGCAGACAGCATCAGTGAACAGCTTAGCCAGGAGCAAGAGGTTATAGAGGTCCAAAGTCATCACCCATTCAGCACTGTTTTCACAAAACTTCCCATGACAGGGGAGTGTGCCACCAGAAAATATATCCAGTAAACTGGCCTCATGGGATGGTGGTTTTATCATGTCTCAGGCAACACTCAACCACAAACATTAGAGTGTGAAATGCTGAAAGGCAGGAAAAAAAAAAAAAAAAAAAGAGGCCTGCAGCTCAAATCCTGTCCTTAGGTAAGGATTTGTAAATCACAGCATTTTCAGATGCTGTTCTGTCAAGGGGTGGGAGCAAGCAGTGCATGCCCAAAGGCAAGGATGGTTTATTTGCAGGACCTTTTCCCATACAGCCTCTTAAGCATTTCTGCAGAACCCACAGCAATGTTATAATGTTGTCCTTTCACAGTGGTACCACACCCACTTCTCTCCTTCTCCAGCACCAGCGCCCCTGAGGAGCAAACAAATAATTCAACCCCACTTCAAACATGAAAAACACTACAGCTATTTGTGATCTCAAAGAAAATGACCTTTGTATTCTGAGATTAAAAAAAAAAAAAAAAAAAAGGCAAAAAAGCAAACATCATTTTCTGGCAGATATGTATGCTAATTATGTTTTTGGAAGGTTTTATAATACATTCTTTATTAATTTGTAAGGCTGAATTTTGTTTTGGAGCCAAACACAGACTAGAAGCAATTTTGAGGCTACTTAGAGTGCAATAAAATACAGCTTATAAGAAATTGATTTATTGTTCATGATCTTCACTACAAAGTCTCAACAACACTCTATGGCTTTACCTTTTGTGTTACATCATCTGCTTTCTGGACAACTTCTTCCATTATAATCTTACAGGCCTCTTCCACAAACTTCTCTCCTGCTTTTGAGTCCATTATTGGACCATTTAGGATGACCCCATCCACCAAAACAGCATTCTTCTTCTGCAGCATCTCCTGCTTGCAAACACCAACTGTAAGAGAAATAATTCATCATTAAAGCAAGGATAAATAAATAATAAATTAAAACAATATTCTTTCACTGCTGGAGATTTAGTCAACTCTAGAAAAAATTCACATGGACTTTTTACCTGTACAAAAATCCTAGATTTTGATGGAAGAATATTTACAGACAAAAAAAACCACATTGCTTCAAACACAAACTGTTACTTTGTAGGCAAAAATAGCCTACTTCTATTGTATCTACTGCCTTCTCTAGCATACAAAAGCATGCAAGGGACATTCCAAACACAGAGTAAAATACAGTTCTGGCTTAGAAAATGTTACAGCTGTATAAATAGAAATACAGTGAAAGACAATGGGCATTTTTATTAGCTCAAAATGTTTCCCTCCACAAGCCATCCCTCTGCTCCCACTCTTTCATGAAATAATTTTCAGCTTTGTTTCCTCTATCTTTATGCTGCTCCTTCCCCCCAGCCAGTTGTCTTGCTCGGAGTCTTCTGCATTCTTTGCAGAATGCTTCACAGACCCACACTCCATGAAAATAAAACATTTTGATGTCACATACCTGTACTGCTTTCTGCCCTTATCCTATTAAGTGCCCTCAGTCCTGGATTACAATAATCTGCTGGGCAGATTATCTTGTTTATTCCTTTCTCCAGTGATGATCTCTTTCCCCTCCCTCACCTTTACCCACGAGACACTCTCCTTATGTGCTGCCTGAGCACGTTTTTACTTCCTCCTTACATCACCCCTGAGAGCTCATCCAAGATGCTCGTGAGACACTGGCCAACAGTGGCAGCCACGTATCTCTTTCATGTATTGATTTCATATGGCGAGATCAGGACTCTGGTTTTCATCAGCATGAGGATGAAGATGAAATTGAGACATCTAGAGACACCAAGGGAATAGATATTTGAAACAGTATCACTCTGAAAGGAGAAGCAGTAACTACTGCAGGCAGTTATCTGGGTTACAGGCAGTGTCTGTTCACAGATCCTGCTCTGGAACAGCTGAGATCTGTAACACAGGCAGCACTGCCACCCTGGGCTGCCCTCCTTTACAGGGAGGACAGTGCAAGGCTGGGGTGTATGGAGAAAGCTCTATGCCCAAAACCACTTTATCTTATTGTTTTACTTTTTGCTCCACTTACAAAGTAGAGAAGACAGGCGGTTCCTTCACAGGTCCAAACAACTGAATTTTCAGAGGACTGCCAGGCACTGCAGTCTGACACATTCATCATGCTTATCATAATTACAGCTCCTCATGCACAGGAGGACATAGAAGAACAACAGTGCTGCTTAGAAGTGTGCATCACTTCAAGGTCCATTGATTGAAAGAAACCCTGCTAATCCCATGAGCTTTTATTTTCTGGTGACTCAGAAAAGCTATTCAGTTCATTTTGATTTATCAGGAGAGGGATGACAAACAAGATAAAATTCTAACATGAGACAGGACCTCACATTTCTCATAATGCTGCCAACAAAAATGACACACACACCTTTCCCCACCACCACGCATTTCTGAAATTATTTCTATTTTTAATCCAAATGGGACAGCATACTAAATTTTTCTGAACTGAGTAGCCTTCAGCCCACTGTTATAGGAAAGGCATAAATGTTCTTACTGGACAGATGGAGAACAAGCAGGCAAACTGTATTAAATCTTCAACAGGCAAAGAGGGAAAAAATCACAGAAATCCAAAATATCACTTCTCATCATGCTTTCCAGCACACCATAGCAGAGGCACTATAAAGAAACTGCAGCTTTGGAAAATTCTTAGATGTTTATCTCTGGAAACATAAGCTAGTAGGTCACCATTACAAGATTTGAAACTCTGGGTATTACCAGGAAATGGAAGGCACCAGGGCTTTGGGCAGAGAGAACAGAAACTAATTTTGTGTTGAGACTTAGTTATTTGATGCATAAATAGCTGCCTTAAGTACTATTCAGAATTCAACAAACACAAAAAAGAATATCAGCCTTAACATCACCTGGAGAGTCTATGATCTCTATGTATGCCAAAGATGTTTTGTTTCTACAAAAAGAGGACAGGATCTGAAAAAAAACTGTGAGGGAGATTAATATCTATTGCAGGGCACAGATACTTCCTTTGTTACAATTGATACTTCCTCTGGTTATGAGCAGAACAGATGCAGCAGGAGTACTCACTAACTCTTTAACACCTTTTTTTTTGGTTGGTTTTTTTGGGGTATTTTTGTTGTTGTTTGATCCATTAGTTTTGGGGGTTTTATTCTCCTTCAAACTCTCAGGTGTCTGCTAGAAGCAGAGTTGTGGAAAAGATTTCTATTGGTAACTCCTTTAGCCCTGTTTCTGTCACTTTTGCACAGAGACAAGATACCAGCATTTCCATGACTTTACAACGATCTTTTACAGAAATTCTGCAAAAGCAAAGCTTTAATATTACTTTTTCTACCAGGTCTTTAGGGAACTGAGTCATAGGTCTAACAGCTTCTTGTTTGAAGCAGGTCTGTTCACCTCCTGCACACAGTTTTACAGCCTGCCTAGGATGCTTTGTGGATCCTGTGCTCTGGAAAATGGGTGATGGTCTCCCCCAGGTACCCACATCTTTTACAGAACTTGAGCACAGTCTATGAAATAAAGGCAAAGCAGAGAGGTTAGAATGAAGAGATGGAAGACAGACTTAATTTCAACAGCATTTTACCTGTGTAAAGCTCCAGCAAAGAGTTTGTAACTTTGCCCGTATTTTATTTCATGGAATAATACTCCTTGCAATTATTTACCACTTCCTCAATAACTTTTTGGTTATCACTTTTAATTTCAATCTGAATTTGTTGCAAATTCTGCCCTGGAATATACTGTAAGATCATTACTTGAAGTTAGCAGAAACAATTATTTCACAATCAGGTGTTAGATCAAGCCCCAAGCACATATATTTTTCTGAGGTAGTCTTCAGGTTTTTGAAATCACTACTGGATACATACATTCTTAATTGCCTGACTTCTGGAGTTCTTATGAGATAACTCAACTTTTCCCTATCAAAAAATTAATGTGTTTCCACTTGGTTGCAGTAAAACACTAAAGATGAAAACCAAGTAGATTATAAACCTCTGAAATTCCATAACATTTTTTCTTTTCATCACATTTTTTTAAAAGAGGCCAATGACCAATTTATTATGCTTAAGGGGTGAACCTTCCAAAACATTCCAGGTTCATTTTCTATGTCATAGCTAAATAGATGCCTTTAACACATTCTCAGCATGCAAGCTAAGAAACACACTATGCTGATGACACATGTTGTCTCTTATTTTAAAAAAACATTCATCAAATGTTCACAACATTATTTTACAAAAATTTTGGGCCTTTTATATATCTGTCTCAAACACACCTGATTGCACTAAAGGAATATCATTTTCTTTGAAGTGGGAAAGCCCACTCCACAGAAACAGCATCTTGTCACATACACCTCTTTTGTTTTCAAATATGAGAGGGAAACCATCAAGTGATGTGACTGTAATAAATGTGTTCTTCCCTTTTTGAGAATACAGAAACACACTCTGATGCAGACTCAGATAACAGACTTCCAGAAAATACATCAAATACAATTTCATCCAAATGGCTCCAGGCTTGAAACAGAAATAAAAATTTAGCAAATGGAAGTGCTTTAACACAGAGATTAAGAATTACTGACTGTTTAAAATATCCTTTTGCAAAAGAGAAGACTCAATTCTGCTCTAGTTGAAGGCAATTGGGCATTCAGCCACTGGCTTCAGCAGCAGCAAAATCAAGTACATAATTTTCATATTTCATCCTGAAAGAAATATTCTATTACAGAAGCCTAAGTATTTCCAACCAACATTTCATTTTTATGATCAATATTATTTTCCCAGCAGAAAACATAAATTAATTGGAGTTGGAATAATGTACAGAAAAAAAAATAAACATTTTTTCAGATGTTTCTACATCTTTATGTAAGTACTACCATATATTTTAAAAACTTCATCTGTGTTTCCATATTTGACTGCTAAATTCTTGCACTACAAAAAGAAACTGAAGCATCATACTTGGCCCATTCTAACAGTATTTGGGAGAGTAGCATGAAATGACCAGAAAGATTTACTGCTTGCAAGGCAAATGACAAAACAGAAGAGGCTTCTTGTGAAAGAGTAGCTTGTGCTTGAATGTCAGAGCCAAATCCTGTTCAGTTTATACTGTATTAGCACCACTGGCTATTCAAGGGAATGCAAAATGTTGGCTTTGGCCAAAGGCCTGTTTCTGCTTTGTAACAAATGCAGGAGTAATTGCCAGCATTAATCAGAAAAAAAAAATTAAATTTCTCATTCTGTATGATCTAGTCATGGGTCTTCTTTCAGTATGTCCAGCAAAACAAAACAAGTGCCTTCAGCATCGAGACTCCTACTGTGGTGCCATATCATGTATCAAAGCATTAAAACACATACTTGTCCCACACTATGCAGCTATTTGAGTCCCTTAGTAAAAATAATCTTTAAAGACACTTCTGTTTCTTTAATCACTGCTTTCTGTATTGATGAATAAAGTAAAGCCACTCCACTCTTAAGGCAAAAATGCATTGTTTCTTGGTAAACTGTTTTCCCGGGCCTGTCCCCAAGTAAAGGAGATTCAGTTTTCTTAAAATCCAGTATATAAAATTACTTGTTGTCCTGGAAAAGCTATCTACATGCAAAAAAGAAGTAGGCATGGGTATGGTAGGGCTTATGCAACTCCCCCTATATTACATATCCTTGTTTTGCAGATTTATGGACCAAGCCTGTGGACAGAGTACAAGTTGGGTGCTTCCCCTCAGTAGGTCAGCAACAGCCACCCCCACACAGGAATCCTCTGACTGTGAAAAGGCAAATGTGACCTTTATAGAGAAGGACTCAAGGAAAACAAAAGTGCTTGTGTCTGGGCTCCAAAACCCCTGAATAGACTAATTGAGCACATGCTAGCATTGAACAGTAACAGCACAACAAATGGCTCCTATTCTCCATCCCACACCTGAATTTCCCTTTCCAAAAGGAAGGGTTGGTTGGGAGAATGAAATGGGGAGAGGAGACCCAGTGATGAATATCTGACAGGGAATGCAAGGACCATGCTATGACAGAGGCCTTCAGAGGTATTTCTTGAGTTCTGAGGGGGTGGTCTTCCTAGCCAATGCTCACACGTCATGTTGTACAGTCCCTAGGCCGGACTTGCCAAAAAAAAAAAAAAAAAAAAAAAAAAAAAAAAAAAAAAAAAAAAAAAAAAAACAGGTAAAAGTTACAAAATAAGATTCACACATTTTTCTGCAGCCAGTTCTCAGGAATTGATGTTAATTTTTCATAACAACTCTGCAATGCCCTAACCAACTAAATGCAGGAATGCTTTGTGCTGTAACATTTCCAGTTGGGAAGAAAGGCTGCGGAGAATTGGAATTCACCTTGACGCAGAACTGAGAAATGGTAAATGTCAGCTATGAATGGAAATACCAACTCTCTGACCCTAGTGGGATTCTTTCTCACATGTTCTAACTCTTAACACCTGCTAACAATGTAGGAGGTATCTGAGAAACAAAACTCTTTTCATTTTAATTAAAAGTTGTGTATTGATTATGAACATCTAATTTCATTCCTTCTTCAGTGGGAAAGTGGCTGAATCTACAACATTCAAGTCAATCAAAGCACTATGCATGGGATAGCTAAGTTGAATTCAGGAAGCTGAGTTCAAATAGAAATGGTGAATAGAGGTGTGACCCACATAGAGCATACAGAATCTCTGAGATTTTTCTGGTTCCCATTGGGGGAAAAAGAAAATTTAAAAATTAAATGAAATCACAAATAGTTGGGCTTTTTTCCAATCTCCAACTTGTTTTAAAAGGGTTCCTGACAGCCTGCAATTTCATGCAAGAGCTATATTTTTAATATAATATAAAACCAATGTTTAGCTCCAGCTTTCAAAAAACCAACTAAGAAGGCAGTAATTTACTAAAACTGAGTTTTATGGGATTCAGTGCAGCTTAAAATGTAGAAATAGATTAAAAGTCTAGGAAGTTTTACCTGCACATTCAAATTACAGTCAAAACAAGTCTTTTCCTCTCATTTTTTTCATATCATAAATGCTTCCATATTTTCTGCCTCCTACAAAGGATTTCCAGTTGCTGCTCAGTAACTCACATCCACAACATAACTCTGAGATACACCCTTATTTACTAACATGGGGAAGCTAGTGCATAGCTAATCAGGATGTAACTTTCCAGACCACTAGGAAGGAACTAGTTCCTACATAGATATTCATAATTTATTAGCCTATCAGTTCAATGTAAAAGTAGTTTAAAGTAGCTCCATGCCCTTTCAAAACAGAGCAAGTTGCCTTACCCAGAGTATTTTAATGCTGCTGATCACATCAGCAGAGATCAGTCATACAGATGAGGGACCCAGCAGGGCTCTGGACACACCATTTCAAGTTGTGCCTGCCATGGGTTTACTACCTGATTTTGGGAAAGCACTCCTGAGCTGCAAGAGGCCAGGCTGCTGCATGGCACTGGCAAGTGCCAGCAGAAGACACTAGCAGTTCTTTCCTAGGGCATCAGTCTGGATGGTGCCTGGTGGAAACACAGATCTGATCCATCTGTCCACGCTAGGGCTCAGCAATGGCAAGCTGAAAGAGACCCAAACAGAGCCACTACACTGCCTGTAGTCTGACTGCACCAGGTCTGCACCCATATTTCCTCCATTGAAGGCAGAAAAATGGGTACCTTATTCTGTTTGGGGTTTGTTTGTTTGTTTGGACCATGCCAAAACTTAAATCAGTCATTTGACCTCAGCATTAGCGCTGCAACCAAATACCAGGTACATACAGCATTTGTCACTTGCTCTTTCCCCTTCAGGCTGGTGCCAGAGCTTTTTAACATGATATATTGGCCCCAAAGAGGGTTTAATAATCCCTGAACAATGGAGTAGGGCTGCTTGTAAAAAATTAGTTTAAGCAGCTCAATGAGACCCTGCAAGCTGTCCTGCAGGGCAACCAGCAGAGGGATGCCAAGCCACTGAAAGAAATCTTTCTTGTGGAAACCGTGACATTTGCCAATGGATAAGATCATATTTATAAGGCTTTTCAGCATACATGAGATGAGATCTGGCAAAGGACAGAGATAGCTAAGCTTTAGAGACACAAGCTTTTTCAAATTATCTAGATTTAATAAACTACTTTGTAGAGCCATTGCTACCTTGCTGACAAAAGACCGTGGTTCACTAAGAACAACCTTTCTCACAACATTCATGGTACTGTAAAGCTTCTGGTCCAGTGGATATTACTTTGAAAGACAATTCTATTTCAATTCTGACACTTGACAAGTTTCTCATTAAAAAAAATAAAGATCACATATACTCAAGAAATAGTAATAGAGATGGACATACAATCATACTTTTGATACAGGTCAAAGACACCTTTTATAACACTTAGATGAGGCCTGACAATTATTAACAACAGAAACAACCACTACTGACACCCTACAAAGCAACAACAACTTGTTTTTTCAATTTATTATTCCCTCATTGCACATGTATAAACCCCAATAATGCTAAAGTAAGATTACTTGTGTGCACAGGTGGGAGAACAAAAGAGGGAAACAGCCCACATTTAGCCATGTCCTGCTGAGTATCCTGATCTTATCAATGCTTTACCTACCACTACCTTCTACAACCTCTGCAGTTTGTGACACAAGACAAAGCAAAAAAAGGCCATAAGAAATTTAACTTCTGATTTTTGCAAAGCTTGAAGAGGTAGTTTCCGTAAACATCTGGGATGAGCATAAAAAACTCTCTCAAACTGGACCAGAGTGGGGTAATTCAGAAATACAAAGACATGTACTTCAGTGTGTCCATTTTTTCTGTCTTGAATACATCATAAATGCTTATGCAAATATAAATGATCTTTATAGAAGCAGGCAGCTTAAAATAGTCAAGAGCTGGGAAATTAAGGCACGTGAAATCGAAACTGCTTAATAGGCAATAATAGCTGAATCCGTACGCAACAAGATCTCATAATGCATTAAAAAGTGACAATTCTTGGTTGTATAAGTGACAGTTTAAAAGATGCCTTAATCAAGAAATAAAAATTGTTTATTGAACTTCTCAAATGTCAAATTAAGCTTCTTCACTAAATGTTCATTAACTGCCAAGAAAATTCTTATTAATTTTAAAGCACCATGAATGCACTCACACAGAATGGATTTATTTGATGCAAGCTTCATTTCTTGCAAAATGATATCTCCCTTCCTCTGACAAAGTGACATTAGAAAAGATCCAAGTACCTCTTTTGTCAGATCACATTTTAAGGCACAGGAGAGATCCTCTCCAGCTGCTCTGACCAAAATACTAACCTGAGTGTCACATTACCAGCGCTTTAAAGTCTCCCTAACTTCCAGGGTGTTTTACCATGACTCACATTACAGCTGTTTCAGATAGCAGCATGGCAACACCTCACACAAAATGTTTGCCAGCTCATCTCCCCAATCTGCTGGTGGCATAAAACCACGTAATTCCCATTGATACCAAATATACACTCAGCCACCAGCAATTCAGAAGTTAAAAAGCAGCATATGCTCAAATGCTGGCTGCTCCCTTCCTTTTGTGACTGCCAGCCCTGACTGTTGATGAGCTAGCAACCTGCTTGAAACTCTGCTTAACACACTCACACTTATGCCCCACAAGAAAACAGCTCACCTATTTCTTTTTCCTCCAAATACAGAATTTGCCAAGCTTTCTCCATGCCAAATCAACCTTGCACAACTACCCTGATGCCAAATGACTGAAGTATATATGCAGTGAAGATCTCTTTCTGCAGCTAGGAGTAGGAATTTACAACTTGGCCCCCTCTCATTGATGGGATTTTGCTGTCTTCTGTGTGAATGGAAGCACAGCCAAAAAAAACATCCTTTTACTCATCCCTGCATAGTCATTAAGGCTTGCCTTGTAGACAGTGGAGATATCTGAAAGAAGTTAGGTTCAGCTAGCAATCAGCAAGAAGAAATTCAAGTGGTGACTTTCAGATACATTGAGGGGTGTTAGAAAAGGGAAAAAAAAATAAGGAAAATAACCAGGACTGCCACCCCTCAGATTGCTCCCACTGCGCTCACCACAGCAGCTATGGCAAGTGTTAACTCTCTGCACATTCAAGTCTCCACTCCACTTTGCCAGCTGCTCCAGCTGTGCAAAGCAAAAACAATGCCAGTGCTGCAACAGGCAGGTGCCTCCAGTCTCTCTCCCAGATGCTTTCCAATAGGACTTCAAAAGATAAAAGCCCATAATATCAGTACTGAAAGGAGAATGGCACAGATCAGCCCAGAAGATCCAGTTTTAACAATGGGCTCACATTTGTTAATGGAAAAAAAAACAAATTCAGCTGGCAGCTTCAGGAACCACAGGGCAAAATTTTTACAATAACTTGAGCTTATAGAGAAGGCTACAATGTAGCTTAACTTCATTCACCATCCCACCTAAGAGTAGCTTATTCACCAGAAACAACCTGGTAGAAAAAACGGCAAATCACCAAAGACATGGAAACAGAGGTCTGTGAGATTAAAGAATTCCTCATGAGAGGGAAAATGCAAAGAAATAACAGATGCTGCTCATTAATGAGGTAGAGAGACTGGAAAACCTGCAGCAACAAAGGTGGAGATCACATTACCATTAGACACATTCTGTCTCACCAGCACACACGAGTGGTTTTGGAAGGAAATGAGAGAGGGAATTAGGACTTCTGGTAGTGTACAACAGGCAATATTTGAACCAGAAGAATACTACCCAGCTAAACCACCAGGATCTCAGCCTTAGTGACTGCTGGCAGTGTTATCTTTGCTGTCGTTTTGGCAGAGGATATAAATATAAGCTGCATCTGAAGCAAATGACTTTGGGAGATGCTCTCACTCATACAGTACTGCCCCTGCTACTCAGGTCATACAGCTGTCCTTACAGTACAGCCTGAAACTACTACGGACACCAGAACATATTTACTACACAGCAGAACTGTCATGTAACTTTACTGTGCTTATTCAATTTGCATTAAATAAAGCAAAAGGGACCCACTGTTTTCAAAATATTAAGTTTCTGCAGTTTTCTTACAAATACATGATTTTGTTCTGAGATTTTTTTAACCAATATAGTGCTAATAATTTGGATCACCCACAAATGTAAGAGGAGACTTCTCAGCCTGGAAATAAAAGCTTTTTCACTGTTTCACCCATGTTTAGGGTAAAAATATAAAAGAAACTGATTAGGTCTCAATTATTTTTTGACAGTTTTCATAAGAAAGTCACATTTTGAGACCAGTGAAGAAATTGTTACCAAGAATATTGATCTTGTGGGAGAGGGGGAGAGCCATCTGCAAATACTTTTACTATTTTCTGACTTAGCAATCAGCTTCCATTCACAACCCTAAGGACATCTTCATTTCTTAACCTTGCAAATTTAATCTCTGCATTTTCTAAGCTCCTCCGACAGTGTCATTATTGTATTAGCCATAGTTCATCCACAGCCCCAACTTTCATAAACATATGGTCAACTTCCACTTTTCATTAATGATGCAAGGCCTTCCTCTTCATGTGGGTAAAGAAGTTGATAACACCTTTATAAAACAGGATTAACTTCAAAGCAAATCATTATATTGCTATATATCACTATGTTATTCTGGTGCCTGATGACAAAAAATTAAAAGCTTAAATAAAAGGCACCCCTCTTTAAAGGTCACTTATTTCAACAAAAAATACGGCTCTTCAATGTTTGCATGACAACTGTTGCAAAGCCTGCACCTTATTAAACCATCCTGGCTGCGCTACCGCTGCGCTGTAACAAAAGGAGGTTACGGCGGGTCCCCGGCAGGCAGCCCTGCACCTGCACTTGGAACCGACCCTGCCTCTCCTCTCGCCCCGAGCCCCTCTGCCCGCCAAGCCCCGGATACCCGGCTGCAGGAGCCCCGCAGGGGAGGGCAGTGTTGGAAGCCGCGGAGAGCGAGCGCTGCCCCGCTCCCAGCCCGGACCGAGCCCCTCCGCCCGCCCCGGGGCACGGCGGGGCCGGGGCGGCCGTGCCCGCAGCCATTACCCTGCATCTCGGCGTCCCGCCGGCACCGGAGACGAGCGGGGCCGCTCCCGCTGAGCCCTGGCCGCTGCTGCAGCCTCCGGGCTGCCGGGCCCGCTATAAATACCCGCGGCACCGCCGGGACAGCGCCCCTCCCGCGGGGCAGGGCGGCGGGCACGGCCGGCGGAGGGCACGGGCACGGCACGGCACGGCACGGCACGGCACGGCACGGCACGGCACGGCACGGCACGGCCAGCGATGAGCACGGCCAGTGATGGGCATGGCATGGCCAGCAATGGGCACGGCCAGCGATGGGCACGGCCAGTGATGGGCATGGCCAGCGACGGGCATGGCATGGCCAGCGACGGGCACGGCCAGTGATGGGCACAGCACGGCCAGTGATGGGCACGGCCAGTGACAGGCATGGCCAGTGACGGGCATGGCCAGCGACGGGCACGGCCAATGATGGGCACGGCCAGTGATGGGCACAGCCAGCAATGGCAGAGCTAGCGACAGGCACGGCCAGCGATGGGCATGGCATGGCCAGCACGGGCACGGCCAGCGATGGGCGCGGCTGCCAGCCATGGCCCCGCACCGTGCCTGGGGCTGCCTTTGGTGCCAAACTGAGGGGTTGTGGCAGTCACTGCCTGTGGTAGCGGGTTCGTTTCGCTGCCCCTAAAGCCTGACCCGGTGCCCCGAAGCCCTGGCCGGGCTGAGTGGCTCCCCTGCAGGCAAGCAGGGCTGAGCAGGGCTCACCCAGCCTGCTGCCACTGCCCTGCCAAGGGCAACTTGCACTGAATCACAGAGCAGGCTGAGCTGGAAGGGATCCACAAGGATCATCAAGTCCAGCTCTTACTGCTGCACAGGACATCCCCAAGAGTCACATCATGTGCCTGACAGCAGTGAGTCCAAACACTTCTTGAACTCTGCTGGGTTTGTGCTGTGACCACTGCCCTGGGGAGCCTGAACCAGTGCCCAACCACCCTCTGGGTGAGGAACCTTTTTCTAACATCCAACCTAAACCTCCCCTGACACATGTTCAGGCCGTTCCCTCAGGTTCTGTCACTGCCTGCCCCTCTGCTTCCCCCATATCGCTATAGACTGCATTGAGGTCCGCTCTCATTCTACTTCTCCAACCTGACAGAACAAGTTTTAAGGGCTCTAGATGAGTTGTGGCTGACATCCCTGTTCCAGTTCATTCCAGGACACTTGTGCCATTCAGCGCAACATAGGCCTTCTTAATCCTCATCTCTTGATTTCCTCCTAATTACTAACTCTTAAAATAAATTTCCTCCTAATTACTACCTTCTGAAAGAAACAGGTAAACAAGCTTTGAGTGCTGCTGTGGCAGGAAGGTATAGAAACATCCAAAAATTAACTACCAATGCCCCAAAAATGTTATGTCCCTGCCTTAAAATTCAATCCTGATTAAAATTTGACAGAGATGTTTGGAAGTAGTGAAATATTCAAATATGAATTAAACATCTATTCACAGTAGTATCCTAGTTTTTCTTATTTGCTGGGAAACAAGTGTAGCCCTTTTTTAGCTTAACAGCAGATCCTATCAAGACACTAATGACTTGTACAATTGGAGAAGATAATTTTGTAGCCCAATAGATACCCTACACTGCAAGAGATAAGTATTTTAATCTCATTTTGATAGATAAAAGGGATTGATATCACTAAATTAAGAGTCTGTAGTTGCTTGGGAACAAGCATTTGTGGTCTGATTGTATTCATCATGGGTAAATGAAAGACTACCCTAATCAAAACTATGCATTTCTGCTGCTTCAAAGAGCTAATTTCCCCAAATTTCTGAGAAAAGCAGCAGGGATGGCTGGCAAGGAAAAGCATATTTAGTGTGAACGTCAAAGGAGGGGCTCTCATAAAGCCTCTCATAAATGCCAAAAGACTGTGACTTTGCAATCACAGAGAGCAGTACCTTTACCATAAAACCTTAAAGGTGGCAGCCACAAAACAAATAGAAAACAAAGATAAATTATATAAATTACAGTTGCTATAAATAGCAAGTTACAATATCAGAAATCAATAATTTAATAGGGAAGAAAAAAATATCCACGGTTGTGAAAGCTAAAGACAAAGAGGACTTTTAAAGTGTGTTAGGAACAAAAGAGAACCCAGTGATGATACTGGCCCATGCAGTAAATGTAGTTCATAAGTGGTTTTGTGCTGATGTGTAAAATGTAAACATGCTCTGTAAGTACTTCTGTGCTACAAAAGAAACAAGTAGATGTATCTCAAGGGGATTATGAAGAACTAACTACTCCAACCTGCTAGTAATTAAGAAAGATAAGAATAATGATTTGTGAAATTCCAAAGAGATGTTAGTCTTATACCAGTAGTCAAAAAATGAGCACGTGCAATGAGAAGAAAATACAGGCCAACACTGGCACCCTAAATAATAAAGGGAAAAATATTTAATTTAAAAATATTTCAAAGTAATTAATAGAAGTAATTCCAGTCTTTTTAATGAAGACTAGGTCTAATCAAACGTCTCTAAATGCAATCTTCAATGAGATTGCTTGTTTGGTTACATGCACACTGATGGTTCAGATTTTAAGTCTGAAAGAAAACATGGTACCCCATGATACCATCAAAGCAGCAACCATTTAAAGCACTAAATTGGCTAGTCCTTGCCTAAATGACTGATGACAAAAAGCAAGAAAAAGTAAAGGAACCTTCTTTGAATGGGTATGTTTGAAAACAACCCACTCCAAAAGGAAAAAAATGGCAAAGGTACCAAGCAATGTGCCTATCTCGGTGGAACCTCCAAATGTTGCTGCCTGAGAGGGTTATGGAGCGGCGAAGGGACACAGCAACATGGCAACTCCCTTACTTGATGCAAGAAAGAGTGCAGTTTATTGAAGAGAGCTATTGCTTTTTATAATACAGTTCGTGCAAAAACCAAATACAGACAGTTCATTGGAGAGAGAGAGAGACACCTCTCCTCTCTGGTTCTCCCATAGATCCAGCAGGTGTTTTATCTATGTTATGATTCTCTCTCTTATGTTTACAGTACAGACAGAGGCCCTAGCATGGGAAAGGTTTCAGCTAGGCCTGAGAAAGTTTCACAGCCTGAGAAAGGAACTCAGACCCTGTGAGAAAAGGCCTAGGCCTGCAGCAGTGTCCACAAAGCAACCAAGTGAAGTAGTCAGAATTGAGTGGCAAACTGGACCTTGTCAAACAAAATACATCTACTACAGCTAAATCCCTGTAATAAGCTTGAAGGATTGTAGGTGTTGTGTACTGAGAGGGTGATGGCACTCACTGGAAAAGATTTAGGGGCTGTAGTCACCAACTCATCCTAAACACTGACTGTGATGTTGCTAAAAGGAAGGATTAACCTGCATCAAGGGAGTAGGAAATAGGGAACATAGTTTTGTCTCTGGATATATCACTGATGATACCAATCTTGCATACTGTGTTCCTGCCCATGTTTTGAAAAAAAAAAGTCGAAAAATAGCAGTGGGGGCAGATTAAGAGCTGAAATGTGATTTGAGAATTGAAGAAAAATGCTGCTAAGTGAGACATAAAGAGCACAATCTGTTTATCGTATCAAAAAGATTGACTTGATTACAGCATATAAGTACCTCGATGCAGAAAAAAAATACTGGATTCTGAAGGGCTCTTTAATCTAGTGGAGAATGGCATAACAAGAAGCTGTGGTAGAAACTGAAGTCAGACAAATTCAAATGTAGCACACAATTTTTCTTTTTAAGGTGGCAACACATCACTGCAGCAACTAATAAAGGCGCCAAGAAATTTTTAATGGTTTTGTGTCCCTCAACCAGGACAAGATGCCTTTCTGAAAGACAGATTTTAGCCAAATGCAGGCTACTGCTTTTCCTCTCAGTGCTTGTACATGTGTGAAATTTGATGGCACAGGATACAGAGCAGATCAGACCATATGACTAAATGGTCCTCTGTGTCTTATTTAATTTTTTCTTCTTATGCTAAGTAATTATAAGTAGGGTTGGCTACTGGTGAGCATCTGCTCAAGATGATATTCTTTGTCAATTGACTGCAATCAGTCTGAAAAAAAATGACTACCCTGAGTGTGTAAGATTCTAAATGATTGCAGTATAAATGACATTCTTGGCAAACAGCAGAAGAAATACCAAAAGACAATCAACATTAGGCACCTATTTTAATTTGTCAGTGCACAAGCTGACAAGATTTCAATTCATTTGTGTCAAAAATAAGCTCAGAAGAGCTTAAGGAGAAGCTGAAGGAAAGGGCAGCAGTATGAATCCATTAAAAACACTGGCCATCAGACTTAGGTAATGTGATAATTAAACACAGAGTTTGAAATGCTGGCAGGCAAACCAGACAACTAATTCAATCTGCAATATTACACTGGTAAATATACATCAGTTTTAAATATTTATGAATTTCTTGCCCAGTTTGTGCATAAATGAATTAGGCTACCTCACCTGAAGCTATGATCCCCCATAATGAGCTGTGGTTTGCAATGAAGACTAAAAGGTTTGACACGACGAGTAATGCCTACCTCTCTGAAAGCAGCCAGGACCACACAACTGAATTGTGTTGCACATAAACTATTGAGAACTACATTAAAATATTAATGAACTAACATTCTTCCTGAATTGTTGTATTTGCCAGGATGTGAACTTGCATCTTCCCTCTGCTGCTTACCAAGCTGATATGGCGAAGTTACAACATACACTTGCTGATATTACAAAGCTGGAAGGTCTTAGTGGCCTTTTGGATCTCATTACCTGCCCCTCTGCCTGAAGATTGTTCTCTGAGCACAAAACCTTTTCAACAAGTCAGGAACTCCTCTAAACTATGCAGAATCCCAATGCTGTAAACAAATAGTTAACACAGAAGATCAGAGTAACAATTCATTCTTTACTGAAGGAAAAAGAATTGTGGTGAAGAGGGCAAGTTCATTTTGAAGATAAGATGTAAATGTTTTTTTTAAATCCACTACTGCAAAATTCAGAACAAGGGAGCTTTTCAAACAAAAAAACTTAATTTTATCCAAAAGAGGCCCAAAGATTTTGTAATACATAATACTGGTATGCAAACTCTAATAACATGTGATTGATCTTGACTTTTAGAAATTATTTAGATAAATGCCAGGACCCTTAGATTGTCTTAAAGATGGAAGCTTTTAAAATTACTGTATACTCTACAAATCTAACCTGGAGGGTGCATAAATTAGGCTCTCAGCTCTTCCTCTGTCTTTTCCCCAGAAGAAGCTGTGGGCTCCATTTTTTGATTGAAAAAGAACTCACAACTACAAATAGAGAGAGAGAGAGAGAGAAGTTGCAGGATCCCTGAGCTTGTGAAAATCAGATCCAGATCCTATGGCATGAATAACTTAAGTGTAATGGTTACCTCCATTGGTGTCAACATCACCTATGGGACTCAAACACTAGTAGTCTGGTGCAGGTAACTGAGACAGGGGAGAAGAAGCATTAAGGAGCTGAAGGGCATCCATTACCTTTTTGATGCCTAGAGGAATAGTGTTGCTGTGCTAGAGGAGGCCAAGCAAAGGTGAAGACTGATCATTCTACACAGTAAAGTGGAGAGGTAGTTAGGTTCTCGAGTTGCAGCATCTGATGCTTTCAAAGGAACAATATGGCATTAGATGGCTGGCAAAACACATTGTTCAGAACATCAAAGCAACAAAACATCAGCTGCCAAGGTTTGGACTCTCAAAGCATCAGCAAAGGCAAGAAAGCCAGCAGGAATCTGCATACACTGAATTTAAGCTGCAGTGCAGGACATTTTCTGGAGATGATAGTTTGCAAACCAGAAGGGAGCAAATGTCATTCCCTTGACACACAAATAGGCCACATGTTCTTTTGCACAGCACATCTGCAGCTGCCCAGAGTCACATATATAATAAAGTCTGGGTGGAGGAAAAAAAGGGAGCAGTTCACAAACAGCAAAATCTCCGGGATCATTGGGAGGCAGGGCAAGGACATGACAAATGCCAGGACTCAGTGCTGTCCCTGCTGGTGGTGCCCGGGGCAGGATGAGCAGGAAACAGCAGCCCAAAAGTCAGAGGTACTGGAAGGATTTCTCACCATTCCCTGGAGGCCTGGGCTGGACATCCAGCTCAGTCCTGTGACAATCTCATGCTGCTAGTTTTATCCCCACTTGCTGCTCAAATGGAAACTTACTCCATTAGTTGGTAAGTCTTTTGTAGTTTCATAGACCCAGCTTAGATACCCATGTTGTGTATTTAAATCTATTAAATCATATCTATATTTTCTTGGGAAAAAAAAAGTGGGATAATCCAAAGAGGTCTTTTTATAACCTTTCAAGACCAATTGTAGTTCATTCAAGTCAGTAATGAGACTTATAGATCTGTTATTATTCCCATGTTTAATAAAAACAGCCATGCAACATATATTATTAAACAGCAGAGTGCCTTTGGTGCCTAATCTCAAAATTGTTATGCTATTTTTTAACAACTGGTATGTCTTGTACATTTTACTTTAATCAATCTTGGCAAACCAGGTCATGTCATATCCCTTCTCTAATGTTGATTTTGGTGGGAGTTAAAAGAATTTAAAACCTCTTAGGAGGGGAACCTCTCAAGATTTGGGAATCAGCACACAGTTTCACCCATTATGTTTTAATCAAGTATTTTTCTGGAAAAGATCCTCATGGTGAAATAATGCTTAACGAATCTCATTACTCAGGTTTATGGAGTTGCTTGCCCCTTCTGTAATTCAGAAGGATTAAATCACTCCTGTAAATTAAAAATAAGATGAGCAACCAATTAGAGCAAGGCTTCTGTTTGGCTTTTGAATCAGACAAAGAGGGAATAGGAGCAATAAGGAAATCACAGTAAAAAATTGCAACAAAAGTGAGGATATAAAAATAAGACTGAAGTTTTATCTGAAGATTTTGTTGATTACAAAGAAAATGTCTGAACAAGCTTCATTCCTATGGTTTACAATATTACCAAAATCTTTTCATAGATTTATAACCCATTTTTTCCTATTTCATTGTGTTCTAGACAGCAAAGCTTAGGGGAAAATAAATTTTAAAAAACAAGGTGGTTTCACCCTCATTATGTGTCTGTATTTGATTTATTTCAATAAACAAAAATATATAGACATGCACATAGCTTTTGTCTTTCTATTTTTAATGGAAGAATGTTAACCTAGTTTAAGCCTAGGGAATCACAGAGAAAGATAGAAAAAATCAGAGAAACAGCAGATATCACTCTACTGTGGTTACTGCAGCTAGTGTGGGTATGTATGAGTTATCTCTAAATTAGCAGGGTTAGATATGCTAAAGAAGTACCAAAAGTAACTCAGTGCTGAGGGCAAGCTGCAGACTCTTGCTCAAGGCTGGGTATATTCCCCTGGCCCACTGGGAACCACAGGCTGCTGCAGCTGGAGCACTGCCTTGCACAGGAAGGTAGCAAATGATTGCATGTGCTGGCTGAACAGATCTTAGATCAGTCCCTAGGTTATCTTGGAAGTTAGGAGATAAAATCCGTATAGGAATATTACAGAAGTTGAAGATGAAATTAGTAAAAAGACAGGGTTTCACTCCTCAGTCAGCTACATCATCATTAGATTCTCCCCCAATGTCTCTTTTCCTAAATTTTTTTTATAGATGCTGTTGAATCAGATTTCACTAGATATTCCTGAGACAATAAACTCTTAAGGGCACAAGAGTAGACACGACAAAGCAGAGAATGAGTAAACTCTCTATTTTGAGGTTTTGAAGTATCAAGAATCTTAAGAAAACCCTATATACCTAGTTTTTCACATAAAGTAATGTGCTTATAAATTTATTCCACACCTTAAAAAAAAAATAATCCTTTGCAGTTTTCCAAAAAAATAAAACTGGGAAATTTTGAGCAGGCTAAGTACATGCCACCCTGAAATACCTTTGCAGCAAAGGCTGTAATTTTCACAGTAGCAAACCATAAAATAAAAGGCATGAGTACTGTTTCTAGAATCAAGATTTATGTCCTTTGTAACACACAGCCCCTAGAAGGTAACATGAGTCCAAGAAACTCACTCAAACAGGTGTAGCACTCCACCCAGTGCAGCTCATTGTGTGAATGGATCTGCTTCATTTGGAAGCAGACAGAGACACCAGACTGTAAAGACATCTCCACTTCCAAGACTCTATCTCTAGATATCTCTAGATATCTCTAGATATCTCTATTGTTGTAACCATGCTAAGGAGGATTAATGCTTCAGCTTCCTATCTCTGTAAACTTCAGAAAAGAATGAAGTTTATATCAATTCAAGACAGATTTCACATGAATTCTTTCCTGTTGCAAAACAGGAGTCTGACCACATAATATTTTAAAAGGATGCAAAGCAGCAGGCAATTTCAGAACCACACTGAGCAATGTTATTTAGCAAAAAACTAGCCTGTGGGTTCTGCAAATGAAATTACTCCCAATGCTCACTTACATGGAAAATGTAGAATTCTGTGTACAAACAATGTACACCAAGCAGCATGAGACTGCATTTGAGGACAAAAAAAAGCTTCTTTGAGCCATCTTCAAACCTGATTTGACCTTTGACAATTTCACTGCAATGAGCACAATTTCTTCTCTTTGTGTGAACACCTGTTATAGATAAAGAAGTCTGAGGTAAAATAAAATTGCTGCATGCAGGGATTATAACAGTTGATGTCATGACTGGGACACAAAGACTAGGAACAGACAAGAAGCAAACAGCTGTCAGCATCCCACACCCAGAACAAAGGAGTTTTTTAGCAGCAGCATGTTTTAGATAATGTAAATACTGCATGTAGATTAGAGAGACAGCTTCAGTTAAGTGGCTTACTACTTTTCAGTCTTCCAGGAGAAATGGAGCAGCAATAGGGAAAGTCATAACTTCATCCTTGTATTGGCTATGTGAAACCAGAAGGTACTTTTGGCCTGGCTGCTCTCTCATGCTAGCACAAGCAGAAGTTATTCAGAAAGTATTTCAATGGCTCCTTTTTGTCTGAGGATACACTTTGTTAAAAAGCACAGCCACACCAAACACTGTGACTGTGATAACTAAAAACAGTCCTGATATCTAAGTCCCCATGCAGAAAGGGAAGTGAACACTAATTTCCAGTGGACACACATTCTACTGCAATTCCAGTCTGTCCTGCTGTATCTGGTTTTCACACAGCTTTCACAACATGGAGCAGTGTCCCTGGTGCAAAGAGCCAGCACATGTGACAAGCTGACCTTCCAAAATCAAGCTTAAAAGCAGGAAAGAGATGGCTGGAAGCTGGACACTATACAGTGCATATCAGTAATATTTGAAAATCTTCTTTTTTTTTTTTTCTCCAGCAGCCTTTTTCTAGCAAAGAAAAAGGTTAGCTGGTGACAAAGCATATTTTCTGAGATCAAAGGAGATAAACAAGAAATAAAAGCACCTCTCAGGCCAAGAATTAAGCTAAGCAGCTCACTCCTCTTAGCATTCTAAGCTCTTACATAACTTTACAAGTCTCCTTTGTTAGATTAAAGAAAGCAGCCCTGCATGCAGCCAATATAGGGGACAGGAAGGTCAAAGCAACACCAATGTGCTGCTGAAAGTTAACTACTGTACTCCTGAGAGGTCAAGGATCTGAACTCCCATCTCCTGCATCCCTGCACATGGAGCACATTTCACACTTTGAGCTTGGGAATGAGCCAGTGAATTTAAATTATGACTGGGCAAAACAGAAGTGGAAGTCCCAGCCCCTAACTAGGAGAAAAGCCAAATTCTTGTTGTTGAAACACTATAATCCCTCTTTCTGCTTCTCAAGGACTCAGAAGACCACTTCCTCCAAAGAAAACACCATGAAAAGTGCCAGATGTTTCTGCTGATGGAGCTGAGGCAAGCCCAGGACAGGTTTACCTGAGGGAGGTGCTGATACAAGATGAGGCACTTAATGATTATAGCACAACTTCATTCCTGGATTGTATCCTTCTGACATGGATACCTTAGGAGACCTTTTGTAATATGACTATTATATAAATAAAAAAGAAACTGGAGTTTCTAGGTAGAAATAGCAGTGTGTAAACATGAGAAAATAGAAAAGAATTGAATAAAAGGTTGTTTCCACTGTTTTCAGTTATGTTTTCAATTTGACAAAGACACAGTTGAAGGGCTGGAGACTGTGAGCTGCTATTTCTTTCACCATCAAATGCTTTTGGAGCACTATTAGGTATTAGGATTGTGTGAATTGGTCTCCTGAAAACAGCAATTCACACAGTGGTTTCGAGAAATTTTAAGGAGAAAAATAGATAAAAACTTAGCTGAAAACCAACAATTGCAACTTAAAGGATGTGTTTTAAAATCCTGGATCTTTCAGTTATGTAGACTTCTTCATGGGATGGGCTGCTCAGGCAGGAAAGAAGAGGAATCACTATTAACAATGTTAATTTTTTTTATTTAAGCATTTAGAACTGCTTTTCTTTTGAGACATCACCCATTCAAACTTTAGTTGCATTCTTTGCCAAGACACCTTTTCTCTTGGATTCTCTTTTCTGGATTGCAGAGGTAAGGAAATGCCAACTGTGACTGCTCACTCAACCAATTGTACTAAAAATAGTAGAGATGACAACACTGCATAGTCTTCTGTACTTGACAAAATGAAAGAATACAAAGACTTACACTACAAGCACATCAGAAGGAATAGAGCCAAATGAGTCAGGAAATACAAGGCTTGTCAGCAGTGAAATGGAAAGAAAGTAAAATGAACTTCCATCTTGTTTTAGAAAAGACCCTGGTAATATTTTACAAATAAGCTGAACTATAGGGAATATCTGTCAAATATGTAAACCAAGATGTATGAACACACATACCATTAAGAATTAAATAAAGAGAAAATGCATCATTTTAATGTATTCTTTCAGTACCTACTTACATAAAGCAGTACAGAGAGGTATATAACACATTTAGAGAGAAAGATGCTATTAAATTATATACTTCACAACCAACTATAGTACATTAAACCCAGTTGCATTCCCTGCTGAATCATAACTGTCCTCAAACATTTAATGCCAAGAGCAACTTAAAACCAAAATATGTAATTTTACATCCTCTGTGTTGCATCCTGCACATAAGCAATCCATTTTGAAAGGTTTGTCTAAATACACTTCTACTATCAGTGTAGCAGTTCAGACACAGAAAAACTATCACAACCACTGAAACAAATTCTCTTACCACTGGTATTTAGAAGTGTTAAAATCAGTAGGTTAGACCAGCACATTGCCTTTTAAAATAGAGCTACATATATTGACATAGATAATTCTTCTTCATGGTGAAGATATTTGATTTCACTTCTAAGGTCAATCCCTGTAGTTTAGAACTTCCAATAAATAGTATAGCTCCCTAATATAAATTGACTTACTGTAGCAAAATCAGGTATCTCAGATTACTTCTACTTTTACAAGGTGACTCTTTAAGGCCATTTGTTTTTTATTACAGTGTTTGTCCATCATAAGACAACACAGTTTCTATTTTTGACCCCTCTCTGTAAATGCATGAATATACTCTTCAATCCTAACCTCTTGTGACTCAGTTCATTTACAGGGGCAGAGTGACAATAAGGGTTTTTGCTCCATTCTGGATGTCTTGGTTTCTTTACAAATGTCAAACAAATTCCTGAGTATTCTTAGTACTAGAATAAATGGAGTAACTGTGCCATTAGAGTTTTCAAGAAAAAAACTTTGTTGACAGCAAACAGAACTTTTTGCTTGACCATCCCAGCCCTGAGTATTTTGAGCACATTATTGCTCTCATTTTCTTGGAGGCTAATTTTAAGAACTGGTTTAATAAGAGAAATATCCCAAAGAGTACTCTCTTTTCCTTTCCAAAGCATATATAAGTTTGTTGGAAGAAATAGCTAAATGTCTGACCCAGTCCAGAATCATTAGGAAAAAAACATTTATAATTTTGTTACTCTAAGGCTTTTTTCAGTGTTCTAATTCTCAGAACAATAAAAATTAGATGCTAATTAGTTTCATAATTAGGTAAATTATCAAAAATTGAGAGAGTTAATTAGTATTTCTCCCTCACCAGTCCAAGAAAAAATTCTATTCAATAAAAATGTTGCAGCAAAATTATAAATAACAGAACTCCATTCAGGGAGTTTCCAGATTCTAGTCAGCACTAAAAGGAATAGAGAACTTTTGGTATATTGAGGCATTATAAATCCAATCTTTCCCACATGTTGGGAACTATGTATGAGACTTTTCAAGGGTTTGCTACTCAGAGTTGAGTTTGTCTGTTTGGGAACTACCTGGTGATTTGTGTACTGCAGTGCCATTTTCTGTCTAAGGACAGCGTAACTACTGCCTCTTTCACAGTCCCCTCTTCTCTGAGTCCTGCTCCAGAGTGCAATATACAACCTCTTGGTATAAAGAATGTGCTGGAGCTTTCACTCGATTTCTTGTTCACAATGTCAACACTTTCATCTTTCTTCTCTTTTGTTTAAAAGCTAGAAGCATATGGCCCTTAGTGGCCTTGAAACCCTAAAGGCTAATTTTAGCAGACATTGTTCATGATAAAGACTCTAAAATTTAACCTAGTTTGACAGCAGTCCCACCTGAAGGAGTTTAATTCATAAAAAATATATAGGAAAGGACAGATTTTCCATTTGATCCATGCTACTGTAGACAACAAGAGAGAAAAATAAGATAGATGCATAGAGTGACAACATAGGAAAACAAGCCTACAAGGCTCCTGTGCTAGTCTCTAATGAGCTCCTTCTCCCTCACCAGAAAGGTTTAACAGAAAAACAAGCAAATATTAAAAAAAAAAAAAAAAAAAGGGGTTTAGCTTTTTTCAGAATACTGTTTTTACAAGATTTGACACAATCTCTCTAACAGTGGGTTAAAAGTCAACATCAGATGCATCTGAAAGTCTGCATCCAGTTTCTTGTGTGTCTCACTATCACTACCTCCAGGATCATCAATACTAACACAGAATCTAACTAGCTGTCTCAGAGGCCAGTAAAAATCAGAATGGACACAGAGGATGAATGGTTGTCCAAATCAAGATGCATCTTGCTCGGGCACCAAGGGTTAAGCTGGTTCCCAGGAATGAAGCCAAAAAATCCTTCCAAACTAGATTGGAAGGAAAAGCTTGGAAGGTCTTGGTCTCTATCAATAACATGATGGATTGATTACTTTGTAGGACCTCCTAAATGTCTTTAAAGGACAAATTCTCCTGGTACTTTAGAGTCTGAACACACTGGTATTGACCCAATCTCTTCTGCTTTTTTCCTGTCATGTGGTGTGCTTTTGTGTTTCTGCCTTCTTCTGTATCATGGCCTTTTGTAATCAGGAGTTTGGGGGAAGTTCTGTGGCTCCCAGGATACACAGAGAGTAGCATTTCTGTTGATTTACCTGTATGAAACATTTATCACAGGGCTGCCTGCTACTGCAAAAGACTACATTTGATGGCTGAGGTGATTCCTCCAAGATTCTTCTTCCTTCGAGGTGATCTTTACAGATTATGCATTAGAGTACTTAATGTGCAGCTCAAAGGGAGCATGCTCTGTACCTGCCCTGCCCAGCCAGCAAAAAGAAAGCTAGACAGTCTCCAGAGCCATCAACACAACATAAACTCAATATTGCTGTTAAAATAAACAGCAGAAGCAGAGATTTCTCAGTCTGACTGCAGCTGCTGCTGCTTCCACCATCTCTTTTCTTACCCCAGGGAATTGAACTTCACACTGCAAATATTTCCACAATACCTCCTCCTGCCTGCTATCTGGCATGTTAACACCAGGCTCAAAACAACACATGGTCTCCATCTACCTTTTTCTTTGGGTGATTGTAACTCTTTGGCTACATATTTTAATTCCTTCTCTCCTGAAATTTGCCATTTTACTTAAGACACTTTTTCACCTCAAACTGTCATTGTCACATACACAATTCCAGAGCCAGTAGTAACGAGCAGTGCTGAGGGCAAATAGCTTAATCCATGTGCTACCTAAGATCCTGCCCTTAGCCTGTTTAGGAATTACAAGGAGAAATGCTGTCCCTATATGAGTCAAGAAAATGAATTACTACTAACTCTAACAGAGTCAGATTTTTCAGCCCTGGTTACTGAAGCTCCAAGTAAAGCACTTTATACTGAAAGCCTCCCCTGTGGCTGCCATCAGAATCAATTAGGAAGGCATTTGTAGGAAAATACGAAGGCAAAAGCAGATCCACATTCATACACACCCTCCTTCATCCATTCTCCTTCCCCAAACCATCAATATACCTGACCCACTTTCTAACTCCCTGTTGCTGCAGATGTTGCTGATGCAAAGCCTGCTTCAGCTTATTGGGAAGATACATTCATCAGAGAAATAATGCAGTGCAGCAGTGTCTTCTTTTGTCAGGAGCAGCTGGAATTATTGCTTATTTGGTGTCACTGCAAGGCATTCATAATTAGGAGCAGAAGATGTGTGTGCCAAGATAAGCTGTAAAAGACACATTTTATGCCAAAAGCAGGTTGACAATGTCTTTGTAAGTATGGCAAATGGTTTCATTTATACCTTAATGAAGGCAGTTTTCTTGGATTTCATTTTTGCCATATGCATAGAAGAATTTGATCTGCTGCAATAAAGATTCAAGTAGTAAGCATGTATGATGGCGAAGTACCAAAAACATTATTTCAGTCAGCAATATATTCATAATTCCATGATAAAGAAAAAAGAATCTCCACAACTGCTCACATCTCTGAGTATTTACATATGAAACTGAGGATTTAATTTGACAATAAAAAAGTATTATTTTGCATGATTTTCAATTAATTTAAAATTAATTTCAGCATGAATTGTGTTAGTTTCTACCCCTCTCAAAAAGTTTAAAACAAAGTTCCATGATGTCCCAACACACCTGATATTTGGCAATACCAAAGGACATAGACTGTGAGTGGAAATGGCAGAGGCATGGGTACACCTTTCTTCTTGCCAGGTTTGCCACCACAGTAGGAAATGCTGGCAGAGTAGCATTCAGCAAGGAGACTATAAGATCTTAAACTTATGCAGCTGTTTTCTTAGCAGCCAACTTAGCCTTAACTGCAAACATATAGTTCTATCATTCTCACCAAATGGGGTGATAAACTGTTATCCCTTGACATGTTCACTTGCTTGACCATGGTCTGAGTAGAGGTATCTGTGACAAAAGGCTGCATCCAGCTCAGGTTCACCACCAGGACTCTGCTGTGTGGGACACCTTCCTGTCCTCTTCTCTCCTGGGGACAGGCTGAATAAACCAGGTCATGTCTCTGAACAAGCCTGTCAGGAGCCTCCTCATTGTCAGAAGGAACTATTGCTACTTATTACTAAACAAGTCCAGCCAAACCTCCATGCAGAACTATCCCCATGCATCTGACAATACTAGCCATTCCTGTGAGCAACTCAGCTGGGAATAAGTGTGTTCCAAAAGTCTTCAGTGGGACATATTGCAGACTACTGACTACCAACCCTTTTTGGTCCAAGCCTCACTCCAGTGACCCCTTTTGCCACCAGTCATAGCCAGGAGATCTTTGGCACAGTGGCTTGGTGGAGGGGCCTGCAGAGCACTGGGTGAGCATCTCTGCATCATCTGCATGTGTGAGTGCAAACCAGTCATACCCCAGAGGTCCAAGTGTTGAGTTTCATTACTTAATACACAAACATCCCCCATGACCTCAAGTGTCTCTGTACAGTACTCAGACAAATCCCTCTGCCAAGATCAAGTTGCAGGGGCCAGAGACAATCACACACTACACGATGCCATAATAAGCTCTTTTCTAATACCTCTTCCTGGATAAATAAAACTTAACCTCCAAATGATAATATTTGTTTTTAATTAAAAAAATTTAAAAACTATATATTTCAAATATATTATTGATTTCATCCTTTATCAGAAATCCTTTTAACTGGAGTTTTCCAGGAAAAAAAATTACCTGGGATTCCCAGATGACTTTGTATTTTAACCCAACTGAGTTAGACCATTATTCTACTAAAAGCAGAAAAATAAATTAACAGTCACAACACAGAGGAAGAGAACACTGATACATTTTGACACTTATGACTTGTAGATCAGAGACCTATGAAAACAGTACTGTCTTGTCAAGATTTTAAAAAAATGAACTGGATGAAAATCACCAACAGAATTCTAATTAGGCCTATGCTTCTCTGTCCATCGCTGACATGCCACACATTGAACTTCTGCTTCTTCCCTCTGCAAGTGAAAGTCAAAGAGTAAAAGGTCTGACATTTGTTGCTGGGCTGCACTGACCATTAAACAAATGAATGAGGTGACAGGAGATGTATTTGCTAGGTCACCTTATAACTGAGATGAAACCCATGCATTTTTAGGGATGAAAGGGAAAGAGACCCAAAGCACAGGATTACAACTACATGATCAGAATTGTTCAGGACAGAGTACCTCAAGACAAAAGCCTGAAAGGACTTGGCTCAAAGCAGTGACGTGCAAATGCAGAGTTTCCATGGGAATAAATTATTTTAGTCCAAAAAGAAGCTACTTGGAATTCAAAGCGGGGCAACACTTCTAAGGCAAAAGGACTATGTGGTCATAGTTTTTTCTCCCTTGAAGGAACAAATGTTTTCCAGTCTTACTCCACTTACACAGGCATACTCACAAAATATGTAACCATTTTAAAGACAATGGACTTTGTAAGTGAGCTAAGTATTCACACTTTCACAAAGTTTGCTTATTATTGCTGGAAATTGTTAGGCATCAATAGCAAAGGATCTTTTCCTTGTTGGTCAGCCTTGTAGCTAAGTGGCCTCATTATGGCACTACCACCACAGTGATCATCATTACAATGTGTTGCAGTGGAACATAAAACATTCAAGCAGTTCAATCATAACAACTAAATACTGTAATATATATATACAGAAGAAATTCTTTACTTTTGAAGCTGGCCTGGTACTGGACACATTGCCCAGAGAAGCTGTGGATGCCCCACCCCTGGAAATATTCAAGGCCAGGCTGGATGGGGCATTGAGCAGTCGGGTCTAGTGGGCAGTGTCCCTGCCAGTGGCAAGGGGTTGGAACAGGATGATCTTTGAGGTCCTTTCCAATCCAAGGCATTTCATGATTCTGTGATTCTATGAAATAAGCAGGGCTGTGTACTGCCCTGAGCTCCAGACTGTGATCATTGATGCCATTTAGGTGTTAGCATGCTCCCAGCCCAGTTCTCACCCATCCAGACTCCCACTCTCGCACATCCTGCCTGGGCTCCATTTTGGGGTGGAACAGCATTGGCACGTTCCTAGTAAGCCATTTCAGCTCAGTCATCACATTTAAAGATGGGAAGAGAATTCAGCAGTGTGAAAATGAGCTGAGCTACAGCTACACTGGCCCTAGATTTGTCCAGCTTTAGAAACACAGCCCCTACACAGTATTCACAGTACTGTGCAGCAGAGGCCCATCTTAAGGCCAAATTGCTGAACTGATTGCCACCTAGAAAGTCCTCTACATTTGTTGGTGTTGAATCCAATGACAGTTAGAGAGGGAAGCTGACCTCAGATGCATCTTAGGCTTTGCAGTGCACTTACAGGTGTGCTTATCTACCAGACAAAGGGCTCTGATCTCACTGTGAGCTCACTGAGTCTCCTCAGTGAGACTGAAGCCATTTTAATCATTGACATGTGGCCAAGAGGAGCTATTTTTAAAAGAAGTTTTCTGAAATAGAACAGGTATATATTTAGGTGTGATAAAACTAGAACATTTTTCCAACAATAGAAGTCATTTGACACTGCTCAGAAAATTCGGTAAACTTTCAGTGGAAGAGTTCACATCATCAAAGTTTAGCCACCAAATCACTTGTTTGGTTTTTTTTTTTTTCTCTTTTTTTTTTTTTTTTTCCCCCAGGAGGAAGAGACATAAAAACAGCTGTTGTATTTTGGAATCATTAATGATCTCACATGATTTTTTTTCTGCAATGTTTACTCTGACAAGGACAAATTCAGCTCCAGCAATCTATGCCCAAGTGCAATGGATGCAAATATGTAGTGGTTTTAAAAACAATAATAAGACAGCATTTCACTATCTTGTTTTGATTCCTCTTCAGGAAATGTTCTCCATATGGATATTTTCATAATCTTACAACTGAATCTAGGACCTTCAAGACATTTTGAGTTGTTTCAACATCACCAAGTAGATAAAATGCTGTGAAGTGGGCAAAGTGTGAAGTTGCATGAGATATTAAATTGAGGCCAAGAGGAAAAGGAAGATTTTGAATACTTGGGAAAGGAAATGGAAAAAAGATCATCAAGACCAAAATTTCTCAGAGATCCCATTTCCTGCAATAACAGTGACCTATGCAGATCACAACTAGGTCAGAGTCCCTGCAAAACTAGAGGGCAAAAGATGAGAAAACCACAGATTTCTCACAGGTTGCTGAGCTAAAGGCAGGTCTCAGGAAAGAAGAACATACCCTTACAAAGGCTAAAGGCCAAAATAATAAAGCAGAGGGTCAGCTTCAGGTTCCTCTGCCAAGAATCTAAAAGAGCAAATTCCAAGTCCCAGAAATATTAGACAGCAACCCCTAAACAGAGACACCAGTTCAGAACATATAAGGACGTTGTGCACACAGATGGGGAGGCCAAGACTGTGAAGCTCAGAATCAAATTTCCAGAATTCAGTGTTTAGGGTAGCAGTGCTCAGGTATAATAGGAAAGGGACATGGTCATGAATCAAAGAGCTGGATTTAATTTCCAGCAGCTAACTGGAGGAATTCAGGGCCTCAGTGCTACAGTCTCTGGACCCGAAAAAGAAATATTTTTTGAACTTTCATATGTCAGAGAAGTCTGTACAAGATCAATTTGCAGGATGAAAATGTAAACTATATTCTCTACAGCAGAGCTAATTAGCAGGGATCTGTACAAAGGAGATTAGGGGAAGACCCTGGCCAAAGGCTCCTTTTATATATATATATATATATATATTATATTTATATATACTGGGTCTCATGAGAGGGCTGTGCCTCCATGCAGTACTGTGGCCTTGCCTCTGCCACCCCACACATCAGGGGCCACAACAGGGGCATCACAGGGCACACTGGTCATGCACATCCTCCATCATCAGCCTCCACAAAGCAGGAGAAAGTACAGGGTGTTTCTAGTGGATTTCCAAGGCAAAGGACAGTCAGGTGAGAAAAATGAAATGCAGTGCCATGGCAGGAGCAGGCAGGAGCCTTTGAGCAATTGCAAGATTGGACAGGTCTGTGATTTCCTTAATCTGAAATAAAAAGAACATGTTATCCTTTTCGGAGGAAAAAAGCTTGGGGCCCTTAATTGTAGTGACAATCATCCTAACAACATCCTAAAAATAATCCTAAGAACAACCCACAGTAACTGAAAGGTCAAAGAAGGATTGCTTCTAGGTTTAGCTAAGGAAATTCACTTGTGGTTTTAATTAATCATATCCAACTGGCTTAAAAACTGTTCTTTGGGCTTTTTTGAGCATGTCTCACAACACATTCACTGAGACTCCCTATCCTAAACTGCAGGGAAGGAATTTATGCTTGTCACTGAAGAGCTGAAAGTGCAAACATGAACATAATGAGTCTGCCTGAGCTGCCTAAACTTGACTGTACCCCTCATGTATGTGCAGCTATGGATATTGTGAGTTTCTCAGACCATTTGCCAAGCAGGAGATAGTCTCAATGAAGCATACAAAGTGGGGAAACCAGGACAAGAGGCTTCCTTGATGGAAAATATCTGATCAGATTTCTCCAGTATCAAAAGCATACAAACCAATCTTTCCGTGTTCATCTTGTCAATAATTTACAATTAAATTAGCATATACTTAAAATCTCCTACACACAGATGGACTGGAAAACTTCCATGAAGCATTACACAATCAAGAGGACAAGTGGATGTTAGATTCAAGAGACCAGGGATGAGAAGCAGGAAGCTGTGGCCAGAACAGACAGAAGGGTCTGATAAGAAACTCACACTAACATTGACTGAAGCTCCAGCTCACAGCTGAGAGCAGCATGAAGCCACCATCAAATGGAACTTGCTTTCTGATGTTCAACTAAGAACAGAGACAGCTGACAGGACTGAAATGGGCTCTGTCACAGTTAAGGGACCAACTTTATTCTCCTACTGGTGCTATAAATATTCCCGTGATTTAACTGTTTTCCAGCAGTAAGTGCACAGACATGTCAAGATAGAGATACTGCTTTTTTTAAGTAGGATTTCAAAATTGCAGTCTCAGTGACTTGCTTTTAGGGGGACACATAAGTGCCAATCCAAATTGGAAAATCATGTTTCTAAATGGCCTCCTTTGAAGCCCCACACTTGAAAGTAGCACACAAGCAGAAGAGAATTATGTTATTTACCAACGTGTAAAAACTCACAGTTGCTAGAAATATGTATACCAACATTTTTGCTTTACAGTGTATGGGTAGAAAGTGAAAAATACTAGGCAGTGCTCAGTTAGCCTTCTGCTCTGTGAAATGCACTGTGGTCTGTTCTGCTTTCTTGTGCATAGCAGGGTAACAGCTCCCCAGGCAAAGCACAGGGATGTTCAGTGCTGCCCCTGACATTCTCACCTACCTTGTACATTTGAGCATGCATTGTGCTAACCCTGCTACAACTAGTCAAGATTATGGTAAAGGTCATGCAGATTTATATAGCGACAAATTCAAAAATAAAACTGATGTGAGAACTGTGTGAAGAAAAAGAAGTCAATTGTGGAACTTTCTGGCCTGTAACAAAATGGGTTCCAATATTCAAAGCACTGTGCAGGAGCTGGAGCTGTCTGAGGAAGTGCTGCTGGATATTTCAACAACTTCACTATATCATCAAAACTTGCATCCCATAAAAACATCCACCTGTCTCAATTCAATCCAACATGTTTTCAAGCACTGCACAGTAACAATTTGGAATCCTACTAATTAAGCCTTGCAGGTGGAAAAAAAAAATCCCCTACAGAAATCATCTAAATCTTCTAAACTTGCTAAACTTTCTTCTAACTTTTTTTTTTTTGTGTAACTTGTGCAGCTGGCACCTAACATATATTACTGTGGTTTTCTTGGCACGAGGTTGCAATGGCAGAAGGCCATGTTGTTCAAGTGAAATAGATACCAAGTACCAGATGCACAGAAGGGCTAGGGTATATACATTTCACTTCTCCCTGTATTTACCTCCCCACCCTGAAGCTTGGATAAGTAAAACTGCTGGCTGTCTCCTTCCCCTCTTGGCATATAAACCCTGAATTCCCTCAAGGGACTCAATGTGAGTGCTCCCTGAGTCTCTGGAATACTTCTGGCCATGCACACTGATATTTAACATCATTTGGCAGCCTGGTGCCGAGCCCTGCCGGGTTCCACCAGTTGTTGCTCCATCTGAGGGGTGATCCAGCCTGTAGACTATCAGCATGTCTAAAGGAGAAGTGTAATTCCTGCCTTTGGAAGCACAGCTAGCAGACAAGCCACCGCTCCCCCTTTTCTACCACAATCTAGTGGTAAATTCAGAAAATGAAAACATGCATTTACAGCCATCTTCTTCACCCGATGGGATTCAATGGCCCCTCAAAAAGCTCCTCTTAACACAAGTGCTTGCCTGTTTTATGGGGCAGAAGTCCTTACAGTCTCTCTGGCTGAGTTATGTTGCATTTTGGCTATAGGAGAGTGGCAGAAAGGATAATGCAACATAGTTCTTCGTGTAATGGAGAAGAAAGAGAGAGCTTTATTTAAAGAAACATTACACTCATATAGGGTAGCTCATGCAAAACAGAATAGAAAAGACTCATTGGTCCAAGAAGGCAACACCTTTTTGAAAACATGTTTTCTGCAAAACATCACATCTCCAGCAGGTGTTAAATCTTTGTTATAATTTCTTGTCGTTGAAGAGCCTGAGAAAGGCTTTCTTGGTTCCCAGAAGCATCCTAACGACAGAGTTAGCTTCAATTTACATGAGAAATTAAAAGCTCGTTGAGTGAAGGAAAGTAACTTAACTCTGTCACCTAGTGGTCAGGATTCTCTCCATGGAGTTTGCAGTCCCAGGTCAACAGGAGTGAGTACAAATTTTGCAAAGAAAAGTTACAATAAACAGTCAACATTGGTGAAGAAATTATGTCCTAGAAGTTCACATGGGGGAATCATTGAATACAAAGCATAAACCCTAAATCTTTCATTATTACAAAAAAAAACAAAACAAAAAAAAAAAAAAAAAAAAAAAAAAAAAAAACAAAAAAACACTCCAAATGAATGAGGGAGTGTAAAAGAAGTACCATCCCTTATCCTCAGATAAGTTCACTCAGTTACAGCAAAAAAGACGGGTTAAATTCCACTCATCAGAGCAGAACAAAGTGCCCCAGTGTCTCTGTGTGCTGGCTATTGCCTCTGAGCTGTTTTGGTGCTGTCTCATTCTTCAAACATAAAGGACCAACACAAATCAAGGCTTAAGAAAAAATGCATCCTGAAAGCTGAAGGGTAGCTGAAACACAGCAAATCTCACACTCTCACAGTGTACAAATTTGTATTCTAGCACTTGTGTCCAGGGACACTGGGAGCCTCTGAGCTTGGTTAGTTTGCCCCCCAGCAATCATTTTACAGGTGCAATAGGACACCTGGAGAGCCACTGTGCTGTTCTGTTTAGACAATCATCTTTTGCTTGTTTTCTTCCACAAGGAGAAATCTCTGAGTCATCAGCATCATTACTGCCTCCTTTTTGCTTACCTAGCCTCATTAAAAGGATTAGACAGATCAGCAAGGGGCTGCAATTTAACCAGTACATACTTTACAAACAAAGCTACACCAATTTCCTCCACCTCCTCTGATATTTTTGCCACATGAAGAAACACTGTGGCCTGATTTTCTCTATGCAGAACTTCTGTTCTTGAAGGCAGTGGAGTTTTTTTGATGTCTCCGATACAAAATGCCCACGTATTTTAATTCCTTCCATCAGTCTAACATCTCTATCTATAGTAAATTGAAGATGCTTATCATTCTTTGTCCAAGCAATTACCCCATGCATGGCAGAGAACATTAAATGCTCCTTAAATCCCATTACAACCAGAGGAAGATGAGTCACTGGATGGCAACTAAAATAACCATGGCACTGAAGTTGTTTTCAGTGACTCTTTCACAAAGACTATGGAAAAAGTCAGGATGAGTGACATCAAGAGTCTACTGGTAAAATCTGCCTCTCTTCAAAATAAGATAACAACAGTGGTTGAGATTAATGTCTTAAAGATCACAAAGTATATATTTGCTCAGACCAAAATACACTGCAAATATCTGAAATGCAGGGAAAGCCACTTTGCAAAGCTGTCATAGAGTCCAGAGCAGTGTTAGGGGACACAAGTCAAGTCTTATACAGCTGAAGGATAGATTTGGCCAGGGAGCATTAAAGGTGAGGCCTATTCTGCCTCAACAATAAAACTGATGTAACAGTTACGGGCAACCACAGCCCTTCCCTTCAGTAGGGAATTCAGTCTAATTCTCTTTCCTACTCTGCTAGGGCAGCGTTTGGTGCTGACCAGGAAGAGGGAATATCACCTACTGCCCTCAAAAGCACTGTTCTCCTTTTCAGAAGAAAATTATTTTCTTGCCAGTTTGCTGTATGAGCAGGCACACTTCCTGTCCTGCCAATCTACCTATAAGCAGCTTGTAAGCCTGATGTGATATCAGTTTTTAGAGGCAAGGATAGGAGCAGAGAATTCTTTGTTTGTGGGTTCTGACTAAGCTCATACTTGCTACTCTCAAGTGAATGCTTAAGTCCTTGTTCCTCTCATCTCAATGGGATTTCTGCCAGTGAGGTATCAAGGCATAAGGGTTTCTGCTGTTCTCAGCTGCATCTTAAAATTCTGTAGCTATTGTTAAAGAAAAACTAATGAATAAGACTCGGCACAAAGTAACAGGGCTAGCTTTAGATCTTCTGTTTATTGCATTTCATTTAGTGAACTTCCTTGCATGGGATTAAAGATTCGGCTTTCTACAGTAGCAGCAAATATTTTGATTTCTAATAAAAAAAAATCATGTTGATTATTCAGGCCAATAGATCCACAGCAACCGTGACATTACTTGTGACAAGTGATGGGAACAGTGGATATTTTTCGCTAGAGACAGTAAATTGGAAGACAGCTGAAAAATGGAACCAGCACTGGAAGAGATTAATGAGGAACTAAATGATTTACAAGTACCATGTCCTCATTTGACTGGGAATTAGATAAATTAACCAAAAAAAAAAAAAATCAATGCTTTAAGCTGAAGGGCAAATCCACAAATATATTAGAAATGGACTTGGAGACAAAGCGGGGGGGAAAGAGAAGAGGGAAAAAGCAAGCAAAGGAAAAAATGACAGCCTATGTGTAAAATGTGCTTAGCAACCCAATGGAAATGGTAACAATTCAAGCAGAAGCCCTTAATTTTGTTTCCTGAGGGTGACAGGCAGAGAAGGAGAAGCTGGTATAAGATAGTTGATATGTCTGTTAATAAGAGGATACCTTGTATGTAGGAAAATCTTATAAAATAACTGGGTCATGCTACCAAAACTATAAAAGAAGTTTAATTTTAAACATAATACATTGGCTGGATATGGTGTTGTAAATGTCAGAGGTAGAGGGAAATTTAGCCTATATTAAGGAACACACTTCCGAGGATCTTCCAGCATGCATTCCTCCAGCAACAAAAAAATGCAAAATCCATGTAACTTGTCCTACTTCATCAAACTTCCACAGCCAGAAGATGAAAAATATTGATTCTATACCAAAAATAAGTTCTATATGAAAAGGAATACTTCTTGGGAACTGGAAAAGCACTAATGCATAGCAGGATTGTTACAAAGGAAACAGCAATGCTGTTTTTTAATAATTATCATCACCAATTCCATTTCTTGGCCACTGAATTCAATCTTAACCTTGACAAACCAGAAAAAGGGATACAGCTCAGCAAAGAATGACCAGTTATTTACATAATAATGGTCATCCCTCAAGCTTGTTGTTTTAGTAATACAATTTTCACTGACTCTTGAGCTGAGGGCTGTTCATGCATAGTCAGATTAAGCATTTTAACAGGCCTACTTACTGGTTGGTTTTCAGCATTTAGGTACCTGGAAACTGGGAAAGGATTCACAGAAAATTTTTACAGGCCAAGGTTACCCCTGCAATTCATTAAGGTGATTCAGTTATATCTTGTTAATAAAACATCTATAAGATTTTACAACAGCTTTACCTTTGGTGGGAGTTTGCAACTGCAGCAGAAGTGTTTGCATAATATAGTCTACACTGTTTGACCTGCTTAAAGCTTCCTGCTCTAACACTTACTAGTGCACATAATAATTAATGTGTATATTACTAAAAGTATATCCTTTTGAAGCTTTTCCCAGTTATGAATAAAACTGAAAGAAAATCCAATTTTTCTGGTTCAGACACCAAGCCAAGAAATGGAAACATATTTTGACACTAACTTATTTGTTTTCAGTTTGAATATTATCTTTAGAATAGACCATATCCAAATATTTGCTTGACCAGAGAGGAATCACTCTGGATGGCTTTCAGGCCTTTTTGTAAAGGAAGCTGTCTGGCCTGCCCCATCTGCTGCAATAAATGCTTCTGTATTATGCACATTAAAAATATTATGCCAGGAAGAGTCAATACACACCATCCTGGATAGCAAGTGCTGTTCCAAGTTGTGAGAACCACTGTTGTAATTTAGTTTGAGCCTAGATTTAACACTTACTCATACAAAGACCAAGCAAGAACCACTGGACTTCGGGATATTAATGGAGAATGGGATGGTATCTTCCCTTTCTTTATTGTTGTAATTTCCCTTCTGAATGAAATCTCTGATTAATGGTTCGGCTTGATGATCTTGGAGGTTTTTACCAATGTTAATGATTCTCTGATTCTGTGATTCTAATCCTGAAAATACTCATGTTTGGAAAATATTAGAACTATTCTTGTCAACATTTCCATCTCTTCTTTTTAGGTTTTGTTGCTGTTGTTGTTTTTGCAGCTAGCAGAATTTACAGCATTAATCTCAAATTCAAATATTGTTCTGACCAACCAAATAAGTCCTATTTATTATTGAAGGAAGGAAGATAGGAAGCAGGCAGAATGCAATTCTGCTTTGGGTGAAGATATTTTATAGGTTGTGTATGTGTAAAAAAAGGTTAAGGACAGGGACTGTGAGATGAGCTGTCCTTTTAGTGTGACATATGGCAAATTTTAACAGCATCCTTAGAACTACTGGAGAATGAAATTCATCTCTGTGTAGAAAATTGCACTTAAGCCTTCAAAACAAGGCTATAAGTGAGAGATAATGGTGGTATATACATTTTCCTGGCTCATGAATGGAGCTGAATTTCCTCCCAAGGGTTTAGGATAAATATGAATATTCTTCTGAAAAACTGCAGAAATGCCACAGGTAAGCAAAAAAAATTCGTTTTCTTGAAGGCTTTTAGTGAAACAGAGAGGTGGTGTGAATTCCTACACTCTTGCAGAAGTGCCCTTAGTGCATATGATACTTCCTGGTAAGTGTGTTCATGCTGTGCCACTTCACTTCTTGGTAGGCACAGCCATAAAAGACATGGAATTTTTAGTATTTACTCTTGAGGACTTCCTTTCTATTACATTTCACTGCTTAGGTGCAACAGGACAGAAAACATTCACAAAAGTATCATGTGTTACTAGTGCTATTTCAAAAAAAAAGGCAGTTAAAGAGAGATTCCTCATTTGGTTAAAAATTTATGCTAATTTTGCTAGGCATTTAAACATAATCAATGCTTTCAGTGGGGCATTCTTAAAAGATTCATAGATTCTCTAAAAGCAAGATCCAGCTTTTGATCCAATCAGCATGCAAGCACATTTTTTTCTAGGATTTGAATATCAAAATTAAGTTGTCATGGAGCAGCCCAAAAGAATATTTTTCTAACATGACATCAAGTACCCATTAAAATCCAGTTTTGCAAGGCAATGAGTAATCTGATGAGAGCCTAAGTTGCCTCTGTGCTTTGAATAAAGGTTCTCAGACTGCAGCAGCAGTATCAAATTGAAGGAAAAACAATACAAAGATGATAAGAAGAAACAAAGAAATACATTACCCTTCTGTTCTTCCTTAAAGATATTTGCTATCAATGTTGATAATGTTGCAATGAAATTAAATCTATTCTGCGATGTTGTATTCTCAAAACAAACATGTTTCTCAAAGCAAACACATATTTATTTATTCTCTTTATATAAACAGTCATGTCTATCTGGAATAATCAGACTTATAAAAGGAATAACTTCCAAAGCACAGGGAACTTGTTGACTTGTTGTGCTCTTCCCATATCTCCTTGAAAGCACACAATAATCTGAATTGCTGGTCTCAGCAGGCAGGCAATGAAGGAGCACTAAAGCCACTGCTCCTGTGGCAAGGAAATTGCTGATCTCTGTGTGCAGGGAGCAGTGCTTGCTCACCTCCCTTTGGAGAAGGAGCTCCACCTGCCAGGGCACACTGGGCAGGGATCAAATGCCTCCAACACAAACCACCACCAGGTGGGCACTTAAGCATGTAAGGCATCTCACATGGGAATGCTGGGAAGATGAAACACTGGCAAGAAAGTGTATTTCACATGAGCGCATGGCAAAAGGAGGCAGGAGGAGGAAGAGGAGAAAGGACAAGGTCATCTACCAGGTCAGAGGTGCAAGAGGAGAGATGTTTACAGCTTCACTTGGAATACCTTTGTGATTCTTCCCACCAAAACCAGCAGGGCCAAAATGTTTCCTGGTGTTTTTAGAGATAAATCCAAATAAATTGGAAGCTGTGAGTGAAACCTCAACATGAAATCGCTCTGATAGACTAGTGAGCTGTACAAGAAGGAAAACTATGTTCTGAATGAGTGAAAAGCTCCAGTTGCCCTACTATCAATACTCTGAATGAGCCATCCTTACTCTCCACTGGCCCTGGGACAAATGACAGATGTGCTGGCAGATTCAGAGGAGTGCAAGCCACACCTGTGACTGCTTATCCTGAGGAGGACTCAGGACTAATCTCTGCACTACTGTGTGACACTGCTGAAAGTTCATAAACCATGCCACCACAGGAGAACAATTTTTTTAAAATAAAAAACAGAGATCAACAGGAGGAGACCTCGAGGACAAATTATTTGAAGTATTTCAGCACCCCACTGTATTCATACTCTTATGAAGATCACACAAAATATTTGATGGAGCAACCGAAAGTGCCAAAGTGTAAAACATTCTCTTCGCTATTAAATTTTAAAGCTTTAATTATAAAAATGTCTGACCAACTCTAACTGGCACCTTTACCTTTATGGTAATGAGAACAAAACCAATGGAACTTGAGAGAATTAATTACTGTTTCATTTATTTGGATAAAGGCAAAGGCATAAATCTTGTAATTAAGGGAGAGTTTGAACTGCCAGTGTTTGAGCCAGACAAACTATATCTGTCTTGCAATAAGCAGGGGCTCATAACCTTGGTATGATAGTTAGGACACACACTCATTAATGTCTGTCTAGAGCTATCATATGAGTATTCCTTTACACATCTGTGCCTTTCATTCTCCATTCATAGGCTTTTAAACTAGCTTTTTTTGGCTTGCCACCTGCTTTCTCATCTATTCAGGAAAGCAGCTCACTTTGTGGACTCAATGCCAGCTCCATGCCGAGGACTGGCACAAGGTCTGTGGACTACTGGAAGCAGGAAGGGAGCTGAGATCATACAGAGTCCTTGTACTATTTCTCCAAACACACACATCCATCCTTGTAACTACACCTGAGGGAACACTAAGAAATGTTCCTTGTAGGCAGAGCTCAGGAATGTAGAAGCAGCAGACAGCAGGTCTGTCCAGAGGTCCTTCCTGCTGGAATCCTCTCTCTGACAGGGGCCAGAACTGGATGTTTAAGGAAGACAAAATCAACAATTAATATATAAAGAAACCATCCAACAGTGGATGAAAACTGATAGCACTATACAGATCCCTGAACTATTGATGATGTATTTTTATTCTTCAGTCCATGCATTTGTCCTGTCACTTTTGAAACCTGCACAGACTTTCCAGGTACAGAATGACACTTTGACCGGGCAGACCAAATTTTTGCCCAACTTTTGCTGTATAGCTCTTGTATGTCTGGTCTAGGCCATTTTCTACAGTTCCTCTATCAGCTGGGAGAAACAGAGGGAAATTCCACTCATCATAAGATTAGTTATTGCAGACTCTGGGGATGAGTTACCTCATGGAGATGTTTTTCCTCCATTAACTTAGAAGGGAGCCTAATGAAAGCCTCCCTTCTGACAGCTATAGCTAGGTGACACATGCATTGCCAAAAGCATGCTTCTGGAATGTAAAGACACCTTTGCTCTAAATGGGTGATCCAAGGAACACAGAAAACAGAGTTAAAAGGGATCTTGAGAGGGTCCCTTTAACTATACAGAGATTCTCTCAACTGAGTGATTCCATTGCTCTTTAGGATGGAGCTAGTTACTGGAATGACCTACTCACAGTATGTGTTTTCTTAATAAAGTCCAGGGCTCTGACACAAAGAAAACTGAAATTAGTACAATATTTGACAACATACTTGACATTTCCAAGAGAATGCACTATAGAACAATAACAAAAACAATAATAAAATGTTTCAGAAAAGCTGAATCTGACTATTCAGTGAACTGCTAAACAGGAATCTGAGCAGAATCTTTAAAGGAGGGAGATAATTAGGCAAATGTTCGAGAGACAGAGCCTCATAAGAATGTCAAATGTCACAATTATCCATTTACTTGATAAAACAAGTGCTCTGTTGATTAAATTTTATTGCTCTCACTGCTTCCTGCTTTAAAGATTAAAACATCAGAATCAATTTTAAGACACCGTGTTTTTTAGGAAGAGAAAGAGGATGCCTGTGTCAGCAGAGGTCCTCAGACAATTCTGAGCCACTCCTGAGAGCCTGTAAAACCTGCTGCCACTCACAATCAAAAAATCCTGAGTTGTGTGGCCTGTGCTGGTGGGAGGGATGGAAAGGGATCGTAGTTTTGGTTTCATCAGAACTTCTTTTGGGAACTCTAATCCTCCCTTCAACACCAACTATTCAATGTAGAGCTCTCACCAGCCATAAATGCTGGCCACTGCAGGAGGCTGGGTGAAGAACATGGTACTTATACTCTGCTTTTCTGGAGAACCAGCTATCACCTGGCTTTAGGCAAACATGAAAAAGTCACAAGCATTTGTGCTCCAGTCTGGTTCACCATGGTATTTCATCCCAGTGTAATCTTATGCATCAGCACAAACCTGGAGTGACACAGGAGTTATTTCAGCCCTGGCTATTTAAAGTTTCACAGAGATGAGCTGTTACAGTAGGTCTGTTTACATGAGAAGAGGCACATGACAGCTCATGACAGAATTTGGAAAGGCCAGCTGCTTTCACTCTGTATTACACTATCATTGGCTCTAGCATGAGCCTGACCCATCAGATTTGGAAATCCCTCTGTTCCTAGATGAGGCTATTTTCACATCTTGCTAATCATGTGTAGCAACAACAGCTACTGCCTCTGCCACCAAATCCAGATGCATCAATTCCAGGCTTCTCTCCTGCTTATTCAGTGTTGTCATGAGCTATGCTCAGTGGTGTGGAGTGGTGCTGTCAGACTACGTTGCCTCTGAGCTCCTTGGCTCAAGCTTTCAGTGGACTAGAAGCAACTTTAAGCTTATCAAGGGTCTTCTTGCTCCATCTCTACAGTGGAAAAGAAGAATGGGAACTGTGCAGCAATAGCAGCTGAGCAGCTGCAGCTGCAATCATAATACCTGTGGGGATCCCTGGAGAGATAAAACAAGAGTAAGGAAGGGGAGGGAGAAAGTATAAGCTCCTTCAGTCAAATTCATCTTTTGATACACACAGATGCACAGGAGCTGAAGGATGCTCAGCCTGACATGTTGGTATTGCAAAGTATCTGCCAAAGGACAGTGAATACCATTATCTCTGTTGTGCTACATCTTGTCCTTAGCAGCACAATTATAAACTCCCAAAGACTTAGGCCAGTTTTCAGAAATAGAAACCCAAAGTTAGAGCTACATTTAGACATTGGCATCAAATGGTGAGTGGTGCTGTTGCAGGCTCAGAAGTTCTCAGAGTTAACCCACCCATGTGTCAACATAAACTTAGCTGCTCAGGTCTGTGCCTCTTTTTCTGAAATCCTTGTGTGGTGAACCCACTTTCACCACACCCCAAATCCTGAGCCCTGCCTGCTCATTAGCTTCTGATTCAGTAACCTGCCAACTGCCCTTGTGTTCAGAAGAGCTACACACAATTCCATCAGAGCCTGCTATCGTCTCTCACTGTGATTTGAACTGCTGAGCAGATTAACATTCAGAGAACACAAACAAAAAACATTTTGCTTCATTACTTCTAACAAATAAATAAAATAGATTCTAGAAGTCCTCCCAACCTCTCCCTCATTTTTTATTGTTTTTGATATAGCAAGCCACAGCGTCCCAACCATGGCATATTTCTCTTACATTCCGCTTACTTCACCGTGAAATGACTCAATTCAGCCAAGAAGATTTGAAATGCACACCAAAAGCAATGTAAAACAGCACCCTTACCAAGTGTGGAAAAAGAAATATAGTTCATAAACAGAGTAGAAAGCATATTTAAAACAACTTCTAATGAACTCCAGAGGCAGTAGAGCTTGAACCAGCCAACATACCCCTGACATCAGCATCGGCTTTCAAAAAAATCACATTGTCCACAGGTCATATATTTCACTGCATCTCTGAAGAAATGCTAAATCAATAAAACAGCTAAAGGTTGCCAATGAATCAGGCAGTGTTCTATAAAAAGCCAAGCATTATTGCTGCGGGGCAGCTTAAGAGCTGAAGAAATATTTGCAAGGAAAAGGCCATCCCTCCCACTGGAGCCCATTCGTATTCAGTCGTTTGACACATTCCAGCGGACACCAGTGAGTGGCACCAGGAGCTGGAATCGTGTTGGCCTGCTAGCTCTGCCACAGCAGCCCTTCTTGATGATGTGAGGTTTCTTACACACTGTCAGTTTGATTTCTTGAGGGTTCCCCCCCCACACCCGAGCCTGGGTTTTAGCACCGTTATGAAAACTCAAGCTTGCATTGGCAACACATTCACCAATTAATGTCTGCGTTACCTCAGTACCCATACATCCAGACTGCACATCCCATCTCAGCCTTCTAAGGACCACAGATTTACCCATACCTGGTAATTGTGGAATCAGAGCTGGGAACTTTTTAACAATTTGCTGTAGATCTTCGGTTTACTTGTTTCTATATATACCGCAGGATGCCATCTTCTTGCTGAGGAGAATATACAGAGGAGAATAAAATAGTAGGTGAAAGCAACTTTGATATTCTACTGCAAACCCAGAAACTTAGCTTATTGGTGTCATAGAATATTTTTAGTTTTGTTTCCTTCATATGCTGACATCCATCTTACTGAGTTGAGTCCTTAGAAAATCAGACATCATACTCATCTGACTCAGTTTTCACAGAAGTAAAAATAAAGGTAGGTGTCTGTTTCCTGAACTCCTGCAGAACACTTTTATCTTTTTAAGCTATCAATTTTAAAAGAGGGAAAAGCTGTCTAAAGCCAATTCAGTGTTGATGGGGAGGCTAAGAACTACTGGAACTAAGATTGTTTTAATTTCATGCAAAAGCTGGGACTAGAACTTTTATCTCCCAATGTAAACATTCTAAAAAGTGCTCTCTTTTCAGTCATGGGAACAAACAATTTCTGCAACAGTTTCAGAAAACAATAATCAATTCCAGAAGTATATAGTACACATTTTATGTCTTGGCAACACAATTTTCTATTTTGCTTTCTGTTGCTAAAAATACAGATTTTTCACAACCATGCTTTCAATATGCATTTAATATTTACATACAGGCTGTTTTTGACAAACAGGGCTTTTGGATAAGCTTCAATGAGCACTGTGTTCAGCTCCATTACCTACAGTATCATGGCCCTCTGAAGATACATCCTCCCACTGTTACCACCAACACTGACACAAAAAAGGGGTCTTATTCTCCTCACAGTCACTCTCTTGCAATCTTCACAGTTGGAAAAAGCCAATCTCACCTACATTTCATTACCCACCTCAAAGAATTTGGAAGTGCAGGGCAATGTCAGAGAGAATTTAGGCTTTATAAATGTCTTACTTATAAATGTTGTCAAAGTTTGGCCCTACATCTTTACCTCTCTTCCTCTAAACATTGCCATGCTACATTCACTTCTCATAGGCATTTAGCAATGGCAAAGACATTTTCAAGCAGATGACTTTGTGGGTGACCAAATGTTCACCAGCTAAACACACACCAAAATTGTTTTCTTTATCTTTAGGAAGACAGCCCAGAAAGACTTATGGATTCCAAAATGTTTACCACCATATGTATTTCAACATTGTGCTTGCTGGCAGATGGTGATTAAAAACTTGTTTTCAGCTACCAGTTCTGTGGAACACTTACCTACAATACATCATTTTTTTCTTTCTCCTGTGGTAGACCCACTGGATCCTCACAGTGTATGGATTACAAATATTTTGCATTTCTTCATACCTTTCTGATGTTAGACTCTGAGATACTGGGCAATGAGCAGCAATGTCATGGCTAATTAGTCTCCTTGTAAATTCATCAAGCATTTCCATTTAGCACTGCTATGATTTTTATCCCCTTGAAATTATCCTTTTGATTCCAGTTGCATTCTATCATTTTCCTGAGCAGAGCATTTATCTTGTAATAATTTTAATCACGTTTCTGCAAAACAGTCGTCTTTTAGCCCTAATATATATTAAAAAAAAATAAATCCTCTGCTGCACAGAATGTTTTGTCATTATGCTGTATCCCTTTTGTACAACACTGATTTCTTTTTCATATTTAATACTGACATAAGTGGCATTAGTGGGTGGGATGATGAGCAAAATTCAGTCCATGCATCTTCAAGCACAGGAAGATTAAACCAAAAATTAATTAGGCTTAAGTAAGTAAAGCTCTACTTCAGGAATGACAAAGCAGAGCATCTCAAATGTTGAATGTGTTTCTTACAAGTGAACATTTACAGATGCAGAGGGTACAGATACAGAAGATCTTTTTTTCCCCACAAATTCTGATTCCCAGAATGTCATTAACAACACCAACTCACTACATTTAACAAAGATAGGTGTTCTTGTAAAATTCTCATCAAATGTAACATTTATATCCTTCACCCATAGGAGTCTTTAGTATTAACACAATAAGTATTCCCACAAAATAACTGCAGATTAGTTTGCATTGTTCAACATTTATCAGGCTCTAAAATGAGCACAGAGCATACCTGGAGTGAGATGTTTACCCCTCCAGATTTCTGTGGAGTGCATCTTGTGGGTTTTATTGTGGTAGAAGGAACAATTCATGGGGAGCACCTAAAATATGGTATTTTAGATGAGCAATATATACATATACAAGCTCCTAACATCAGGGTGGATCTTGCCACTGATTTCCAAAGCTGTTAGGCAAACCCTAAAAAGTGCATTGAACATACCCCCATTTCTTCCTCATGAGTGCAAATAATGCTGGGCACAGCATGACTCCTCCTGCTCTGGTGTTAAATGGAGGCTGGAAAAAGCAGATGGCTTTTTGTTACTGGGATGCTGAGGGTACTACAGGGAAAAGACAGTTAAGGTTCTAACTAAATCAACATTTCTGCAGTAAAAAAAAATGAGCCAGTGGTAGAATGTGTGCAACTTTTATAGCATTATTTGTGTTTCTTTAGGCTTGGGATATGGTATTGTAGTGGTATCACCTCTCTGCCTGAAGTGTGTCAAATATAAAGTGTACAGGTTCTGAAAGAAACAGATTGTTAAAAAAGATATATGAATGGTGAAATCTTTAAACAGTTGATGACTATGCCTACAAGACCTTTTCAGATGATATATTATGGCATGTATCTCCATCTTTTCTCCCCATACTATTCAAAATGTTAAAACTGTCTCTGATTATGATTTGTGCCTGAGCTAAGAATACAGAAGCTGATCAGCTACAGCTGCTTTATCATACTTCTCAGTAGGTGTAAACTGAGATATTTCTACCGTAATTTTCAGGTTGAGGGTTGCTCTTTTCACCTCCACAAGAATCCTGATTTTGCAGTAGGTGACTTGGAAACATGCTCTGGTGTCAGGATCGAGGAAAAGAGATCACAATCACCAAAAACCAAGGACTCAAACTTGGACCCTACTCCAGAAATGAGCTGCCCAAGCTCACACACTGCACTACTGGACAGGCTTGGCTATCACTGGACTCTTCTATTAGGTCCTTCTGATGTGAGTATAAAGAATTAACTGCTCCAGCATGTTCAGTCAAGCAAGGTCAGAAAGAAGAAAATTAATGTCACGTTACATTTGATCTGGTGTCAACGAGGTTCATTTTCAGTAGAGGTTGTGTCAGGAGGGCTCAGGTCATTGAGCTCTTCCAGACACTCTTCTTGTCTGATTAATTTTGCTTATTATTTGTTAGCTTTCAGGTGTGGTTTCCTGAAATCCTCTGGCCACTGTGGAGTAGAATAATGCACTGTAATTTTGCCATTTCATTTTAAATCTCAGCTGAAAAACAGCTGTTCCCCAAGTCTATAATTTGCTGTGACTGACTACTCCTTCTACTTTTATTTATCCAGGTAGCTATATTATTTAAGTCTGTGAAGCACATTGGAATACAGTCTACCTGGAGAACACTAGTAAGTGGAGAATGAAGTGGGACTCTTATATCAGATTTCACTGATGACTTTGAAGAGCTTCTAAAAATTTTCACCTGGTGCTTCCCAGCACTATCATTCTTTATACATCTATTCCATAATATAACATGAAAGGAATTTTTGGCTTCAGTCCTTCTACTTTCTGACTCCAGCAGCTCCCGAAAATCTTTCCAATCAAAGAACGGATGGCAGTTTGTCATCTTTGTAATGATGCATTTTTAAAAGGTATAGCTGGTGCAAGAAGTTACATGTACCTTTTCTGCATCGGTGCATTTTTCCAATTAAGTAAGATTCCCTGTTTCTGCAGGCTCCACTGGTCAGATAATGGACTGCAGTGAGATATGTCCTGAGGTGGATGCTGCAACAGGGACAAAATTAATGCTTGGAGAAAAATGACATGAAAAGTAAAATTAAGTGGAATGATTGCAGTGCAACTATATAATTCACTTCTAAATTGTTAGAAAAATTACAAAAGTGTTAATATTTTAGCATTTAATGGGCCTAATTAATCCCCAGTTTTTATAGTCCATTAGGATGCAATAGAAAAGTGGAAAAAATCTTGTGAAGAACCTTTAAGCAAGCTGCAGAACTCGGTTGAAAATTATATCCTTACTACACAACACCACGGGATTTTTTATTCTTAGCATATAAAAAAGGGACACATTTTATAATGACATTCTGTTGTTGCAATTTCATATTTAGGGAATTCTAGCCAACCCATTCCTACCTTGTGAAGACAGGATCTTTATTTGGACGCTGCCTGCTGGGTAACACAACTAATTCTGCTGCTGTCTGCAATGTTTTTCTTTCTATCTGTCATGGTCAATTCAAATACAATTCAAATTGAAAATGAGCCCGGGACTGTCACTTACTGCATGATTTACTATAACAAGGCAAGTGGTATGCTCATTGCAACTTGTTCTTTAGTTAATTTTCAGCAGGGGAAAAAAAAAAGAAATGTGAAAGACTGTCTTTGGTTGCCTTTTACTTCAGCATTGTGAGTTCATGATGAGTAAATTGACTGAGTAGGTCTTGGGCAAAGAGATGCAGAGTAACCAGTGGCCCACAAGAGTGCTGCAGAAAGGCAGGCTGCCCAAAAATCCTTCAGCCTTCAAGTTGGAATTCAAGGTGCTGTACATGGCCATGCTCAACTGCAGGGATCAGTAGCTTCTCAGATATGTAGCTAGACATAGATTTAGAGACCTTATAAGGAGAAAAGGGTCTCACTTAAATATTCTCTGTGGGAAGGAAAAATGCAAATGAATGAGTCATGGCTTCAATTAACATCAACTGCACTCTAATGGCCAGCTTCATTCTGTCTGATTCATCATGTAAAGTGACATGCACCCCTACAGAATGTATAACTAGGGGTACAACTAGTCACTCAGCTTGCAGAGTTCCTCTGCTGCTTCAGGACATGCAAGTACTCTAAGCCCATGACTGCCATGACACACCAAAATTCAGGGTTTATAGTTACACAGGGCAGCACTGCATCCCCAAAAAGTCCTGTCCAAAAAGATGTGGCCATGATGGATAACTGATAAAAGTAGTCTTACTTTGAGAAAATAAGCCACTTTGCACTAGCAGTGAAATGCTATAAATAGAAAGAGGACATAATCTACATAGAGAAAGGTTCTCATTTTAAAAAACAGTATTGAATTAATCAATACATCTCTGATCCTGTTACCTCCTTTTGGCAAGTAAGGTTTTGGCATTGAGAGGCAGACTCATTCTGACACTGTTATTTCTTCTTAGCAACAAACCGATAATTTTGAATTAATGATTAATGAACTTCAAAATATTAAAAGCCATAAGATTTCCATTTGCTAATTCATGCATCAAGACCAGTGATTGTATGCAATTGAAATTGAACAAATCTTTCAAAAGAAAACATTTCATTCTGATTTTCTTCATTAGAAGTTTTCAAGAACCCAGTACTATTTTACATTAATTATTTCCAGTGATTAATTGTCCTCCTTGTCAAAAAGGTATACCTTATTTCTCCATAATAAATATCCACCATCATGGATAAGTACTACAAAATTATATTTTCTTTTTGATCCTTCCAGGAGCAAAAATAAAGCTAGAGTAGGAAAAACAACTGATATCAGATACTGGACAAAACAGATCCCCACACAGCTTATAACTTGGATTATACCTAATGTCTGAACTGGAGATGTGAAATCAGTTGCTACAATCTTTTCCTTTTGGGAAGGAAAATATTTTTCTGCTCTAAAGAGTCAGGTTTGACTTTATTTTTGGCCAACAATTATTCACAAAATGGGACAAAGCAGAACACAAAACTTAAATATCAAGGAAGGGCTAACAAGTAAAAATGTACAGATCCTCCACAAGGAGAAGGCCTAATTCAACTGATGGGGACTGATGTGAATGGATTTGAGGATGCTACTTTTGAGGAATACTCTTATGAGACAAAACACATCATTAAGAAACAATGTACATGTGCATATTATATCACATTACAACAGTCTGCAGAGCTATTCAGCCAAATTATCTGCCAATTTTAATTCCCAGCACAGACTGCAGCAAAGATGTGCAAGCTTCCACCAGTCAATGCTATAGCCCATCTTCAAGAATCAAACAGAAATGAAAATGTTTTCAGGTACTGCATTAACACTGAAAATCACCTTCCAGTCTTTCACTAGACTTAAAATTCTTGAGCATTATTTTTCTTTCTGATTTTAAAATCTGAAAAACCAAAAACTTTCCTTAGAAGGAAAACTCATCCATGGAGAAAGACCAAATCTGAGAAAGAGAATGCTAAATAGTGAGCCAAAACCTTCCCTGTTTATCCCTTGGATGATACTATAGTAATAGAGAATATTGAATATGTTGGAAAACTGCAAGGTTCACTTCTCCTTTGCTGAACCTCTTCTCACTCAATGGCCAGCTAAAGGGATACTGCCATTCTTTTATTAACACTGCTGTCAATCAGCCTCTGCTTTGGATCAGAGAGGCACAGGGCTGTGCTAAGGGAAAAAAAGCCATTTGGACCAGGTTTCCAAATCAGGAAAATTATAGAAATCACTGATTTTATCCCAGGAAGACATAATATTAATAAACTCCAACACACACATTTATTCATCCAGTTTCCTTATGGACTTCTCAAGCACTCATGTGATAGGAAATCAGCAAGTGGTCACAATGAAATTTACTTTGAAACCAAGTGCTACTCCTCCTCAGCTCCTTCCCACTTATCAGCATTTTTTTAACCTATTCAGATACTAAGAATTCAGAGCAATCTGTTTTAAAAACAAGATTAATTCCTTTATTTCACATTAGAAAAAGACAAGTTGTCAAGCACAATCAAAAAATAGTCTTCATTTTCCAGGAACAATAAAGTCATCCTGCCTAGGTTTGCATTGTTTTGCTTGTGTGAGATCCAGAGGGGCTGTCTTCCATCTTTGGCATGGAAATTCCAATGCATCCTAAATTTTATTAAGAGATGAGACAGCAAGACATTGTTTGTGGCTAAATTCTGCTAAGATCTCTGCTGCTAGGCAACCTGCCTTAAGCACAGTGTGAATAAGGTCAGTAAAGTTTCTAGTTCAGCAGGATGTATTTTCTGTGAGCAAAATTTGGTGGCAGACTTGACCTCACTCTCCAATCCAAGTTATCCCTTACTCTGCATCTCTCCCTGTTCTGTATTTGGTCAGCTCTTTATCTTTGAAATACTGCAAGGATGAGGCACCTCCTCACACAGGCTGGTTGGTGCTCTGACTAACATGGGCATCGTGGGGGAATCCAGTTAGTGCAACACACTTTAGCCTGAAACCTGCTGGATGTTCTGCCATGGTGAAAACACACTTTGCAGACCATGGCCAGATGAGGGGAGAGGGACTTAGTAAAATATGCTAAGTGCAAATAGAATGGCTGCAACTGTTACGAGATTACACCTCTCATGCCAGGTCACATCTGAGGACAAGCTAGCAAATAAGCCTCTCTGCTTTTTCTCCAGCTCCCCAGAACCACAGAGTCTGCAGGAATTTGTAACTCATGCAATGCATACGTGCAGTGCTACTGCCACAGTGGCAACAGAGAAGTTAAAGCTTTAGTGCTAGAGGCTCAAGGGCATGACTTCATGTTATGGATACAGCCCCAGATTCACCACAGCCAACTTCAGACCCTTCACTGAGGCACCAATCCCCTGGCTCCCCCTGTACCTGCCCTTAGTGAGCAGCTCAGATGGTGTCTGCAGGAAAGTTAGTTGTTTTAGCCCTCATGTCCCAGCTGAGTGTCTCTGATGAAATGGGGTGAACAAGGAGCACAGGTCCCTTTCTTGATAACTGATCAGCTGCAGGGCTTGCACTACAGCTCACTACAGCTTCATTCAGTGGTGACATGATGTCCCCTAACTCCAGCTAGCAAGAGGTGTAAGTCTGAATTGTTGGAATAGCTAAGGACCATGTTCTGCACCGTATCAGAAAAAAAACCCAAGTAACAGTTTCCAGTTTGCATGTCATATTTTCCAAAACACCGTTGGCCTGAAGATATGGATGGTTAAGAAAAATTGATTACCTGCCAAAATTACCCAAATTCTTCTGTTTTGACATTGGGTCTAGACAAATATTAAGTAATGAATACACAATATATGAACATATCTATGGTTGAATACTAATCCTTGCTACTGTGTGGCAAAATTGATCAAGGAGGGTTTTGATCTAACTTTTAAATAGTGCAAGCAGTGAACTCTGTCTATGCATTTTAAGCAGCCTGAATGCATAATAGAGTGATTTTTTTTATTATTTCTTACATGAAATACAGGTGAGTTGAACACACCTGTAATACACATGGGGTGGGGGGTTTTCCTTCATGTTGTATTATATTATGAGTAATATATCTGAAGTTTTACTCTGATTTTTTGCCACTTTAAACAGAATTGTCATATTCATGTTTAAAATAAGTTTGGCCATTAAACCTTGAATAGAAGCAAAATTTTAGCCATCCTCACTACAAAGCTGCACCTGGTAGACTCTCATATGAGAAGTGCTTCCTGAAAGACAATGAACCAAATGGAGATGAAAATGAAAGTATTTTGCAAAACAAAACCAAAAAGTAACATGGATAAAATCCCCCTGTTTCGATGGCCAAAATAGTCTCTGTTACAGTGTGGGTACCTGAAATCTTTATGGATTCAAACAAAACACTTCGAGCCAGTGTCTATGTGCTGCCTAAATTATTTCGTTCCAGGGCAGAGGGTTTTTTTTTACTACCAGATGCTTGTTGCTCCAGTTGTGGTAGCCTAGATATGTGCTGACATCTAGTGGGCCTTTAGAGAATAAATACAGCCCAAACACTTATTAATTAGCAATAAACAATAATAATCTCAGATTCAAAAACATATTTTTTCTCTTTTCTTCCTTTCCCCCCCTGCGCATGTAATAGTGTTCTAGATAACTGAATTTTAGTGATTATTGTGCTTTTCAGTATTTGTTCAAGCTGATGTTTTCTAAAGCACTGTTCCCATTGACACCATGCTGAGTCCTTTGGGAAAATCCACCTGGAGGCATTTCTTGACTGACAATCACCATGTGTTTAAGCAGAGACTGTAAAATTGAAAAAGAAATAGATGGGTGTGCAGTTCTGCATGTCTGGAGCCCAGTAGAATCTGTATTGCACCTGATTTGATCAGAGACTCCTTAAGCTATTCCTACTACATTCAGATAAAAATCTGTCTTTAAGCAGCTGTTAATCTATTATTGTAAGTAAATGCCTAGAAATAGTCTCTAAATGATAATTTTGTTTACTACTATCTTGAAAACACTTTACTATATTGTAGATACCAATGAATATTTATGAGATAACAGACAAAACTCTACTTAGAAACCCACTTTCCATAGTATTTACTCCATCTTCATTTAGTACATATTTCTATTCATTTGCAAAACCATGCATGGAATGCCCTCCTTACTCAGAATAACTAAACTGGGGAGAAACTACTTAACCACTGATTTCAAAGTAAGCTGAAAGAGGAAACATGACCAGAAAATCAACTGCCTTTAGGAAGAACTGATTTGAGAAACCAAAAATTCCTGCTTAAGTTTCAGCTGATCTTAGAGTCCCTACCAAAGAGAAAGGCTTTTATTGCTAGAGAAATAAGATAACCGGAGGTTTTAAAGTGATGTGTGTGGTCAGAGGACCCCAGCCACAGTCAAACCCTAAAAAGAAGTTTTATACCACCTCCAAGGGGTCCCTGAGGCCATCTTTTAACCAGCTTTGGTTTCCAGGACATAGTCTTTTAGGCTAAAGGAATAGGCTGCTGCAGAAGACCCCAGGTCACAGAAAGGAATGATATGCTGAAGTAGCACTGAAGAGAATTATTCTGAAGGAAGAAAATGGAAAACACCCTCTTAGCTGGCATATGTGTGCTGACACTGTTTCACACAATCTCCGGGGTCCCTGACATGTATCCACCAGTGTTCCTAACAACCCAACGTGCTCAGCTCCTCATGAACAGGTCATTACTTACCACTTGCATGACATTCATTTCGGGGGTATTACAATTCAAGTGGCTGCTCAGCTGGTACCCTATAAAGAGTCTTGCCACATAATGTTATTTTTCATTTTTTGCCTCAGTGCAAGACCTGCTTGTGATTTATTGGCTGTAGCAAAGCACAGAGCCATAATTTTCTTTTATTGAACTCACTCTGGGTAGCCATCACTCTGCAGAAATGCAGATGGTCATCTTATTCTTATTCTTAGCAATGGGATGAATGCCACAACTCTGCTGACAAAGACAGCAAAGCAGCCATTTATAATAGTAAGAGAAGCATTCAATTTAATATCTGTGTTAGCTGCACATAGTTAGGCTTTTTGGACACAGTTGTTACAGGATCCTGCTCTGGTAATACTTCAGGACTTCACAGCATTTAGGCAAATTTGCATAGCATTTGTACTGGCATCCAGGTGCGATTTCTGTGCTTATGGCAAACGGAACTGAACTATACCCTACTGTAGATATATTTGGCCTCCAATTGAACTCTAATCATAATCAGGCTTTATGGTGTGTATTTGAGATAGTGCAGTTTATTCATTTGTCTGCTTCTTCCCTTACTTCAATTTTCAGGGGTTTCCACACAGTGCAGATGAAATTCTAGTTCTGGATCAGAAGAGATGAGCTTGAGTGAATTAATGTTTTTAACTATTTCATTGTCAATTAAATTAAGGAGATGACTTGCAGCTTCTCTTCTGTTTCAGAAAATATGGGGGAACTTCTGGTGCCAGCATGATACACGAAACACAGTTTCTCTGTTCTAGGGTGAGAAGAGTGGCAGTGAATTATTCACAGCAACTAGTGGAGTGCCCAGAGACCTGCCCTGTGATAACCAGTGATTTTGTGGAGAACAAAAATATGGTGTTGAATATTAAACAGAAAGGGGCAGGTGTTTTCTAATAAGCACCCTGCTGGATCCTGCCAAAGAGCCCGCATACAGACCTTAACAGCTGAATCTGGAATGTGCTTCATTTCATCACAGAACTGGCTATTGCCACAGCAACGACTCTTGACTAATAATTCAAAGAAACAAAACAGAGATGCAAGTCAAATCCAGAAATTAGAGTATTTAATCGTTTAGAATAAGGGGAGCTTTACCTAGCCTTTTCAGTGAATGGAATCAGAGCAAAAATTCATCCAACATCTGCTAATGCCACATTTTAGGATTGCCTCTTCAATCAGAGTAAATTATATAGCTTAAGTGTTCATATCACCAATTAATCTCTTCTGAATCAGATCTGCATATTAGCTGTTTGAAATAGCCTTAATATAGCCATAATTGTACAAAACATGAATACCATTTTTCATAATAATTAGGTAGTCACTTTGCCCTTTTTCTCAATCTGTCTAAATGTTCATATTTACATTAGAAGTTAGTAGTTAATTTTATCCATACAACCCTTCCCAATTACTCCATTGGTCTGTCAATAGAACCTTCATCTTAAGGCAGCAAACCTGTGCAAAGTACAAGTATTCAACATTCACTGTACCAATTTCCTAAGAGGCCCATGTGAGAGGATTTGAACTCTGCTCCAATAAGCACATGGCAAGGAAGCAAATAAGATATTTCCCTCTTTGGAAAAGGCTCAGTGGGAGGAACCAGGCACACTGACCATCAGATTCTTTTTTCCCAAGCCGAGAGCAGGCAGCTGAGAGCTTGCTGTGAGAGCGCCATGGAGAAACTGCCTTGTGCCAAAACTACCCAAGCATTGCAGTGCTCTTCCATAGCACAGTCTGAGTGCCTTGTTCGCCACAAAGACCCCAATATGACTGGGAGATAATTACTCTGACCTCTGCTCGTTAGACGTGCATAGAGAGAGTTGATAGCAGCCCCACGAACTGTCCTCGTGTTTCATTTCTTGACGTGCTGTAAACCTTTGACTTGCTGCCAAAATTTAAGGTTGCCTTATGAGATAATCCCAGCTAAGAAGTTCAGTTTCTATGCATCTTCCTGCCCTTCTGCTGGAGACCGGGGCATGATGTAGTTAGCTAAGAAAAGAAACACAAAAGCTTATGGGCTGTGAAAAATGATCTTGAATAAGTTTTTGCATTTGCAAAACAGAGATAATACTATTTACCCTCATACTAAATTTATAAAATACTTCTCCCCTGCTGGAGTCTCTAAATCCCTTATTAGACCACCAAGAATTCTCTTCTACATTTCCTGCTGGTTTTAATCACCTACTCCCAATTTCAGGGATATTTTCCTAAAAAAAGAAACAAAACAAAACAAACAGAAATTGTGCATTTCAGAAACACTTACAGCAGTAAGAGCATGAGACTCGGCTTGCACTAATAACTTAAAAGATACTGTAAATGCTTTATTAATCCACTGTGTTGACAAATGCCGAATTATCTGCGTTGCACTGAGCCATGAAACTCTCCCAGGAGATACTGAAGTCCACCTTGAGACACCATTGAAGCCAAAGCTTTGATCTTCAAGGCTGACTTGAGTAAATCATTACTTTTAAACTCTTTAATCCCTCATGCATCCATAGCATGTAATTTTAGTAATGCATTTGACTCAAATTTCTTATTACTTCAGAATTCAGTCAACTTCTACTGCAAATAAAGCCAGAGTTCCCAGGGGCTCCAGAGAGAAGAATTACTCCTACTCTACTGCAATTCTCCATTGAACTGATGAGACAACAAAAAGAGTATGTCATAAGGAACCATAATTTTAAATTCTTCAGGTGCAATTTCTCTTTTACTGTATTTCAGTGCAGCATTTTCTGGAGAGGAGGAGCACAATAATTAGAAATGCAGAGGTCTTTAATTTCAGTTCTTGCTCCCACACAGGATCATGAGATGACTGCTAGAAAATAACCACAAATATCTTACATCAGCTCAGATATACCAAGCTAAGGTTTGGGACCTTACCCACGCTGCTAAATAAAGTTCAAGCTGTGTGGCATTGCCTCATCACTCTGCATAATGTTTGACCAAGGTTTCCCTTCGGTCCCCTGTGGTTGCCCCATAGCCTGATTGAATAAACACTATTTAATTGTATATTATTCTCAATTCAGAGCATTTTAAATAATGCTGTGGCAGTGTCACAACTCATCAAAACAACATTTCATCAGTACAAAGTGCAGGCTATAGCTTGCATTATCTGTGGTTTAACAGAAGTCTTGAAGGTGCAAAACATCTTAGGATATCATTAGGGAGAGGGGACAATAAAGCTGGTCCTGACAACACAAAACAATGCCAGACTGCAAACAAGCATTAGCAGCCCCAAGGGCTCCTTCCCTGTCCCTCGTCTCTCCTGCAGTAGAGACACAGCCATGGATCCCTGCACACTCCAGCTGCCCTGGTCCATACTGTAGGCTCTACCCTGCACAAGGCTGCCTCAGGCTGTCCCTCCCTGTAGGCATACATCTTGTGCAGCCAGATGCAAACGCAGTTTCTGCCTGCAATGCAATGATAATAACATTTACCCAATTACTCGCCATAAAGTTCACCTTATCAATGCCAATATACTCTTCATTGTATTGAAAAAATATATCTTCTTTGTGAACACATATCTTCAATAAAGGGAGTAAAGAGAGAGATGTTTTATATCACTGTGATTGCAAACTGTGATTTAGGCAGTCATTTGCCAAGTGCTGTAAAACACACCCACTCCTGAAACTGCCCTATCTATTAACTGTCAGTTCAAAATCAAAGGCCAAAACGAGCTCCTGCCTGCAAAAATAATTAGTGCCTGAATATTGCAGCATTCTGCTCTCTCTGCAGTTCCTGGAAGGACAGGTTGGAGAGGGAACACAGGGTGCTCAGCTGCAGGATAACCCCTCAAACAGAAGCTGCCCATGGAAAGTGTCACCAGCAGAGCTGAGAGGAGCTCTATGTGCATGATCAGAAATCCTGCACACTTCCTGCTTGGCTGATCTATGTGTCTGTTAATTTTCACGGTGTTGCTGTAACTCAGACATCATTCCAGTTGAAGGAAGCTTATTTTGTACGATACACAGTGTCCTGAAATAAAGCCTGTCACCACTGTCTCAAGCTTACACTGCTACCAGGAGTCAGCGAATCTCAGTGAACTTGACAATGTCTTTGGAAAACAAATTTCTTGCTTCTCAGAAAAACATCACGTGCTGAGTGTGAAAGGGATGGATAATACAATCCCTTGCTTTGCCTGCTCTGCTCTATTCAACTCGCTAGGTCTTCAAAAATCTCCTTGCTGGAAAAAAATGAGCTGAAATGTGGATGATCTGGCTCTGTTTACCAGAATTATATATTGCACATATGTGTCAATGAACCTGTTTTCTAAAAATCACAATCAGCTAAATGTATCAGATTTTTGCTTTTGCTTTTAGGGAACAAAAAAGACAGATTTAGGCAGGGAAAAATAATTTTAAAACAGTAATATATAATAATATAAATAATTTTAAAAGCTTTACTACCTTAAAGCATCATTATTATTCAGTGAACACTGTTTTCATTTAGTACAGCACAAATGGCAAGGGCAACAAATCCGACTTAGACCAAGCAAGGGAAAGTATGCCTTCATCTGCCATCTGAAAAAAAGATGAATGCTTGTCCTCCAGGTTATATCCAGCAGACATTATCCCATTAAAACAAAGTTTTTTATATAAGCTGCAGAAAATTACAGTTCTTTTATCACCACCACCACATAGTGGTCAAAAAATTATCCTCAATAGAGGAAAATAGCAGACACAACCATGTTCTAAGTTGTTAGTGGGCAGTTCAGTGTGCTTGCTCTTAGGTGCTTGAGATGCTGTGCATATCACCATTTACTTTTAGAAGGACCTCATTTCTACCATAAGAGACACTCCAGTACAATAAAATGCTTTTCATGGACTGCCTCTCAGTTGCTCCTTCTGTCCCTAACTTCTCCTGTGGAAAATGCAGAAATCAGTGCTAACAACAATTCTGACATCGTTTCAATACCTTGCAGACATCTCTGCTTAGACATGTGTAGCTTAGCAGCACCTTTCAGTCTAGCTTTGCAACAGCAGATTAAAAGTATGACTTCTGAATCCCATTTGGTTGGCTAACAGACTGAGGGCTCAGAGGGAGACAAAAATCAGAGCTCTCCAGGAGTCTGACATGCTGAATTTTCATATTGGTGGTATTGAAAAGATAGAAAAAGGAAGGTAAAGAAAATGTAGTTAGACTGTCATTTCACAGCTAAAATGAGCCATAAAATAATTGCTAATGAAGAAATTCACTTCCTATGAATACAGAATTAGCAATTGTAATTCTTATGAGAGAATCAATTAAGATCACCATAATGGTATTAATATATAAGCTTATATGACAAAAAATTATCTTCAACAGTTCATTAATATTAAAAAGTGTCATTAATATTACTTTAGAAAATGTTCTTGACATGTTTGTAGGAATACATTTTTGTGTTTTCTGTGTAGTTGTAAGTCCTTAGCACTATAGAATTTGAGCACCTTACAACTTCCAAAGGAAGTCCATTGTTTTTTACTTATTTTTCTTCAAGGATGGGAGAGTATAAAGATCATGAATAACAGTCAAAATGCATTTTGTCCATAGCTTTTCAGATTCACTGTAAACACAGTCCTAGTCTTCCTAGTGTAATAATGTCAATCAAAAGCTTTGTTATTTCACAAAAAGAAATCCACAACCAACAACAGTTGAAGCCAACTGAGAGAAATCAATGTGGCTCTAGATTCTATTTCCACCTGTAAACTCTGCCACTAACACAGCAAGAAGCAGGCTGAACATGATGCAGAAATGATCTTGCTATTTGTACAAGGAAGTGCTTACCAGTTAACACACAGCAGAAGCTTCATGCCCTGCATTCTATGCAGCAAGGGGATGCTCCATCCTGCCATTCAAAACCGTCCTTGGAACAGCAGGCATTGGGATTTGGGGAAAAAAGTGAGGTTGTATAAGTTTATTAGCAAAGGCAAAGAAAGAGTCTGTTCAATTGTTGTAGCAGTCAGAGAAGCTATGGGTTCACAGCTATTTGAGGCCCAATTGCAGCCACAAGCTGAATGGAGAGAACTGAAGGCTGTTGAGACATTTCTTTTGCTGTTGGAAAAACATCAATGGCTATCCAAGAGGCCTGAAGGAATAGGACTGAATACCAACCACAACAGGCAGATTCCACCTCAGGAAGACTAAGGTCAAAAGAGATGGCAAAATTTCATAATGAAAAGGTGTGAACATGAACACCAGTGAAAGAGACCTTATAAAATTTATCTTATTTTCTTTATCATCTCCATCATCCCTACACAATTCATCCCTCACAATTTTGCTTCTTTGAAATACCCTCTCCTTCCAATCAGATATTAAACATACTCATCTTGAAGATGAAAGGACAAGTGAGAAGCCAGAGACTTAATAATTTAAATAATGGGGAAAATTCTGGCCATGAAATAAAAAGTTAGGTGAGCTTATCCTACTTCTAAAAATTCATGCACTTTCCCAACATCCTCTTTAATTGAGATTGCCTCTAATGTCTACTCTTGCCATATAATAAACTAAAGGATCACTCTAAAAATGTTGTCATCACTCCCATGAACTCTTGAATTTACAGTAGCTTCTGCATTCTTTGTAGGATGCTGCTTAGAAAACAGAAGTGCTACATCATGTTACTTGGGAGATCTGAGAGAGTGAATAGCAACATTTTTCACATTAATACTTGGTCAGCTGAAGCTAAGAAAAGTACATGCAGAAATGCAAAAAAAGAAATTTGAAACACTGACTTGTGAATTTTAAATCATTACAGGAAGGGATGTGGGACTGTAGATTTTCTCTACTAACTTGGATACATAGACACATAAATCACACTGCTCCTTCAGAACCACCCCATAAATAATATCAGAATCAGACTCACATGTGCATCAACATGCCTTATTCAGAGTCAATAAATTATTTAGTAATAGCACATTCTGAGGTGTGTGAGCTCTACAATAGGCAATATACTGAAAAAGGGTAATATCCTTTTAATCAGTCCATGAGCTCTTTAACAACCTCCACTCTTGTTCTGTGCCCAAATGGCTCATGAGAGCAGCTGCATACAAAAGGAACTAACCTTCACCTGCTCTGTACGATTAATAAATGCATTTATTGATTATCACTATAATTATCTATATAGGCAAAAAAAAACCTGTTCTGTTTGTGCAAGTCCTTATCAGGATTATACATACAGAGACAGTTATATCACAGTAATATAGCAGAATATAGCTAGTATGATTATTAATTCATGCTAAACTTATTCAATTTAATTATATTATAAAATTACATTATTTATATAATTCTATGATAAGAATATATTATATTTCAAGTATGCATATAAATAGAATATCACCCAGTTCCAGACATCAGTGTTTGCTTTGAGTTGCTCATGTTTGCTTGGAAAGAATTTTCCTGAGGCCTCTTTAAACTACAGTCTCAAGTTTTTGTCTCTTGCTCTTTGGACTCCTCATAGACCCTTGAATCTCAAGAAGACCACAGGATTCCATAATCTGAGAAGGTTTGCCATTTATAGTTAAGAGGCACCTCAAGATAAATTGAACTTTCTGCTTAATTATTGTGCAGTATGTAATAATTCTGCACACCATGTAAGTACAGACAAGTATAGTGGAATATATTGTCATCTTTTAACTATTAAAAAAAAAAAAAAAAAAAAAAAAAAAAGGAGGATGGTCAAGTCTAGTTCTTTTTTAGATGAATGGAAACAAAGTAAGGCACCTCTTGGCATACAGGACAAACACATCCTGCAGGGCACTGTGTAGGTATTCTGTAGCTTGCACTAGAAATGCATCGATATAACATGAGTAAATGTGAGAATTGTGATCTGAGACTGCATTTAGGCTAGTAGGTAGAGAAGAAAAGTAGAGTTGGGGTTTTAATGGTGTTTGTGGCATCTTGGAACCCCATTCTGTGAACTGTGTGTTTGAACTTGAACTTCCAAAGCTTTATTAGTGCACTTCTCGTCTCAAAGCAAGAGATGACCTGTAACAAATAACATTCAGAAGATATTTATACACCCACTTGCAACATGCACAGATAAAACTGATATAAATACAATACAGTTTCTAAGATGCTTATACACACATCTCAAAATTGGGTGCTGTAGAAAAGAGACATATGGGTAAGAGCAAAATTTCTTTCAAATGACATAAATTCTTACATTGGAATGAAAACATGGCATGCTGTCTGTGCTAGATACTAAATTCATTCTATTTTTTATATACACAAATATTTCATAACTTTGCTAATTTAAAAGGTTTCTACCTTTTCACATTTCCCAGTTATTAAAGTAAATCAATTACTCATGAAAGGTTATACATTGCCAAGACTGTGTTCTTCATTTTATTAAGCATCAACATTTTTAATGTGGGCCTTGGTGGCCTGAAAATAGCAATAACTGGGGCTAGATCTGAGTTAGAAAACCTCAACACAAGCTGGGTTTTCTCTGTGGTGCATCCTGGCAGTAAGTCTGAGTCTGAAGTAGAGATGGAGGTCACACATACTTTGCCCTCTCTTTTCCTGTGGAGGTAGTTGGTGCAGTACAGATTCTAGCCCAGAGCTGGTACATATTTGGTTTAACACACTGCCCCAACAGCTATTGCACACCTCTTCCAAGGAAGACTTGGCTAGCCTCATGGAAATATCTCACAACCTCCACAAATCCAATAGTCCACAAATCCAGCAACACTGTATTGCAGGTTTCAGACTGGAAGCATATTCAACCTTCAGCTGCTTTGTTTACAGTTTTCATAAAACTCATAGTTTCATTAGCACTTCTTTTTTATTAGTTATTTGACTGACACCATCAGTCAGTACCAGCTGTCAGAAAGTTATGGTCTCTATTCCTACTGATTGGCAGGAGCTGCCCTTTAACCTGCTTTAGTATGAATGTCTCAGGTTATTCTGTGCGACAGCAAATACACAAAGCATATCTTCACTAGACCCTGAACTGTTCACCAAAGATGCATTTGGAATCACAGAAAAAATTGCAGCTGCTTCAGAGACAGAAGATATATTGCCATGGTAGGAATCACAATACAGACAATGCTGAAAGAAAGAGAAAAAGAAGCCAGTAGGGTTAAATTAAAAGTTCAGTCCAAACACTGCTTAGCAGTGTGAATACAATTGTCTGTCAGACAAAGAGCATAATTTCCAAAGCTGTCAGTCATTTACCACAGAAAACTACAGAGTTGCATTTTGAACTGGTCAGAGCCCAGGAGACTTCACATGAAATGAAAAACGAAATGAAGAAATGCCAAGGAGGCAGTGAACTGTTTAAAGATCTTTCTGTTTAAAGAAAAAAAAAAAAAAAAAAAAAAAAAGGCAGATCGAGACGTATTTTAAGTTAAAAAAAAAAAAGAAAAAAATCAGAAAATAAATATAATTTTAAATAATGTCTTATGTGCAAACATTCCGAGTGGCTTTGAGCACAGAGTAATCTCATAAGTGCTGTCAAATAGTGCTCACCAGTCAAAGCACTTTCCCAAGTTTTACTGCAATTCCTTAAATTTTATAGAGGCAGTTAAAAGGGATGTCAAGCAAAGGCAGCATTCTCTTAGCCTTTTATGACAGACCTCACAAATTGCTTTATTCTAAGGAAATAGCTATACCTATTTCCTACTGTATACAATAATGGTGCTTAGGAAATAGTTACTAGAGTAAAATAATAGTAAACCAATATTCTTTTTATTTTATATCTGAATTGAACTCCAAAGATACTGCCAGCATTAAATCCTCAACATTTCTTGGCCATATAGAAAACTAGTAATGGGTAGGAGTATTGTGCTGCTTTACTTCTAGAATTACTACAAAAGACTTAGTACGACTTGGAAACAAACAAACAAAAAAAAAATCTAAAGGAAAAAAAAGCTCCTTAAACCAGAAATATAATCAGAGATACAGCTTGGGGTTTAAAGGAATGGTTTACAATTTAGACTTTCTTTATATTTAGCTAGTCATTAGAAAGAAAAATGCTTCTGGAATACCTTTACAGAACATAAAATCAAAGCACAGGTGAACAGCAAATCCAAACAAAAGGAGGAAGTGTTTGCTATTCAGATCTGCATCTCTGTGAGGAAGAGGCACTCACTATTCCAGGATGTGTGTGCCAGATGAATGTTAATCTGGTTTTTTAGGATACCTGGCCAGGTTTTCTTACATGTGACCCAGATAATACAACTCTAATTCGCAGACACAGCACTGGGCACAGGCATTCAGTCAAGGATTTCTAGAAGGTCAAACAAAAAGGTGCCAACTTCTGCAGAACCTCAGCAAGAAAGGGATACCTGACTCATCCAGGTGCCTTGGCAGATCCAGACTGGGGCAGAGGCAACCCTGAATGCTGATGTCTCAGTTGTACATGGCAACAAAATATTTGAAAGGACACCTTTGAAAAAAAAAAATTATCCTTTTAAAGTTTTGCCTTTATTTCTTCTACAATCATTTAATAGCCATCTAATTTGCTATTAAAAATGAATCTGTCCTCATGAATTTATTATTTACATTCTTTAGAAAATGGAATTTTTTTTCTAGATAGAACTTTTCATCTCAGAAACAGAGTAAATTTCCCATTTCTAGTAGTGATTCTGATTCCAGGATGTAGGAATGGAAAGAACAGCTGTACCATGCTGGATCTCTGCCACATCATCAACTCTGCCACTGGCCAATACCACTCTGCCTAGAGCAGAGTGTAAGAAAATAAACATTTACCCACAATATTGCCCCAGCTTCCTGCAGTTTATTGAGGCAGATGTAAGAATTTTCTTTAGGCAGCTTTGCTTAAATTTTCTTTCATGAGTCTGTCAACTGCTCTATAAAACCTTAATATTTTTCAGCATCTTGTGTTGATAGCTTTCTTGGCTGAACTACCCATTATATTCAGAAGTTCCTCTTTTTGCTGTGAAACTAACACCTTCTAATTTCATTTCAGGTCTCTATGTTTTGCACTGGAAAGGATAATGAACTCTACTCACCTTCTTTATGTCAAGCTTTAGGGACTTCTAGCTTGTTGTCCCTTAGCCAGCTTTTCTACAGACTAAACAGTGTTAGCATACTTAAATTCATATTATGGAAATTTTCAATACCCATGATTATCTTTGTTATTCATCTCACTAACTTTTTAAGCTATTTTTCATTTTATTTGAGATGGGGGAACCAGAATTGTTTAAAGCATTCAAGATCCAAGCCTAATGCAGATTTATACAGTTGTATAATAACATTTCCTTAAAATTGTGAAGACAGCTTGCTTTCATCATATAAAAATATAGAGATTAAGCATCAGAACTTAGAATTCAGTATCTGTAAATAGATTTAGAAAATATTCTTAAATATCCTTGCTGTCCTCAGGGCAATATTATTTTCATATATATCCAAGAGAACCTACAAATCACTCCAATAACAGAGACAGACCTGTATTACTTCCTGGTTTTTTTTTCATAAGGCAAGAATCCCAGTGCTTCTGCTAACATCCATATGGTAGTTGCTACTAATTCCATCAAATTATTAAGTGATGAGCTAAAACAATGATCAGCACATTAGAAGAACCCAGATAAAATCAGGCAGAAGACAGCAATAACTCCACTTGTTCTTCACCCGGCTGGTGCTGAGGTCCAACACGGGTCTGGCCTGGAACAGCTGTTTTTCCTGTCAAGAAAAGACAATCCAGCTGATAAAAGACTGTAAGGTCCACCAGTAAATTTCCCTTGCAAAGCCCTGTACCCAACAGGTGACAAAAAAGTGTGGTTAAGTTCTCATTTTAGTTCTTTCAGATATTTGCATAACAGAAACAAATGTCATAGGACTTTTCTAGCTCTGCAGCAGCTGCTGGCAAATGGCAGAGCAGGTAATGCTCTACAATGAGGTGCTCTGGCTATGACAATCCCCCTACCAACCTGATGGAAGTTGTTATATCTGCTCTATCAAGCCTGGCAGCAGCAGACTACATCTTCCACTTTGAATGTTGTAAAAGTGTTAGTAGGTTGAATGGAATATTTCATTTCATAAGCAGAAGATGTGTGAGGTAATACACTGAATCATAATGCAGCTCCTCTTCCCTGCATCCCTTCCTCACAGCAAACTGCTGAGTTGTGTGTTGACAGGTCTCTTCAGACTGAAACTAACATCATCCTTCGGTTACCAAGCCCTCAGCAAACCACAGAAGGAATAATCAAAGGCCTTAAGGCTTTGTGCTGGAGGGAGAAGACAAGAGAGCTGCACTAAAACACACATACAGATGGTGTTCACACATTTATAACACATCCAAACTGAGGTTGTCAACTGGTCTGCAAGACGTAACACCAGACTGTGATGTTCCAGGTTGCAAGGTCAGCCAACAAATACCCTGGGAGCTGTTCCTCAACACTGCAGAAAATCAAAGGGAAAATTAACCAGCATTTCTCAGCTTCTGTGAGCTGTTCAAAATTGTTTTATGGAAGGACATACATCATTCCCCCTTGTAAAGAATATCTATGGTACCAATTTCTTACCAACACTATACAAACTGAGACAAGAAGAAAATACCTGGAACTAGATATATATTACTTGGCTGAGCAGGCTAAATGCAATAAAACAGAACTGAATCCCAAGAGTATCTTAGTGATTGTGTATACCACCTTTAACCACTTCTCAGTCTTTCTTCCAATAATTTAATATAAGTTTAAAGATTTGTGGGTCTTAAAAAAAAATTTAAAAAAAAAAGTTAAAATTAAACCTAGCACTATGAGAATGTTTTCTAGAAAACGAATTGTCAGGATATCTATCAGGATGTTCTTACTCAGATGCCTAACAAATAAGGATTTATTTTTGGATGAAGCCCTGCACTGGAACTGAGGATGCTTACATTTAATCAGCAGCACTGCCATCAGCTTCTTGCATGACCTAGGGCCAGCCAGTAAATTACTCTTTTATTCAATTCTTGTCAGTGAAGACAATATTAGTTAATTTTTCCTAGTTGTGTTTATTTAGCAAGCCATTTGAGGCAGAGACCCTTTCCACCTTCATGTATTTAAAGCACCTATTGCAAAAGAACTCTGGTCATTTGTACTGCTGCAATAGGAGTAATTGTAGATATTATTTCTTCCAGGGATTGCCCTGCTCTTTGAAAATAAACTCCTGGATCTACAGGATCACTATGTAGTCACCAGTAGAGGCAGGGTAAAACTGTGTACAAAGAAAGAAGCCCTGAGGAAATATGAGTATTATGTAACATGGTGTATATGGCTGAAGCACATCTTGCCAAGATATTCCAGTTCATTTAAGCACAGAATCAGCCTTGATTAACAGTCAACCATTCCTATCAATTACCACCTATTTAATTAAGTTATCCTGTAAATTATCCATAATAAGAACTGTTTTGACTTAGATACAAGATGTAGCAGCTGTAGAGAAAGACTCTCTTAGACTGGTGATTGCAGTACAAAGGCTTGATGTGTGAAGATACCACAGCTACATGGTGGTTTTTATATTATTTTTATGCATTAAAAATAGAAAGCAGGTCCTAAAATTTACCTGTTGCTTAAATTATAGTTCATGCCCTATAGTATTTCCTTTTTCCAAAGTATAATCAAGAAATGCCTTCAGGGTTTTTTTTGGATCCTAAACAAAATTTAAGAAAATGTTATTCTGAATGGTAACTACAACAAAATATACTCTTGACAGGCAACACAACAAAGCAGAGAAAATTGTTCAAGAAATTGACCTATTGCTGGCTCCGATTTCTAGCAAATGATATAAATGTGACCAAGTGTCTTAGACAAAAGACTGAGAAGCAAAGGAAAAAAGATTCTTAAAATATATGAGCATGATTCTGACTCAGCTGCCTTTAAGATTTTTTTCCCCTCTGTGTAAGACCAATCCCCTTCAAATCTTTGAAAAGTCAGGTGGTCAAGTAGCTTAAAATCCTGTCATCTATATTTAGAGTGCTCAAAAAATTTCCTGTGTAGACTCTCTGTCATCAGCACAAATATGTGCTCTGCAAAGTTTCTGCAATGTCAGTCAAAATTAAAAGAGAAAAAAGAAAGGTGAAGTACAAAGGAAAAAAAAAAACCTTTAAGTTATTTTTCAAACTATGTAAAATATGGTATGATTTAATATTATCAAAAGTTTGCCAGAGTTTCATGAGTATTTTTACATTGATTCATAAAGAAGTATTTTGGTTAACACAAAGTACAGAAATTAAAATACATCTGCCAGGATGTCAAGGATTTCATGTTTCATGTCAAGTATAAGATATATTATCAACAATTGACCTTTAGTATTTGTATTTTTATGATCTGTAGTTCTGCTGATTCATTTCAGAATCCTAGAAAACCGCACTTGCAGAAAAATCTTTTTCCTTGGGAATTACCACTAGCTGATGCCGAAACCTGTTTCCCAAGAGTTTTGTTCCATTGCTTCATTGGATTTTCAACCTCTGTTTGTGATTGAATCTTTTGTCAGAATTTATGTAAGCTACAAATTGGATCTAAAAAGTGTGATATCGCACCGTATTTTCTGAAACTATTTCTAAAATAACCCTTCACTAGGATATTCTATGTGATGTGTGTTTATGATACTATTTTAGATTGTAAGTTGTGAAATGAACTTCAGCACTCAAGCATTGCTTCTATATCCTATAAAGGGCAATGTTTGGAATATGAACAAAATTGTGGTCTGTCACTACAAAATGACATTGTGTTATCAAGCAATATCTGGCAAGATGAAACAGTTGGATGGGGATCTAAACACTTCTGATATTCATCCAAAGCGAAGAAAATCGTATCTGTTCTGACTGGTTGAAATTGTTTTGAGCAATTTATCAGACTATCAATGTCAAAGTTAGTGTTGTGAAGTACAGATTGAGACAGTAATTTTGGTCTCAAAGACAAACTTTAATTCCAGCATTAAGAAAATATAATATTAACACACATTATTGTAATTTAGACAGCTGTCAAATGAGTTGTGCCATGAAATGAGCTTTGAGAGTCATTAACATGCGAAGATACTTTGTTAATTACATCAATGCTAGATGATGCACTGAGTATGCCTACCAATGAAAGCATCCCTAATGGAAAGCTGTAACATGTAAGCTTATGCTGTTTGTTTCATCTGAATGGCCCTCTCACTGGAGATAGCTGACATATAAAATCAAAATTTGCCATCATAAAATTTGTTTCAGCTGTTACTTATCCAGGTCCTTACAGGCGTTTTTTAGGACATAGAACTCTGGTATTTTATAAATTTCTGTTTATTCAAGAGAGTAGAGCAATAATCTATGGGCAAATCAGATTTTGGTACAAGTGGTGGCCCAATATCCAACAGAAAAAAAATTGCCTTACCCTAAAGGATTAACGACAGTAACCCTAAAAGACACCAATTTTTATGCTTTTGCTTACATCTGTCATAGATACATACAAACTGAAATAGGTTTAAATCAGAAGATGTAGTGTTACATGCTTGATAGAAAAATTAACTGCAGCTCATGTGATGATCACAGTCATAGAATATTTCACATCTCCTACATAGCTATGCTTTCTACAATCTCCTGTGGCAATTAACCAAGCTTTTCCTTGTTGCTGTTGAATTAAATTCTCTGCTTTGCTCTCCAGTTGTGCTCACCATCCCTTGTGAGCTCCTCAGACACAGTTCCATTCTACAGCTAGTTGAAATTTTGATAATATTCAGCCTGTCTGAGGTTGCTTTGCCTGCCTGTATCATGGCTTTCCCTACACCATCCTTTAAACTTCTTTCCATTTAATGCACTTCAGTGCATTCAGAAAAATCTTGTACTTCAGGGTTTTTTTCATGTTTGTCCTTCTCTGTGAACCCACAATCCCTGGGCCATTTATCCTAATGATTCTCTACACTTTCTCGTGGCCAGAATGTTAAATCCCTTCTAGCATGCCAAAGGGCACCATTTGTTCTTCCTAATCCCATTGCAAATATCCCTTCTTCTGCCACCATCTACCCATCTCATCTGCTGTTTTCTCTCTGCACCACTTAAAATAACAGTCACATATAGAGGACAAGAAAACTAAAATAATGCCTCAAAATTAACAGGATGTGTTCACTCACCTGCATGATTTATTACTTTTATATCCCACCCCACAAAGCTGATTTTATAACGCCTTTCTGTTCTGCCACACAAAGAGGAAAAGTTCAACCAGAATTCCTCTGTCATCACTAGTTGCTCACCTTTTGAAAGTCTTTGGGGCTTAATTCCTCTCTGTCATGTCTGATTCTCTACCCTAACGTAGAGGGTACCCTACCCTAGCCCTTCTCTTTTACCTGTGAGAAGCCACAGCACTCTTTCTACCATTGTCTCCCTCTTCCTTCTCAGAAGCAATGAAAACATAATGTTTGTTTGTTCCATGAGCAAAGGTGGAAGAGGATATCTGTCTAGAATCAGGGTCAGGAGAAAAGACTCTCAAACTGAAAGATCATAAGGGTAGGCATCTCATTTAAAAGTGAGGGTTAATTTCACAGCAATATAGGTCTTGGTAATAACCCTGTAACAGTTTTTAATTGACAGGGACCTAAGGAGCTGGGGAAGAAATCCCAGCCATTTCAGAGAAACTAAAGTTATCTAAAGTTGTTTGCTTACTTGTGTTATCCACCCTGTAGGATGGAGGCCAAACACTACAACATAAAACAGCTGCAGTATTAGAATTATATGAAACAAGCTATTATAATGCTCCACTAAGTTATTTATGTCCCAAAGATTAAAAGTTATGTACAGAGTAACACACACACAATCATGCACAAAGCTGGTCAGATTTGTGGGGTTATATTGGTCTACTGGAATCAGCTATGTAATTCAAGGCTCTCTGGGATGCAATTCTGGCCAACTTAAATATGCAGATTTACATCAGAGTTGGAGATTGGGTTCAATTTGTATCACTAATGAACAATGAGATGGAGCTAAACAGATTTAAAATAATCTCGCACTGAATGAGTGTCATCCTTGCTTTTTCCCCTTCACGTTTGCACAGGCAACCCCTCACAAATTAACAGGTATAGATATAATGATAAAAAATACACAAGAAAAACAAATAGAACAGGGTCAGTATACAGAGAAATGTATTGCACTCAGTGTCTCCTATTTTAGAGTTACATTTTTAAGTTTAACATCTTATATCCACCAGTGCATTCTTTACCTCATAAATGGAGTGAGAACCAATTCTATTCTGAATAAATTTCTTAGAAATTATTTTGAAGCATAAATTAGAACATACTTTTTCTTCAGATTAGCCCACTATAATTTTGATTAAAATGAAACAGTATGAAATAAAGTTTATTCAACCTGGAAGACAACTAAATTCTATCAAGCCTGCTGAGCACATGAGGTCTATAACCTTTACTTGTTCTAATCTCAATTTCTGATCTATAAAATATTGTACTCATGAATTCCTATTGATTGCTAACAATGCTTTTTTTCAAAGGAATTTATTTTCAGCATGCCTTTAATGGCAGTGTTCATACATACTGCAAGGACATTGAGCACTCTGAAATCCCCAATTACTTTTTTCTTTCTAGGCCAGTCCTGTAGTGATGTTCTCCAGAAAAGCTGAAGAGTGGTTTAAAAGTGAGAACATTTTTCTCTGTTGTTCAGGCTTTGATTTTTGTCTGCTCAGTAGAATCACTAATATGCCTTGTTTCACGTATGTTTAGAGGAGCTGAACATCAGAGTTCAGATTTCCAAGCACAAAAGATTAACACAGACCACTTCTATTGAACTCTTTCTGTAGGAACCAGGCACAGAGGCACAGCAGGACGTTTTGTTCTCAACAGTTCTCAGAGCCTGTTTATAGACATATGTCTATAGATGCATTTCAAAACATCTAGTGCTTTTAGATGTTTAACTAACCTCCCATTTCTCTGGGGACTATCCCTTTCCTTTTTCTCCAGAACGAAGAAAAGCCCCAACATAATATTTTATAAGAATACATTTATGTATAGGAACTTACTGCAAGAGCTAGTGGGGTCTTGCATGAGAATTTAACTGAATTAATCTTCAGTCTTGTACTTCACATCTCTAATTGTCCTGTGTGCTGTGCATGACTACACAAAGGGATGCCAAGGGACAGCTGATGAACCATCACCAGATCTAAAGGATCTGTTCTGTTCGGAGAGTGTGCAGAAGTGATTTCACTTCTCAAACTGGAGAAGATTTATAGAGTATTGCCCCAAAATAAAACAGGGAATTAATTTGTTTCCTCTCCTGCCCACTCTGTGGCCTGATATTTAACATTGGACTAAACCCAAAACTTTGAAATAGCTACTTTAACAAAAGGGAGTACTCAGATCACTAAGTGAAGAGTAGGTTAGAGACTAGCCATCCAAGATCAAAAGGAAAAAAAAACAATAAAAAAACATTACTTTGTACTACTTTCCAATTTAAATCTGCAGTCCAATACAGCTAATTTATCAGAGCATACAGAGTTGTGACAGATGGGGCAAAATGCCATCAGCTACAGACTTTGTTGGCAGACTCATAGCTAAGAATTCTTAGAAAAATAACATCTGAGAAGCAGGAGAAAAATCAAGCAGTGGCAATTGGATTTCTTTTCCATAGGAGAGATGCTGAAGAGAAGTGTCATGGGAGAAACAGGAGATTACAAACCATGTACTCTGCATAACAAAGTCCTTTATTCCCCTGGAGTAAGGATGCCAGTCAAAGCTCATTCACCAATGACGTATGGTAAGTCGACTGCCTGACTTTTTTCTGTCAATAAAGAAAATATAGGCAAGAAAGGAAAAGTTACAGATAAATATACCATAAGATATCTCCTCTCAGCAAAATCACCAGATGGAAATGTAGATGTAATACCAAAATATGATGTGAGAGGAATCATTCTCAGTTTGTAAAACCTCCCTTCCATCTCCCACACTTGCAAAGTTCTGGGCCAGGAAGAAATTTGTGAAGTCAGTGGAACAGAAGGACTCCAATGACATTGTCAGCTCGTCTTTGACCTCTCAAGTCCGTTTTTTTATTGTGAGGGCAACCCTTTGCAATCCTGTTCTCTTCTTCAGTACAGCCAACCTCCTGCCAAGACAGCTCCAGAGACAAGGACAGGACCTCTGCCTGAATGCAATAAAGAACAGGAAAAGTTTTATCATGTAGACTGAGAATTCATGCAAGGGAAAAAATCCACTGCTCTCCCTGATAATGAGGAGTTATCTCTCCCAGTGGCCCAGACTGAACGAGCTTGTTTCCTCAAAAAAATTCTCAGAAGAGTTCATTTCAGGAGCTACTTTGGGTAAGTAATACTGACAAGTCCATATACATTTGGCTCCCTTTATCTTCTCGTGTCATATTAAGGGCATGCAACACAAATTCTTTGTGCCATGCTACAAATTGAGAATTGCAATGGGCTGTAAGGCTTATTATGCAGGTCTTACATTGTTTCACAGTATCTGAGCCAGGGGAAAAAATCAGGACATTTCCTGGAATCCTGGAACAAGAGAACAAGACCAAGAAAACAAAACCAAGTGCCCAACAGGATGAGTTAACCCTGAGGGGACCATACTCAAGGTATTCTGCCCAATATGCAAGACCTTCTAAAATGCTGAAGAAACACAGAGTAGTGCTTCCCACAGTTTTGGGAGAGACTTGGCATGTATACATGATTCCCTGAAAGGCTGGGGCAGACCTGCTGTCTTGTCCACTGTCTATTCCTGCCAAAGCCTCTCCCACTGCTCACATAACAGCCCACCAGTACTCCAGGCAGCACCTGGTTATAAAACACACACAGGATTTAGGAAGCAGAAAAACTACCTGGATGTTCCCCATTGTTGTTGCACATCTCTGCAAGGTCAGGCAAGCATAGTACGACCTATACATATTAACTTCATGCCAGCTGTTCTCTTACTCGGAGAAAATAATGTTGTTTTAATCTCATTTGCAAATGCCTGATAAAAGAGAACAATTTATCATCCACTTTAAATGAATAAATCTCATTCAAAAATCATTTTGATGCAGCTTATATGTGATCTATATTGCTAACTTATCACTGCAAAAGCTGGCAGGCCTAAAATTAGATGATCCAGATGCATATGGATACACACTGCCCCTTGGCTTCATTCTGCTCCATGGTGGACTGAACTCAGAAACAACAACTCTGCAAAGCAGAGAGTGAGATCCTTGCGTATTTCAGTCCTTTGAAAAGTGTTCCAGGGCCCTCCTGAAACAAAAGGAAAAGACACTGTGGAAAACTAAAGATCACTGAAGAGGTCAGTAGTGTGATTGAATGTGTGTGTGAGTGGGCAGTGATGCTGGGTTGTCTGTCCGAGAAGGTAAAAATGTTACATGTTACAGCCTTGTTTCATTTGTGTACACAGCTCCTACCTCTTTAGGAGATACAGGATGGAAATTGTTGGTCAGTTTTTAGAGGATCACAGGAGTTTTAAGATTGTTTTCATATTGGACATGCAATGATGCCAGTCAAAGCTCATTTATCATGTGGTAAGCCAACCTTGTGACTATGTGTTTCTTATGTAAATAGAGGCAACATGGGTAAGAAATAGAAAGCTACAGACACATATAGCACAGGATATCTCCCCTATTCAGCCTTGAAAACATTGCTCTAAAGTGGTGTGGGAAACAAATTATGTAGCAGGATCTCAAGACTAATAAATCCATGGATTGCTAAATGTAAGGGTTCAAAAGACAGAAAAGCATGAATTTCCTATTAACCAGACACTTCATTCACCCATCACATCTTGTTTTCAGACCTGGTAGAAATAATACAATAAGATATGACCTGTAACACCCCCAGGAACCTTTGCTGAGAATATGATGGTAAGGACTGAAATAACTTGAGTTCTTAGTGACTTGTGTTCTATGTGCCCTGACCCTCCTTCATTTTATCTTGGGTGCATACACAAGCACAAAGTGGTTGAAGCTGGCATGGATGTGTAAGTACATTACAGCAAGTGTGTGTACAGGCACCTTCTGCATAAAGGAAATGAGACAAACAAGGATGCCAGGATGTCAAAGTGTCCACAAAAGCATTATGTGTCCCTGTTCTGACCACTAGTTAAGACTGCAAATATTCCTAAGTACAGAAACATCTCCGAAATATTATAAACAAAAGAAAAACAAACAAACAAACCAAACAAAACAAAACAAAAAAAAAAAAAAAAAAAAAAAAAAGAGAGAGAAAAGAGGGGGGGAAAAGCCCTAACCATTGAGGATTTGTTTGAAAAATCCAAGGATAAGAGTTTATGCAGTGTTTTGAACCAAGTGCAAAGAAAATCGTAGCCTCATGAAAGGCCTCTGTGTCCTCTGTGTCTTTATGTATTTCTCCCTACTGAGGAACTAATGGAGGATGCTTAGCACTGTACTTATCTGTCTGTAAGATGGGAATTCTGTGCAGTGAAAAGTTACCAGAGAAACCAAAAGAGGTTTGCTATGTAAGAAGAGAAAGCTCTGGGAAGGAGATAAGAGAGGAACATTCTTTTTTAGCAGGAATGCTGGTCCAGCTCCAGGAAGGACTGAGGTTAAAGAGGAGCTAAACTGCAAAGATTCAGCAGCTTGGGAGAGCAGACACAAGCTACAAAAAGCAATTCTGGACCATCCCAGGGGGACAGATCCTAAAGTCTAAAAGACACTTCAGAGTGGTAAGAAAATTGAGGTATAGAAACATGCCCAGGATTTATTGTTTTCTGGCTCTTTTTTAACCCCCGAGCAATTAAGGGTACTGCCACTTTCAAAAGGCACACACACAGCACTTACCTCAGCTTCCCGGAGGAGTTCTGGTCCAACTACATCTGCAGTTGAAATTGTGAGAATGGATGCTAAACATACACAAATGTTTGGAGATATTATGGCAAATTTTAGACCTAAGCTAGGAAGTCATCAGAGGCACAAGGGAAGAAACAGCACTACAGTCCATTTGTACATACAAAAACTTCCAGCAGGTGAGCTCAATAAAATAGGGTCAAGTGTCAGTACTGCAAAGATTTGATTAGATCCCTGTCAAATCATTAGATACATCTTTTCAAAATAAAGATGCTCTGGATTATATAACTACACAGTTAACCAAGACTCAGAAATACCCTTAATTAACTTTCAAGGACGTTGCATGTGCTTGAACCACTTAACAATGCCTTTCGTTCAACTTTTGACATTAATATTTTCTGTAAGTGTTATGAGAATATAAGGAACAAAATAAATTTATGCAAATGTGTCTCTGTGTCTTTCTATCAGTACCTGTGTAACTAATTTCCATTATACAGTGAAAACAATACAGTTTCGGTTTTTTGGTATTACTTCTCATGCAGTCCCTGCAAGTCCCCTGCCCTCCCCCAAATATCTGCACTGCTCCATACAACAGTGCATTCTAAAAATCTAGAGTATCAAAGCATCCAGCCACTAATTTTACACACAAGTACAGCATGAAGTACAGATATATTCTCAGCTCCATTTTCTTAGGTGTTTACTCTGTGCTAGTGACAATGCAGTTTCTAACTGAGTTCACACCAAACAAAATGCTTGTCAGTAAATATGGGGCTTTTCTGAGTGGATGCAGGACAATGTACAAATTCCCAGCACAGGAGCCACTAATTCATCATCTAAAAAATCTATAGAACAAGAAAGAAGACAAAAAAACCCAGTATGTCTTCCTTTTTCTTCCTTTCCTTTAACATGGGACGAATGTTATTAATTTCCTTATTATCTTCACTGCTTGAATCTAAGTTCAAATACAGCACTTCTGAGATAAGGTCAAGGTCATGCTCCACCTTATTGTTATGGAAACAGCACATGGGGTCAGGACTCATGTCTTGTTGAGATTTTGCTTTCTCATTGCAAGGTCCCCATTACCACAGCTTCTGATAGCATAATGCTTCATAAAGAAACTACTGGAATGACTGCACGCTGAAATCAATAATATTTTTCTCACCCCTGATAGAGATGTTGAAGTAGATTTCATAGAACTAATTGATTGGAGGGAATGTGGAGCTGTAAAGATTAGAGAGAAAGCAAAAATTTTATAAAGTGCCACAATCTTGGCACTTTTGAGAAAGATCATTAACTATTCTACATTGTTCAGGCTAATCAAAAACTGAGGTCACAAACGCAACAAAAGGTAGAACAAGAAGTGCCCAAACATCTCAGCCCTCCCCAGGGATGATGAAGACACAGTAACAAATACTTTTGCTGTTATTTTGTCTTTACTTTTAATTAGTGCCTGTTTATTGTTATCATTCAAAATGAATTGAAATTTTTACTAGATACAAGTTTAAAGTTTAAGAACCTGATGGACTTAGAAGCATTAGGAAAAGAAAAACCACTTTCAGGAAATCTTTCTTAGGTGATCTTTTAATGATGTATGAAATTTCTGCATACTGCTGAAAACTGGCAATTAGTCAATTTTAGATATGAACAGATAAAAATGGGGTTGTCATAATGCCAAGCAGCATTGACACTGGGAACGCAAATACCAGCATGACAAGCTTTACAGTTCTGTTATTCTCATTATTACTCCACTCAGTCTTTCTGGTCTATTGCACCTAGGCATGCAGGTCAGCTTTAAACAATCATATGTAAAATGAGAAAGAATTGCTATAAATCAAAACCATAATAATTTACAAGTGTTTGTCTAAAAGCAGACATGTTTTCCTCTTCTGAGCAAGGCCACTTAAATGAGCTCCAGATTTTTCTACACTCTAAATATAAACTCCTCAGCTCCCAATTCTTAGTTTTAATAAACTTATACTGTAGGAGAAAACAAGCACCCATGTGAAAGAAAAAAAGAATCTGAAATGATGAACTAGAGCTTCTAAGCAGAAGTTTGCTGTAGTTTTCGCAGACACACTCACGCAGCCCTGAGCAAGGCTGTGAGTGAATACATGAGTTCTTTTTGTTTAGATGCATCAGCAAGGCTAAGCAGCTCTTGGCAAGTTTATACCCCAAGGTTGCTATATTGCTTCCAGTAGCCCTAGTATCTCGTGATTCCACACATCCTTATGATATCCTCAGTGATCTCATTACAGTGTTGCCTCATTCTGTGAGTCAAATAATATTCAGGCTGCTGTGCCTCAGGCCTGCACTATACCATTTGTCTTGTTCTGGAAGTCAGAAACTGAAACATGTACTTATTGTAAACGGACAAGGCTTCCTTAAATAAATAAGAACCTTTTTCTTCTGCTGGGACTACCTAATTCAGGTGCCAGATGGTTCTCATCACCACACAGCAAGGACAAGATCTAAATATTGGGGGAGAAAAGGCAGCACTCAGCCACTGCTGTACTAAAAAACTTTCCAATTGGTACAGAGAGGCAAAAATTAAATAAACTCCAGATTCTGCTTAGCCTCAAGGCAACATCTTCAGAAATGACCTCATATGAAAAAGAAATTGTTGAAAGCACAACCAGCTCAAACCTGTCACAAAAATCATGTGGAAGAAAGAAGTTATATCTAAGAATAACCAATAGGACTGGAATAATTTGGACTCTGAGCCTGCACTCTGTTCCATGTGCTTAAGCCTTTAAGTGAGGACATCCCTTGAAAAGAAATGGCACTCCCAAAAGGCAGATGTCTTCCCATGTGACTATAAGATTAAAAAGAAATATTATAATAGGCAAGTGATCTGAGATTTGATACTGAGGAAAGTAAACTGTCGTTTTTGAGGGGAGAGAGAACCTTTTTATTTTCTTCTAACTCACACAGTTTACAGAATGATCCGTGACTAAGGAACCTAATGTAATTAGGGAACTGAATAACCCAGCAGCAAATGCATCTTAAATGGAGTTGAATGCTGAATAATGAAAGGAACAGGATGAACTCCTTGCATGCTCTGATGGCTTGTGTCCATAATCACTTAGTAAAAGAATTAGACATCTTTCTGAATAGCACAAAGTCCATTGGCAGTATGAAAACCACAAATAACCTTTTAGCCTTCATTTAGAAACAGATAACAAGCAGTCTGGAAAATATCAAAGTGCCATTATATGAAATCAACAGCACAATCACATTTGCTTTCTGGTCATCCAGTATCTCCAAAACCAAAGCACAAGTAGTACAGAACAGGGAAGGGCAATAAAAACAATTAAATACACAGAAATATTTGCATTTTGGAATAGATTGAAAACAAATTTTTGCTTGAAAAGCAAAAGAAGTCAAAGCCTAGGAATATAACATATCTATGAATAGAGAAACGCACCAACTGGATCATAACTAATAAAGAAACATTCTAAAACAGAAGAGATTTTTAACATTGATGAAACAAATTCAGTTCCACAACATACTATTGAAATAAAGATTTCACTAAGATTAAAAAGAAGCTACCTGAAAAAAATACATTTCAGTAACACCAATCTGTTTGCTTTCAGATATCAGTGTGCATTAAATCAGTGTGCATAAATGCAAATCTTCCAATGAAAGATTAGATTCTAATTATTCTCTAAAAGATGCAGGATTGGATACTGCTGGTCTTAGGAAATATGGCTCTAAAAAGATCTTGAGGCTGGTCAAGATCCCAGAGTTACTTGGGAAACTTATTAGTATAATGTGCCCACTAATAATTTAGTCAGTAAACACTTTGGAAATTGCCCATTTACTTGGCGGGGGAGGGGAAGAAAAAAATTTTTAAAAAAAGCTAAATGCAAAACGTAACATCCCAGTGAGTTATCTGTCAAAAAAGGAAAAAAAGAAATGAACCAAAACAAACAAATAAAACCCCCAAAAACCTCCAAAAAGAAAATATGGGGAGCATGGTTCATATCAAAGAAGTTACTTTGAGTTGCTTAGCACAAATAATTTTGCCAGTATGTTCAAGACCAACAAATGATGAAAACTTCTGAAAAATGTGATTTATAAAAACTCCTCTAAATGCAGTGCTTTAGTTAATTGCTAAAAAGGTTAATAGTTTCTCATGCCTCCCCCACCAATATTAGCAGTTGATCTCACCTGTAATTGAGCTCCTACTTCATGTAGCAAAGCACACTCTCAAGGTATTCAACTCTTTATGAAAGATTAGAACAAGGTTTAATGATTCCAGTTTTTCTACCCCCTTCGGCTTAATGTAGGAAGCTTCACACAGTATAATTGAAATAAATGAGATATTAAACCCTAAAAGTCAAGGTACATATAATTAAAAAGTAATCACTGCTCACTTCAGCTACCTGCCAAGACATCATCTTATAAGTCTCAAAAGACACCTCATTTGAAGTGACTCATTTCTATTTGCCCTTTATTTACAAATTACCAGCACTATTGAAGTTTTTCTACTTTGATTATTCCACAGGCACCGCCTAATAGAGAGGTTTGAGCTTCCCAAGCTCATTTGACAGAGGTTCACAGATCAGACTCAGACCAAGGACTCCAAGATAAAATGCAGTAAAGCCATCTACTGGAAAATCAATATCTCAGATGTAATGAGTTGTAAGACAAGTAAATTAGAGTACAGATTACTCTGTCAATTGGAACACATAACTTTTCTCTGTAATTAAGTATTTCATATGTGATGCACTGCATTTGGCACTGGTTGCTTTGTGTAATTACTGTACATTTTATTTTAAATGAACCAGAAACTTCCTGAAATACCTTGGCTTCCAATTCCAAAGGTGCATGAGCCAAAAGAAGCTCTGGAGTAAGGAGAAACATTTCCTGCCCTAGCAGGAGCTGGCATTGAAAATAAAGTATGCTGTATAATTAATGTGCCTGTCCTTTCTCACTTCAGCTCTGCTACTGATATGAAAACAGTTACTTTTAGAATAGCTTTAATCATCACTTACCCAAATCACAGAAACAGTGTGAATATGGAAGGCAACATGAAAAATTATAGCTCAAATCCTTAACTCAAGGAAATATTTCTATTTAAAAGTATAGCTAAGATGAACACAAAATTCCTCCATGTGGAGGCACCTAAAATCTGTCACACCTGTACTGGCATGAGACTATGCAGTGAGCTCAGCACATGCACAAGCAATTACATCAGCTTTGGAAGAGGAAGATCTTGGAGTGGGATGGGATTCTGGACCAACAGAGACTACACTGAACACTTGAGAAGCCTACACAATAGCTAGAGCTTCCATACTGTTGAAGATGAAGAAAGAGTTGTGAATTTGTCAGTGCTACAACAGAAATGTGAAAGGACCAGCAATAATTCTTTGAGACTGAGAGTTCTTATGTTGTGCAAACCTCTGGCCTCAAAATGGAGACACCAGAGAGGACATGGTATCTGCATCCCAAGAGGTGGTGTGAAGACTTGTGGATATGAGTAGTGTCTGAACTATTAGATTCAAGAACCTGAAAGTTTTCAACTATCTCTTATCAGATTTAAACACAGAAGACTGATAAATACAATGCTGGGATTTGAACAGATCTGTGACTTGCATCCATTTTTAAGAACGGACTAGGAGGCTGCAGATGCATGGGTGTGGAGGGTTATATGCCACAAGGACCAACTGGAAATACCCCATCACCATGTATGCAATGATACATATCTTTTATGAAAGCCATTTCTTATTATTCTGTGACTTTTAGATACTGTAGATAGAACGGTTCTGCTCACTCTAAGAATAAAAAAGAACTGAATATCTGAAGTTCCAAAGAACATCTTTGTGGACGGGATGAAAAGTTCACTTTTTTGTGTTGTTCATTTATTCTTTATCTCCTTCCTTCTGACTGCTGCATCTGATCCACTACCCAGAGAAATCAAAGAGAGATTTTTCTGATCAGTGCTCCTCTGTTGGTGTCAGATGTAATCAAAGACTGGGAGTTTATTGCATTACAAAGTGTTGGGATTTAGTAACAGATCAGATCAAATAGGTTTGGGGAAAGTGCCACAGATCAACATTTAAAGTGTGCTGCCTTCTTCTTGAGTAAAACCTGGCCACTTGCCAAGGAAGAAAACTTTTCATATTTTGATACTCCCTTTGTCCTTTCAAACAAAGTCACATAAAAAACCCCCACAGGTGCATGAGATAACAGTTTGTGGACTGTCTGTTCAGAGAGAATTATTATGATTTTATTTAGCATGCACTGTAGAGAAGATTTTTTTTTTTAATTTTTTGCAATGGACCCAAAAAATATTCTAGACCAAGGCCCTCCTGTATCACCACAAATGGAGAAGAGAATCTGTGTAATTTCGAGCTACAGTTACCTTCTTTCTAAATTAATTTTTACATTCCTTGAGTGATATAAAGAGGTCATGGTGTTAATTAAGATAGGGTCATTTCCCATCTTCAAAAATCTTTACCCAAATATTTTCTAGGCACCTAATTGGTAGCTGGTGTGTCTCCTTCAGGGCTAACTACACCATGCAATGAAGTAACACACAAGAGTTTCTAGGAAGCAAATATAAAAGCACAACACAGAGCTGTGTGGTAACAAGCTTAGGTCAAGATGTGTCTGATGAGCTCAGGTACCACACTGGAACAATGTGCCCATCTTGCTCTAAGACTGACTGGCTCATACATAGCATGACGTTCTCTCAAAAAATCTCACAAGGCAGGTGCCTTTCTTAGCCTTTCAGACCCCCTTACAATCAAAAATAATCCATTTCCAGCGACTGAGACATAAGTCAATAAAGCAAGGGCAGCTTTAGGATGATTTTGTGAATCACGATTTAACAGATCTAAAAAAGCAGCAGCATAATTGTGCATTATAATTCAGCTGACAGGAATCACGACTTCTTCACATGACAAGTCTCATCAAAATCAGAGAGATCATAAGGATTTTAAGCACTGATATCCCACATGAGAGCACATGGACCAACTGCTGGGACTACACACTGTCACACTAAAAACCAAAAGATGTGCTTTCACAGCCCCCTTTCTACTCTGGAGCTACTGGCTCCTGAACTTGAACTACATATTGCAATCTTGTAGTAGGATATTCAAAGAAAGGCAAATACACAGAGAAAGAAAATAACTTACCTGCTCATGTTTTTAAATACTGGTTATGATTTTCTGCATAGTTATGATTTTTTTTCTCCTGACCTTTAGTCAGTAAGCTGCATTGCACACCAGTTTTCAACAATAAGCATTTTATAGTTACATACACACTGTGCTAAAGAGCAGATAGTGTAGTTTTCCCCTTCATACTGAATATATGTCTTCTTTTTAAACTGAGAAAACTAGATTTAATTACTGACCTGAGAAAACAAACAAATACAAAATACAATGAAAACAGCACTGTACTTTTTTCTTTTAACCACAACACAGCTAAGCAAATTAAGATTTACCACAGACTAGCCAGGGCAAATACAGAAGTTCCCAGTACTCTGTCTCCACTGGGATTAGACCAACAAAAAGTGGAAAAAGCCACGCTCCTTAGAGTGAAACTGCAGGAGACAAAGGTTCTGCCACACTCATGAAAAGGCCAGGGAGCTGGGCACACAGAGTGATCTTTCCACCTGAGCAGCCACCAGCTCAAAGTCAAGATACGTAACAGAGAAGAATTTCAAAACTCTCCCAGTCATTCAGCACACAGCAGGACTTGAGGTACAACTCACCTGCTAACCTTGGATAGCAGAAAATCAGATTACATAAGGAGGATCATAACACCCCAAGAGAACTGTGGATCTAGGACAATAAGAATTCAGGTGATTCAACCTGCCCACCCCTTACACTACTTCCATCCAGTTTGTTGATAAAATTAGATGCCTTTGTCACTCTGCATGTAAGCATCCACAATACAAACATTGAAAATAGGTAAGATGCATAGCCTGGAATGTTTTAATTTTGCACATCAAACTTCATAAAAATCTACTCACTTTATTCCTAGCAGCCATGTAGATACTTTCCTGAGTATTAATCATAGTTTCTAACCTTAGTGTTGGATTTAACCAAGCCCTGAAACCCTAAAGAAGACACAAGTAAAGTAATTTATGTTTTAATGCAAAAGTACTAGGGAGAGTATTCAGGCAAAGTAATCCTAATTCACTTTTTAATAAGATTAGTTAAACTGCATTAAGTTGGCAAGTGGATGCTTTTACTCAGAATGAAAGTGGCCTTAACTTGGTTTAGTTTAATTTGCTTTGGAAGAAGTTCAGGAATTAATCTGATTTAACAAATCCACCTATTAAATCCATTAATTATTTCAGATTCTTGAGTTTTCCTGTGCAGACAAAACAACTTTCACCCTAATTGTCAGAGTCTGAGCTTGAAGATCTAGATGGAGCAGCTTAAGGAGCACATTCCAGACACAGATTACCATCTCCACGGCTAAACTTCATTAAATAATTCTGTGATCTTAATACAATTATGTTTGCAGAACAAAAGAGATTAATCACCTTCAGTGGTCTACAGAACAGGTCATGTGTTCACTAAACACAACAGACTCATTTTGCCAGGTTCACCAAATACTCTGTTGGTCAACAGGCTTTTAGCTGACGGTGGTTGGAGGTTTTTGGGTCAGATTGTTTTATCAGCAGGACTGGTACACTGAAAATATTGGAAATGGATCTCAAAAGGAAGACAATATAGAACTTTCCTCTCTGACTTTATATTCATATTGGCTTTCTATCCAGCCTTTTGAGAGTTTCTCCTAGAGCAGCTGATAGGCAAACAGGATACATACTCTGAGGCAGAAATTTCCAGGTGGCCCTGGGGCAGGTATAAGCCTCGCTCAGTATTTTCAAAGCTTTTTCATCTATCACCTAAGAAAGGCCAAATAGATGGATTATTTTGCCATTCTTCAGAAGATGGAAATTACCATTAGATTAGGGGAAATCTAAACAAGTGACACAAATGCAAATTCACTCAAGGAAAGACATGCTGAAGTCAAGCCTGCTGCAGTTATTCATTTGGGTTTTGTGACACTTGTCAGCCAGGTATCACAGGCTTGCTGCAGGGAACCTGTGGACAGCAGCCTTACTCTTGCCAACCCAGCCCAAATATTACCCATAGTTTTCAACTAAAAATGCTTCAAGGATAACTCAGTCTTCACACTTCTCATTGTCCCAGCCCTCTCAGTGAAGGGCTTCTACTCTCACTACCTTACATCTTCATTGACCCAGAAGGCAGGACTGAGTGCAGCTTGGGCCAAGGCACTCTGCTTTCCAGAGGACTTGTTTAACCTGATATGGAACAGAATTGTGGGGCAGGATATACTGAATCCATGTTAGTGTTCCTTCTGGCTGCCAGAAAGAGGGACTGAGAGGGGCAGATTCCAGCACAAAACTCAGAAAAGCACAAGGACGTGGTAAAGACATCAAACCAGGTCTACTCTTAGCAGGAGAAGTGTCTCAAACCCATTCATGGCATGTTGGTCTCAGCCTGCATTCCTCTGCCTACTGTGTCACAGAGCCAATGAGCTGATACCCAAAGCACAACTGATGACACATTTCACCACTCAGAGAGGAGTATGACCAATTCAACCAGAGACTGAACAGTGTCTGTCCTATATGAACATTGCCACATATTCCTCAGCCTGTTAAAAACATCACCATCCACTGGTCTTGACAGACTGCATGGGACAAATCCTCTAATCCCACTGTGAGCTCCGACATCATCATGAGGCCAGAGAGATGCCCTTGTTCCTGGTTTGCTGAATATGCACAGCTCTTTCTTTCACTGAAGAGTCTGCCTAGGTGCTCTCTGAGGGTGCAAAACTGATGCAACTGATCTACATTTTAACTAAGTCTTTTTGGCTAAATCCAGTTGCCACAGAACTAAAGCCATCATTACATAGTCCCAAGCAATGAAAGTAAACTCACTCATTCATCTAGAAAGTTAACTCTAGAAGGTTGTAACAGGCCTGGAAAAGACATAGTTTTGTGTGGTTAGTCTTCTCCAAGATGGCTAAACTTCTACAACAGCAAAAGCCTAAATTTAGCACTGAAAAGACTTTCTATTTTAAGGCATATTTATGACAGTAAAAACTGCTATCTTACACACACACAAGCAAGTGTTATTGCTGGAGTTTCTTTATTGATTTGAAAAAGACACATTTTCTGCTACCCTGACATTAAAGCAAGAAAATAAGGACCTCACTCACCCTGTAAACAAAATATATTGACCATAAAAGCCAAACTCTGTGATTAGTAGAGAAATAAAATCTTATGTCTTAATCATATTATTACCTGATTGTCAGTTACAGCAGTGGGCTGCAGTAAAGTTAATTTTCTTCACACTAGAGGGGCTGGGGTTAGGATTTGACCTGAATACCATGTTGACAACACAGGGGTGTTTTTGCTGCTGCTTAGATGTGCTCACACAGTCCTTTTCTGCTTCTCACACCACCCCCACAGTGAGTGGGCTGGGGCTGTACTGGGAACTGGGAGGGGACACAGCTGGGATGGCTGGAGATAGAGCCAACAGACCAAAGAAATATTCCATGCTGTATGCCATCATGTACAGCATACAAAAAAATCTAGGGGAGGAAGGAGGAAGGGGAAAAGATTCAAAGCATTGTTGTTTGTCTTCCCAGGTAACCATTACATGAGATGGAGCCCTGTTTTCCTGGGGATGGCTGAACACCTGCCTGCCCACAGCAAGCAGTGAATTAATTCCTTGCTTTGCTTTGTTTGTGCAGTTCTTCTTTATCTATTAAACTGTCTTTATCTCAACCCATGAGTTTTCATACCCTTAACTCTTCCAGTTCTCTCCCCCATCCCACCAGGGGAAATTAGGAAGTGCTGTGTGGTAGCAGGAACCACCTGAATCAAAGGAGGATGAGCCATACAAGAAGTGCAAGTGCAGCAGTGCCAGGACCCAAGCTGGCTTTGTTTCCCAATTACTCCAGGCAACATTTCACTTCTCCTGTCCTGAATGAGCACCATAAGCAGCAGACAGTAGGAAAACAATGCTCACAGTCAACAGCAGGCTACAGCAAGGTGTTGCTGTACTTACACCCAAGTGATAGATAACAGAGTATCTCCATAACCATCTTGTGCCTTGACAATCTCTAGCCCATCTCCTTTAGCTTTTGGATGGAAAAAGAACAAGAAGGAATCCACAATTAACAAGATTTTGTAAGTATGGTGTTCTGTGTGTATTTATCCTTTCCACAAGAGAGAAGAAGGGTAAAGGTATTTTCCACAAGAAAGAATAAAGGTGAGGGATGACTCTCTCAAAAGTTCTGTTACAGACAAATAATACACCATGCAGGTTCTCACCCACAATGGCTATTTGTCTATGTTTTCAAATAAGTTTTATGCAGATATATAAAAGATATTTCCAGAAAATATAATGCAACAGGAGGTTTCATATTAAGACCACATTAAACAAGAGAGAGACATACAGGAATTTGCTACATTAAGTGACTCAGATGCTATGACTTTTCACAAATTTTAACAGAATATAAACTCAAGACACAAAATGAAGATTTCCTGTTTGTTGCTTTTTTTTTTACCAGGCCTGAAGGCTCACAGGAACTCTAGTTGTGGAGGCACTAGGCTCAGCAATGCAAAGAAATATCTTCACTCATACTGTTCTTGCACTCTTTCATGCAAAGGATAAAAACACAAGTTACTCACTACTGTCACAAAATCTACTCCTGCAGAGCTGTGAACCCAAAATACAGCTTCCAAGGTGTATGAACAAGAATCATATCTCAGTACAAGTCCTGGATGACATTGAAGCTCCTTTGTGTGAAGAAGTTTTTCCTAGCCACCTTCTTCCTTCTTGGCAGTAGCTCCTATCTTCATACTTTGATCAGCCTTAGCACTTTTCCCTATGACCTAAGGACTACAGATCATCTCCCCAAAGTGCCTGATCCCCTCAGCACCAGCTTCCTTCCTGCCAATACCAAAACTCACTGGAGCTTCTGAACCTTTTATTCCGTTGCCTTTCTAAATCTCAGATTTGCAAAGCAATCAACCAGCTTCTAACCAGAAGATATTTTCCAGACTTCGTCCCTTCCATCACAAATCATATTGATCATACACCTTCTCATGGCCCATTTTTCCTACAAGGAATCCTTTTCCCACATCTCTTGCAAACATATTTCCTTTACCCTCAGCTTTTCCATGTTTCTTTAAAGATGCTACCTGGTTCCTTACTCTCCCTTTTCTCTTCTGCACTTTTTGGTACTTACAATTTCTTCCTTTTCTTTTCACAAATGGTTCAATATGCCCTTTTCTCCCCTCTCTCAGAGGCTGTGTATGCTTCTGTTCTCCAGTCATCCTACACTCTGATCTTTCTTTCTTTCTTACATTTGATTTTGAAGCTTCATTCCACAAAAACTAAACAAAAGGCAGGAAAGAAAGCAAGCAGTAGTAAAGCCCTGATCAGAGCTCCATACATCCTCCAGCAAAGTTTAGCTCTGGTTGCCTTTAAGGAGGGCAAACAGACTCTATTCAGGTAACACACCTGGAAGAGGAAATGACTGCACTCAGCTGTCTTGGCTCTCACATCACTGTCAGACAGATGCTGCTGTGCTCCACGAAGCCAGGCATTACTCTCAGTGTAGATTATAAACACCGCATAAGCAGACAAACCTTATCACAGGACAAAACTACTTACTTAATATTAGTAAAGCATTCTGGAAAATAAATTCCCAGCAGACTAATGCTCTTCCAGGTGTGTGGCCTGCAGCATGAGCCCTTCAGGTATCCAGCTGAGACAGTCAATAACCACTTTGAAAGACGCTCCTGCCCACGGTGAATTATCGCTTAATTAGATGCAGCCAGGGTGTTCTATCACATGAGCAATGCTTTATGAATAAAATCAAGTGTATCCTGCTTTCTAAGCATTCATCTCACTGCAGCACAGAACCTGGGAAGTGACAGTTTGCTACCAGGAGGAAATCTACCCAAAAGAGATATTTCTTATGTTTCAAAAGAGAGTGCAGCTATAAACAGTTCAAACAACTCAATAATCTGCAGTGCTGTCAGTCATAAATGCTTATGTGGTGCAGGAGCAGAGAAAAGCTCCAGTCAATATCAGGGCCCTACTGTGATGAGCTGTATCGATGTGGGAAAACAGCCAGGCCAGAGTTTTCCCACAAAAGCAGCTCCATGGGCACTCCCCTCCTATGCTCACTCTAATGCCCCAGTAAGGAGGCCTTTATATTATTCCACTTCCAAACCACCTTGAAGCAGTTTCAGAAAGATCCTCTGTTTGGATTAAGAATGGCCACATGAGGTGCTGGTGCAAAAATAGCTGGCATGCTTCAAAGTCACATTCTAGATTGTTTTGAAACAGCTTCCACGTACAGATGTATACTCTAAAATAAAATCTCTGTCTTGAAGGATTTATTATCCAAAAATCCAATCTTGCAAACACGTATACACCTTCTCAGCTTGTGATACATAATTAAATCCTTCCTGGGTATTTTAAGAAGCTTGCATAAACTTTCATGATCTGAAGTGCTAGGAACAGTTTTTAATTTCTGAGTTAATTGGAGGTGATTTCCCTCATGTCAAACTCCTAACAACAGGTCAATAAATTCAGTAGGAGGTCTTTTCAAGCAACATTTAAGTTTCCAGTTCATAAGAGAAGACTCTAAAATCAGCATATACTTGAGTGAATATTGCACTTCTCAAGAGGATAAAATCACTTATACTTCCCACATTTCATATGCTTTGCTAGATCAAATACTATAAAGACACATGTTAACACTTTAATTATTTGGTTACTTCAATAATTACTGAGAGCTTTCTGTACTAAATTGGCACAACATTAATTCCCTGGCTAATTTTATTCTTAAAAAGATAGTGCAAAGGGTGAACAGAAGGATGAAGGAAGATTGTAACTAATACTACTGCTGAAATATTTACTAACATGTGCAACACAGGAAAACACAGAAAAACACAGGAAAAGTCCTACAAACGATACCTAGAGAAACATTTTGTGATATAGATATAGAGATAGACAGACAAACAGACAGACAGATAGATAGATATGACTAGAAGTCCAGGGAAACAGTGATAGCAGTCCAAATAAATCCAAAGATCAATTAAATAAATAGAATAATAGGACAGCTTGGGTTGGAAGGACCTTAAAGATGATCTGCTTCCAACTCCCTTACTCCTTTCACTGGGCCAGGTTGCTCAGAGCTCCATTCAACTTGGCCTTGATCACTTTCAGGTATTGGACATGCCCAGCTTACTCAGGTAATTTTTGCCAGTGCCTCACAACCCTCACAGTAAAGAATTTTTTCCCTACTATCTATTATAGCCCTACTCTCTTTCAGTTTGAAGCTATTGTCCCTTGTGCTGACACCACATGCTCTCATAATAGTCTCTCTACATCTCTCTTGTAGGCTCCCTTCAGGTACTGGAAGGCTGCAATTAGGTCACCCCAAAGCTGCCTCTCTTCCAGGGTGAACAAATTTAATTCTCTTAGTCTTTTCTTGCAGGACAGGTGCTACATCCTTCTTATCATCTTGGTGTCTCTCCTATGGACTCACTCCAAAGTCCATGTCCTTCCTCTGCTGAGGACCCCAGAGCTGTATGCAGTGTTCCAGGTGGGGTCTCACAGAGAAGAGTAGAGAAGAAGAATGTCCTTCCTTGCCCTTCTGACCACATGGCTTTGGGTGCAGGCTGGGATAGGATTGGTTTTCTGGGCAGCAAGCCCACATTGCAGGCTCATGTCCAGCCTCTCATCCACCAGCACATCCCTGTCCTTCTCACTAGGGACATAGAATAGAGATGCTGATAGTGAAAAATGATTCCAGTCTCATTCAGTCCAGGGTTGAGGTCATCAAGTGTCACAAATGGGGGGCACCACCCACACAAGGAAGTAACCTAACTAACTGAGAGTGCAGATGGTGCACTAATTCTGCTGAGTAGCTCTACTGGTAGGTCTCTGCCACAGATGCTGACTAGATAAAGCTGCTGATCTCCAAAAGGAAGTCTCGAGCAAATGTAGCCAGAGGCTGTCTAGTAATGGGTGGAAGATGGACTGTATAACACTGAAGGTGCAAACACTAAAGGCAAATGTGGATGATGTGTACTGGACTATTTGTCTTTCTGCAGGAACTGTCACCGCTGATGTGCCATGTAAAATGTCCTTTGAAAACTGGCAATATACTAGAGACCATGAACTTTGAGAATGCGTGTATAATTCATCTTTTCTAAATATGTGACATTAATAGCTCCCACAGAATACTAAAGTATAAATTCCTCAGCCCACCCTGGAGAAGAGTAGCTAGCCAGCCAGCTGGCCCCATTGTCTGACTCCAGATCAAGCCACCAAGCCTTCACTTTTTTATTCCAAACCTCAGTTCTCAATGATGTAGACCATGGGTGATTGAAGACACTCAAGCCTTTGAAAGAGATGAGAGGAGATTAAATTCCAACAGAGAAGAGGATGAGAGTCCCATTTGCTACTCAGTGCAAATTTTGAAGCTGAGGCAGTAAGTAAGTGGGGAGTGACACTGGAGAGAGACTGGAACACAGACACATTTAGGCTCTGGTTGAGAAAGGATAAGTGTGGCTACCCACTTACTTAGACTAACTGGATTGTGTGTGTGTGTGTGTGTGTGTGTGTGTGTGTGTGTGTGTGTGTGTGTGTATTTTTATAACATTTCCTTCCATATTGGCAGAAAACTGTATGGTCTTAAATTTTGTTTGGCCTTGTTTGGCTGGTTAAGTTTGATGCTGTCTACAAGGTGGCTTGGGAAAACCCTCTGAAGGGAGCAGATAGTAAAAATTTTAGTGGGGCAATGACAGTTGTGGACCTGAAGGCATTTTTAGGAGACCCAGTGCTGAGGGTACTTCTTGCTACACTGTTAATGACCCCAATATGCAGTTGCTATCATTACTGCCAAGGCTTGGAAAATGAGTTCCCTGTGGCAAACACAAATCAGCACTTCTCTTGCAAAGAGCAGATGGATGAGCAGTATCCTGGGACTCTAGGCAAAGCCTGAGGCATCACATCTGGGAAATTTCCAGTTATTTTTCCTTTCCCTGCTTCCATAATTTAGGGATAGCTTAAAAGAAGCCAGGCAAATACTGACATAACCTAAGTAACCTTTCTGAAAGTCATATGGTTACAATGCTTTACTGGTAACACTAAAAACCAACCTTTTTTTGCTAACAGAAGCAACTGTTGAAACTTCTTGTTTCCCTTCAGTGGTGATAAATGCCTTTGTTTCTAAGCATACTAATTCATACTGAACCCTCCAGAGTACTGCAGATAAATCAGCTGGAATTGCAAGAACAAAGAGGGGCAAGAGCTGCTGTTCTGGACTCCACTGGATTTAGAATGGTAGTCCCTCTCCTGGTTTATGTCATGTGATGTTTCAACATTCATATGTACAGTGGGAGACACCCTGGACAAGCTGATTATGAAAATAATTGGGGTTTTTATCTCACAGTCTACAGCTGCCCATCTTGGATAGAAAACCATCACTCTCCAAGTGAGCCTTACCTTAAAACAATCTTTTGTTATTCATTGTGTGTTGTTCCTCATCAGCTACCATCTAGGTTTCTTTGGGTTACAACAGCTCTGCCAGGCATGTGCTTTTCCTGGGAACTTTCTGCCAGCAGCCCCACAGAAACAGCCTGCATGAAAAATTCATTTGCATCAAATCTCTGCAGCATCTATTTTATCAAAGCAAGTGCTTGTATGCTCAACCAGCATAAGCCACAGATGGGAAGTTTTAGGCAATCAGCTGCAAGATTAGGAAGAAAACCAAACATATATCCTGCTTATGCATTTCTGAACAAAAAAAAAAAAAAAAAAAATCCAGTAGCATAGGAACAGTAAGAAGCAGGTCACCAGCATCCATCAACTATTCTATCAACTTCAGTAACAGAACATGGATATATTTATCTGGGATAAAAACACATTGCTATATAGTCTGCTTTGATTAACTCATCACATAAATCCTCTTTTACAGGAATTTTCAAGAGGTATTGAAAGCATTATTAGAAATGTCAAGGCTAGAAGTGTCAGAAATTGTGTTGTGGGGGAGCCTCAATTGAACAAGGCAGAGCATAACAAGTTGAAAACCACTGAATTAAAATGTTTGATTAATTTAACTTTCTTATAGGAAATCAAAACTCCAGTTTGTTCCTAATACTCCTCTTGCTGATCAGAAAAGCATCTTCCCTTTAGAACATTATTTTTATTTTATTTCCTGCTATGATTTCCCTATGATCGGCACCTTTGCCGATTGGATGTCTCAGGTCAGATAGATTTTCAAGAATGACTGGATTGCTGATAAACTTTAAGTTTCTTATAGTCTTAGTATTGCCTCAATAATTATATATCTCTCATATACCCAGAAATAAACATGATTTTTCACAAAGGTGATAGCATACAAAGAAGATCCAAATTGATTTGCAGTCCTGTGGATGATGAGATGGTATCCCACAGACTGAAGAAGAAATAACACTATTTTGGAGTCTCTAAGAAACCTACAAACACTGTAGGAACACCAGGAAGAGCCATTAGACCCTTGCAAGGAAGAGGAATTTTATGGGCTGTTGCTAATAATAGACCAAAATAAAAATGAATAAATTTATAAGATGCTCTCAGTTTTTATTTCAAGTTTCTTCCAGTTCCTAAATGTATTTTTTGTGATGCTAATCTATATTTTAGCAGCTACACAGAATTTTCATTAAACAATTTCCTCTCTTAAAAAATATTTACTTCATGTGCAAAATAAAACAAACATATCATAAAGCTGTAAAGGTCTCTATTTTTTGTTTATATATGAAAATCTAACTATTTTATGTGGTTGTTTTATTACAATACCCCATGGAAGCCATGCATTGGTTGCTGAATGCTCCCACTCTCCCCCACGCACTGTGCTCCCTAGCTGCATCTTCTCTTCCATCACTAAAGATCTCCTCTCACAAGGGATGAGACTGTCACAGTCCCATTATGAGGAAAGGAAAACATGAGCCAACAGGGAAATATTTTGGAATCCAAATATAACTGATTTGAATTAAATGTTCCATATTCAAGGATTTTGACAAGCCTTTTTTTTTTTCCAAGACAGCATGAGCAAACTAAAACCTCCATAGAACTAAACTCTAAAATTTTGTCAGTAATGTACCTGGCAATGTATCAGCAGTGTAAAATACCTATAAACAAGGTGAAGTTTTGTCTACAAGGATCTACAGTATCTAAAGGAGGGGTGGCAAGAGGATGGAGCCAGGCTTTTCTTGGTGGTGCCAAGCAATAAGACAAGGGGCAACAGCCAGAAACTGATGGACAGGAAGCTTCCCCTGAACACAAGGAAGGAAGAACTCATTGGCTGTGTGACTGTGCACTGGAAGAGGTTGCCCAGAAAGCTTGTGGAGTCTCCCCTGTTGGAGATATTCCAGAATCATCTGGGCACAATCCTGCGCCATGTGCTCTGGGATGGCCCTGCTCAAGCAGGGAGCTTGGGTCAGATGACTCCACTGTGATCCTTTCCAACCTGACCCATTGTGTGATTCTGTGAATGGTAAACCGTGCAATACCACAGTGTTTGCTCATAGGTAAGTGCAGAAAAGCTAGAAATCCCCAAATTCAGTCATAATAAACCCAGATACTTCTGTAATATCAGTAATACTACTGAAATTCTTACTGTTATAACCTAAGTCACAGTAGGTCATATTTAATTTATTCATGCAGAATTTGTTCTTCCCATAGGAACATCTGTGAGAGGGGCTGATGGAAAGAGACAAGTATCCCATGCCTTATTCTGTTTTCTCCTACTAAACCAAATATATTTACCTAAGGTAGGTAAATATCAGCATAGCAAAGCCAGGGAGCCACTGCAGCCAGGGAATGCTAAACTCTTTGCCTTCCCCAGAAAGAGAGCAAACAGGATCTGTGAGAAACAGCAAATGAATGGCTCAAATTCTCCAGCATAAAGCAAACATGCCCTCTTGGGCACTAAAAGCTTTCTTCACCACAGCATTCCAAGTGAGGAAAGGTGTGATACTGCAAAGAGGGTGAAGAATGGTAAATTTTGAAGGAACAATGTCATAATGCTACTAAGATTCCTCGCCTCTGTTAGTGCTACAACCACGTGTTCTTAAAAAGACACATTTTTTATTCTCTTGTGGTTTTTAACATATATACTGCTTATTTCTCTCTTCCCACACAGTTTGGCAGGTAGTTACTTTTTCTTATTTTGTTTCTCTTTCATCTGTCGGTTTTCAAGAACAAGAACTGTGTTTGTGTTTTGAATTTATAGCACAGTAAGAACATATTGAATTTAAAGCCATAATCTAACATAAAGACATTAAATCACCACAAATAATAAAAGGCTGATATAAATTGGCCTAGACTGCATAGCTGTAAATGCAAGAAATATGAGTCAAGATTAAGTTGTTGTGGCATTTTGGCTGTCTCAATATAGACTAAAGAGAGATGGAACACCTGCTCTGATCTTCACAAATTGAATTTCAGCTACCCAGAAAATTTTGATTTCTCATTTGCATTAGCAAAGGACACCATTGTTAATGTAAATTGGACATTTATTCACATAGCAGAGTAGAAAATGTGCAATATGCCTGCACACAATTAGTGCAAGCAACTGTGCTACCAACAAAAAAAACCACAAAAGACACCCTAAGTACAAGAAGCTACTTCTAACTTCCACATCCATGTTACACTTCCCTGCTTCAGTGTCATGCAGTCGATGATATCAACACTTATTTTCAGAAACTAACAATAATCCAGTAAAGGGGAAATATTAATTTTTCAGGTACAAAGCAGTAGCGAGATGACAGTCATGTCTCTCACACTGAGGCAGTGGGAAAAGCAGAGATTGTTTGACTCTATTTCTGAAAATAGTTCTGAGAGCCCTCACACTTCAGCAGACCTGAGCTGACATCTTTTCACCACACAGATGGCTCACTATTCCCTGGCTACAGCAAATTCTTGTCCAAGATCTGTACATGTATGTGGTTGTGAACAGGTAGATAAGCCAATGTGAAACACACTAAAATTCCTACAGAGCAATTCATTCGTTCACTTCAGTTATTCTTCCAAAAATAACAAATACATACAGACTTCAAACACATTATACAGGTTAGAATTGTCAGAGAGGCTCTGATAAGTGAGTGAAGCAGTGAACAAAATTTTTTTCAGAACAAAAGTTACCTTAAGATAACTTCAGAAGTCTTTTTCATATCATCTTGAGATGAGACACATTTCTTTATTCTCAATTTATTTCTCTGTTGTGGGTCCATTCTGAAGCACATGCAAAATAGCAGCCCCACCGAGAGAAAAGGAAAAAGAAAGGGAAAGTAAGTGTCTTATTCAAGGAACAGAGATACTTTAACAATGACCAGAGTATCTGTGAATCAATGTTGAAGGCACATTTTTGATCCAAGTTATTTAATCTTGTTTAAGAAAGATTGATACAGCTATCAAAGTTATCACATATAATAACTGCCATTTTCATGGAAATAAAGAGTGCTCACGAAGTCATTTGACTCTGCCAGTCCTTCTTTACCTCATGGTTAAAATGAGTAAGAACATGGTTTAACAATGAAGAGAAGCCTCTCCCCACCACCACCAGATTATTCTTCTTGAGCACCCCGACAGGTCTACACACACTTTGGTCTTTACACTTCAGCAATAACACAGCTGTTCCCCAAATGTGTTCAACAACTGTTCTCTAATGCCATCAGTTTCACAGTGTAAATGGATCCTAAAATAGCGGGAACATTATGTCCTTTACCATTCTATCTTCCCGCCTGGCTGCCAGATTGTTCTCTTTTCCCTTTTTTTGATGGATTAAGTAGAGCCACAGCAATTTGTTGATTTGAAAACGAAGCAATTCCTTTAAACTGTCTCTGTGCTCATCCACTGCTATCACTGACTCTACCTGAATTCATTTTGGAGCCTGCATTACAAAAGCTTTGCTCATGAGGGATTTGCATATGCAAGCAGTGTTGATGAATCCAATAAAATAGGCTGATTTCACATCTAGAGACAACTTTGCAGATTTACTTTTAGTTCAGCTGCTGACACTGGCCCTCTTCACTTTTCTTCTTGCCTGTCTTTTCAGGGGCATAGATTGATTCTGTAAACATTTTATTTGTAAGTGATGTCCTTTCACAAGTGCCCCTCTTGGTGGATTGTGCAGGAACGCCAGCAGTTGCTCCAGCTTTGCCTCTTCCAAGTTTTGTCAGCAGCAATGGGGCTCTACTGAAGCACCAGTGTGATTTTTCTGTAAACCAGCAGAGAAAATAGGCCCTATTCCATTGCCAGAAACCAGGACGAAAATTATTTAAAAAGAGACTTGACACTATAAGAGCATTCTTCTCTGTGACTTACAAGCTCCCTTCTGCTCCACTAAGAGGTGTGTGGGACAAAAGGCCAGCTGCTAAGATTTGTCTATGATAGTTCTTCACTCAGGGGGCATAACTACACTCATGTTGCACTCTCTCACACAAAAAGATGAAGAAAACACAGGTTTGTTACCCCAGAACCTCAAAATGAAGCAAATCTTGCACTGGGAACAGCAGAGAACATCAGCAAGGTCAGATCACTCTGCCTCTTCCCCTCGTTCACCAATAGATGGTGGCAAAGGCCCCCTCCGAGGCTGCCACTGGACTTCCACAGTTATTTTTCAATTTCCTCTCATAACATAGAAAATGAGGAGGGCAGATGCAGACATCTCTTTTACAACAATCACCTATTAACAAGTTAATAATTTTGTCTAACATACCTGTACATAATTACTCTGTTAATGCCAGCTTTCTTTATCTTCAGATGTGAATATATTTGTTTCTTCTTTTGTGAAGTAACAGGAGTGCTTCACTTTAACTTCACAGAGCATAGACAGGAACATCAAAGCAAGCTCTTCTAAAATAGGTTAAGAAATGGCGCTTGCTCCTAAGAACTTGGCACATATCTGCCTCAAAGGGAGGAGGAACTAGAGAAGAAAGAAAATTATTTCAAACTCTTGTTGCAGAACGCAGCATTTTGAAGAGCAGGCTGCTCTTTTCCAAACTGCCAACAGTCAAGGCAAGTTCACATCATTTCAAGAGGAAATCACCATCCACAGAGCTGCCTGCCATTCTTGGCCACCCGTGTCAGGCTCAACAGGGTTCTGATGGCTCAGGGGAGCCAAGTACCACAGCCTTGCAAAGCAGTATTTGGTGGTTAAAGTAGCAAACACTGATTTTATTTTGATTGCAAGACTTTTTAAGCACCATGCTTGTACTTCAGGGAGCTGTGCAAGAAACCTACCTCCACGTGACCCAGGAAGAGAGCAGTACGGGTAGAGCTCTAAGGGAGGCTGCAAAGCCACTGGCACACCTGGTACAGAAAGAGGAGCTCTGGGTGTTTTCAGAGCACCTGTCATGACACACCTGAAGTAAACCAGGTGTGCTGGCCCAATAATACTTCACACAGTAATACCCTGCCTATCCTGACACGACATTGTTTGCACTTCATGGTGATATTCACCACCTCAACTCATGATCCTGTGTGAGGTTGCCAGTAAATGTCACATCCCACATCAGCTCTTGAGAGAGAGTCAAAGTTTTTTTAATCTTTAATTTGAGAACAAAGAGCTTCAAGTTCCTTGGGTTCACATTGGTAAAAAAAAATTTAAAATGAAAAAATTTTTTTAAAAAGGTGATTTTAGTCTATTTGTTGTCAGATTCACCTCTCAACACATGGTGCTAGTTTCTTTTGTCATATGCCTTTGTAGAGCACTTGTATTTATATAATTTATATATTTGTATTTTAGTTCTTTGCATATTTGCAGTAACTCATCTCCTAGCTGGGGATCTCTGATCAGCTTATTTGTTTAAGTAGCAGTCTGACAGTATAAGTAACTCCTTGTGCATCAAGTTTTCCGTCTTGAAAATAACAGCAAAAGAGATATTCACATATTATTTTTGTCCTTGCAAGCACAGTGAAACTTTCCCCAATATTTTGCCCAGTCAATAATATTTTGATTTTAGTATGGAAACTCTAAATTAATTTTTCCAAATTATAAACATTTTCTTCCTGAATTTGAAATGTAGTTATACAGAGAATCCAGAAAGACATTCCTAGTGACCCATGAGGTTCTACTTTTTTACCAAGAAAGAGAAAAAGCAGCTTTGAACCTGATATCTTTCGTGTTGGATTAGGTAAGCTCCAGACATCCCTTACAACCTAAATTATTCTACAAATCTATGACTCTATAATTCATTCACTTATTGGTTTACACCTCTAGATTATTTATGAGAGAATGATTATATTCATAAGAAAGAGATAAATTCAAAACAGAGAAGGAGGATAAGTAGTTCAATTTCTGTCCTTATCAGTCCTGAGCTGATATAAACATAAAAACTTAGAAAATACTCAGGTTCCTGAAAGGCAGTACAGTGCAGGTACTAATACTTTGCTAGGAGATCATCCCAGATAACACACAAATCTCCTAACACTGAAAGTGTTCCTTCCTAGACAGTTCCTTTTTTACCTCAGTAAGTTTTTCCTGTCTTACTGAGTCTTCAGTGTGAGTTTTTCATTGTCCACACAAGGTAAGGTGGCATCTGTACTAACTTTAAAAGTGGATGCTTAGCTGTAGGATACATTCCAGTGGCTTCATTCATGACCTCCAGAACCAGCTTATGCTCTCTGATATCATCATGCCTGTATCTGAGACAAGAGGATGCCAAGAATTGAAGTAGAATTTTTTTATTTCTATTACTGTTCTTGCTAGTGCTACTAGCAATAGTAGCACAGCAGGTCAGAGGGAATCCATTTATGTTCCCAGCCACCATCTTATTTATTCTTCATTGGCTATTACAGATTTTTGGACGGATTTCTGATGATAAAATACATTGCTGAGGGTTTCAATACATACCAAAGTGGGCAATAGTAGCAAAGAAAACTAACAATGGCCCTACCACTAAGGAAAAAAAAATCAAGTCAGGGTTCAAACTGTTGAGAAAAAAACAAATAGGTTAGGGGGCAGTTCGCTGAACATTGTCACCCTTTTTGCCACTGTACTTAGAAGAGATTCTTTGGGAAATGTGGATTAGGGCAGTTTTGGGGACAAATAACACAGCAGCCTGAGGGTAAGAAGTGAAAACACACCTTCAGAAGTCAGATGGTTTCCAAAGCCACCAACTATGCTCCAGTAAGATGATATACAACAAAAGCATATTTTTCACGTGGTTTTCCCACCCAGCAGTGTTATCTGGGTCCAGACTACTGCTTCAATCTTAAAAATTTCTTCAACATCTGCCAGCTGGTTTGGGAGTAGTGGTGGGAGCACATGGCTTCAGTTCATGTAGGTAGGAAAAGCAGGCAGCTTGTTTATTTTTTGAAGTCAGGGCACACAATGGAGGGAGCCACATTCAGCCTAAAGAGAAATACTGGCAAATTTAGTATGCTGAGTATAATTATTTGTGAAACCTCAGCATTTGAAGCAATGCCTATTTAAGTCAATGGGCGTTTTTCATTGATTTGGGGTGATAGATAAAATGGGCCATTAGTGCTCTTTTTAAAAGCTCTGCTGAGCAAATACATTACTAGGTTGTTCTGGACGTCTTTTATAATGCCTTGCCTTCTTTCTCAAATACTGCATTTATCTCTAGTCTTGTCCTTTACTGCAGTTTGTATTGTAATACTTTCACCTGCATCACAGGAGTAGAAGAATTCTCAGCTCTTTTCCTCTTAGTCATAGCAAAGATTCTGCTCCATTAGTGTCCTCATAGCATTGCAGCTCAGAGCAGTAAGAAACTTTATCAGAGTATATAAAAGTAGATTAGAGAATATCCTCATACTGAATGCTTTACAGGCTTTAAAATAATCCACTTTTTTTTAAGTTCTGATTAATTTTTTTTTATTACAGAATTTCAGTTACTCTCACTTTGAAGCACAGCAGGGTGAAACAAATAGGCAATAATTATGGATTCATCAAATCAAAAGTATTTGGAACTTTTCTACTTATGATGGACATTTCCCAGAGGATGAAGAAAAGAAAAAAGAAACAACTTTAGGAGAGTCATCTGCATTATGTCAAATTGCCATTCCATTTAGCCTTCCAAAAAGGCCTTGTTATCTGATTTTGATTTAATAGCTACAATTAGGTAAAAGTAGATATCATGGAGAGAACACAGAGCACACAGCAGTCATAAAATACAGCAGCAGTAAAATACAGCTGCAGGTTGTTATTTGCTGCCCACATACTGTAAATTTGTGGGTAACTCCATACATGTTGAGCACCTTGGATTCAATTCACAGACAAACAGAGCCAAAAAAAGCCACTGTCTGCAGCTGTCTGGACCAGGAATGCCTTCCACCTGCAATGGCAGTGACTTGTTTGTTTTTCAATTTTTAAATTTTCTGTTTACTTGAGATGCAACACCACTGTGTTTAGGACGGAGCAGAGCATGAGCAGACAGGTCAATGAGAAATGCAGTTTACCCACCTGTCACTGCTGAGCTAGACTAACAAATACAGATTGTTGAAACCTGTTGATTTGCTTGCCACAGCACCACTGGAATAGAAATGCTCCAAACTAAGCAGTCCTTCTGCAGCATCATTCCCCATAACAGCTGGAATTCCGGCAAAGAAAACATTATTATTTCTTATTAGTACACAGAAGAGGTAGTTCAGCATTTCCAGAAGCATCTTGGTTAGTTAAAGGCCTGCATGCTGGTGAATATAATTTTTACTTGAAACACAATATGCAGCATTTAAAAGGAAAACCTTTGAACTGAAGAATAATTTGATTTTCAGAAACATTGACAACGTTACTGAAAACAAAATGTTGGAAATGAGAAATTTTCAGATAACACTGCCTTACAGTTCCCCTGTGCTTCATGAGGCAACGAGTCACTGCACAAAGACCTTAGTGACAATCAGCACCTGCTGACACAGCAGTGTCATGATTCAAAAATATGCAGCACCACATAATTAGAAAATTAATATCTGCTCTACTGCAATGGTGTCTCTATTCAGTGCTGTGTTTCTGCCCCTGTTTCCTGCCCGTGCAAGCCTGGTAGTAGTGGCAGACCAGCAAACAGCTGGAGGAAATGGGATGGCTCTGCCTCCCAGTTAACTAGATGCTCTCCTTTCCTCACCCAGAATGAACATCAGTCCTGCTTCTGGTAGCCTGTGAATCTCTCTTTTGACAAGTCCCAGCTCACCAGTTTTTCTCCCCTAGCCTACTAATTCCTAGACTGAAATCAACTGCATTGCAGTGATTTGTGGCAGCATATTCCTTCTATTATCAGTATTATTATATATTCACTAGGTAGGTACTGCCCCTCCCTAAGCCACCTGCTTCCTATACCAGTAGCAAATGAACAAAAATGGAGAATGCAGGACTCCACTTCAAGAAGGGTGTCAGCAGGTGGGACACATGCAATGCAAAACACCTTTTTTGCTATTAGTGAAAGAGAACACTAATTCATCTTTAATTAAATCATGAGGCTTTCTGTTTGCCTGAATCACAGCTTTTTGCTGATACCCTCCCTATTCACCATGTCAGAGCTTCTGATTTTCCATCTGGGAATTTAACAAACAACATAATTTCCTTCATAAATCTTTGTTAATATTTTTTGAATGCTGGCTATTTCCCCACACACAGGCACATAAATGCACTCCCATTTCCACAGCAGAGCACTGCATCTCACAGCAGGAGAATGAAGGGGGAGAAAACCAGCTGTAGCACAGTCCTGAGAAAAGGAATGTTACCAAAGCTGATATTCAGCTTTCCCAAGAATTTTGAGGTTTCTCAGAATGAAGCCAGCTATACCTTCCTTGTCAAGGAGCAAAAAATAATATTTTTACAGGAAATTAAATATCTGAACTGTGCTGAGACCTCCCACTTTCAAAAATCCTTTGCTTGAAGTAAAAAGATGGGTGAGGGAGGGAAGGCTTGGGGACAGACAGTAACAAGAGGAAATCAAGGCATTCTCCATTCTTATTCAGAAACTGTTGCAAGCTGTTCCAGAACTGCTTGTGTTGGTTCCCTCTTTCAATCCCCGTCCCCAGCTCCCAAGTCATCATTACTGAAATCAAACACAACACATTGTCTTATCACAAAAGTTAAACCTCTGACCTTCATATTCTTCCCCACCAAGGACAAGCAGCTCTTGAGGCAAAACTGTCAGTGTACCCTTGTAACAGTATATAAACAAACTAAGGATTACAAGCTCCTAATGAGGTCTTTGAGGCTTTGCAGACCAGGCTTCTCAAATTGCTGTTCTCTGAACAAAGGAATCTTGCTAATCATTGGATTTGAGCTTTCCAATTTTGAGAAGTTTGCAGTGTTGTTCAAATTTTATTATCAGCTTTTATATTTCTTTCCTAAAGAGCTTAACAAGTATCTGTCCCTTCTCTTGGCCCTGCTTCAGGAAAGTGTTTGGTCACATAGTAAGTCAGCTCTTATTCATAAATTCACAGGCATGAGTCTGAAAATATTGCATATAAATCCCAATGGAATTTCAGTATAGATTGCCTGAAAAGTAAATTTCCTCGACCAAAGCTTTGTAAATGGATTTAGTAACAAAAAAAATAATTTTCTAGAATATGGAGAATTCTGTCTGCTGGACAAGCATCTAAGAAAATGTTATTTTGACGGTTTTGTTCTTTCCCTGTGTTAAGTTTCCTTCCCTAAGTTCAGATATGCTGAGGTAGCAGGTCCCTATAGTGCTGTCTAGAGAGATGCAGAAATCTCTTACTCTTTCTGTGCTTTGACCTCATCTGATTTCATTTACATATTCTGCAGATTTTCAGCTTGGCCTGTCAAATTTGCTTGATATATGCCTAACTCTCTCCTTGGGTTCTCTTCCAAGGGTTTTATCACTCCTGTTTACTTCAGTGCACCTACATCTCTCAATATTTTAGTACTTATGCAGAAAAAGAGTTCTTTCCTTGCCTCTTCTCCTCAGCCCAGCTGCCCTCCATAGATGTAGCTGCTCCCAATTGCACGGGATTTTGCCTTTGAGTAGACAAGGCTTTTTTATACCAACAAACAGCACAAAGTGTGAATCAAACCCAAAGGGTGTTTGACTGAGAATTTAGAAAGTTAAACTGCTGAAATATGTAGTTTATAATTAAAGTACTGAGAAAACCTGTACTGAAGAATCGCCAGAGCAACACTATAATTACACTGTCCTTCACATCCTGCCATTAGCATTTCTAGAAGTGACATAATAATAATGTGGTCTTTTTTCTCTTTAGGAACTGTCAGCTCTCTTTACAGGAATCAAGTAATTTTATAAAGAATATAAAGTCCTTAAATGGAAAATGCAAATGATGATTTTTGTGTAAAAGACATGACAGTCACATTAGTAAGCTCTTGAAAATAATGTCCGTATATGTTTCAAGTCAGTAGAGTAGAACTTCCTTTTTCCTTTTTTCCCCTATCTATTCAGAGTTCAAGAAAATAAAAAGAAAAATTTAAAAAAAAACCCTAAGAATATTTTTTTTGAGCTCTCATGTTAATTATCCAAACCTTACATTTTTGTAGGAACAGAGATTGCCTGTACTTCCACGAGCACAGAGAGAGCCCATTTCAGTCAATTGGAATCACTGAATTATCAAACTTGGAAAAGTCCATCTCAGATCATCTAGTCCAAGTATGAGAAAGGGAGATCTTGACCCCAGATACCAAAATGACTCTATGCAGGTAAAAACCAAGCTGACAATAACAGAAACATTTTGGGGGATGTCCCAAGGACAACCTTTAGTCTGCAGGTGACAGCAGACCATGTTTCTTCTCCCTCATAGCAAGGGAAATGCTGCAGCTGGTGAGTGCCTGGGAGCCTAATTGGACACGCATCCTCTGACCACTACATCCCTCAGGAGATGTTATTTGATTGGCATTCCTACACACTCAGAAGAGGTAAAAGAAAGTATATGGCCCTGTACTTTGGGGATGTAGTGACCCTGCTGATCCTGAAGGAGAGCTGATACACATTCAAGCCACAAGCTCCCTGGAGTTGTTGCTCACACGAGGCCTTGGCAGCCAATTCTGTTCTGTTGATTCCCAGTCAATTCTAAGTGTTGATACAAGAAAAAGTGTTTATGAAAAGTGCATTTTCTGTCAAGCAAGCAGCACAAGTATAATGGAGTTGAAATGAAGTATTTGAATGTTTCAAATCTTCTGTGGAGTGTGGAGGAGAAATAAGTGCTAAAACAGATCTAAATGCATTCTCTAGTAGATTTTAATAACTGACTGCTTGTGAATAAATTGCATTCAAAAATAAACTATGTCGTCTTGACTAAATTGCGTGAAATTATATGGTTAGGATATTTCAAGATCATCAGATGTTACATTGAGGGCAAATATATCTCATTATAACAGTTCTGGGGGAAGGCAAGTGTTTCATGTCTGACACAGACAGATAGGATTTACCTGTTATATGTGTACATATAAGACATTGACTTACTAAGGATAGGCAAGACTGAGTAAAGTAAAATTACTGGGAAAATGTGAATTAGATGTGAACCAAATCTCCATTTACCAAGTTAGTGTAGCGCCAAGCTCGTATCATAAACTTTATGAAAGTCAGTGTATACTTGTTTGAGTCTAGTACTACCTAAATCTAGCTATGCTTCTTCCATAAATCAGTTCTCACCAGCTGAGAGCAGCAATAGAAATAACTCACAGCTGACAGAACATGCCAGGAGTAATGCTTCTGATAAATCCTTGCAGTTTTTCTCTGTTTAGAAGCCTGGTCCAGAACCTGTGTAACAAAAGTGGCCAGAGGCCCTCACTTCCCATTCCAGCCAAAGCCCTTTCTTCTACAACAGAGATAACAGTGGTAAAAGATTTCTCCTGTGTAAGACTCTTTCAGGCTGTATACAGTGGAATAAATAATTTGTCTTTATACCAAAATCAAAAGAATTTGCATCTCAAAAATCTCCATTTTCTGTATATAACCCAAACTTCTCTTTTACCATATATGTGATGAAGGTTTTTAAATCAAGCTAGTTGGCTTTTAAGATCAGAGAACTAGATCAAACCAGCAGAACTCAGTTTTCCACCCAGTCATTCTGGCTAAGGGCTATTCTACATCAGCTGGGAGGGGAAAGAGTGAATATGTGTGTTGTTCTGATGTTTTCAGTTCTAAATCCCTGCAGCTCCATGATGGAGTTCTCCCAAATGAACTAGCAAGCTTCAGCCAACTGGAGAAATCCTTCCAAAAGGGCATCATGATGAGTTGAAGCAGGGGAAAGAAGAGTTTGCATGGTTATATCTGTATATGTCAGATGTCATGTTTTAGACTTCCTCAGTCTTCCCACAGCTGTGCTGCCCTTTGGTGTGTCACACCATGTTGAGTGTTAGATTACCTACCTGCCCTGGAGTACATCAGAGTCAAGCTGGCCAGCTGCTCACTCACTCTTTTTAAAAAGAGTATGCAAGTCCATGCACTCCACTGTGCATGGTCACACACTCCTAAAAGCTGATTATCCTACTCAACATCTCAGCAATCTTGTACTGGGTAACTGCCTAGCATGACACAGAGACCCCAGATTTCTCAGATACCTGAGAGAATAAATAATTTGCCTTTAAAAGCTGTCACTGCAGCACAAAATGCTGTGAAGTATATGTAAATAAAGGTAGGGCAGGGTATTTGCCTAGGACACGTTAGGTAACAAGAAGTGTTACTTTTAAAACAGCACAGGAAAGGAGATGGTCTTTGATAATTGTGCAAGTCCTCATCTTAACCCATGTTGGGCATTATGGAAAACACTGATGTTGATGCTGAAAACCAGCATCGGAATGCTGATGAGGTAGAGATGAAAAGAATAATTCTGCTATGAAAGAGCCAAAAAATAACACAGAGAGAGGGAGAGAGTCCCAAACTCAACAGGATGGTGGAGGAGACCTGGCAGTAGATGCTGCATTAAAGTCCTGGCTTGGTTGATCTAAACAACGACAGACCCTCTGTGCCTGACAGAGGCTGAGTTTCAGGCAGGTGTTAGTGAAAACCCTTTCTGAACTTATTTGGCTCTATCCTCATATTCTCACATGTGTGCTGGAAAATTCACATCAGCAGCAATTATTTTCCTTCTATTTTCAGATCCCACAGCCCTCAGCAGCATTTGCACTTACCCCTCAGCTGTCTTCTTTCATTTGGCTGGCATCCAGGGCGTACTCCTTCTGCACTCCAAGTGCCCTGTATAAGGCTTCATATGACAAAGCAACAGAGGATAAGTTGGAAACCTCAGGATCAGTCATGGATTAATGAGCCTTTGGCAGACCTTTGTACCTTCTGTTTCAAGTGCAAGGCAAAACCCTTTGATCTTCCCTTATCTGCATATTTGCGGAGGAGCATGTAACCTGAAAAAGAAAACAAATAAATAAAATCCCTTAGGTCCATCAAAATAAGAGACCTAATTGGACAAGATTTGTCTGCTAGAAGAATCTGACAATAATTATGTAAGAGACATGTAAGATATATGACTTAATGCTCTAATGGAAGGCTGTCATGTGCCACAGGGATGAGCATAGTCTAACAGTTTAGGAAAATAGAATTATTCTTAGTAGCAAAACTTTCAACATGTACTACAGTCTGTATGTACCCTATATACTTATTGATATATAAATTTATGTCTAATATTCCTTCTTCATTTAAGGTATGATTTTTCAAAATTGTCCAAGTGACTTTCCCACTTGAATTTAATTGAATTGCATAATTACTGATGCTGACAGCATGAAGCCAAACGCTGTTCTTGAAATCATTGACTGCTCTGGGAATTTTGTGTGTTCAGAAGACACAGACTTTTGCAGCGGCTGAATCTCCAATGTCTACAAAAATGCAGCAGCCTGAGCTGGCCTTTTGGAGCCAACCATCAGAATTACACCTGCTCAGGGACTGGTGACAAAGCTTTCAAATATACAACATTTGAAAAAAACCTTATCCTTTACAGAAATGGTCTATTGTCCAGATATTTGTTCTGTGCCTTCCCCCAGCACTTCTCCATAGTTTGGAGGGACTGTCATGAATAGGGCAGGTGTTCCACTGAAAAATAGCAGAATTTCTGATTCCTCTGCCTTTCCTGTGGCGGTGCCATTTTCAAATCACAACCAAACACATTGGACAAACACTGCCATGGTCTGTGACTGTGAGAGTTCTAACAAAGACCACTGAGCATTCCTTTCCATGCAGCCATGTGGCTTTAACAGGCATCAGTCCAGAAGGCCTTTTTGCAGGAAAAAAGTGGATGCCTCGTAGACTTCCCCCAGGACTCATTTTTCCTGAGGTGGGAAACGTGGTTGGAAAAGCATCAGCTTTTATTAGGAAGGGATAGTAATGTGGTCATGATAACAGAAACCAGCAGAAAGAAAGAAACAAGCAGATTGTGCCTTGCTTGTGAAGGGTACCCTGCATCTACTTGTTTATGCATTCCCTAACCTGCTTTGGCCACAACACCCACCTGAACATAAACAGTTTACATTGCAAATGTAGATTGACAGGATTCATTTCAACAGAAGGGGTTAGGCATTGCTGGCAGCCCTGAATGAGTGACAGCATCTCACACCATAAAGGGTGGTGATAAGCAGCTGTGGCATGAGCTTCTAATGGTATCTGCTTCCTATTGCAAGCAGAGCACAGCATCCCTCTATAGGTTTAAGAGTTAACCTGTTTAAAACTGGTAAAACAGTACTATTTATTTATTTTTATTTAATGCAATAAAGCACAAAATGGATGCCAGCACTCCCATGACCCATCAAGTATGAGAATGAAGCGCATTGGGTTACACTATATTCTTATATGCCACAAAGATGGGGGAAGTGATTCCAGCTGCTGAAGCATCTGGTAATAGCATTTGTGGAGTTTGAATGGGGAACCAAATCCCAATCTGCTTTACTCATGTGAGTAGTTTTGTGCTGATCTGTTCTTAAAATAATCGTCAATTCCCGCTCAGTGCTTTTCTCCATAAATTAGTTCCTATGATGTATAACAGTCACTAAAAGAATTGAACAGGGGAAATTAACTTGCTTTTCAGTAGCAGAAATTTATCAAGGCCACACTTTTTACTTGGACAAAAACAATTCATTTAAGCCCTGTCAAGATTTCTAATTAAAAATCCTCTGCTCCCAACAGCAACTCACAAATACTGAGCTTAATTTGGAAGTTAATAATATTTCCATGCATTTCTGCTACACCCTGCTATTGCAGCTATGACTCTAGTCTGATAAAAAGAGCATTGTACCCAAGCCAGCAGTAAATGACTTTCCTCATTTCTGTGTCAAAATGAAGCTTACTTTGTAAAAGGGGGGTGGGGAGGTTTGAAGCTATATTTATTGTCTGGGTTTCAGCTCTCTTGTATGAGATAAGAAAGATTTGCCTCATTATGAGTAGGTTAATGCATCAGATATTGCAGGCATGAAAAGATTTGACTTTTTATTGGTACTCAATCCTCTTACACCAGGCCACCTGCTGCTTGGCAGGACTGCTACCCTTAAGAGTTTGTGTGAACAGCTTGGACCACAGACCATAGCAATGGAAGATGAACTAGCCCACAAATAGAGCTCAACTCTGCTTTTCATTAGTTGTTCATGACTTGGACAAGGTCTCTTCCTTCAAAGACTTAGGTAGTGTAGGCCTTGATCGTGTTCAAGGACCTGTTTTCTCTTCTAGCAGAATCTGAGTAAGATTATTCTGTTCTGTGATGAATGACTATGATTTCGTAGGTGATTCAGGCCTATTGTACTTTGACTGGGTTTGCCATGCAAACTACCATATGAATGTGAAAGAGATAAAATTTTCAATCTTCACCAACATTTAACAGCTTATCTTAAATTCCTCTAAATCTAGGGGACTATTACACTGAAGAACTCGATATGTGACAAATCTCCAATAAGTCAAAACTCAACACCTCTCTTGCATGCCTTAGAAGTGTTTAACTTTGAAGCAACTTGTATTCTGTGTTCATTATACATCAGTAACATCATGTCTCCACACCATCTAATCTTCACCTACCAGTTGCATCCTTGCTTATAATCTGTGAGACAAGAACATACAAAAGAACTTTTGCTGACCATACAATGAGAGCCACAAGCATTTATTTTTCTGTACATTAGCTCGTTATCTCTGTAGCCAGGATACTGCCAGAGTTCTTAGGGGATATTGCTTTAAAATAGACAGTTTTAAGGAGAGATATGAGAGAAAAACAGGAGGCATTTTCTGACATCTATAGGAAAGGGTTTTCTAATAATCAGAATCAAAAACAACAGGAGCCCTGAGTTTAAAAAAATCAGATTAGATGTAGGGTAGGATGGGATTCCTGCGTGACCACAAGGCCATCATTAAGTTTGACCCAAACCATACCTTCCAACATAACAACTGAAAAATAGACTTCATTTTCCCAAAGTCAAAAAAAGAAGCATGAAAAAAGCCCCTTAAAAGGAAGACCAGACTTTCTGTTCTTAGTTTTATATAAGCTGGATATAAATATACCCAGCAGTTGAAAAGCAACTAAAGAAATGGCAGTATAAACACTAAGGAGGAAAAGCCTCAATACAACGATTTCGTCCTTTTTTAAAAAAACAAATTTAAATATTATTATCTGTCCTTGAAGTTTCAGAGGAATTTTGTTGTTCATCTTTCAGTTTAACCACCTTAGGAATCATTAAGAATGAAAACCAAGTTAGAACTAGGTATTAGTGAGACTTTTTTTTTTCTGCAATCGTTGAAGACTGGCATACACACCAATTTTTGAACTCAGAGTTCCAATGTACACATCACAGACAGGGGAGCTGGGTCCTTCCTAGCAAATACTTCTAATTCTCTCTTTAAAACTCATTAAGATACAAGACAAGAAAACTCTTCATTGTTATAACCTGGACTAAAGCCACCAGAGCCAACACAAGTCTTTTCAATGGTTTCAGACCAGGCTGAAAATCCCGAGACAGCACCATCCCTTGAGTTTGATGAGCTGTGATTCCTTAGCACTTGTGGCAACAGGCTGTCACTGCAAAGGTCACATCAGCCATGAAGTCCAGGCACTCCTAGCAGCCAGCCTGCCTTTGGTGACATAAGAGAAACTCCAATTTTTGCTGTTATCAGTTTCCTCTCAGTGCATAGGGAAAGAGAGGAAAAGAATCAGTCTCAGCTTTGACAGTCTACCTGATATTCTCTGGCTTGTTTTTCCTTTTTTTTTTTTTTTTTTTTCCAAATTTAAATACTGTACACATCATATGATGGTTATTTTTACTTATTAAAATTTTAAGATGCATTTTTTTTTCCACTTTGTAAAAGAAAAATAGGTGTCTTGGGCTATTGAGCTGATATTACTTGGGTTGATGCTGAAAGACCACAGTTTGACATTCTGTGTGCTCCTATGTGATTTTTAGGGATGCAACTTTGTTAGGTAAAGCACAGCTAGACAGCTGTAATGAAAAAAGAATTATAACTGACAGAAATAGCAGAACTAATTTAGCCAAGAGCATTTACCCAGCAACTTACTAAAACACTGAAAGAGCAAAAGCTCACAACTGTCCCTCAGCCACAAACTTCGAACAATCTGGAAAACGCTCTCCACCTCATAACAGCCATTCATCTCAGTCAGTCCAAAGAGGCTGCAGCACAACTGTTCCTCGGGGACAGCCTGACCTTGAGCTCTGAGATCATGCAGCCCACACCAGAACACTTAATGCCCTACTCCTACTCTTGACAACTCCTGCTCAAGTAAGCAGCTAAACTGGAAGTAAACACAATGCCACTTCTGTAAATTTTTGTTATTTTCTATGCATTAAGAATCACTCTTTCACATAGACAATAAATATCCAAATTTCTTCATACACTTCTAATTATTGCATAGTATTTGATGGATACCTGCGTTCCATCCATCCTGACCTAAACCATAATCATAGGAAATGCAGTCTGAAACTCAATAGTCTAACTGAATTCATATTAATTCTGATGAACATGAAAATAAGCAGAACTGCTGCAGAAGGTTCAGAAACTCTAGAAAGAGTTTCATTATGTATTGCAGCTATTGTAAAACATTAAATTAATAAATGCAAACCTGCTTCCTACATGAGAATGAGAAGCTCATTAAAAAGAGTTCCAAAATTTGTCACTTCCTCTCCTGCTGCTGTTTGCTGGGGGGTTGACATCACAAATTCAGCTTCTCTGGAGATACAGGTTGATTTTCTTGCCACAGACGAAAGACTTATTGATACTGAAACAGCTTTAAAAAAAAGTTTTGTTCAAAACTATAAGCAAACTTTCATGTATAAAACCAGCATAAATATCTAGTTTCCATAGATTTTGTGATGATGACGATAATAATGATAACAACAATAATAAACATTTTCTGCTTTCAGACTTAGACCTGTATCTAACCACTACTCAGAAGGGCACTTAGAGCAAAGAACACATTACCTCCACTTCTATATGAAGCAGGTGGTTTCCTCCACCTTTCCTTTGAAACATCTGGTGCTGGCCACATTCAGAGACAAGTTTGTAGAGTTGATTGATATCAAGCCTAATTTGTTATGGTAAATCCTCTGAGACAAATTCCACCATAGTGTGCAGATGTATTGTGACTCTAAAGTCAACAAGCTGGCATAATTTATACCATTAGAGATTTGTCCTATAGATTGTATAGGTTGGCTGGATATGAGTTTTGAGCTTTTATTGCAGTCCTTCTTTTTTCAAGTAGGATTTAATTGGATTTTAATAAAAAATACACACAATTGTGGTTTTTTAGCATATTAACTCCTGAATACACAAATGGATTTTATGTAAGGAGACTGAATTCAAATAGGGGAGGAAGTAGCCTGTTTCTGAGGTGGTCACATTAGCCATGTCAAGCAGTATGGGGCAGTAGTATGGCCAGGAATCTCATATATGTAAGTGCCTGTTCTCTAGACTTCACAACACAGCTGTTTCTCCTTCACCAAGTGCTGCCACGACCTACAAACAAAACTGGAAGTGTTGTCTCCAGCTGTATTGCTCAACATAAGGAACACTTCACACTAAGAATGCTTAAGACCACCTGCAGCCTTCCCCAACACTCATAAACATTTCTTTTCCTTCCTGCACAAATACATAGAGGAGGGAATTTAAAGCAGAAGCTGACATTTTTTTTTACCTGGGAACAATTTGAGCACTTGTGATCTGTGCAGACAGGAAACACACAGATGGTCCAATAAGTCCTGGGAACAAAGAAAGAAAGGAGAGGAATGAATTGCCTTGTCCTCATCCTCCCCTGTCCTTTAAGGAAACACTTGTAGACTTTGATCTGTTTCCCAAATAGAACTGGTTTATTTTTATTCATTGCCTGCTAGAAAAGATAATGCTTATGTTAGAATTAGCAAATACTTTTTTCTTTTATGAGAACTAAAATGTTTCTCAAATTGCATTAAATTATCTGTTTTCTGGAATCTGGGAAAGGACTAATAGTCACACAGCCATTTCCTCTGCAGGCCTTTGTTTACATGTACATCTGGCCATGGTAACACCACAAAACAGCTGTCATACAAAGGTAAATTCAAAAACCAAAGAGTTTGTAGAGTTAAGCTGGTAACAGACCACTCAAAACTGAAACCAGGGCTCCATTAATTCAATTGCAAGCTGTAAATACAATCAATCTATATTTTACTTTTATTTCTGGATTAAAAATGGATTTCTCCATGCATCCTACATACAGCAAATACCAAGTATTCATTACAATCAATAGAGTGTATCATATTGTGACCTCTCAGCTGTAGAAAGATCTTTCACCCAGCAGAAATCATTCTATGTGAAGGGCCCTTGAGCACAAATTAAATGAAAGTAGACTGCAATCGAGGGAAATTATAGACATAACTGCTGTAGAATTGAAGTCAACTCTTTCTCTGCATGATCACAGCAAACAGTGCAGATGCTCTCTACTACCAGCATTGATGTAGGTGCCAAAATCCTTTCCTGCTGAAGGAGTGTTAATAAAATTCTTTTTTCCTAAATGGATGTGTCATCAGTACTACACAAAAACAAAGACAAAAACAAGCCCTGAAAATACAATAGGAGCCCAGGAACCAATTTGATCTGCTATTGACATTATAGTACAAATTAGTGTCTAATGACAGACAGTTATGAATAAGAATTCACACATTGCCTGCCTAAGTGATGTGTGTGGAGTTGTACTAAGTACACTTAAAGGTCTCCTGCTCCAGGAAGTTTGACAGAATCACACTGTTAAAAACCCAGAACATGTGCTTGCTTAGAAAACTGAATCTCTTCTTTTTTTCTTCTAACTGCATTTTTTTTCTCCACAATGCCAATAAAACCAAGTCACTCTGCAAGGTAGTAAAACATCAGAATCCAAGCTAGCTTGACAATAGCCAAGAAGTTAAGAACAGAGAATGGAATCTGTTTGCCAACAGCTAACAATTAAAATACAAAATATTACTTATGACCATGTTCATCAGAGAGAACTCAATGGCTGGTAAAATGTAGCACAGTCAGGAAAGAATCACAGAAAGGGCAGAGATACTATTCTTTTGAGCAGAGACACCAACTTCAGGGCTCTAAGCCTTTGAAAAGAAGATCCAGTATAGCAGAGATTTTGAGCTGTCTAGGAGAATAAATAAGTCTTTCATGTAGGTAGAAATCTCTCAGTTTTCCCAAATAAATGAACGTGAAATGCACAGTTCTCCTTTAGGACTCAAAGGCATTAACTGTAGATCACTGAAGGAGCACAGGCCACTTTATTTCAGACACCAGTTAAGTTAATAAGTTAAAAAAAGACAGAAACTTTAGAAAATGGTTAAAATCTATTTAAGGATATTTCCATTTTTAAAAATATACTTCACAAACATATCAACTAAAAGAATCCTCCTTTAATGGTAATTTTTATTAAGTGTTAAAATGTAATTTACAGTGCTGACTTCTTAAAGAGAAAAATGCAAATAAAAAGAAAACATGCTGTCTTAATTGAAGTGCTTGCAGGAAACATACCAATTTCCATCAATAAGAAACAGCATGCTCTGGGGACCAGGACAGATGGATGACAGACAAATGGTGAGAAGTCTGAATTGATCATCTCTAACATCACTTTAGGATTCCCTTGTCTTTCCATTCCAAAATTGTTAAAAGCTGAGAAATGCAGAAGAATGTCAGAAGGGAAGAAACATCTTTTTGCCCCTGGAAAAATAAATGCAAGAATGTACCATTTTTTTTATTTATGGCCTCATCTCTTTACTGATTCAGGAAATATTTGCATACATATATATAATTTTTCCCATTAAAGATTTCGAAAAAATGTAAAGGAAACTCAATTTACTATTTATCTTAATGTGGCTGAGTCCCTTTCACAGGGAATCATCAATCTGCAGTAATTGGACCCAATAGTTACATCCCACACATTTCCAAGCCAGCTGAATCTGGCAAGGTTCCAAGTACTGTCTTTACTCTGGGTCTCTCCAGAAAATTTCTGGATATAGAAGTCCTGTCTGAAGCCCTCTGAAAGGATTTTTTTAGTCCTAGAGCTCAGGAACAGGAACTAGTGTTAAAGCCCAACTCAAGTCTGATAATAGGCACATTTTCTCAGAATTTAGACCTAGCTGCAGCTTTTCTGGTTCATCTTAAAGATAGATAGATAGATAGATAGATAGATAGATAGATAGATAGATAGATAGATAGATAGATAGATAGAATAAAACTTCCAATTAAATTTCCTACAAGCACTTCAATTTTACTTGGTGACAGAGCATTGCAGCATTTGCAAAAAAAAAATCCCTCCCACAAATATTTGAAAAACATCTTCCTTTGGAGCATTGATCACTTCTTTTGCAGAAGGACATTGGACTTACCTTTTTTTCTTTCACATTTCTTTTCTTAAAGGAGATATGTCTCCTTTACAGCATTGAAGTACTATCATTTTTCTTCATCATCTAGTTGAAATTTTCCCAAGTTTGCCCCATCTCTCCTTCTTTATCAGCAGCTGAGCAGGGATCACATAAAAATCAGTGATTCTGCAGTAGCAACCCTTCTATTCTACCACAGTGGAAACATCTGCTGAGACCTTGATTGGCCTCTTACTGCTTCCTAGATGCATTCACTACTACCATAAAATAGACATTTTTTTCTTTACATCGAAGGTCACAGTCATAAATTATGCTCATAAAACAAAGAAAAATTCTTGTCCTGAGAGAGGCATGTTCCCCACACTGTCACACTATTGCTCCTGCCTTTCTGTACCAGAAATCAACAGACTGTGCTGAAGGAGCTCCTGCAGCAGGTTATAAATTGGCTCCCTCAGCAGAGCACAGGCTCTGTGCTATCCCAACAGCACAAGGCTGCTTCCAGTCTCAGTGTCAGCCACCTCTGGTGCCCCTGTGTGGTGCTGCCCATGTGCTTTCTGGCCACCAAACTACTGCTCCTCTTTGCTTTTCCTAATTGGGATTTACAGGAGCAGGATGTGTGCTGCATGCAGTTACAGAAGCATCTCTACCTATGGGCCTGCAATCCAAAAAAACCATTTTGTGCTAATGTTTCCTTACAAAGGGCATTGTCATATACAATAATTCATCAGCACAGCAATATAAATACGAAATTAAGGCATAAGGAGCCTCTCTAATGTAATGATCCATGAAACAGATAACTTCACAAGATTCTGTCGAGGGCTTTCAGGCTAGAGAACACAGATACTCCTTCTTGAAACAAGAAGTCAATATTTATCCCTGGGCTCTTCATTTGTCAATCTCCTTCACAAATCTCGGTGCAGCCACATTGTTGGTCCCAGTTAATTTTAAAACACCTTGTAAACTGAACCTTGTCTGAAGCTGAGCTCTCCAGATCGGGTGGTGAGGTCAACTCACCAAACATCCAAGCCCCCAGCTATATAATCAATCATGAAGTCAGGATTTCAGGCTCTGTGTATTTTAAAGTGTGTTTTAAATAAAACTGTACTGAGACACTCTTAGCCACCTGACCTGTTGGTCCTAGTAATAAATAGACCCACTCAGCCAAACCCTGCTGTCACAAAGAGATTAGTTTAAATTAAAATAACCCTTTCTTCCTCTTCTCATCAGTTACCATCTAATAGATCAGCTTGTAAGACATAAACCAAAGAGCAAGTCAGAAGCAATTAAGGAAGATTTTGTGCATGCTCAGAGGTGGCCACATATGAGACCCAAGAATAAAATTCTGAAAAATTGACCACACCACAACTCAGGAAACCTGCAATCTGAACATCACAATTTCTTTTCCCTCCCCCCAAACAAATCAGTTTCTTAAGATTAGAGAATTAGATCTTTTTGTGTAATGAGTTACACAGAAAATATTTGCACCCTCTATGTATTATTTTCTGAGCTATACCTTGTTATTCACTCCTTTCAGACTACTCAATATTTGCACTGATTGCCTCCATTCCTTGCTGCTGACTCTCATGACTCTTGCCATTAATTTGTTGCCTAAAGAAATAATTCTGGAAACCTCCTGAAATATCTCACTTTCTTGGCGCATAAAATTAGGCACTTCTACAAAAAGGGCTGCAGCTTCATCAAATAGCCAAGTTCTAAACAAGATTACTTGAGTCTTGATTTGATGCCTTTAGGCTCTACACTGTCATGTAAAGAAATCATTAATAAAGCAAGGGTAATTTTTACACCTAGAACAATTCACTCTTCGCTTGGGAAAAAAGCATTCAGATTCATTTGAGCTAAATTCCCAAGAATCCCTGGGAAAGGGGCCAAGTAGTAAAAAAAAAAAACCATTTCAGCACAAGACTAAAGAAAGCAAAGTAGAACAGGTTTTGATCTTATCCTCTAGACAGCTGTTGACCTACAGCAAAACAAATTATAATCACTTTTAACTAATCAGATAGCTCTCTTTTTCAGTCTTATATTTTCTTTATCTCTGCAAATATAAGGAGTAGATGGAACACTGGATTCCTTACTGTTGTCACCTTGTCCCACAACTTCAGAAAAAATACAAGAGCATTATTTTCATACACAATCAACAAAACAATATTATCTAGGAATAAACTTCTACCTTTACCGTAGAACAGGAGAAATTTCTCTACCTTCTCCATCCTAGAATTATTGAATTGCTTCAGTTGTTTGAGAAGCTTCATTAACAGACTAGAAGACAGTTTGCAATTTTCTTAAATGGAGTACAAACTTACTAAGAAGCTTCCTTAGATGATCTGTAACATTAGCAAGCTACCAAATAAGTGGACTTAACTAATATGTTAAGTATATCTGGAAGACGGGGCATAAGAGGTGTCAGAGAGAAAAATCACATATATTCATGTCTTAGTATTTCTTCAACTCAAGAAGCTACCAAGAGGATCCTGTTAATATGTCAACATTCTTACTTGGAATGAATTTCAGCCTCTTCTCTCTCCTGAAACACTGTTGGTTTGTTTTTTTTGATTTTTTTCTGGGGAGTAGGAAGAACAGGTCTATAAAATTCCTTCCAGGCTGAACAGCAAAAACAGCAGCTGCAGGAGGTATGAGTGGCTTCTTGGCAGAAAAGCATTCTGTCATACATCAGATCCACACTCATTAATATTAGTGAACATTGCTGCAGTCAGAATTAACTGTTATGCATGGGACTCAAGGATATTTTAGCCCCAAACAATGAGAAAGCATATGTAATTTAACACTGGAAGCAATGGTAGCACCAGCTTAGCTGCACTCCTAATTCTTTTGAACAGGATGCAAAACTAATGCCCTTCTGTTAGTGTAGCTGAAGACTTCCAAAACATTAAATAGAAAATATAATACAGTCTTGTAATAGGGTAAAATAAAAAAAAAAGAAAAGCTGATGTAAACAAAAAAGCAAAAAAAAAAAGGAACATTATTTGGACCTACTTCTACACAGTACTGAGCACAGACTGAACATTAAATATTAAGCATTACTAAGCATTAAGAGGTCTCATTACCATTCAGGTAACATCTAACAGAATCAGGCCTTTTACAGGGGGATAGTAGCTACAGGAAAGGTCACAGTAGCATTTCTAATCAGTACACCTCAAAGCACCACAAGAAAGATGCCAGTATTATTATGCCCATTTTACAGATTAGGAAATTGAGGCAAAAAGCTTCATCAAGATTTCACAAGCTACTATTAGAGCTAAAAACAGAAACCAGTTCTCTTAAATCCTCATTAAGTCTAGTCACGAGCCTTTCAGGAGAAAAAGGAGACAGCTGTTCTTGGACAATGATAAAGACCTGACTTTTCAGAGGTGCAGTCTGCAAGGGAGACAGACACTTAAAGCCTACAGAAAAAAAAGCACTTATTTTTTCCCTTCTTACAGCCAGTCACCAGATCAATAAGCAGCCTGGAGTGCTAAGACTGTGTTTCTTGGCCTGGTTTCAGATGGCATCCCAGACAAACAAATCCAACTGCCCCCAATGGGTTGTTCTGAAGTGAGTGGGATTCCCTTCAGACAGAAAAGTTGTATGCACAGGACACGTTATAGGATCAAGATATAATAGCAAGATGAATTATTAATTTTAGAATGTTTAAAATTGCAACACCCCTTTAAATATAAACTATTTCCTACATAGTCTTGACAGTACTCTCATTAAATGCTAATAGATGATTCTGTAATAAACAGAAACTTAAAAATTAATCACATTTATATACTTTGGGATGTCATGAGTAAGTGTTTTGCAACTTAGGAGTGCACAGAATCTTTTTTTTTTATGGTACACTGACAACTCTTTCTTGGTGTTGAACTACACCTCATTATACTTCATGTTACAAATTTATTTGTTTTGTAGGAAAATTTGCAGTTATTCTATAAATTTCAAATGTTAGTTAGACAATTTTTTGTTATGAGAATGCAAGAAAATCTCTTCAGATTGATCTTTTTGTTGCACAGACAGAGCAATCACTTCCATGTGTGCCATAACAATTATAAACCTGAGGTATTTTTTCTTATGAGCTAAAGTGATATACCACTCAATTAGAAATGCAAATATGTGGGCTGAAGAGAAAAACTGTAAACAAGTAATATTTTCAGAAGGTGAACTTTCTCACAGCCAGCTCTAGGTGCACAGACCATAATCTACTTCAAGCAGAGTTGCTGGTAAAGCTGAGGTAATGGTTAATTAAATATGTTGTTCTTAGATGCTTTGAAATCCTTCAGGCAAAGGCACCATGCAATCTCAAAAACAATTACATCCAAAAATCACTGTGATCAGCTATTACAAAAATATAAATTACATTAACACAGACTGTAGGCTTACAAGTAGAAACAAACTTGAATTTCAGAGGAGCCCTAGAATGAGATTCTGTTGTTGGGACAGAGGCAGATGACCCAGCCATCAAAAATGCAGTGCTCAGCTTTTTTTTTCCTTTGGAACAAAACCTTGGAGTCATACTATGGGGTAGATTTCAATTCTGACACAAAAAAAAAAAAAAAAGCCTCAAAGAAATCAACAACTGTTTATTGCTGCTGCTCACACAGTTCCAAGCTCATCACAGTCACCTGCTAGGGAAACCACACGATTTATGCACATTCATGGTATTCAAGCTGGATATAAAAGCAGAGCAAAACAAAAGGTTTTACATGAGTTCTATATTTGAGATGCCAAGGGAAAGAAAACAAGATGAGAACCAGGTTACTGACTTAGGTGCAAAAGGATGTGTATTGAGATCCATTTTTAGCAATAAGGGAAGTTACTACCCTTGACTATGGAAAAAGCAGACAAGCATATCATGTGAGCTCTGCAGTTTAATGGCAATGTTGGTTTAACTCTAACAATGATTAATTACCTGATTTAATTATTAGTAGCTACCTTGTGTGCAGGGCTACAGCACAAACATGAACCAGCATTTTCAATCTCTTTACAATGACAGTTATTAATTCTGTATACTGTGAGGTTTACACAGTGGTGACACATAAGTGTTACTATAGCCAGCTATGACAATATCTGGATCAAATTACTTATTTGCTCATTTAGATTTTAAAAACTGGCAAAACACAAGTTTTATAGTAAGTATCAAGTAAGTTACATCACTCCAAACTCCTAGAAGTTTGTGCAAACACACAACTTATGGCAATGTAAAGAGAGAGAAGTATTTAGAGGTATTCTAGATTAATAAAAGATTAAAGCAGTGTAACTTAACTTGGGTATATGCATGTCAACAGAAGAAAATAGATCCCATTTAATTTAGGCTAACACTTTAAAGAAGTTTACTCATGGAACACAAAAAAAAGCTGTCTGGAAACCCCCAGAAATTGCTGCACAGACAAATTGCAGCAAGGGAACAGGCTACCGAGTATCAGCCAACACACAGCCACAGCCCAGGTCAGTTTTTTTAATCCACAGCAAATAGTGAGGTAACCAAAGGTAGCCTGGCAATCTCTCCACGACACCTAAGCTGATTCACATAATTTATCATCCTCCTTGGACAGGTGCACAGTCACTGTACATCAGCTGATGTGCAATATCTTTTCAAGGTGCATCACTGGATGAGGAATGGGAGAATGGAGTAAAATTGGTCTGGCCTTGCACAAGAAAAATAGCTAAATGACCAAGGTAAAATGGAATAAACTGCATTTTGTTCCAGTTGCTACATTTGTCAGGGATCTGTGCTGGCATAAACTGACTGGTACTGGTGCCAATTTTCTTTAGCTAAATGGAAACCTACAGAGATGTCTATAAAATGTAGCACCAGTTTGATTAAGTGTGCATTTAAAATCACTGCATGTAACTCAATTCAATCCACTACATTTAAAGCAGGATTATTTTAATTTGCCTTAAACTGATTAGGAATGTGTTTAAATTAAACCAACATATTCTTAAATCAGAATCCTGGATTCAAATACCACAACTCTGATATAAACTTTTTCTATTTTGAAATAACCTGTAGGGTTAAATACTTTCTAACCTTCTCATCAGACAGGCCAAAATTAATATTTCCATTTGTAGCCAAGTTTTTAACTCCAGTAGTTTTTTCACACCCGCAAATGACCCAAAAGTGGAAATATTTCCATATGCAACTCTATTATAAATATCTACTTTACTCATGGTTAAAATTTAGTCTTACCTGAGTTAGTACTCTGAGGTAACTCAGAAATAGTTTGTTTTTATCCTTGGAAGAAATGAAGTATTTCTACAGCTTCAGCAATCCAAATGGAAAATGTTAAACCTCTTGCTCCACAGACTCAAGGACTATAGCTAATTATGCTGAATCATAATGCTCCTTTAAAACCCAACACATATTAAAAGAAGCGTATTTAAAAGACTAGGGAAAAAAACAAAGTAACAAAACCAGTAAATTGTTCATGATTCTGCAAATCAGTATCAAAGGGTTTGCTGTCAGTCTCTTTTAAGATCAAACTGTATAAAAGAGAATTTCTCTACGTGTTTTGACGCAGGAACATCTCAAAAGAGATTCACCAGGTTTATTGCTTTGGTTGGAAGTGCCAAAATATACAGAAAAAAATATTACTGTCCAATTTGATTTCTAAATAAAACAAGTAATAGCCTGAGCTTCATCCATTACAGGAATCCCAGTGGTTAGGGAATCACTCAGACTGAAATGACGGAGCAAAACATCTTGGCACACACAGGAATAAACAAGGCCTTGATCCAGGAAACTGCTCCCTGTTGAGACTACCTGAGATCAATAGACTCAGCATCAACATGGGACATGGCTTATTCAGAGCAGTTCATACGACTGAGGCTAAAAATCTAAAAGAAAACTAAAAGAAAAGAGAATTTCCTCTCACTTCAACAAAAAGCCCCTTCTGCATTTTTTTAAATTTTTCATTTAAGTTGTGCCTTCTAAATCTTATAGTAAGATATGAGGACAACCAAGGTTTATTTTATTCTTGACATTTTTCAATAGTAAAAAGGAGACATTATAAAAGGACCCAAAAATTGAAAGAAATAATTTTACATGTATTGCTAATATTCAGTAATTACTTCATAGGTAGAAAAAATGTTTTGAAGGGCTAAGAAATTTAATGTGGGGGTACTCCCCCAAAGTCAGCCCCCAAATTATTCTCCTCTCCTCTCCTCTCCTCTCCTCTCCTCTCCTCTCCCTCTCCTCTCTCCTCCTCTCCTCTCCTCTCCTCTCTCCTCTCCTCTCCTCTCCTCTCCTCTCCTCTCCTCTCCTCTCCTCTCCTCTCCTCTCCTCTCCTCTCCTCTCCTTGTGGCAAACTTCCAAATATCTTTCATTTTCATTAAAAAGTTTCTCAGCTTGTCCTTGTGGGTATAGGGGTTGTAAACTGCTGGTTATGGAGAAAGGTCATTCTGAGCTGTTGTGATTCAAGTGCTGGCACAGGTTCTAAAATAAAGCAACCTTCTCTGTGCTGTGATAAAGGCTGAGCCTTCAACATTTCTGGTTTAGCTGCTATTGAAGCTATAGCTGATGCACAGTTACTTATTCTCAGCAACTCATACTACCCTTGGAAAATTTGCAGGGAATATTGAGAGAAGTTGCACTGTACTTAAAAATTTACACTATATCTACAGTTTCCATCCATTAGCTTAAAAGAATTGAATATATTCCAAAAAAAATCTGCTCCACCATAGAGTTTGTATGCTTCTCCTATTTTCACTGCATTAAGTGAAAAGCAAAAGGCAGACACTTTTCCCAGCAGGGAACAGTACTGAGATATTTCATGACTTTGTAAAGTTTTAAATCAAAGGACACCATGAGATCATCCCATCTGCTTAAGTTTCATCATGATCTATTATTATGTTTCATCTGGTCACCTCTGCACTGAGCCTCCCCTAACTTGTGTTTGTTGATTGCCTGTCTACCAAAGTAGACACCAGGGGTTTCGCTTCAGTCATTATTAGCCAAACTTGGCCTCTGCAGCCCCTGCCACAGCTGCAAATGCATCCTGGGCAAATAAAGCAGCACACTTTTGTGTGGCACTCTCTGCCAGAGCACTTCCCCCACACTGCAATTCCTTGTGCTTGTTTGGTGGGGCAGGGCTGATGTAAGGATGTCCCTCACAGCTCATCACACCTGAGGACTCTGACAGTAGGAGTGGCACGTGTGTCATGGTGTGGTGACAACATCTGAAAAGGTGCTTATTCCCCCTCTGCTGGTGCATATGCCACTCAAGTGACTGGCCATCAGACTATTTCCTGAAAGACAGATGCGAGGAGTTCCAGGGCTATCAGTCCAAACATGACCAGAGGGCTGATACAACCATAGCATCTGATCAGGCAGGAATAAATACAGAACAAGTTTTTACACACATCAGAAGGTTCCTCCACATTTATGCAGACATTTGAAACCAGGACACCTGTAAAAACATTTATTTGTGCTGTAGCTCCAGCACAACTGAGACTAGCAGTTGGCTTCAGGTAAACAGAGGCTGTACTTCTCAGCCTGCTCTTCCTCTGTCATTTGTCCTATAATAGTGCCCTTCCTTCCATTTGAACTTTCCTCCATCACTGACACAACTGGAGTCTGGATTAGGGAGTATATTAACATACTTGGAAACCTTTTCTCAATCCAGTTTGCAATTGATGTAATTGTGCCCAGCAAGACCAACACAGGTATGGCCATGAAGAGGAGTACATTCACCAATAGCAGGTGAAAATGGATCAATGTGATCATGGCTGTCAAAAAAAAATTAAAGGTGAATCAAAGGATTTTGCAAGAAGTTGGAAGAGATTTAATGAGTGGATGTAGTTATCCCATCTTTTTAGTCTTGAATGAGAGCATGAAGAGACACAGCAGGGGCACACTTGTCAAGTGTGAAAAAAGCAAATCTCCCATCGGGCTAAAGCAAAGGAGAAGATGCTGAATTTAAAAAGAGGTAAAATCACAGATGTCCAGATAAAGAGTTCCATGTGATTCCTTCAACTAACTGATTTACTCTTTCAGTAGTGAGATGGGAAATAGCAACAAAGAACCACGTTTCCTTATAGTTTCACTTTCTAGTTCTCATCTACAACACTATGACTGCACTGCCTGCAAACACAGCAAGGGGACCTCTCTTCCTCTTTACCTTTTTCCTGCATCAGTCATTTCTGACTTTCCTTGAGGTGCCACTGAATTCTAAATCTCAAGGAAGAAATTAGTCAGTGAGTGGGTAGGAGTGTAAAGTAAAGGAGGGGTAAGAGAAGACAGACAAGTCAAACCAAACAAGCAAAGGAATCTATAGCACCAGTATCAAAGGAGCAAAAGTCACAATGGCTGAGAACATGAGGCTGATGTGATTTACTTGCATGCCTTAGGACATTCAGTTCCACATAATCCACTGTCAAAGTAAATTATAAGTATTGCAGTATCTGCTACTGGAACGGATCCAATTCATTCAGAAGGAAACATCAAATGCTGCCTGTAAGGTATATGAGCACTTAATGACAAGGATTTATACCAAGATACAATCAAAATGAACAAGCTGTACAAAAGAGCAAACCAAAGCTAGGTTGCTTGTGAGTCTCTGTTTTTAATAGCTGTGTCTGATTTCTCAAGGGATTATTTTAAACTAACTTTCTTCAAATGTAACAGCATCAGGAAACAAAGGAATAAATAATCTTTTTTTTTGTAACACTGGCCCATAAAGTTACTTTACTAAGCCTATACTAATATATCAAACCAGACATAATTATTAGATTTTTCAGATTTTTCAGAGCCTGGCACCTTCTGTTGAAATCAGTAACACCATCTATCTCTCACCATGGCTTTACCACTACTGCAAGGATGATCCACTCCTGACTGTGATGAAGTAGTGCTATTTGAAGCAGGAAACTGTGCTGGTAGGCATAGAGAAATGCTTTGAAGAGTTTGAAATCAAAGTACAGTCTCTTTTTGTCAAAGATACGCAGGCAAAACTATTTATTTAGGACTGGAACTGCTCCATGGATCTTGCCCCATTTTTAGAGCAGACGGTTGAATAACAATTTTTACTGTATCTGCTTGACTCAGAAACACCATCCCATTCTGGTAAAAGAGGAACCTTGGCCACATTTATTTCTGTCTTTGATCTTCCTTGACTTGTGTACAATTTCCATGTACTTCAACACAAACCATCTAACATTTTGGAAATTTCAGCTGGCACAGAGCAGAGCAGCATGCACCCTCTGAAACACATGTGCTGTCAGTGCATCCAGTCCATTCTCCTCATCTGAAAGTGGTTTCACAACAGGCAACAAATGAAGCCCTAGCTCTACCAGATGTCAGGGTACCTAAAAGATCAATGAAACTTCCAAAATTTACATGATGATCCACTCAATCCCATGGTCCAAGCCTGCATTCTGGGAGCAATCCAAACCTCCACACACAAGTGCAGGTTGACTTTCTCTCACCTTCTCCTCTTTCTAGCACAAACACACAGCAGTAGGAATAGTCTATACATTCTATCCTTAAATTCCATTGCACATACTCTTCCTCGAGGAATTACAGGGTGTGCAGCACAGTCAGGTAGCTGGTGCCCTGACATGGGACCAGGAGGTATAAAGGCCATGCCAAGAGGTGACATGGGTGGGAAAGGAGTAGGGGCTTGCTTAGCACACCCTCACCCAGTGCACAAACTCAACAGAGAACAGCAAAACACATAGAGCTAAACAGTTGGACCTAATGATCTAAAATGTCCTTTTCCAACCTTAACAACTCCATGATTTTATGGAAATTTCTAGGAGGTGCACAGATGTGCACTCATTCCAGAGAAGAATCATGCAATCCTACTGGAAAATCAGAAGGTAAAATAGGAGACTGGATCAGATTTTCATTTTTCAGTTTCATTTCTGACTTCCAACACCTCATGGAACCAGGCCTGGACAATGATAGTGCACTGGTGGCAAGAGTGGCTCATGGGAAGCAAGCTGGTTTACTGGATGCAGTTTGCTAGCAGACAAATTGCTCTAGCACAGGCAGGAACAGTGAAAAAAAGCATACAAGAACAGAAAGAATCCTCTAAAGTGATATTCCAAACAGATGTGAATATCCTTTATGAAGAAAAATTATGCTTCTACTGTTCCTCTAGGAAACAGATGCAAGATTTGTTTCCAGAGCTTCTCACTTCTCCTGAGTATGTCAACAATGTATTCCTATAATTCTTACTTCCCTTTAACAGGAGGATTTCACTGAAAATTGTGACTAGCAAAAGAGATTAGTTTTAGACCTTTACACCACAGTAAAAATATTTCTACACTATATAATTTATATTTCTAGACTATATAATTTCTTTTGCTACAATGAATCATTATAAAGTCAGCTGAAGTTCAAGATAACATATCTTAAGAACCTTAAGGGGGGGGGATGGTATCTACCTAATTATACATCAAAGAGTACTTTTGGAATAAATTCTGTTATCTGCAGAGTTAGAATTTTTTAAGTGTTCTACTTTAGTAATAAGAACAGTGTTGCTTGAATTAACTATTCTGCATAACTGTGCTCAGACATTAGGGGTGCCCAAATGTACTTTTACATGTCCACTCTATTATTATCACTAGAGATTCTCAGTCCATACTTCTCACAAAAAAAAATATTCAATTCCTAATGCAGTACTTTTACTATGGTCCTTTTTAATAACTTCAGTCTTGCCACAGTTCAGCATAATATTTTATAAAGCTTCTTTTGAGTTAAAGGGCATGAAGTTTCAATAATAGCAGTAATGTATATTGAATTTGTATTTCAGTTTTAAATTATTTTCACATTTTTATTATAATTTTCTTTACAGAAATGTCTACATGGATGCAGTCTCATTTTCCACACAAGAATATATCTAATTCTGACATCTATCTGTCTGGAAATCTTTTTTATTGTATTTGCCACAGCATATTTAGAGGTAAACTTACTCTGTGACATTTCAAGATATAACAGCATTTTCTCATGCACACTAATGAAAATCCTAAAAATCTCCTATACTATGTTGGGAATTTGCCCTAGATCATAGATACTATGTTTTTCAACATATTTTGAATCTACATGTTAATTTTTATTTAAAACACTTACTTAAAAATTATCTGAGTTGACACTGGAAGGTAGCATCTTGTCCAAGCCCCCAGCACAAGCAGGACCACCTAGAGTTTGTTGTCCAGGACTACATCCAGACAGCTTTTGAATATCTCCAATGTGTCACCCTCACTGGGAAAAATGGATTCTGATGCTCAGAAGGTGTTCTGATGTTCTGATGTTCCTGTATTTCAGTTTGTGCCCATCAGCCCTGTTCCTGTCACTGGGTACCACTGGAAAGAGCCTGTGCCTGTCCTCTTTCCCTCTCCCTGTGATTATTTGTATACATTGGTGAGATCCCCCTCAGCTTTTTCTTCTCTGAGCTGAATAGGCCCAACTCTCTCATCCTTTACTCATAGGAGAGATGCTCCAATTTCTTAATAGTTTTCATGGCACTTCTTTGGCCTGTCTCCAGTATGTCCAAGTCCCTCTTGTAATGGGGAGCCCAGAACTGGGCTCAGCACTCTCGGGTGTGGCCTCACCAGTGCTGAGTAGAGAGGAAGGATCACCTCCCTTGACCTGCCTAATGCATCCCAACAATAAAGTAGCTTTTTTTGCTACAATGGCACAGAGCTGGCTCATGTTCAATTTGGATACCATCAGCACTCACTGGCCTCTTTCTTCCAAGCTGCTTTCCAGCTGAGTGGCACCCAGTATTTATTGGTGCAAGGGGTTTCTCATCCCCACGTTCAACATAAGCCAGCTCTGTGCCCTTGCAGGAAAAAAAAAAAAAAAAAAAAAAGAGTAACATTTCCTTGGGCCGAATTAGAGTGTTACCAGGAGGTCAAGAGAAAAATATAAACGCTTCAAGGGAGAGTACTGGATCCTGTATCAATCATTAGGACACATTGCTTGTTACTGGCCTCGAACTAGATTTTGTGCCACAGATCACAACCTTCAGGGCTCAGCTGTTCACTCAGTTTTCAATCCCCCTCACTGCCTGCTCATGCAGCCACACTTCAGCTCCTCTGTGAGCATCACTGGGAAGTCAAGGTATGCAGGATCTACTGCTCTTAAGTGTACCAGAGTCATGATTTCCTCTCATGTTCTTTCATTGTTTATTTACACATCAATATTCCCAGTGTGCTGTGGTTAACATTTGTAATAGAGAATAGGTTGTACATTTGGCATTTATCAGCTAGTTCATTGCCCCTGAAATCAGTTATTCATTACTTCTTACACACTAGGCCAGGAATCAGCCTTTAATACTGAGAAGAGAGAGCAAGAAAAATACAGAAGCAGCCAAGATCATGCTTTTGTTTTTACTTTGTTAACCTTTTTTCTTTATAAATTCACTTCTTTGAGGTATCCTTGAGGATGTGCCTATGAGATGCCTGAAAGAACAGAGAATTATGAGCTGGTAATTGGTATGTCCTGTACCCCACAGTCCTTGAAAAAAGAAACAAAAAGCAGGACATGAAAAGTTAAAATCACTAACAGAACAAAAGAAGGAATGTTGACACGATAAAAGACTATTCAGAGACAAAAGCCTTCATTGCTACTCAGCTTTGTTTAAACCCCAGAGAAGGATCATCTTGTTTAATGAATGAACCAAAGGGTCCTTTGGGAAAAAAAAAAAAAAAAAAAAAAAAAAAAGTTTTGGTGACACAGAACTAACTAGAAATGAATGGAAATCCAAAATTAGAAGTCATTAAGAGCAACTTAAAACTGTATATTCATTACATATTTTTCCCCAGTGTGGTTTCTTTCTTTCAGACAAACTTCATATTCAAAATGAGGTATGCTTACAAATGTTTCACCTCTTTACATGAACATTCAAAAACTTCTAAATATCTTCCTTTAGAATGAGAGTTAAATTCCTTCTTTTTTTAAGATGTGAATTCTCAAAGCAGGAATGTCATAGGAGACAATTATAAAATCTCAAAGTATAATCCATCTTTCAAAGGGTAAAAAGTAGTACAGTTACATAATTCAAAAGGTAGAGTAATAAAATAATAATAGCACTGGCAACTTTTTTCTAAAGATCCCAGAAAGCTGTACAAATATTGATGCACATGTAAAGCATTATAATTTATCTGGAAATAAGGAAAGAGTTTCATTTTCATTTCAGAGACCAAAAAAAAGCCACACAAAGTTTAACTATTTAGCTCAGGGCCACTGTGCTTGGCCACTGATTTCAAAACAGAAGTGAAAATTTCTCCAAAGTCAGATTCCTGCTTGCTGAATTGCATTCCATCCAGGAGTACTGTATATCCAGAAAACAGACAGAAATTATCCTTGTGCCTTACACTGAAAAACAAGTTATAAATCTGTCAATACAGTACCTCAGTAAAGGAACACATATAATGTACAATATGGAACACATGAAAAGAGAAAGTTGTGAAAATTTTTTTCATTTTCTTACCTGCCTTCGTTGCTGCAGGCAAGTGTGAACATGGTTGTGTAGAAAGACTTCATGCTTTGAAGAAATGCAGGGCAGAATCACCTGGCTAAAATTAAATTCTAGTTTAAAAACATGGCTGATAATGAAGTGAGAGGAAGAAAGTGAATGCTTACATGCACTTGTTTTTTTGTCAGTGCAGGACTGGATCCATTCTACAGCATTACACACCAAGGTGAGAAATAATCAGATTCCCACATCTCTAATAATGGGATAATATACACACAGGGCAATACTGAAACACAATTGTTGGTTCCTTAAATAGGAACCATAAAGGGAGGTACCCACTGGCATAATGCTGAGATATTTCAGTAGGGAAAAAAAAAGGAGAAATTTTAAAAAAATTAAAAATAAAAAAGATAGGTGAAATCTTGCTTGATATGGCATTAGTCACTGCTTTTATCTTTAAAATAGAATAAGAGATGAGACACATATAATGTTGGTTATTAACCTGTTTGTTACAATTATACTGAATTTAGAGGTTTATTTAGCAACCAAAGAATTTTAATTTCATTTGAATGTGACTCCTAAACCTAATGGCACTTGCGTGAATCCAATCTGTTGCTGAAGAAGCACTGTTTGTTCAGGTGACATTTGTGTGGAAATAGCTTTAAATTTACAATTCTGTTATTTCCAAAATGTCACGTATTTCTAAGCAACAAGAACACTAGATCCATGTGACTGTACAATTTTTTCCCAATTACCAGTCCAAAACACAGTGGGAAAAATAAGAGATGCTTGGCACAGCCTGAACACTGAATATCCCAGGACAATTTGGATGCTATTGCTTGAATCATTTTACCTACCATCAATGATGAACACACAGTTCATTCTAGTCTTATGGATCACATATTCCCATAGATACTTTGTATTGCAAAAGAGCTAAGTAATATTAGAATGATTCAGTGGAAAATGTTTTGATTTGTTTTAAAGATAATGTAAAGTTTTGACAGATCTCATAAACAAAAGCCAAAAGGGCCTGTATTTTAAAAAGCTATACCAAATTTTCATTTGCACTAACGTCAGTCTGTTAATCTTTATATCAATTCTTCATTTCAGCAACACATGTAGATGATTAACACACCCACATACATTCCTTTCCTATAATTTTTAGCCATTCACCTAACCAAAAAGACAGATCCTGAAGTGCACTGCAGTCAGAATTACATGTATCTTAACAGATCTAGGCACACATTTTGATGGCCATATAATAAGGAATTAGCAAATAGAGCTATAAATGCCAACAATGTAGAAATTTGCAAATTGAGAGGTTCGGTTAAGGCTGTATCAGGAACTATGGGAGGGGAGGTTAATTTTATTTTTTTAATTTGCCCATATTAGAAGAGATGAATTTGTATCTTAAAAAATAAACAGCAATTCAAAGTGCATTTTTAGAAGCTCAACACACAAAATGTTTTCCTTTATGTGTCCTAAATGCTGTACAGAGTCTCCATCATCCTGTGTTTTCTCAGTTCTCTTATTTATTCCTCAGCAGAACAGTATCAAGGCAAATAATATCAAGACATCTCCACAGAAAAAAATGACCATGTATACTCAGAAGATATTAATAAATGTTACAACCTTGATTTATACAAGGCAGTGGCAGGGATTTTTTACATTTTGCACACAAAAGTGCAGTTCATTATAAAAATTCTAACTGCTTTCCATCTTATGACAGCAAGACCTTTCTTACCTTTTGAGAAAAACTTTAAAAGGATATCTCAAAGCATTCTTTTTTATGAGCTTTTTGATAATGCTAAGGCAAGAATATTCTCATTTCATCACAAATGAAAAACAATTTGGATCATCTGAGACTCAAAGCCCACACAATCTACTAGAGAGAAATCACATGAGAAAATGGAAAACAGGAAACAACTTCTGAATCAGACCTAAAATAGGTGGCATTTAGAAACAAGAAAAAATCAGGTGTTTATGGAAGTGGGTATTTTTTCTGCACGAGTTACAACATCATTAATTTACACAATATTCAGAAGCCAGAATTCTGAAAGAGAAGCATGCAAGGAAAAGCACCTCCCAATCAACATCCTAACAATTAAGGTAATAGAACTTTTACTATAGCTTACAGCTCTATAGAGCTGATAATTAAACCAGCTTATGCCCCTGAACTCTTAGTCTTTCATATCTCAGATAAGTACCATCAACTGATGATGGGAGAGCTGAGTCTTTGTCTCTGCACCTGGAAAGCTTTCACCCAGCAGATACTTCATGAAAATGAGTGTACTTCTGCAGAAAGTTCTAGTTTTACTAAATGACCTTTTTTTTTTGCAATAGAATGTTTCATCAGAGAATCATTATCCGAATTCTTGAGCATCCTTATAGAGATATTTTTTTCCCAACACCATTTTTCATTAGGGTCCGTCCACAGAAAGATTGTAATATATTCTTAATAAAACAGTTACCTGAGGCAGACAGAAAGACAGACACTTTAGGGAATATGATAACAGTGCACTAAGAGGATTTAGGAGCCTGCCTAGGAATCTCTATTGAGCAACAATCAATTATCCACAGTATGCATTACAAAGTTTGTAAATGGAGGGTTAGGAGCAGTGCTTAATTTGGTCAATATGGTCTCAAACCTGATCTGTCAGTTTTTTGAGTAGGTTGCATGGACAAACAAGTCTTGCAGACCTGAACAATACATATGGAATCTGTCATAATTTTCTCATTGTTAAAGGTCCACCATAGGCCTCCAAATCCTTTTTTTTGGCACCTAATTGGAATTGTTAAGATTATAAGGTCATTTAATGAGTTCAGAGACTGTTCTCTGGCTGCACACCACACAGCATTTTGGCCCTGAATCCCTCTGGGCCCCATAAACTGCCCCTCTGAGCACAAGACATAATTATTTTTTACTGTGGTTTTTTTTAGCTCAAACCACCTGAAATAACATGTGAGCTGTTAATACAGCACCTCCAGTTTTGGTTGTTCTCTGTCTGCATAATTCTGAATCTAAAAATAGGACTTAAATAATCCTTCCATAATGATATGTCACAGTGAAAGAGCAGGCAAAAGAATGAGTAGGTATTACCATATACTACTGCTATGGGTGGTAGTTGTACTGTAATTAAAAATTGTTAATGGTTCTATTATAAGTGTCTAATTCATAGATTTTATCATTTAATCTTAAAAGATAATGCCTTCATTTTAGTTCATTTACTTGAGTGAGTAATCCCAACTTGTGAAAGGAGTCCTCTTAATGAGTCACATCAGTAAAGAATTGGTCCCAAAATGAGAATAACTTTTACAGTGTAAACTTTAGCTGAAAGCTACATTTTTTTTTCCCCCTCTACCTCTAAACAAAAAAACCCAGCATCATCTGAACCAAAAAGAAAACATGCAAATGCTCTCAGTTAACCCTGGATCTGTTTTCAGAATGAAACAGGTAATTTATCAAGTGAGCAGTCATGATAGAGTTATGATTTCTTTTGAAACAAACCTTTGAAACAAATCTTTGAAATGTAGTTCAAGCATTTATCTTTGCTCATGATCAGCAGTCATTGCTCTTCTAAGGCAAAATCCAAAAGATCTGATTGTTAGTCTTGCATGAGATGCTGAATTTATACTCACACATGATACTACCCCACACTCACTTCAAATCCTGTAGTAATCAGTCACATCCAAAAGAAATGTTGATTCCTTCATAATGCCTGCATATCATGACTTCCTGTTGGCAAATATGAGGCTTTTACACCTGCTATGAATGTCTATTTGATCATCAAAGATCTAATCTTTTTCACAACTGTCAGTCCCTCTGAGTACAAAAGAAATTCAGTTATTTTGGTAATCTTATCTGTCTTTTTGTGCTGTGCCTTTCCCAGGTGCATAGGTACCCCTTGCACTTAACACTTCATGTTCTGTAACACTGTAGTTTTCCTCACAATGTTACTATTATTATTTTAGTCACCATGTCACCATGCGTGCCAGTGCACCAACAGAGGTCTTGTGTCACTCAGCACAGCACACATGGAAGTGCTAAATCACAAAAATGATGTTTCCCGGAGAGATGTGAATTCCAGGCCACCAAGGCAAATAAAACAATCCAGTTTCTTCTGCTAAGATGTATGAGAGATGTGTATGCATGTTGCAGATGGTAGGAAAAAGTTTATGCATAAATTCTGGTGACAGAAGGGTGCAACATCCAAGGTACTAGCAGTGCCACAGGGATAATGCAAAGGCAGCCAAGCCAGAAAGGATTCTGATGGTTTACCTTTCTTTGAGCTGCTTATGTTAATGGGAATATTGAACTCATAAAGCTAGAACAGGGCTTGTAAAGGCAAAGTTTGAGCCTGATGAGCTCAAATCCTGCTGTGACAAGCCAGCCACCCAGCTCAGTCCTTTTAGCAATACAGGAAGCTGCTCTTATCTACACATCAATTTCAGACCACAAAGAACTTACAGGTCAGAAATTAAACATCAAGAAACCACAGATAACACTTCAGCAGTAGAATACAACAGAAAATAACTTGAAGGAAAGTTTGACTCAGAGCTCAGTGAAAGAGGCCAAGAGAATTAGCAAAATTGCTTAGGTGTGCTAGCAGCTAAAGTCTTGCTCAAGACAGCAGACATGGATACATGGATTTAAAAAAGTAGGTTAGGCAGGTCTTTGAAAAACCTCCCCACCATTTAGATCCCAAAAGGTTATTTAAAAAAAACAAAAAACAAAACCAAAAAAACTCAGGAGGCCTCTTGCCAAGACTCACGGCAATTGAGGAATTAATTTTATTTATATATGTATATATGTACATGCACTGAGCACCAAAGAGGATTTGACAAAAAGCTAAAGTGTGTTGGCTTGAATTACTGGAAGTTTTTCCTGAGGCAAAGATTTTCTTCCAAGTCTTCAATTACAAAGAAACTAGCTGAAATGCTCTCAAAATTACCATATGAAGAGAGAATGCACCAGTAGGGTGGATCCTTTGGAACAGCCTTGAAAGTCCCCAAGATTAGCAGCTTCCCTGATTTGTGACATAGGGTGAAAAACAAGATGTACAGGTCCAAAACTAAATTAATATTTCCTCAGGCAACTGATTTTGACCTAGAGGCAAACCTGAATATTGGGAATGCAAGTGTGAGATGGTACCGACCTCAGAGAAGGTAGAAATAAAACTCAGGAGGCTTTCTACAGCATCTAACAATTTCCAAGATGGCATTCTGAAAGCCTTAGCACATGCATTCACATGAAAATACTTTTAATAGATGTCTCAAGTTGTCATATGAACAGGTAGCAGCATTTACTGAGCTTGTGTTTATGAAGCAGTGAAACAGAAACAGTGATCCAGTTACTGCACTATTTGGACCTCGGCAGAACAGTGCTTTCAAACAGATAATGCTGATAGACAGAAATAAATACAAAATTAATTCAAGGGCAGGTAAGTCCAGACTAAACTTGACAGCATTCTTTTTTTAAAGAGAACTGGCTTTAAAAGAAAATCCTCAGATGTCCTCTGTCCAGTCTACAGTAAAATAGCTGATACAGGGCTATGTGGAAAGTTAATAAATAATGCTAGAGAATAAAGAGGTAAAACAGGAACTGTTAGATGGAAAGAAAAAATGGAAATAAAGTGTTGGGTAACTGACAGTTTGAAAGGGGCACTTTGACAGTGGAAGACACTTAATTGTACTTACTCAAGGATCAGTGCTGGGGTGAGTTGTTTTTAAATTTTCTTTCATGATCATGGCATACAAATAAGCCGTATGATGACTCAAACAAAGAAGCATTGTCAATACAAAACAAAATTAAGTCACTGAAGATTAAAATTGGAATGATCTGAGGACAGGAGTAAAGGAAAGAAGAGCTTGGTCTAATTGCAAATGTTTTTGCCATAAATTTAGGAAATTACTAGTGAAAAATAACTGAAGAAAAGGACCTATCTGGGCTATGAGGCACAGATTTACTAGAAAAATAGAATACACTTCTTCTCTTGCACCCACAATTTCAGATATTCAGATCCCCAGCCTGTGACAAGAACGAAGGCAAAATCAGAATGTATTTTTGAGGTAGTTTCTGTGGACACAGAAAACTCAGTGTGTCATTATTTGGCATTGGTAACCAGTGAAATTCTGTACTGCCACTAAATAAAAGGAAGTGGAGAGAGGCTACTAGGAAAAAGACTACTAGGAAACAAGATTATGATTGATGCAATAGAAGAGTTCAGAACCTGAGCTGCAGGTCTTGGCCAACCCTTTTGCCTTGGGCTGAATTGGCAGCCTTTGTTAGTCTGTCTCTATTGGAAGCAAAGTGACAGTTCTGAACTAGAAGCAAAAGTCTTGTGTAGTTTTGCTTTGCTGCTTTTTTGGGGGGGGGTTGGGGGAGGTTGGGGGGTTTTTTGGTCTCATTAGAGTACAGATATCCTAACAGGCTTCTTCAGAAAAACTTTGCATTTATACTTACCCGTTCATGTAGAACTGAGATCACAGACATAGAACGTATATTAACAAAATAACAAATTTATTTGCACGGTTTGCCTTTCATTCCACTGTAAAGGGCATTGTAGCATTTTATACTCAAAGGAAGAACCAGTAACTTCCAAATAGCTCACTGCTGCATTTTTACTGGTTTATACTTTAGATTTTCTGCATTCAATTAAAGTAACAGTTTGTTGAGTCTGCCTGCCATAGCAGCCACAGGCAGATAACTCATACAACAGTTTAAACTTTCTTCCTCAGTTAGGAGCTGCTTGGTACCATACTGATGCATAAAGTTCCTTCCTCACCTCTGGTAGGTAGAAGTCAGATTACAGCCTGAAGACTTAGATCCCAGATAACAGCCATTCTTTGAATATTTCTAATACAAGGTACATTACTGTTGTCATGCACTAAGCACCACAGTTAACTGGAAATATTAATCTAGAAACATGGATTATATATGACTCATCAAAACAACTGATGAAATCTATCTACTCTCCTCTCTTATTTTTTCTGAGGCACAAGTGAGGAGGGAGCTGCCAGCCACCTGAATAGCTCTATGCCCAGTCCTCTTTTCCATCAGCCCAGCACATGGTAGTCAGAGAAAAATGAGAAAATGTCAGTGAAAGGCTTCTGTGGAAGCAAACAGCAGGGACTGTGATAGATCAATGATTTTGGAGGTGGCATTGAAAAACAGCCAAAGCTTTCCTTGATAGATATGGACAAACATATGCTGCATGGAGAATCAGCACTATTTCCATTTCTTCAGGGAAGCACCACTTCTTGCAAGTATACCCAACCTCACTGATTTGGGCAAATTCAGTAAGCCCAGTTCCATGAGGACTAATCAAATTTAAGTGCAAATCCTCTGGTCAGTCCATTAGGTGCTGGACACATGACTATGGAAAGCACCATGACACATGACCCAAGTGCTTTCATAAGAAGCTATGCAGCCAGCTGTATCAGAACAGCTGTGCATCACCAACATAAATAAATAACGGCAAAAAAACAAACAAAAAAAAAACCAAAAAAGATTGTCCACATATCAAGGTACCAATCTAAAATTCAATTTTGCTCTACATGAGATTCTGTCTGTGATCCAAGACAAATCATCTAGTGTTGCCCCAGTGCCAATTCTGTTCACTTGATTAGTGGCATGATAACACTTTTCTGCATTAGAAGCATTTTGCAAGGATCAGTATGTTAAGGATTCTTAAATATTCAGATCAAATGTTATTGGATGATTTACCAAGTTAGCAAGAAATGTCAGACCCTTTTACTAATGTCATTAAGTTCAGTGCCTCAGATCTTGAGGGAGTGATGCCACATTTGTGTAAAAAGGATTTTCTGCTGTCAGTTTAAAACTGAAAGTCTGTGATTTTTTTGTGAACCCTTTGTTCTTGAGTTCTAAGACAGTTAAATCTGTGCACCTCCTTGACCCTCTCTAAACCATTAATAATTTATACACCTCTTTCATTTCACCTCTTATTCATCCCTGTTGTTACGTAAATACCCTAATCTTTTTAATCTCTGCATGTATGGAACTCTATCCATGCCTCTGATCCTTCTCATTACTATTCTCTATCTCCTATTTCATTTATGGCCTAAGTGAAATTAAGTGACCAAACTGAATGAATAGTCCAAATGGAAGGTTACTATAGTTTCATGTAAGATGTCCAGAATACATTTGATTTATTTCTGGATATTTTCCTTTCCCCTTGTGTATGTAGATGTTTTCAACAGAAAGGCCACAGTATGAATATAGTCTTTTCTCTGAACATAGCTGCTGATCAGTTAGGATTTCTCTGGCTGACCTAACAGGTCTAATATTTTTTTCCACTGTCTGCTGATCTTTTCTTACTTTATCAGCTGCTGTTGGAGTCCAGGCTTCCAAAGAGCAGTTCTCAGCATTCTGCACTGTGGTGTGGCTCTTATTAATTTATTCTGTCTCTCCTATGTCAACATAGCTTTTTTCTAAGGTTTGCTCAAAAATCCTGGGTTGTCTTCAATTTTATTTGTTACTCAAATATTTAGGATCCTACCAAGCCTGTATTGCTGCCTTTGTTTTGCATGAATCCAAACCTGACCATCTGGGCACAACAAGAAGACCTTCACTCATCCATTTCACTCTGTAAAATGTTCTGTATTTAGCTTTGCATTCCCTTATCTGCTCCCATGGACTCTCCTGCTTATCTGTTAGGATCTTTTCCTGTCTGCCTTCCTTTCTGTTTTGCATTAAGTCAACAGTCTCCTGCCTGTCTGTACAGCACACCAACTGCTCTGTGCCATCATTTTGTGCTACCCATGAGAAGGTGCCCTTGTGCTCCAAGTCCTGTTGATGCCAATTCAGTTAAATCCAGCTGCAGCACAGTGTGGACTATTGTGTGAGTACAGTAATCCCAGGCCAAACACATACTTTGCAAAACAGGCCTGGGGCTCCCTAGGCAGAGTTCTTGACTGCATGTCCTTCATCAGGCACTTCACAGAAATATGTGACTTGTCTTATGGGTGACCGTGACCAGAAGTAAAATCTATTCTTACCTTCTGCCAGAACTGAGATGGGTAAAGACTGTAGCACTGCAGCACATACTGTCTTTGAATTAATCATCCAGTAATATACATGCCCTCAATTAGATATTTATGTCCTCCAAGCAGGCAGCTCTCAGACCAGACTTAGTGATGTCTCACATTTCATATATGAGCTGCTGTGCATTTCATGCCAACTCCTAAGATTATGACTCAATTCTCTATAAACAAAATGTTCCCACCACACAGCTCACCCATCATCTCATGTAAGAAATAGCTTCATGCATTATATGATCCTCACAATCTGGTCAATGCCAGAGTACAAACTCTCTTACTCCTTAGTCCCTGCTTAGAGTATAAAGTTATGTTGAGAGAGAGATCACATATACATCTCAAGAAAAGAAGGAAATACAACAGTATAGTCCATTGCTGGAATCCACCTCACAGAGATGTGGACATTGTGTTCAGGAAAGCCAGTTCGGTGTCAGCTACTAACAATGACTCTTGCTCCACGCTACATAGTTCTGCAGCCTTCACAACCCTCAACTTGGAATGCAGTCTTTTTGATGGGATGCTCATAGTGCTGGTACATAGAGGTGAGCTGGTGGAAACATTTGTTTGCAAAAAGCTTGGTCCACAACTCTTTCTTAAAGCAATTTTTTTGTGTCTCTTGATGCTAACAACTTCTGCAAGCTAAGACCTATAGTAACCACAGAATCCTTGCCTTTCAGCTGAGCAAGTACCTTAGGCAAATACTTTGGCTATAGTACATCTATTCTTCAAATGTTTGTTCTTGGACACATGACTCTTCTTGCATTGGACTGCTATGTATCAAAACCTGTATCAAAGGCTATTTGTAAGAGAGTGCAGCATCTAGGAAAAAAGTTATTCATCCTCATTGAGCCCCTCAAATACATCAATATTACATATTCCTAATAGCATCTCAAGGCCTGAAAATTATTTCCTAGAAATCTACAGAGCTCAGTTCCTCTCAGTTTCCCCTTGACCACATTTTCATAAATATACTTGCCACAGTATTCACTCATAATTTGTTGCACCTTCATAATATGTGTTGCTTCTTCTTTGCTGTCCCATTTACCTTCAAGAATGTCACCAGTACTGCTCTCAGGATGTTTTCTTGTGCATGTTTCAATTGACATTAGAAATCCTTTGAAGACAGACAGATACTTAAAGCTACTTGTGGTCAGCCCAATACTAACAGTAAAGGTAGTTGCCTTGCCTTATTATACCAAAACATGTACTTGAGTTCACCTAAAATGGTTTTTTTATCCTAAAATGGATCTTATATCCACAGTCTCCAGATAAGGCTAGTGACTTATTTTTAGTGTGGCTTCAGTACAAGTTCTGATATTATCTGAATATTACCTCCCTCATTTCTTGTGGAACTATATTACCACTGTAGTCTGCTGTAAATAATTACTGTACACAGTGTGGTAGTTGGTATGTTTGCCAATTCTTTTCTATGGGGAGTTTAAAAACATTTCATTGTTTCATATAGTAAACATGGGAATATACTTCTAAAACAACCCTGCCCTGTATGCGTCCTTTTCCTTGAAATATATTTGCATGCTGCTAGAAAATTTTCATTTCTCTTTTCCATCAAGGGCTTCATTGCTGTTCAACAGTGGGAGGTACAGCCCCACTTAGACTACTGGAAATTCTAACAAATAACTTACCACTGGAGGATGATGGGTTTTTACAGACAATATATACAGACACTTCACCGAGTTCAGAAAGGTTTTACTAACTTTGATCACTTTGTAGACATTCTTCCTAAATCTAACCACTTCCTAGGCTCAGCTATCAGCTGGAATTACAAGGCAGCTGGAATGTAATAGGTTGCTAGTCCAATAACATAACTTAAAACATTATATGACATGAATACATATATATATGTATACATTAGTTTGGGGATCGCTTACACATGGTGATCACTTCAATAGGCTTCTTTCATTACCCATACTGCTGCTGACCACTAAGATGTTAGTTTCAGCTTTGGAGTAAGAAGTATGTCTATTCCTTATACCTGTTCACAGACTGGGCACTTGTTTTTTCTGCTTTTCATGCTGCCTTCTGATGTCCACCCTAAACCACAGTATCAGCCTCAATATATCCTAATTCCTCATTTTCTTTATTGTGACCCAGTAGATTGGTTTGGGCTTTTGTTCCTAGTAGCCACTGTAACTTTGATACCTTCCCCGGAGAATGCAACATTGCTGTTGCACAGGATATATGTTTCCTAACAGTCTTTCCCTTAAGAAACTTGTCTGCCACATACAAATCTGTCATTAACAAGGAATCTTAATGTTTCCAGAGATTCTGGGGCTACAAGACTTCTCAGCTCTTGTTATAATTATTTCCTCTTCCACTTGTCTTTAAGTAGAAAATAGCAAGATGCACAACAGCCTCCTGTCCATGATCTCCTTCTGTGGGGTCACATTACTCCATAAGCACTTTTATTAGTCTTCCCAGTGTTTCAGACACAACAGCATCTTATTTGCTTCTCTTCCATCTTTTCCCAGAAAGATAGCAAAGAAAACCTTTACTGTCATTTTCTCATCTTTATTCCTTTGTGCGCTTGCTCAATTACTTTTTTAACTGCTTTCTTCTTTGTGTAGGCTATTTTGTTTGGAGATCCACCAATACATTTTTTAAAGTCTATCCACACCGCCTGTTTATTCCCAGTTTTGTTTTCCATTTAATAATACTTGTAGGGGAAGGTGTGTCTCTCTGCAATTATTGCTGCTGACAGGTTTCTGCACCATGTACTGGACAATAGCACCAGAATAGCACCATGTTTATAACACCAGCCTGGCTTTTTAGCAAGCTATTTACACAGATGCTGAGGCTGCAATTAACAGCAAAGCCACATGCATGCAGATTAGCTTATGTGTGGCCTTTCAGATCTCCCTGCAACCCATGTTCTTTCCCCTGGTTTCACACAGATTACAGCACTCAGTTATCTTTATTTACTTTCCCAGCCTAAGGAATTGTACGTGATTTAACAGCAGCTAGGAAGTCAGATGATGAGCACTTATCAGTAGTGGTGGCAGCTGTTAGTCCAATAAATCTGTCTTTTCCAACTTGACTGGAAAATACCTTATATTTAGGTACTCACTTAAGCAAGACTGAAACGATGTTGAACAGAATTCCTTTCAAACAAGCCAATTTTAAGTATTAGTTCTCACAATTTTATTTACTTTCTGGGAAACTACATTTTTGAAACTTTGTGCTCATGTTGCACATTATAATACAAAAATACACAGATAAAATAAGCAGTTTTGAGAACTGATGAGCTTCACTTGAATCCATCACTGTCTTTGTGATGAGAGATCACAGTCTTTGTGAGATCTTATCTCACTTGAACTGGGTCAACCATAGGGGACATCCAAAAAGACTGTGCCTGATAAAGCAGTATATTATGCTGATAGAAGAACCTTTAGCATACCGAAATTTACTCTTTGATCATAGACTATGATCGTATTGCCAAGAAAAGGATAAAAGGCACATTTAAAATTACTTTAGGTTAAATATTTATACATTACTATTTCTAAATTGAAATTCATATAGAGATGTTCTAAAACATATGACCTACTAAAAATATACTCCAAGCTCTTCCTCTAGTGTTTGACTCAAGCAGCTAAACATAGCAAAATATAGCACAATATTTTGATAGAGCATTAAAACATGACCATTAAAATATATTTTCCACTGTGCAGGGCTCTTTAGTTATTAAACTAGAAATACCCCCTAATAATATAGCCCAGTCTGAAATAATATGGCACCTTAGATTTTGTGCTTAAAGCATTGTGTTCCTCACTGTAAACCAGAAATTAAATATTCATTTCACATTTAAAAATTAAACAAACAGCTATAAATGTATGATATAGCACCAATTACAAAATGAAGACTATATTGCCTTTAAGAAAATCCAGCTGTTTTCCATTCATCCAAATATGTTCAATCTTACTTAAAAATGAGTATCTATGTAAGGGCATATTGTATTTTTACAGAAGAGACAAAGCATGTTTCCTTACTTCACACCGCAGAAGAAGTGGCCACATCTGCTCACCTCAGAAAGCATACAGATGTTCAAACACTGTATCAAGGTATATATTTCAAGGAGAAAACTTAGCTGTCTGGGTGTCACACTTTAATTCAATATAGCTGAAGCAGGAAGATGGAGAATTTTAAAAAAATTTCTGAGTTGATTGATGAATAATAGCTTCCAAGAACAGACCTTTATTCATCTTATTTCATATACCCTGATGTGAAATCCAATTGGATTACCTCAGGTCATAAAGACATGATAACTAAGAACACACTGAAGTGTGCACTGCACACTGCATACTTGCACTTTGTATTTTCTAGCATTTTTCTGGGATTTTAATTTACTGGAGATACACGACCAGACAACCTATTTCTATAAAACTGCTTTTAGCGCTTGGGTCAAGAAATATTAGGAGTAAGTATTTCCCTGCAGTGTTTCTGTGAAGGGCAGTAACAACCTGGTGCTATTTCCCTCTCTCAGGAGAGAGAAACTTTTTACAACTCTCTGACATAAACAAATGTGAAAGCTTCTCAGTTCCAATGGTAAATTTTTTATAAATATAGTTATTGATGCAAATATTTCCATTTTTTTCTGTCAGATTAGCTTTCCTGACCAAGAGTTTATACAATTGAAGAGGTGTTTGCTAAAATGATAGTTACATTGGTACAAACATTGTAACAATAAAAGAGCACCAGCATGAAGTCTGAAACATGAAATCTATACATATCATAACTTATTGTGGATCTATCCAATTTTATCACTGCTGAATGGTTTTAAAACTTTGAATTCCTTTCATTTTTGCAACTCCAGCGAGCATATACATGTCAACTCTTTCAATTATAGACACCTAATAGCAAGCAGCCAAATTATCTAAATAATAAAAGGGAAATTTAAGATTTGGGCTTTGAGATAGCAAGAGTCGATTAGAAACATAATAAAAACACAAAGCTTTGGAACACAGCCCAAAATATATACTTCTAAAGAATAATCTACCACGCACCATACTCAGCAGCTGCGCAGTTTGCAGTACACCTCGTTTGAACTGAGCAGAGCCCTGTAGAGAGCAGATGTGTTTTTCAGACAGGGGGACACATGTTCTACACTGGGTAGGCATGACACAAACAGACTACACTCAGCCCTTCACTGGGCAATGAATGGAAGACAAAGATACACAGCTTGAACGAGCAAACATTCAATCCATGAGTTACTAGAGGGAAATTTTAACTCACAGATAACTCAGGGTTGCTTGTTTAGCATAATCCTAAAATGTGTTCTATTCACATAGATTTTTATTTTAAAAGGAACACTTGCTCTTCAAAAAAAAAAAAATGTTTTGCAACAGAACTCCATCATCTCTGATACTGCTAGAGTGGTTTTCTTTTGTCAGGAGAGTGAAGGACTATGAGCAGTTTTAAGCAGGCCATATCAGGTAAATATTATCAACATTCCATATATATTCAATTGGGCAGACAATCCTTACTAATTTTGGCATCCATCAGCTCTATGGATAGACCTTTTTTTTCTTCTGGAATGACACTATTGGGAAATTGATTTCTAAATTATAAACTAGGCAGGAACTTTTTTAATAAATAGGGGGTTTTAAAATCTCTGTTTTTTGGAAGTCAGTTTCTAACATTAATGCGAACTCTTACGGCAGGGAATTTGTTTGGTACAGCTGGAGCAAAGAGGACAAGCAAAGTAAAGAACAATAACATTACAGAAGAGGACATTACTGAACAGAAGAGAGAAAATGGAATGCTAAAAAATTATGATGCAAGGAATCAGAAGGTTTAAGAAACTATGGACTTCAAAATTACTGTTTTGCTTATAGCTTGGTGAGAGAAAAAGTTGTTCAGCTAACTGATAACATCTCAACAACTGTGGAGAAATAGCCTAAAGCTAAGGCTCAAGCTGAATTTGTCACTTCTTTACAGTACTTCCCTGCAAAAGCCTGCTCAAGAGTCAGCTCTACAGCAAACCAACCAATGCATCTAGCAGAGAAACCCCATGTATTTTTGAGAGCACATAAGCTTTCTTCAGGGATGTGCTGCAGGATACTGTGACTGATTTCCCCTCAGAACGCATCTTATGGTGGAGGTCAGCAAAATGAACTTGTCTTCTGAGGCCCACTGAGTCCTACTGCAGGGGCTTTGTGTGAGCTCAAGCTCCAGCTCAAGGAAAACTGCTTGTAACAGAGACATGCAATTTCAAGGTTTCAAGGTTTCCAAGCATTCTGGAGCCATGTAGCTCACATTAAATATGTAAGTACAGCCAGAAGCTATTAAGAGCTGTAATATCTTAGTATCTACCTGCTAAGTTACATAAAGTATATAAGAATGTCACATGGCCAAATATTGCTCTACTTGCTCTGATAACTGTTACATACACATTCATCTTTTCTTAGCTTGTTGCTTTTCTTCGCAGCCTGAAGTTGTGTCAGGGGAGGTTTAGGTAGGGTATTAGGAAAAGGTTCCTCACCCAGAGGGTGGTTGGGCACTGGATCAGGCTCCCCAGGGAAGTGGTCACAGCACCAAGCCTGACAGAGCTCAAGAAGAGTTTGGACAGTGCTCTCAGACAGATGGTGCGACTCTTGGAATGGTGATGTATTGGGCCAGAAGTAGGACTTGAGGATCCTTGTTGGTCCCTTCCAATTCAGTCAATTCAGTGAGTAAGGATGAGTTTAACAAAGAATTTCAAGGTCTTATTATGAGGATCCTATTAAATACTCAAGACCTTGCATTCAAAACTCCTTGGAAAAGAGACAGTTTTGTGACACAGGTCTGTTATTGTCCAAGGTTTTGGGGTATTTGAGTTTGCTGTGATTAAAGGCAAGCAAAAAAAACAACAAGAAAAAAGGCAACAGATAACCAGTAGGTTACATCATCTACAAAATATTTCTTCCACATACTAAACAGGTGAGATAATTTAAAATTTTCTAGTCTGTAGCTCTGGCCCCTACTATTTTCCTTTCTTCTGTTTTCTTCTATGGAGTTGGGAAGGTAATCAGAAATGAGCTCTTGCCCATTTTAATCACATCTTCCCTTCAGATCAACCAACATAGTCAGCACTACTGGCAAAGAAAAGAGCATAACACTTTAAGAGGGAGCAAGCCTACCTTCAAGCCTTCATCAATCGCATTTCTGTTTCATTACTTTTCTGGAAAAAATACTTTTATGTCACCACTATATCCTTGCAACAATTATCATCTTCAGCTGTCTTTAGTTATTTCTGTAAACTAATGCTTTTTATTAATAAATAAAAGTGGGATTAAATAAAAAAATGCTGGCAAAGCTAGCAAAAAAAAAAAAAAAAGCCTTTGATGCAAAAGTATTCTGGTGATCATTATCTTTAGACACCATATTAAAGGCTTTCTCTTTTATTCATCTTAACACTGTAGACAAGAGGTAACTGCTTCCAGAGAGCAGTGGAATGAAGATGCCACAATATTAGCAGTATCACAGCAAGTAGCAGACAGGCTCTGGTGTGACAGAATAATAATAGAAAATACATCCATTTCAGGGAGGAAATATACTAATTTGTAGTCAACTCCACTCGGAGAGATACTGAAAACAATTCCTTAAACTGGCTTCCTGAGAAAGATGGTAGGTTATTAGCTTACTGCCTCTTTCTCAAGAGACACAAACAAGTCCATTGCACAGAAGAATGACAAATGCTGTTTTTGAAGAAGGGTAGTTAACTATCACTTCTAATACTAATATCACTTGGCTCTTCAACTCACCTGCATCTCACAGCACTTTGTGAAACCTGCATTTTATAGTCCCTTACAGCGAGGGAATTCAAAACCAAAGCCTTTGTCAAAGTGGAGATGCCTCTGAGGAACCAGGAAAGAGGAAAAAGCATGCCCAAAGTGTTTCTCTTCCTGACAAGAAGATTCATTTCCTTGCTCTCATCCTTCCAACAGACCTGGAGTAGGTTCCATACCAGAGTAATAGAGAGAAGGGTGAAGGCAAGCAGGCTGACTGAAAGGAAGCACTGAGGGGAAAATAAGGATCTGTAAAACCTTGAAGGAAGTATAGTCTGATAGAAAAGCATGTGGAAAGTTTGTGCAGTTGAGAGGGCCTAGACCCAGAGGCAAAGATAGTTCATTAACATTTAGCTGACCTGACAGTCACCGGTGGAAAAAGACCACAGATATGACAACCCTGCACTGCACTCCATAGTTAGTTCTAGTGGGGAATGTGCACCTGTTGCACAATGAGTAACATTCCACCACAACCTAGGGGACAAAGATAAAAGCATCTAACTGAAGCTATTAGGAAATTTAGTAGGCAACAGGTAATTCCCAACCCTGCAGACTGGAATTTTCTTTTCCCACAACTACAAAACAAGAAAAGGCTCTATTAGCCTCCCAGCAAGAAGAAGATAGTTGTGATCCACCTGTTTATATACACAAGTGTATTTCTTTCCCTTATGTCATTACTCTTCTACAGAAGTCAAGAAATGCAAAAAAAACTGTGCAATTCACTAGAGCAGAATACACAGTTCCTCTTCCAAAAATCCTTTAAGCAATGCCTTTGCTAGTAGAGTCTATAATCTACCAGGTCACAGTAGACACTGCACTGGCTCAATTTCAGCAGTTATCTGGAAAACACTTTTTCAGCCACTAAATCAAGTTTGAAAAAAGCCAAATAATTCTCAGTAGTAAGCCTATGCACTCCTCAGTGTTTAGGCCTCATGGAAAAAGTGATCGCATCTGTCACCCCAAAAAACCTACTCGCTTTTAGACAGCTCTTCACCATCCCTAGAGTCAGACTTCACACTTAAAATTCATCCCTCTGGATTTAGGCAGGATTTTAAATATGGAACAGTGCCCTAGTTGTTGCTTATTTGGTTCACAATTCCTGTGAACCATAAATTACAGGGTTTGAGACAGAACTATTCATGAATGGTTATCTGTATCATCTGATTCCAAGTTTGACCACAGATTTCCTTACTGCTGCTATGATATATTCATGGAAATCCTTTTAATACAATTTAACTTCTTAGCTTCTCCTTCCTTAGCACCAAGGGGGAAAAACATGAAAAAGCTGAAAAAACTGGTAGGTACTCTAGCAGTGCAATTTTCAGATAATGTTTCTGTTTAAACAAACAACAATGACAAAAACATTTATTTCTGAAATTTCCATTTCCAGCCACCCTTGAGCCTTTCAAAATAAATTCCACAGTAGAAATAAAGCAAAATACTGTAGATCAGTTCATTTTTCCTGTAGTAGAGCTGTATTCTATGCAATACTTCTGCCTGTTTATAATGTGGGAAAGACTGCAACTTGCTGTTGTTCCAGTCCCAAGGAACACAAGTCCCTGCTGAGAACTGCAAGTCTGTTAAAAACCCTGTAAGATACATGCCCTTTAGAAAAATGGTGTTCAAGAGGCTTGAAGGGTTTAGTTACTACTCAGCCATGTAGAACATTGCACATAACTTTAAAAACAGTTGTCTTTTCACAAGACATTAATTCTATCACCTTGTATTAATTCTATCACCACATATTTAACTCTACCTGTCCAGGCTCCTCTATGTCTTAAGCCTGTGCAAGTATTTGCACTTATTCCATTTTGAAATAAAGAACACATAAGGTGTCCATTCAACATGGATGGAACATTTAACATCTTCTTTCTAATAGCACATGGTCCTCTGAATCAAAGGATTGCTTAAAATCTCCAAATTCTTAAACATTGATAAACAACCACATAGACAATTTGATTAAAATGTACAGCCAAAAAGCTACTATGAGACAAAAATTTTTGTCCTAGAAAATTGCAGATTTAATCTAGAAGAAGTATAAAGCTTATTGCTAAAAATAATCTCTCCAGAACCAACATAAACATCCAAGTAAACTACTGTTCAATTTTAGTATTGTTTGATCACTGTTGTCACCAAGAGCCATAGTGATGGGCCATGAAGTCACCTCACCTTAACTATTGAAAAGTTTATATTTACTACATAATTGAGTTAACTTGTGCATTGTCAAAGATAATTTTTAAAGGCTTCAGGGCAGAAAACTGAACAGTTGATACTACCAAAAATGAGATAAATATCTGGTGTCTGCCCATAATACAGTAAAATCCAGTGGCATATTTCCAAAGTTAACAATATTATGAAAAAAAAACATATTTGCCATAGAATTACACTTTGTCTCACATATAATCACTTCTTTTCTTATTTGCACACTTCTGTTGCCTTGTGTAAATACACCATCTCTACATCTTCATTTTTCTAAGGAGAATACATGGGGGTTTTTTGCCTCCTCACCAAATCTGAACTGTCTTTAATTTGGTAGAGTTAAGATTCATGTGTGAAAAAAAAGGAAAAAAGAAAAGCCTCTACATTATTCAATGTAGTGTTTGACATGACTACAGAACTAGGAAAAAAACATATCTTTAAATTGCATGTGCTATCATACTGTGACATTATATTACTAGGTGGTGATAAAACATGACTCTATGGGAAATGATGATACATCTTTGTCATATAAAATGTTAGGTGCTTTGGAACAGCATCACTTGCTGTTTTGAGAAAGAAAAATTCTAAGTTATCAGGAGACTTACAGGATGGCTGCATCCAACACTGAAGAAAATTACTTGAAAATAGTTTCAACTTCACTGCCCAGAGCATACATTAAATGCATTATCTGTATTGAGCTCTGCTGCAGCTCTATATTTAGTGAAATGTGGTTTTCACCGAGGCTAATGAAACTGGTAATCCCTATGGAGAGTGAAATTTCAGCATTTTCCTTATTCAGTGTCTTCTCATTTTCCAACCAGACCACCTTAGGCTATGATTTATCGGAGCTCAGATGCTAGGTTTTAGGGCCTTTTTAAATATGTGGGTAGGAAACCTTTTTGGAAAACTTGGTTCCCAAGGAAGAAATGATGATACTATTGCACTATTATAAACTCTCACTTGGTACCTAGCCACTGAATCTGCCTTCTTTTGACCAAGACCTAAAATACAAGTGTAATTAGCAGAAGAATTTCAAAATATTATTGAGGTGTTGGTTTTCAGTTGGATTTTTGTGGGGTTTTTTCCCCCCATAAGAGAAAATGTCTGTACTCCTATTACAGTGATCCCTAAAATTGGAGTTATACAGACCATCCATGGGCAATTGGCATAAGGTCAGCAGGAGCAAACCTAGTCTACCAAAAATTTTCAGAGAAGTCTAACCTAGGCATGTGAGTGGGATTGTTTAGTCCTGTGTCTGGGGTGGTTTCCACCCAAGACTAAGAGCTCTAATGTGGAATTTACTGTACCATCATGTTAGTGTTTGTACACAGATTCAAAGATCAAAAAGCCCAATTAGATGCTTAGTAAAAAGCTAAGACTTACCTCTAGATTAAGACCTGTAAAAATCAGGCTCTGTATGTGAGATAGATGTTCTCACTCCCACTGTAGCTAGTGGAGAACTGATCAATGTACTTGGTAGAATCCAAAAGCAATTCAGCTCCAAAGTCCCTTCCGAATTTGGCAGCTCAGTAAGCCAGCACAGTTAAAAGCACCGTTTCTGTGGCCAATTTTATACAAATGACGGATGCATCTGTCTACCCACTTCATTACTTTCAACTACTCAACCCAAATGACCAGAGATGCATGCTGTTGTGGTGTAACCTCATTCAGCAGCTTAGTCACATGTTCATTCCCCCCTGGTGGGATGAGGGAGAAAATCAGAAGAGCGAAAGAGAAAATGTATGAGTTTAGATAAAGACAGATCAATAAGATAAAGCAAAAGACACACATACATGCAAGGAAAGCAAAACAAGCAATTAATGAGCTGCTTCCCATGGACAGGCAGGTGTTACAGCATCCCCAGGAGAGCAGGGCTCCATCACATCTAATGGTAACTTGGGAAGACAAACACCATCCCCCCAAAAGTCCCCCACTTCCTTCTTCCCTCTTCCCTTCTCTGTATGCTGAGCGTGACTCCATATGGTATGAAAGACGCCTTTGGTCAGTGGGGAGCAGCTGTTCTAGCTGTGCCTCCCCAAATCCTTGTGCACACCCAGCCCTCTCACTGGTGGGGCAGTACCAGAGACAGAAAAGACCTTGACTCTGTACAAGCCCTTCTCAGCAATAACAAAAACATCTCTCTATTATCAACTCTGTTTTCATCGGGAATCCAAAACAGAGCTCCACAAGAGCCACTGGGAAGACAATTAGCTCCATCCCAGCTCAAACCAGCTCACATGCACAGCAGGATCAATCATGCAGTTTTGTCACAAGGCAGAAATTCACATCTCTACATACCATAAACACTACTCTACTTCAACTGTCACCGCTATCTATATTTTTACTCATCTCTGTGGCTTTACTGCAAAGGTCCACTGTAGAGCAAACAAAGGAAAAGCACAGCAGTTCAGATTTGGTTTAAAAACACAGTTCAAATGGTGTAATTTCATACTAGCATTAGCCCTTTTGGAGAAATATATAATGCCATAATCTATACAATGCATCTAAAATTACCCAAATGCCTGAGCCACCTGCTGAAAATATACTGATCCTATACATCCTCTCTGCAGCCCTTGCTGATTGACACCTATGAAATCCAGTATGGAATTTAAATGACCCCCTACACAGACTTCTCCAGCTCTGTCCAACAATTGTAACATTACAGCAAGGTTCAAGCATCCTCTCAAGCATGACATTTAACTGAAAATGGTTCACCCCTCAGGGAAAGTCTGGATGAAGATGCTAAAGATATCCCCTGCAGATCATCTTAAAAGCTTTTTAGCTTGGCTAATAGATGGAAGTCTCATTGTATTAGTATCAGCTAATTGATTTTGGGGAACAAAACCCTCTTGCTGTAGGTTTAGCCTGCCTTGCCACTGCCCTATAGTTTGGTGGTAAAGCTGAATAGTCAGACAAGAATCTTACCAGATGCAGCAGAGACTGAAAATTGGATGCTTTCCAACACAGCAATTGGTATAGACACTATCTGGATTATGCAGTCCCTTATTAAGTAGTGTCAAGGATTAGCCAGAACTAAAAACACTTGTGGGATTAGGGATTTATTTATATGAGGACAATCAGGAAAGTGAATTAACTAAAAATGTTACTTTAAAGAGAAGCTGTAAAACTACATTAAATCCTAATGTGGATGTTCTCCTTTAGAAACTACATTTGAATGATCTAACTTCACTGATGAAGTAAATTAAATTAAATTAGGACCACTTGAATTCTGGATAAGAAGGTCCTTAGGGGTTTTAATGACGTTTAACTGATCTATTTCTAAGTCACATCTTTAGTTGACTCACATTAATTTTCATGAATTGCTCCATGTAGATAAGTCTCAAGTTCTGAAATGAGGAAAGCCCATAAAAAGAAAAGTAGCTGCTAAATTAATGGCAACAAAACATTCCTAAAAACAGTTGCAACACAGCTTGTTCATCTGCAAAGGCAATAGCAATCACAATGACTCTGGATCTGCATACTGAAAGACAAGATTTAGTAACAGGCTCTCAAATAAGTCTTCTTGTGACAATGCCCAGCTGAGGCTTCTTCTATACATCTCAGATTGAAAACTGCTTGCTCTGCAAATCCTAAAACAAGATTTTAGATTTTAGGAAACTCTAAACATTTTGGAAGGCATTTAGGCCTGAGTTAAGATTTATAATTAAAGAGCTGTAAACTACTGGTGCATCAAGGGACTACCCTTTTTTTATTTTCATTCCAAGTTCAAGTGCTGGAGGCAAAATGAAAAAAAAAAATCCCTCATAACTCCATTCTTTTTTTTCTGTTTCTGTAATAAGTGCGATCTATGGATGACAACTCATAACCAATCTACTTCTTGCATTGTATCAGAAAGCCAATGGGACAAATAGCATTACTGACCTTTCTGCTTTTTGTTCAATATCCTATTTCCAGAGTAGAAGGAGCTACCTAGTTCCATTATATTACTGATACTTGAGTTAAATTGTGCAACACTTCTTTTGTTGTAAATTCAGCTAATTAATCATTGTCATTCTTCTATTGTGCATCTAGAATTCCTTCTGTGATTTTTCTGTCTACAGAACAATTGCTATTACAGATACTCATACTCAGGGTGTACATAAAACTTCATTATCTCATACAAGATTTCCCTTTCCTCAAGATGAGTAATACAAGAATATGCATTTAAATTTTAATACCAGGCATTATAAATAGTTTTTCCTTACAAAGAGATAGCTTTTTGAGTCCCTCTTGTGACATGTGCAGTAATGAGCACCTTAACACTGTAGGTGGCTTGTAGTTATTGCAGTTCAGAGAGTATATCTATACTCAGAGGGAGAAAAAAGGCCTGGAACCAGGCTAAAATATGCTAAACCATTGGTTCAATTTCTTTTGTCTTCACCACTGTCAGTTAGTAAAGGTAAAAGCACCCATATTACATCTCAAAAAAAACCCCTCACTGATTTTCCTTGTGCAGAGAACAATCTGTGAAGGCCTAACCTTTGTAGCTGATAGCAAACACATGTTTAGATTAAAATGCAGGTCTTAAAATACACTGCTCTTGAACACATGCACTTACAAGGATGTTATGTCTAATTTTGGCCTTTTGGAAGGGTAACCATTTTCAGAACCCATTTTATTGAAGTCGTAGGATACTTGCAGAAATAAAGCACTACATGTTGATTCAGTAGAAACCAAGTTTTGAAAAATCAAGATTCATCTGGTGCTTTCTCTTCACTTAAAAAAAATAAAAGATACTTTGCACCAAAAGCCAAAGACATTATATTATTTTCATCAAGTATGGTCTGAAAAAACATCCAGGGCTCTTCAAGGAAGAGAAAACCTAGAAAGCTTATAGAAGAGCTTAGTTTGGCACTTTTCATTTTTTCTCTTGTGGAAGGAAGACTTCAGCATTTTCATTAGTAATTTCTGATATTTTTCCCATTTTATCATCATTTTCAATTGAAAGGAAATAAAACTTGCTTATTTCAGAGCACTGAACCAACCAACAAAAGGGGGAAAGGAGTTGCATTTCCGGACAAGGTAAAGAATGCAATGTGTCTCTGGAATTTCTGGAAAACTTTCTGAAAAAGGGGCTAAAATCAGAGAGGTTAAGGGCAGGAAAGTTCTCCAGTTTTAAAACTGAAGAGTAAGCCAATTTTACCTTGACTTAGTGTTTGTGAAATCCTAGCATCCATGCAGACCTTTAAATGAAAAGAATAACCTTGTTTCTCAATTACTCTGGGGTGATAGCAACTGCAGAAATTCTGTGGTTCTGCTATAAAAGTATCCTGATTTTATTTTCCATCAGAAAAGATAAATTGTTTCATTCTCAGATTTTGAACTCATAATGGCTTAAGCACACAAGTAATCCTTCTGATTTCTGAACTATTGTATGTTTTTCAGAAATATGATTGTTTGTTTGCTATGTACTCACTTTTTCATGATGAACATAACAAGCAAAAGCCTGCTTAGTTCAGCAAAAAACCACCCTGTTTTCTGCTTACTTAATGAGCTGAATCCACTTATGAGTGGTTGAACAAGTAACAGTGGCTGTAAAAAAGAAGTTGGACCTTGGGCAGAAGTAAGGGAAAGTGGAAGAGGAAGCAGAGATAACAGTACCTGAAATTCTCCTTTCAGCAGTGTCAAACTATTGGATATGCTCAGAGATCTCATCTCTTTGCTGGTTTAAAGATCCAAGTATGACATACAAAAACAAGCAAAGCCTCTCTGCCCTTTGCGCTTCCCTTTCTGCTAAAAAGAGGTGTTTGGTCTTGTAAGATTTAAGGAACATTTCTTTTTAATTGATGTTCAAGCAATTCTAGTGCCTCCACTGCATTGAACACAATCTAATAGGGAAAGTCTCCTGACAAGACATTTCTTTATCATTTATCAAAAGCAAAGGTTTTCTTGCTGTAAAAATTAAAACAATTTCTTTTCAGTTTCCATCCTCCCAAAAAACAGCTTGTGCAGCTAAACTTGAGTCCCTTCCAAGTCCCAAGTCCAAAAAGGTTCCTTTTTTGACTACACATAACACTTCAAAATTTAAAAAAGTTTCCCTTTATGAAAGTCAGCATTAAAAGCTTTTAATAAAAAACTGTTTTGCAACTTTAACCATAAAATTGTTATTCTCAAGATGGAAAATATTTTGTGGGAGAGAAACAGAAACTTATTTGTAAATAATCATCAACATGTACTGGCAGACTTGGCTGGAATGCACAAAATGCAGTAAAGAAAAAATGTTGCCCTCTTCTATCTATATTTAAATTAGACCTTTGTTCAAAAGCCCATTTCAGATCAGATTTTTTTTGCTTAAACCAACACTGGAAGAGGTGAACTATTTAAAAAAAAGAAATCCTTCCAAATGAAAAAAGAGGTTTATCCAATTCTACTTTCTGTCCAGTTTTGATAAAACCTCAGTGATAAAAACCCTCATATGCTATCCTACATAATACATTGATACATAAACAGAATGTGCAAAAATCCTAAAAATATAAGAAACTTTTAATGCATATTAAATATAACATATGAAAGTCATTAGCCCTACACTGTAAAATAATACAAGAAGAGAGACCAAAAAGCCCCACAGGACAGACTTTAATGCTGTCTTCTGTTCTTTTCCTGGACCAGAAATACTCTCATGGCAGGTTCTTTTACAAGATTTACCATAGACAGATAAAATACATGATATTTTCATTCTGAATGTTATATCTACAGATATATAGTGCCAATATATAGTTTTATTTAAGTAGCTAAATTTTACTATTGATTGGAGAAAGGAAAACAGATGTGTGTGTGTGTGTGTGTGTGTGTGTGTGTGTGTGTGTGCGTGCATGTATAAGAAATATAAGTGTAGGAGGGGAAAAAAAGGCAGAACCAAATGTGAACTCCTGCATACAAAATACGGTGGTAGCAAGTGTGGGGTGTAACATATGTTGGAACACTGTTCTTAATTTTAGCATTCTTTTGGACGGGTAAACCCATGGCAATTACACCACTAAGATTCTTCAGCCACTTGAAGCAAGCAGAGAAATGTAAGAACAGAAGAATAGTAGGAAGGGACTACAATTAGAGGCAATGCATGGATAAATCAGCAGATAATATGCAGGAATACTGAGATGACTGACGGACAGAAAGTGAGAAGGAAAAATTGTGTAACTGCCTGAGGTTTGCCTGCTGAGCTCTGCAGCAGTGGGTCTGTGGCTGCAAGAGTGGTGAAGCATACACTGGGTATGGGATGGAACCCATAGAGACTGAAAGAGAAAGCCCACTAAGAGGAAACAGCATCTACTCAACAGCAGACACACTGTCAATTATCCTCCTTGCCTCCTCTTTTTAGTGTAATAGTTTTTCCCCTATTGAAAGTAACAGAAGAAGCCAGGAACCTTTGGAAATTAGTTATACATACAAGAATTCATTGAGAGACAATTAGGAACACTTTTCAAAGGCTAGTTATTAAAGATCTTCTGTCTCAGATTATTTCTAAAATGGAGATACAATATCTAACTAGTCTACACAAGATACTGAGCTGTTGGCAGCAAAGGTCTTTTCAATACATGGGGTACTATAAGTACTAAGTATTATTATCATTACTAGTACTAAGAAGAAAAGAATAAAATATTGAACAAAGGACAACACACTGCAATATTGTTACATCCTGTTTTAAATAAATATATTTCTATCACTGGTAATAAAAATATATATGTTTTAATACTATAATTTACATTTAACACTATAATTTCCATTTTATAGTATTATTTACATAAAATAAATCTCAGACAAGTAATCTAAGGAGTGTGGGAGTGATACAAGAAATTGGTACTGGTTTGCTTGACTGCTTTTATGCTAAATGACATGGGGATTGGGTTGAATACTCTAGACTGTAATATTCTCTGTTAAGGTTGATTTGTTCAAATCCATTACTCTTGTCAGAGTTGGGTCATTTATACATCTACTGGAGAGAGAAATCAAATATTATAAACACTCAAGGCAATGATGTAACTCCTGCATTATATTTTTTTCAGTTTGAAGCCACTGCAGGCCACTTAGATGTTGCAAATCCCTTTATTCCCTCCACAGGAGTCTGAACACACTGACCTTTCTTTACCCTATGCAACTTCCAGTGGAATAAAGAATAAACTGGTTTGACACTAGACTGGGTAGCTGGGATGTACATATCCAAGCTGACTTAACTAACCTATTTAGCGCCCAACAAAAGTCCATCCCGAGGCAGGACGGGTCTCAGTACAGACTGTTAAAGCCAAAATACATCAAACAGCCTAAATGAGACTCCAGGCCCCTGTCTGGCTACACTGTGCTGGGTACCCACAGGAGCAGTTTTAAAGCCAGCTCAGGTGTATCCTGAGGAGCTATAGCTACATTGCTAGACTGGAGTGTAGATGTATGATATGAGAGATGACTGCAGATATTCATCAGCTTTGAAAATTAAAAATTTCTCAGGATAAGAGCAGTAAAGAGACAAAGACAAATTTGTAAAGGAAATAAGATTTTACTTTCTGGAAATTGCATTTGGACATAAAGTCTGATTAATGAAAATCTGGTAATTTTTTAGCATCTAATCACATTTACTCACGGTAGTTAGAGGTCTCACCACTGCTGGTTATCCAGTAAATTCCTAATCAATTATATACATTATGTTTCCTCAGTTCCATCTGAAGCTTTGGTGCGAAGATTTCTCACAAGAAACTGATCCTGGTCCAAAGGTTACTCACAGGAATGAACAAATTCTGAAGATTTCCATCTTTAACTTCCTGGGCAACAAGTTCCTCATTTGCTTACTTTGCTCAGCAATTTTGCCAACCAAAGGTAGCAAACAACTCCTCAGATGGAAGCACTACTTCTTTATGGATTCATTTCTACCTCATTTTTGTTTTATTTTGAGCAAAATATCTCTATAGGTATCCTATGGATAAAGCTAAATTCCTTGGAAAAGAAAGGATTAAAAAGTCAAATACAACTTATTTAAAATTCATTAAGTACTTCAAACATTTTAGCACGCATGTAAGTCCCAACAATACTTTTGGGAAGGGAGGACAGCAGATCCACTTCTTAAGAACTTTATCATTTTTGAGGGAAAACACCAGAAGTTTGTTGTATGAAGTTAAGGGATGAAGGCAATAGGAGTCTCAAATCCTTTTTTCGGTTGTGAATGATCTACAGCTATGTAGTCAATCATGTGATTTCATTAAGATACTGTTTATTAAGGAACATAAGCCTGCCAAATTTTAACCACAAATGATTCTATTACCAAGAATAAAAATATTAGAAGATCTTTATCTATTTGGACTCTAGTTATTCAGAAAAAGAATAAAAATATTATTTTAAAACTTGAAATATTAAAGATATATTTAAATTGATATGAACATTTTTAGCAAGCTGTATTTTTAGGCTTATTTTCTTAAACTGACCTGTTTTCTGTTCTGAAATTCCTTTTAATCATCCCCTTGTTGTACAGTCTAACACACTAAGTCATTGTTATCACATAAGTTGTCCAAAAGAGGTGACAAATCATTACATTTCTGGATAAATATATGTCCTACAGAAACACTTCTAGCTGGAGCAGTTATAGTTTGATTAAAAGTGAAATAAAATGAAAGTGAATGTTAGCTTTTTGTACCTCTATAATGTTTTTCCTTACTTGATCTTTAATCTTTTAGAGAAACTAAAAGAAGAAGACCAGTGCAATTTGTTTCCACAAAAACTGTGTTAGTTCAGAAGGAATGCCTATAAAGGTCTGCAGTGCCTGCCAGCAAGAATTATTAGGGACAGTAGCAAAGAGTTAGTCATTAATTTAAAATACAGAGGTATAATTTACAAATCTCATTTTGCTTACCTGACATTGCAATTAGCAGTATGCAAAATGGCTGTGATAAGTATTCATGGTAATAGGAGATCCTTTTTTTTAAGTCAGTATGTATTTGAAAGAATTTTTTTCAATAGTATATCCTCTCTCACTCTTCAGGGAATCCTTACTGCACCGAAATAGATATGAAAACATAATTGTAAAACCACAACATTTGCTGAGGAATTGGCTATCTACAGCATTGGACTGGAAAAAACCTTTTTTCCCCCTCTATCTAACCCAGAAAATATAAGATAAGAAATTTCTGTCTTTTAAAAGATATCTGTATCCATCTAGCTATCTATATATGTATGCTAAAATTAAAGTAAAATATAATTAAATCGCTTGGGGGGAAAAAAAAAAGAAAAGAAGGTGGTCAATAACCTACCTAGAGAAGCAGTGAAAATGCTGTTTATTTGCAGAGATATTTAAAACTCAATTGCCCAAAGCACTGGAAAACTTTATGGCAGAAAACCATTTTGCTGGGGAAGGCAATGGACTACATAAAGTAAGAAGTCTTTCCCATGTCTGAATTCCATGACTCATAGAGTAAATGAAGATGACCAATATTTTTTTTAGCCAATAAAAAGAAAAACAGCATCTTTTGAAAACTCTGTCCTTCCTTATTCCTGGACATACTACGGTTGAAAAGTCTGACAAGTCCACTAGCGATTCTAAAATGGCAACAAAACAAAACTATTTATATTTAAGCACCATTTCACAAGTACTGTATCATAATTACACTACTAAAATATGACTCTGACACATTTACATTTGCTCGTGGTCCAACACAACTTGCTGTGCATGCCCAGAGCAAAGTGAAACAGCAAAGACACACAAGTAAACAAAGGTACACAAGTAAACAAAGGTACACAACAGGTACTTAGGCCAAATTGTAGTTGTAAATCAAGTTAGAGCAATTGCATCAGTGATTGATCACATTAGTGAGAATTCCTGAAATTACCGAGTGGCCTCGAGTCTTTCCAGCCTCACTTGGGATACTGACCAAAATACCTAAATTTAACATTGTCACCTGGAGTTCCACATACAGCCATTTACAAGGGAGCTGCTCTGCCGTGCAAGTCTTGCTACCTACAACCCTAAGGAAAACAGCGAGACTCAGTTATTGATCCATGTCCCTAAAGGGAGTCTGAAAGACTCCTGGGAGCCCAGCTTTGAATCCTCCCATGGTAATGTTAGCAGCCACTGCTCTGCATGACCCCAGCTACTCAACTCTAACAGCAGAGAGCTGTGACATGCAGACCCAGCTATGGCTTCCTCCTCTCCTCAGGGAATAGAAGGGGCATATCCTGGAACCATGCAGAGTTTCCTATTGGACAGAAAGAGTAATAACAGGGCTCTGCACTGCCTATGCCTGTCAGCTACTCTTTATTACAGTTTGGTGACCCTTGAGTAACCTCACAAACTCACCTCCCTCACGATATATCCCATGCACCTTCTTGAGAGCTTATACACATCACTCACCAAAATGAAAAGTTTAAGATCCACTCCTGTGGGCTGATTCTTCCTAAATGAATTATGAGTAACTCTTACAGACAAGGGTGGTTTAATCCTGTTTCCAGAGTGATAATATAGTTTCTTGAGCATAATGATCAATATTATATTGGCTTGGAGTAGGAGAGTAAGTGGTCTTGAACTTTCTCTGTGCTTATGGAAAAGTGCACAAAAGCATGTTATTACTGTCCAAAATTTTATAAATTTTTTATAAAATAGTAACATCAATATAAAGCATGATACAATTGCCAAACACAGATTTGGGGGAAGGAGGGAGAGAGGGACAAGATATTTATGGCATGTTTCTTGCATCTGGTTTGCTGAACAGCAGAATTATATTCAAACAGCATTCAAGGGAAACTTATAATAAAAAGTACACATAGAAAGCAGAAATATTTCTACCAAACCTGGGAACAATGCTCATATATTCAGATATGTTTTTCTTTGCATGTATCAAATTTTCTTGGGACACGATTCAGCAAAAATACTTCAGCATAAGACTCACTCTGTGCACTTTATTTGGGTTATTCATGTGCTTAAAGAGAAATACAAGCACAAGTGCTGAACTTAAGAATTACATATTTTAACAACTTTAAAATTACTGTCTTCAAATAAAACATTCAAAAATAGATTTTATTAAAAAAGATCTTGTAAAAATATTCCCAACTCATCAGCAACTTTTCCATATTACCCAAAATCTGCAGGTATCCTTACCTCATCCATTTCTAGAGAGAATCCTCATATATCTCTCTTTATTATACCCTGATAAATAACCAAAACACAAATGTCCAAGACACCCTGATCTCTAGAGGCAGCACAGCAATTTTTTTTTCAGAGCTCATCTGTTACCTACCCTAGAGGGGAAAAAAGATATTTGAAAACATCTTGAAAATATACCCAGAAAACTGCCAAGAAAACTAGCAAGAAAGATGATTTCTTGATCCAATAACTAAGCCAAAGGGCTTCTGCAAGAGGCTATCACTCTGATCCTGACTAACAGTCAGTAGCAGCAGCATCTTCCTGGCTTTTAGGAAGGACAAGACACAAAAGACACAAGTCCAACAGATACATCACCATAAGTGTGCTCTGGTAACAATTCACCTAGATAGAAACTCTTGTAGGAAAGTCTACCAGTTTTTCTCATCTCATAGTCCCAGTTCTTTTGTCATGGATTCAGTCCAATCAGAATCCAAGCTACTCTATCTTCAAAAGAATTTGAAAACTCACAGCAAGAAATGCTTAACTCTGTCACTGTAGGCAAGTCATTAGATTAACCAAGTAGCTAAGCAGCAAGAATGCTCCTGCTGGTTATTGTTTCATATGTGTTCCTTAAGGCACAGGCATTTTTCCTTTCCCTCCATCACAAGCATAGGATAAAAGTTTCAGTTTAAAAATATTTCTGACATTTCTCTAAAACTCAAGTAAAATCTTCCACAACTACCATCACAGTTTTTTTGGGTTTTTTTCTTTTCTATCTCAGCTATCACAGTCAATTCTCTTGCAACAGAGCTCAAGTGCAGGAAATTTAGGTCTATTCAGTATTAATGGTTAAAGAATAGAATTTCAGCTCCCATCACATCGAAACATCTGCCAATCCGCATTACTGCTCTTCAGAGCCCTACAAAACATAGATTTTATTAGGTTTTTGGACAGACATTTAAAGCAGAGTCTAAAAGGCAAAATACACTACCACATCCTCACAGCTCTTTACTTTATGCGTAAATTCTGTTCATCAGCAGTCACTTGGATAGTTCCTTGCTCACAGTAGACCAAGAGCATAATCATTGAAACAGAATAACTGTCTTCAGTTCTTTTCAATTTTCGTTTTCCAATGAAGAGCAGTTTCTCCAGTCAACCAAAGTCATTGGGAGCGGGCGCTTGGAAAACTCTTTGTAGGCAGTCATTACTCATTACAAGAGCCCACTGAATCACACTGAAAACTGTAAACAAAGTTGTTACCAAAAGAACTGCTCTCTATTCCTCCAGTGGGAAAAGGCTCTGCCACAGGTAAGTTAGGCCTCAGAAACTGTATTTTTCCAAAAATTCAGAGTTGACTAGAAATATGGGTAGAAACACATTTGTTTGCTCATGACATACTGATGAGCTTGTTTTGAACACTTACCATCCCAACTCTGTTACTAGTGTATTATTCATAACTCCAGAGCATTTCCCAATCCTTGCAGATGCCTAAAAATAAGGACAACATAAGCATAGGCGAAGAGGCAATACCAGTAACTATGTACTAAGTGGCTCAGAAGAGCCATAATACCATTCTGGCCAATTTAAATATTCATCCTTTCCTTGTTAACATAAAGCTTCTCCATGTTCAGTTTCTCAGTTAAACAGGAGGTACAGTGGTTTATACAGCAGTGCTTTAGTGAGATGTAATCTGATTACACTTAATCTCCCAATACACAAAAGTGTGGCTTCCTAAGAGTTAATAAAACAGGAGAGTTAGAAATTACAAGAGTACTACTTCCAAAATGAACTTAAGATCAAACATAAAAATGTCTAATTACCAAATTAAAAACCTGCATTGAGAGGTATTCATTTCTCCAGCACGGATTGGTGGAGCCAATGATTATATCTCTCATTCTTCAGCATATGCATTTCTTACAAACCTACCTTGCACTGGCGCTTAGGAATCTGACTGCTTCTGCTTTCTTTTCAAGAAACTAGGTGCCATAATGTTGGATGTATGAGTAAAAGGATAATAATACCATATGGAGGCAGAGGAACTAAAATATTGATATTTCATTTTTTCATCCTACTGGGGATCTGTCATTCTTTAGATTGTTCTAATATGTAACAGAGAGAGAAAACTTCTTACGATCACAAATTTATGAGTCACGTTTGTCTGCCTAAAAGCACTCAGGGTTTGACCTTGCATTTCTGAATTTTTAGGAGTCTCTGTAGGAGTCCAAAACAAAAATGTATTGTATAAGTATATTGTATTATAATTGTATTATATATAAGCTGACAGACAGGGCTTATAATACTCTGGAGGACCTGGCTGATCTTCAGAGGCATATTATTATTCTCAACTAAAATAGAGAATTAAGTAAAAGATGGTCAGTCGTTGTACTTAATATTCACAGCTTTTTTTAGTCTGTAGCTGTGAGAACCAGTGCTGGCTGTATTCATAAAATTTTTCTCCTATCCCATTAGAAGAAACCATATACAACTTATGCTTGACAGTCCAGGTTAGGACAGTGCACATTAAGCTACAGGTCACAGTAGGGTGGTGGGCCTGCAGTGAAATGACACTGCATTTTTTTCTAAGTCTGGCAGAACTACTCTACTGCTTTTGAAAGAGCATTTGAACACGGTCTTCCCCTTGTTGTTACCTACCACAATGAGTTAATGAAGAAAACAAGAAAGCAACAATTACAGTCACGCTTCCCTCCAGAAGAAGGGTAACTGTTGCAGATATAACAAAATATTAGCATAAGTCTACACTAATAATTCAAATGCTAGTAATTAAAAGTCCAATAAAAATTGTCTAGGATCTCCACACAAATCTTACCATCTGCCTGCAATAAAAAACATGAAGTGCATCTCTGCTTCAGGTGGAAGTCACATGGAGATGTAAGTAGAACCAATTCAGCAAATTAAAGAACCTTGTAAGATAATGGGGATATTTTCTCTAAAAAAGAGGCCCATTACCTTAGAAATTCTTGAATTTATTCTCAGTATTAAGAAATAGGATCTTCTCAAAAGTTTTATGACTCCATAAATACATGTAGTCTCCAAACATAATATTCAACACATGACATTGTGAGTAAATAGAAGAGTATGTAACAAAAAGATATTTGAGTAAAGTAAAACTTTTTGCTGGTAAGCAGCAAAAAGATCTCATGATGCAGATAGCTTGGTCACATTCCCTATCCAGCTTCCCTATGTGGACTTGGAAACCTGTGGGAAGAGGTCAGGGACTGCCCTGTGCCAGTTTATGTGTATCTAGAACACAGTTCCAGGAGGCTTTACAGTAGATCCACTGTAGGTCAAGGCTGAGCCCAACAGCCAAGCTGAAACATATCCAAGAAATACAAGAAGAAATCAGCTAGAGAAAGGAGGAGGAAGTGTTAGAAAAGAATTAGAAACAACAGAGGGAACACCAAGTTCCAAGGAGAAGGAGGAAGGAGGGGAAGTGTTCCATGACAGATATCCCTACAGCCCATGAGACACTAGCTTTATACTTTTGAAAGACTGAAACTGCACTCACAAAATACATATCTGTCAAATTAAAGTTGATGAGCTCTTTATGTCATTTTGTCAGATATTTCTGTTAGATGACAGAGGATGAGATCAAGCATGGAAGCTGCCATACAGTTTGGAGGCTGGTGCTGTCCTTCTACCTCTACTCCCCCTTAACAGAGCTTGTGTGACACAGCAGGTTATGGGACTGGAAAGGATCTCAGGTTGAATCTTGAATACTACACATACAGGGGCCACACTTGAGGCATATAGAATGCATAGGGAACAGCTGGAAGATTTGTCCAGTGTCTCACACTTACAATTTTGATAGGTCAATAATTTGGCACAAAATCCATGGCACAAAGAAGCTAAAGCAATACCGACTGTAGTCCTTCACACAAAACCAAAGTGCATCTGTTCTAGACCAGAAAAGAGAAATATTGAGATTAGGGTTATTACACCTGTCTTGACAATTCTGAATGATCTCAAGCAACACTGGTTCCATGTAAAAATAAAGCACAGCATCAGTGTGGGAGAAGGAAGTGGCCAGGAAGACTATATGCATGTGTCAGAGTAGCAGAGTTATTAAATCAGTATTTGTAAGGCAATTTTGTATCAATATATTTAAGACAACTCCATGCAACCTTTCCTCCCTCCCAAGTGTCTCTAAATGCAGAAGTACAGAGACCATAAAAGAAAAACTAGGAAAAAATGTTGGAGGACAGAATTCACACCAGAAGACAACAAAGAGGTATTTAATAGCTATGACATGGCTTGTTATGTCAAGGTTGTATTACTTGCTGATTGCCACGTCAATGAAGGAGAATGAAATGCTTGAATAACCTGCCCAATGCACCCTGCCTGGAACAGTGGCTTGGCTGCTTTGGCAGAAAGGTCTGTCCTCTAGTCCTGTTTTTGCATCAGTACTTCTGCTATAGTCAAATAAGAAAAAATCTTTATTTTTGCATCACATTTATGTGGCTGTTTTCCTCTAGCAATCAGAAATTAACTCTAAAGAAAATAATTTGAAATACTATGATTTTTATGTCTGGGAGCATGTACCACCAATAAATTGTGAGGATGTATCAGGAAATGGCATAGATTATCAATAGGGATTACAACATTTAAGATTATACATAATGTGGAACAAATATTTAAGAGAGGAAGGCATAAGAAGAGAATTTAGCAGTAAGGATTAGATTAATTACTGTGGGGTCAGTTTCACAACATACATGATAAGGAAGAAAAAAAACCAAACCAAACAAGAAAAAACAAAAACAAAACAAAAAACAAACCAAGAAAAAAACCAAAAAAAAAAAACCAAAACAAAAAAAAAAAAAAAAAAAAAAAAAAGAAGAAAGGAAAAGACAACAATCCAGAAATTAGAGTCATTTGCAGAAAGAGATTGCTGGGGACCTGAAGACCTGAACTGAAGACTTCAGATTATATATTACAGAACATGGGTGTCTCAGTTCACATGTGGACAGAAGGCAGTACAAACCTTCAAGTAACTTTACCTCAACACATCCATTTTTCTGAAGCCTGGAATCACTTGATGCCACTGCAGAAACGAAAGAAATTCAAGTCATATAAAGTCAAAGCAGTCATTGCTGAGTCCTCTTTGTGACAATGATGGAGTCCTCACTTCAGATCTACATGCAAGGATGGTTTGAAACTACACTATCCCAAAATACCCATAAGCTCCTGTTTTGTATGGCATAGTGCATTTAGGCACAGTTTTTCCCACAAGAATCTGACTTAAATTCTTTTGCAATTCTAATGCAGTTATTAATGCAGCAGTTGACCAGAAAAATACCTACAAGTGGTCTAGAAAACAGCAAAGAGGCAATTAGTCTGAATTGCTACCAAGAGAAAAGCACTAGAAACAATCTTTTGTAAAATTATCTTTCCTTAAGGCTGTGCACATTTAGACTACAAACTCAATTATGGAAAGATACTGCACAATACTTACAGTGAAATTTCCAGGCATGGGAATTCTTTGCTGATATTTTACTACATTATTTTCTTTTTTTTAATCTACTGAATTAGTTAATACATTGAAGCATTCTTTGATACTGCACAAGAATTTTGAGAAGGCTCGAATTTATCAGCCAAATTAAAATCAGAAGTGCTATGCTTTAATGAATTACGGGAATAGTTTATAGACAATGTGCAAATAAAAGCTTTTTCCTCTTCCCCTACATTCAATTGCTACCCGAAACTATGTGGAATGTTCTGGCGAGGGAGGCAATGAAGAAAAATTCAACTCAAGGATGATCAACATGCTACCAAGAGAAATCTCCCATTGATTTCAACAGGCCTTAAACAACTCAAAAATATTTTTTTCCTCTCTGCCCCTCTGTTCTTCGCTGTTTCCACACATCCTACCCTGATGCTGTAACAGTAGCTGGTGTTACAGCAAACAGAGAATCTCTTTCCTGTACTCTGCTCTCCCCTCTCACTTCAACAAAATTCACCTTAACTGTGACTAAGCAGTGAGAGAGCTCATATACTTAAACTGAATATAGCTTTCACTCCACCCCCAGAGGTTGGCTTTACCCTCCAGCTGGTTCCCTGAGCAGCTTTGCTGTTCCAACAAAACATTTTAATAAGACCCACTACCTACAACGTCTAGGTACCTTGCATTTACATGTTAAACATCATGCTTCAGACGGGCCATTTAGTGATGTCCCTGAAGAAAATGGCCTTTTAAAAAACTTCTTGTTGATCATCCCCAAGGCAGCACTTTCCTTCATACCAGAATGAATAAAATGAAAGTTTTGCAAAAACACTTGAGCGCAGCATTTTCTAAGAACAATCAAATCTGATTAAGGTGCTTGCAAACACTACAGATGAAAAAACACCTTTCAAGGCAGGTACTTCAGAGGTCCACAGGTTTTAAATGTTGCATAGCACTTACGTATGTGGGTTAGAAAATACACATGTAGAACACTGAGTATGACTTTTATTTATTTATTTACTTACTTAACAAAAGGCCCAGTGTGTGTCTCTCCCTCAGTTTTTTTAACAAGGGATGAAGATTTAGCAGGGCTGGCACCAGCCCAGCAGATGGAAAGGACCCATTCCTCCACAAGAAGTCGGGTTGATGCAAAAGGTTATGGTGGCAGATGATTATGCCAGGGCTTGGCTAGCAAGAGTAAAAAGTAGGTCTGTGCATGCAGATTGGAGTGATTTTTACCACTGTACAGGTCATGGGAAAGACAAGTTAAGAAGGATAATTAAGACAGAAGAAGCAGAGGAGCAACATCAATGTTTAAACTATTAGAAAGGGAGAGGAAGAATCAGCAATAAAATGCTGTAAGGTTTGAGTTCCTCCTGTTATTGAATTAAATGCCAGATGAAGGCCTTGTCTAAACACACAAGCTGTGCAATTTCTACTCAAATCAATTACAAACCTCATTATAGTTACACAGGTGCAAAACTCTTTACAGATTGTCTTGTATCACTGCTTAAGTGATTTACACATATCCACAAAGGGTCGCAGCTGCTGAATTAAAACCATTTTACAACTAGAGTAAACTCATGCCATTTTTGTCTATATAGAGACTAAGAGTAATTTTTTAAAGTGTATTAAACTTCAGGTTCCCAAAGATAATTTTGGGCAATAGGACTATGTTTTCTCTCATTTGAACATTTTAAAACTATGACCATCTGAGCACATAGCTGAAATCAAGTATCCTCCATCACACCAAATTATGCTTAACTGTGCTATTTTAATAGTCTTTGTTTCAGAAGGTATTGTATCATTAATTTCTAAAGCCATCCTCAGAATATCTTAATACCAAGCTTAACAACTTGTTCAGCTGCAGGAGCACAAAGTTGGAAAGACTGTTTAGGAGACTAGTTTATTCACTTCAAACCTGAACTGCTCTTCAAATGGCTTTCTAAACTAAGGTGTCCACTCCTGTTATTGAACACTTCTGAATTGTTGCTAATAAGTTTGATGAGAAATATGAACCATGAGCCTGTACTACTGATTAATAATTGATTTCCTGGATGTGTCCAAGTGCAGTTTTTTCTGCAGGAATTTTGCTGCCATTCTTTCAGCAGTACTGACACATGGTAGCTCTGCTGGGGAATGAAGAGCTCTCATTTGACATTTTCCTATATGCAGTTCCACAGCTTTCAAGATTTTCTAGTTTGTACAACCATAATACAAATTCTGCATTTGGCATTATCCCCTGAATAATTCCATTATTAAGGAAGCTTGGAAATGAAAGACTTTTTTCTTTCCTTAAGGCATTTGGCCACTATTTTACACGCTCAGAATAGAAAACTGATTTTCTGTACACAAAATGAATCATAACCACTATGCAAAGGCAACTCCTCAGTCACTAATGTGGACATTTTTGCAGGGCTTTGTGTTCAAAGAATGCACCACCACAGTGGAACAAATCAAATCAAATTACCTTGAAACAAATCAAAGAACACAAGAGGATTTGGGGCGGGGGTGGGGGGGAGGCACGTAATGGAGGAAGTAAAAATAAGATAAGATAAAATGAGAGAAATGGCAAATGTCCTTCCCTATCAAGCTATTATTGTGGGTTGAATGCAGTTTCCAGTAGACATATTTTGCATCTCCTCTACAGAAATGTACTTTCCATTTCCATGACTCCACTGTCATAGTAGTAGAGTACCAAACTCACTCAATCCTTCCATGTACCTATAGGAGTCTCTTAATTTCCATCTGTGTGTATTTTTTTGATCAATTTTGTCATAAGACTATTAAGCCTTATTTCAATTCAAACAATATATTTACAAAAATGTTAATAAAAGCTTTTGCTGCCACTAAATTTCATTGCCTGAGCTCTGAGATATTCAAGAGTACAATCTTTTGAACAGTTTGAAAATGAATAGGCAACAATAAATAATTTTTTACCAATGACAAAGAAACACTTTACCATTAGTCAGCATTCAAATAAATCACATTGTCTGGCCTTGTCTACGCTGAAAAAATTGTCTGATCTAACTCTGACAGTACAGTCACAATGATATAACCTCCCTGTTGCAAGTAAAAGTTATAGCACTGAAATTTAAAGTAAACACCATATAACCTTATCCACACCACGATCTGCAATAAATTTTTAATAAATCAGATTCCAAATCAAGGAAAGTTAACATTGGTAGTAAATTATACATTTAAAAAAGCTCTGATATACACATCTTTTTTTCCCAGCTATTATGAATCATTGGTCCTTTCTGGCTCCTTAAAAATTGTCAGGAAGGAAAGAAAACACAAAGGTATTCTCTCAGCGTACAACACTGCCATTTGAAACAGCTCCTCTGCTGCATCGTTAAGCCTGAACTGCTGTTACCAAAAACAGGATGCCAACTGAGAGAATAGAAATTCAGAAAAGTAGACCAGGACTGAGCCTGTTGTAAAATCAGCCAGTACCTTTTAGAAAACACTTGATGGTTGCAAATTTCTGCTTGCGTTTGCTCTGCGTTCATGAGCCAATTAAAAAAAAAAAAAAATCCTTCACTTGAAATGCCAGTTGGTCAGCTCATTAAAAAGGCCTCACTGACAACACTAGAAAACGGGCAAATGTCGAACATAGTCTGTCTTGAACATATTATTGGCCTATTTAAACAAGAATAAGAAAAAAAACAGTGTTTTAAAAAGAAACAATAAACAAACCACAACCAACACAAACAAAAAATCCTTACCTAACAAAAATTTAGCCTTTTAAAAGCCAGATTCAGCAAAACTGAACCTCCAAATCTTCCAGAAGTTTTCCTAAGCCTCATTTTGTGGCTGAGTGAAATGGAGTCCTTTAGGAGCAACAGCGTGTCAAAGTGCTCAGAACAAAACATATATACACACACCTGACAATACAGTTACTCTGCTTTCAAATACACTGACCAAGTCACACCTCTTGGCTACTGCAGGGATGGAGGAAAAATAGTTACATTCTCTAAGGACTGTTGAACAGAGCTTTCCACTAAAGGAACAACTTCAATGGAGGGCTGCATCCACCTCTGGAGCATCCAGCACATCAGTGCTGGACCTCTTGGAACGAGCCCAGAGGAGGCCCACACAAATAATCAGAGGGCTGGAACAGCTCTCCTATGGAGACATGCTGAGAGAGTTGGGGTTTTTCTGCCTGGAGAAGTCTCCAGGGAGACCTCAGAGCACCTTCTTGTACCTAAAGGAGCCCTAGAAGAGAGCTGGAGACAGACTTTTTACAAGGGCAGGTAGTGACAGGACTAGGGGGAATTGCTTTAAACTGAAATAGGTCTAGATTGGATGTTAGGAAGAAATTCTTCACTTGAGGGTGGTGAGCCACTAGAACAGGTTGCCCAGAGAAGCTGTGGATGCCCCATCCCTGGAAGTGTTCAAGGCCAGGTTGAATGAGGCTGAGTAACCTGGTGTAGTGGAAGATGCTTCTGCTCATAGAAGGGAGGTTGGAAGTAAGGTCCCTTCCAACCCAAACCATTGTATGATTCTGTAATAGAAAGGTTTCCACTGTGCATAAAAATAAACATACTGTTTTCTTCCTTGGCCAAACTAAGTAAAACCAGAGACAAGGACTAATTGGAATTGTATTAGTCAAATAAGGCACAATATAGTCCCCACCCATACTAGTGGAATTGAACTGCAAGTCAATACCTTTGAAGAGCCACATTTGTGCATCAAAGGGAATGCCCAGACCTCAGATGACAAACACCAAGCTCCAATACTTCCAAGATTTCAAAACTGAAGTCCTACAAAAAGCCACAAAACAGGTTGTCCGTGTGATCACTGCAAAGAGTCATGTACTCTTTTATTCTGCTGTGTTTAGTATCATACTTTTTTTAAAAGCAGGCTGTCCCCTGCCATCTCAGGGTACAAAAAGGCCAGCATGGCCTTAAACACTGCACAACCTCGCATGCTTTCAGTTTTCTTCACCTTTTCCTTACACCCACAGGTTTTGCAAAATATTTGAGGAAGTTCCAAGGCTCCCAAATATCATTTCAGTGGGAAAACTCCTAAAAGGCAATTAATAAAAGCCCAAACAATCTCACCACCCCCAGCCCCCAAAAAAGCCAAGGTGTCCATTTGCTGGTCACTGTGCAGAGGTGGCAGAGTCATCACCCCTGGAGGTGTTTAAACAAAGATTTGATCTGGCTTTCAGTGCCATGGTCGAGTTGACACGGTGGTGTTCGGCCATAGGTTGGACTCGACGACCTCAAAGGTCTCTTCCAACCCAATTGATGCACTGATGGTTTCTGTAAAAGTGCTCCCAGCTACGGCAAGGGGCACACGCAGGGCTCTCCCTAACCTTGCCCCAAGCTACTCCTCTCAACTGCATGAGGACGAAGCTCTCCCAAATCCCTCAGCGCCAGCCAACGCAGTTTCCATCGGGACAAATAAACATTCCTAACAAACGGAGTTACCAGTCACACACTCAGGGGCTCGCCGTGCCCCCGCATGGCGGACTACAGCTCCCGGCATACTCCACTCTGCCCCGCCCGCGGGAGGAGGAGGCAGCAGCAAAGCCCGGGTGCGCCAGGAGGCGGCGGGGAGTCAGCGAGGAGCGCCGAGCAAGGACGGGCGGGCTCCGCCCCGCCCCTTGCCGAGCCCCCCGCCCCCTGCCCTTCCTCCCTCCTCTCCTCCCCTCCTCCGCCTCCTCCTCCCCGCACGCGCCGGGCGGAGGGAGAGGCTGCGAGGGAGCCCCGGTTACAACATGGCGGAGCACTCGGCCCCCGACCACAAGCACAGACCCGCCGCCAACTCCGCGGCGCCGCTCCACAGCCGCGCCGGGGCGGGCGGCGGCCTGTCGGGGGGCCTATCGCAGCCGGCGGGCTGGCAGTCCCTGCTCTCCTTCACCATCCTCTTCCTGGCCTGGCTGGCTGGATTCAGCTCCCGGCTCTTCGCCGTCATCCGCTTCGAGAGCATCATCCACGAGTTCGACCCCTGGTCAGTCTCCGGCGCGGCCGGGCGGGACGGGGAGGCGGGAAAGCACGGCGCGGCGGGGGAGACCCGCGGGTTCCCTCCGCCGTGGCCGCGGGGACGGCGGGAGGGCCCCGCAGCCCGCCCCCCGCTCCGCCACGAAGTTGCGCCCCTGCCTGTTCCCCGGAGTGAGCCGGCAGCCGCGGCCGCCCTGGGAGCCGAGGAGGGAGGGAAGGAGAGAGAGATGGAGGCGGTGCGGACGGGACATGCTGTGGCAGGTCGGAGGGAGCGTGAGGGGTCGCCACCGCGGCGCGGGAGAAGGGAAGCGCCGGGAGCGAGCGGCGGTGCCGGGCGCTGGGGTGTCCCCTGCGGCGGAGACCTCGGGAACGGGGCGGCGGCAGCTCCCCCGCATCCCTTGGAGTTGCGGCAGGACTCTCCAAGGGGTACGGGGAAAGAAAGTTGTGGCGCTGGCAGGGAATTGGAAGTCGGGCAGGAGTCAGGAGCTGGTAGCGAAACAGTTGTGCCAGGCGTGATCCGCGCCCCGGTGCCGGTCCCGTGTGTGCGGTGCGGCTTCCCGAAGTGGTCTTTACTGGAGTCCTTGTCGGCGGGGGAGGGAGCAGAGTGAGGAATGCACTGCAGGAAGTAATCTTCATAAAAGTGACTTGAGGGATTACGGCGAAATGGTGACATTGATTTACTGCCAGGTGTTTCGAAGCTGCGTTTCTGAGCCCAAGGACTTTTGCTGTTTCCCACACATCTTGATTTTTCCAGAGATTGCTTTCCCTCCTATAGAAAGCCGTCTGTTCTTTTTCCCTCTTGGAGGGGACCGAAACCATTTTATGTATGAGATCAAGAAATGCTGCACTCGTTCCTTGCAGCAAGGCGAAGTGAAAGATGACAAGACTTGTGGGGCAGGGCTGTTGTAATGCAAAAACGTGACAATGAATTTTTATACTACTGGTTACTTCATCCTGGGAATCCGTAGGGTTTTTAGAACTTTAGGTAGGGTAAATGGCAGATGATTTTAGAATAGTGAATTGTTCAGATTTAATTTAAAATTTTATGACTTGGGTCTCACTGTTAATTGCATGAAGGAAGGAAATGCTTTGTTTTGAAGTGCACGCTAGATATTGTGTGTTAAATTTAATCTAAAATTGCTGCTGGAATTGCGTTCTCTGCAAAGCATGCACTCCACTTTGATACTTTCAAAAGCGCAACTTCCTCTTTTCTAGTCGGCTTTTCCCCCCTCACATCTCTCCTCCCCCCACCCGCAAATGTAATCCATTCACAAATCATGGCTCAGAATAGGAGATAGAAAACAAGGAATTGCTTTGATTTTAAATGCTGTGTGAAGTAATAAACCTTTGTGATGTGAAAGCCAAGTATCTCAAAATATCTTCAAAATGTCGAGTAATTGTCCATGATTTAAGTGTTTTTCTGTAAACATAAATGAATGGAAGAAGTGCAAACTTCCAATTAATAAAGTTAAGAATGAGGGGGAGCATAGTTTAAACACATCTACAGTAAGACTATGAACCTGAGGTTGTATCCTGTGGAGTAGTTATCTTCTGATCTAAATTTAAGCATAAAGGTTTTCCTTTCTATTATGGGGGAAATTTTTAGGCATGCAACTTGCATTTTTGTGCAAATTTTACATGATTTTTATAATAAAGATTCATCCTTGTTGGGTAAACGAAAATTTTACAGTGCTGAGTTGCGTAACTTTTACTAAGCCCTGAAGGACACTAAAATGGTGCTATGGGAGTTAAGTTCATAGTAATGATCTAGCTGGAAAGATAAACTCCTGTTTAAAGCAATGTGTAAATTGATGCAAAGTCATCTTCCCGAGTACACAAACAGAAGGCATTGCTGCCTGAGCTGCTGGATGTACCCTTGTTAATTAGGGAATAGATGAAGTTGACAAAACTCATTGATTTTAATGCAGGTTTGTGAGAAGCAGTTGAAATGTCAAGAATCATGCCAGTGTCGTGTTGCTGCATGCCAGAAATGGTAGAGGCAAATGCACTTAAGTTAATTAGTAGGAAAGAGAACCTAAAATGGTAGAAACTGAGTGAAAACAAAGGGCTTTCTCTATTGCAGCAGCAAAATTGTTAGAAAGTGAAAAAAGATGTTGCTCTCTTAAACAGTGTGGAGTAGCTAGGTAGGAATCGTTTTACATAGTTACGAGGGTCTTACAAGTCTGAATGTAATATGGGAAAGGAGCTTATGAAAAGACTAGTAGCGGTGCTCTGTTTCAATTCTTTTTTAACCACTTCTTTAGCAGATTCTCCAGGTAAACTGGGTTTATTTTTTTTTTCAGGACAGTGGCTGTAGACTTTGCTGTGGAACAGTTTGATATTTTTCTCAATTCTTTTGGCTTTTCCTGTCAAGCTTGCATAGGATATCTCACAGTGTGTTGTTAAATCAGTCACCTATTCTCTAGTATTTGTTTTGTGCTTCAGAAAGGAAACTGAGGTATATCTGATGAAATGAGGAGCATTAGGCAAATTGTTTATTATTTTGAATAGAAAAATACTGTTGCCTCTAAGGTGTAGAAAGCTTTCCCATTTACTTAGAAATCTAGTTTCCTGGTATGGACATGTGAAACCATCAAGGATGGGAAGAAAGGCAGAATTGCCTTGGGTTTTCTACATATTAATTGAATCAAATACCACTCCTTTTTTTTTTTTTTTTTTTTTTTTTTTTTTTCCCCTAACATCCCTTTCGAGCTGCCTTTCTGACAGTAAAATTAGGTTTTGATTTGGGATAGAAGGGAGATTTGCTACTTTTGTAAAATCAGCCACTGAGACTCAGTTGTGTTGGCATTTCTTCCAGAAGTGACCCAAATGTAGTACGATAGGCCAAGGCAGTAGAGAGAGGACGGTGTTTGGTTTTTGATCTCCACTGAAATACAATGCCTGTGCAAGGTAAAACCAAACTGGTATTTTGAGGTCACCATGCTGTCGCTTAAGGACTTGTGACCTGTACATTATGACTAGATTTACTAGGGGTGTTTTTCACACTGACTACCTACTTTGTATAGTATTTTCACTTCTTGATTTATTTCTCATGTTGTGTTTACTTCCCATACTTGAGCTGGTCCAGAGACTTTGAGAAATGTGTGTACTTCTTGGCAGCTTCTAGGTCAGGTGAGCTGATAAACAAAGTCAGGCAGCACTGACATTAAGACGTGCCATTGACAAGCTTCCAGCATTTAATTCCAGGATTTCATTCTAAGGCCAAGAACTTGAAACATGGACAGTGATGGTACATTAGAATGGACAGATTTCATGTCTGAAATGTGGTTCATCTATTGGTTGGTTTGGCAGCTGGGTCAACCAAGAGCTTAGTTTTGGTGCTGTGTACACACAAGTGCAGAGTGAAAGCTGCACATGAAAGGACAACAGCAGATTTAACTCAGTTGTTGAGTGAGAGCATTCTTACTGTCAGATGTTCCCTTAAATGCCTGGCTGCAGAACCAAGGCAACCAAAATCATGGAGCCCTTGAGCAGGAGCTAGTTTCTATGCCCTTTCTAAAGTAAAGCTCCAGCATGTCCTTATGCTATTTCTTTTGGCTGCTTGCATCATATATATGTGTGTGTGTATGTATAAAAAATAATCTGTATGTGTGTATATGTATACATATTTTTAATATATATGTATATATGGTGTATGTTTATATATATGTAGCTAGTAAGACTGTTGCATTCTGATACTGCTACCAAGTGAAATGGTAACAACTTTTGGTACATCAGTAGTCTTCAGGGAGTACTGTCAAAATAGTACATTCATTCTGTTTGTACAGTTCTTACCATTAAGTCACACGTGTGAGAACTGTATCTGGATCATTAATCATATCCCATGACATGAGATCAAACTTCTCTTTCCCCCGAGAATTTTAACATCTTGCTAAAAGATACTAATACCAGTTACTTTAGTGAAAGCTTTCTTAGGCTGGAATACCAAAGCTTATATGTGTGAGCATGACACCCTCTCTGTACCAGTTTGCACGTGCAGGATGGTGCACCAGTGCAGGCTTTGTCAGTTCCATTTGCCTACCTTCTTCTGTGGGAATGTTGTCTTCTACACCCCTGCCAGCTATGGAGAGCACTGCCACAATCTCACATACGTTTTTGGCTCTTCCACATCAGCAGCACTGATCGCTCGAACCACCAGCTTTTTACCTGCCATTAGGGATGACAACGGTTTATTGTACCTTGCACTGAGGAAACATATTTGTCCTAGTAGCAAGCATGGCATATAGATAGAAAAGCAATCCACTTTCTCTGCACAGATACGATAATCTAGTGTTAGTGGGGTTTCATGAATGGGCATGAACTGGTGTAAATAAACCTATGGTCGGTGTCATTGCTTGAGTTTCAGAGACAGGCAGGTTAAAGGAAGTTGAGAATTTTTTCTCTGGTACTGTCAAATATACCAGTTTTGCTATGTTCAGATCATGTTTGCCAGATGGATCCTTGAGCTGTTGTAAACTTGTTTCCTTAATAAAAACAAAATTTAACATCTATAAATATGGCATGAAACCTTCCTTAAAATTCGAAGTGTGACTGAAGTGAATGTAAAAGTGGTGTATGGAATTGATCGATCACTGGTGGTTGTGCGTTTGTGTCGTAGTTACCTGGTCAGATAGTTGACTTCTGGAGTTGTTCTCTGGTGCCCACTGTGCAGTCCTTCTTTTTTTCTTCTTGCGTGCTATAAAGCAGTCATAGTAAATTCAGTGAGATAAATTATTGAAATAGTATAGCATTTTAGTTTCCTGAGCTGGTTTGCCACCAGTTTTTATATTACAGTTTATTATTTTTGAGGAAGAATCTGAACATCAGGAGGGAATGTTAATAGTGATTGATGTTAGAGGATAAACTGGAATTGAGTGACAGAGGGAAAGTGAATACAAATAAAACCAGAGCATGTTAAGACACTGGAGCAGGAGGTGATGAAAGAAGGGAATAAGAGCATGTTAAGCTGATCTTCACAAGGAGAAGGGAAAAATTGTGCAAAGAGCATAGTGTCAATAATATCAATTACCAATGCCCACCCAGGTGATTGATCTGGCCTCTGCTTCCCTGCTAGTGCCTCTTGCTGGGAAAATAGACAGCAGATTGTATACTAAATGTTTTCTTGAGAGTTAACAGCCACTTTGGTCTTCAAACTGTATCTGTCTTTCTCGAGCCTTTCAACTCATCCCACAGTCCTGTTCAAGTGAAGTACATAAATGTGGATCTGTTTAGGAAACATTTCTGAGACTTTAGGGTTTTTTCCCAAAACAATTCCTTTTGTTTATAATCTTAGACAACTTCCAGACCTCAGGAAAGAATTTGATTCCAATTCAGTTTGAATAAAATCACTTCGAATTAATTTTGTGATGTTGGAAATTTAATGAGATTTATATTAAAAGCATACTAAATGCTCTTCATTCAGAAGTTTTGATTCTGTGAAGTGAGAAGTACTCTATTTCTATTTTATTGAAATATTTTTTTAAGATTATATTTACTGCTAACATTTGAATGGTTTTTTTATATTCTGTAATACTAATAATGTTAACTGAATTTCAAGTAACTCAAACTCGTTTCTGCCATTTTATTATAGTAGAAAAATAAGCTAGCATAAAGTCCAGATCTGATTCAGTGGGGCCAGTGTGTTCATGAAAGGCAAGGTTAGAGATTTTTATGTGAGAACAGTCTTCCAGGCTTCACCACCACACCACCACCTAGCCCTTAATGAGGAGGACCCAAATCAGGCATTTTTTATGATCATTTCTGTTACAGTATGACGTGGGTTGAGAAACTCTGTTAGCACAGGTTAGCCTGGCTTTTGGGGTTTCTCACTTGTAAGGTATGGTTGACCTACTTGGAGGGAGCTGTATTGAAGCCAAGCAAATTTTTCTGTACAGTTGATACGGTGGTAACAGATCAAGATGATGTGCACTTGACTGCGCTGGAGTTCTCTACTGCTTGTGAAATTGCAAATATAGGTAGATATTAGAAATGTAATGGAAAGAGGATAATTTGGAAAAAGAACACTGGACAGAGTTGAAGGCACAGCAGAAACTGCTTTGTGAGTGGGGAGACCTCAGGCTAGATTTGTTCAGTTGGAGTGATGCAGCCGAAAAGCAGTTCACTGTGTGGCCTCGTAAAATAGCAGTCATGCAAGAATCAAATCCCAGCTCTGCATTACTATTGTCTTCTACCATCTCTACTTAACACATAGTACTTCTTTCCTCACTTGCACTACTTGTAATTGGGGTGAACACCTCATCAGATTTCATGTGGGTGCAGTAATGGGGTTATGCATAGGATAGGTAGGAGGGGCAGGTCCATAAAACACATGCAGAGTATGGTTGAGTTCAGAGACTCCCTACAGACTTCTTTTGGAAAACACGTGAGGTGAGATGGAATGCTTGCAAAATGTTGACCCTTTTATTGATTTATGGGTAGCAGAATGAAACATGAAAAGGAAAACATATCCAAATGTTTTATGTAGGCTGGGTCAACTGAACCATCAAGTTTAGCTTTTAATGCCATGATTTTTTTTTTAATGGTCTTCAGCAAACACTTACTTGACTAACTAGAGCAAGTGCTACGATTAAAATCCTTGAATAGACTTTTTTTGTTGGCAGATATCCTATTATTTGAACAGCTTAATATGTTCAGTTTTTAAAACAGAAATTTGATTTGATTATGTAGGGTTAGAGTGGTTTATAAAGGTTAGCTTTTGCTTCCTATCAGAACTCTTTCTAATAGTCTCTAGTTTTGGCAGCCTGTAATCCTAATACTTGTGTTTTTGAATCTGTCTCCTGTTGAACTGGTGGGGGAAGGGGAGAATAAAAATTTTGGCCAGTGTAGTTAGCAAGAAAATTCAAAATCCTGTAGGAGCTAATAGGTTTTAAATGGATTGAGGGTACACTAAGTTTAGGGAGGTGTCTTTGCTGTTCCATAAGAATCTCCTCTAATTTAGTCAGATTATTTTCCATTTAATGTCTAACTGTGCCTGTGTTGCAGATTTTCCTCCTGAATTTTTGAAAATTTCATTCTTGCAAGCCCTTTGTGGTACATTTGTACTGACATTTAGGGCTACTCCTGAGGGCTTCTTTTGACTTAGGAAGGCCATTAAAGCTGCTACTTTTGGGGCCTGTGGAGCCTGCATCCTGTAGCAGGATGTGTGACAATGTTTTTATTATTAACTCCTTTAGCAAAACTTCTTGGAGCCATCAGTCTTACTACTTGCTTGGAGAACAAAGTGAGCTTAGGACATGTATTGCTGTAACATTTTTATAGTATGTCCAGCACATGGACTTTGATTCCAGCCCCATAGCTGAGCAAAGTTTGTGGTCTTCATGTGAGCTGTTCTTGGGAATTGAACTGAGGTGTTTTTAATGTGGGTAGCTGCTAGGTCTGGGCTGGAGAGGTACTGTGAAATTGACCCTAATGCTGCACCACACCTTACATAAGTTGAAGCAGCCTGGGGAATGAATTTGAGGATATAGATACCAACAAAATAGATCAGCTTCTGTATTTCCCAACTTACTGCTACTTTCCCAGGGTAAAAGCTCCTTTGGCATTTTAGAGAATTAAATACTTGCTATACTTCAGAAGTTCTTGCTATTATGTGGGGCAATATTCCTGTGCTTTAGAAAAAGAAATGGTCTTTTTTAAGCATGGAGTAACTTAGTATTTGTACATGAGCACTTCAAGAGCAGGAAACAGTTTTTAAAATGTCTGTCTGCTATGGGGGACCCAAGTCCAGTATCAAATATTACTTTTTGAGAGCCCATCTAACTTAAGTAACTGTAAATGATAATTTCTTCTGAGTGTTATAATGCTTATCATTTAATTTTCTATGACAGTCAATTTATGTGGGTTATGTTAGTTTGTTAGGTAAAAGAGCATATTCAAGTTCTCTTCAGCTGATAATCCATGAGGAATTGCAAAACACCTTTTCAAAACTTCCCTCACTTAAACAAATTCCTTGGGAAACTACATTGCACTGGAGGATGTGAGTTTGGCTTGATTATTGATTTTTGGTGATGTTCTTAGTGGGATAGCTATTTTCCTCTAGACTGTTTTACACAGTATTATTTACATTTATTTAAAATAGTGACTCACTGTATGGATGGGCACACTGTATCCTGTTTATCTAATATGGATTTTGCAGAAAGGAGAAATAACATAATTAGGTAATTTTAAACTGTTCTAGCACATGTGACTGGGCAGCCTACATTTTTTGAGTTCTTGGCTTTATTTTTTTCAGTCTCTGTATTCTCTTTTTGCAATTATGCTATGAATTATAGCCAACTTCTTTAAATTCAAGAAGTGTGATTTTATTTATTTTTATTCCTATCTTCACAATAGATTGATATGTTAAGAAAGTCTAGGCATGGAAGGTACCTCTTTGAGGATGCAGCTGATTGAGAGGAACACGTTTAATAGAATACGTGTGTGCGCTAACCAAAGGATTTGAAACTAGAAGGATGCAGAGGCAAAACATAACAAAACAAGCTTTCCTGTCCTGAGTACTTTTCTATGTTTATCAGCTTTACATATATATATATGTATATATATATGTGTATATATATGTGTATATATATATGTATATGTGTATATATATGTGTATATATATGTGTGTGTGTGTGTATATATATATATGTATATATATATGTGTATATATATTCTATTGCATACGTTGAATGTGCTAACTCCTTATTACAAACTTAGCCCAAACAGCATTTGGAAGTTCAGTTAAATAACTTAGAATTTCATAAATAATTTTGAAACATCTTGAAAAAGACACTTTCATCTTCATGTTTGGGTATTAAAGGTCTTTAAAGCATCTTTAATTCTTTCTTTGGCAATAGATAAAGTGCCTTAAAGTTGCAATTCTTCTAATTTAGAAAGTCAGCAAAACAAAATTGGAGCTTTGACATTGTATCGGTGGTTACAGTGACAGTAAATGGATGTCTCTTCGACTCACTATTGTAGAATGAAAGTCATGAAAGCCAAGGCAGTGCTTGGGGTTTCCAAGAAGCTGTGTGATGGCACTGTGTTTTGACTGTTTTGTCTTACTCAGGTGACTAGAATGATTCATCTATTGTCAGATGTCTGAAGTTACATTTGAAAAGCTATGCATGTGTCTCACAATTAATTTTACTCTGTAACAGTTTTAATCTTTCATTCACCAGCTAGAAAATGGATCTTGACACTGGAGAAACTACCTTAAACATTAGCAACGGTATCTTAATTTGTGATGTCTCAGGTCAGCTAGTAATGACAACTGTAATTATTCTCCTATGGCTAAATGGGAGCTGAGGAATTTGTAGTGATTTAAATTTTTATTCCACCTTTACTTCACCACCATTAGCCCCACCCTCCCACAATAAAGTCCAGTTTTTGCTAGACACAAGCTTGAATTATATGTTTTGTGTGAAATATATAATGCTTGTAATTGTTCCATCACTGAATTTTATTTTCTGGCTTTTGCTTTTGTAAGTCAGCTTCAGGGTTTTTCTGGGTTTTTTTAATGCTTCCATTGCACTCTGGTTTCAACAAAACATTCTTAGCTATGCGCATCATGGTTTTGCTTTGTGAGAGCATGTTCCACACGGTGCCATCTGCTATCTTCTTTCAGGGCTACCTTCAAGAAGAAAAAGCCACAGAACAGTGCATTTGTGGAGAAGGAGTTGAGAGGGCATATAGTCTGTTGGGGTTTGAAGCATGAAAGGTCCTGGAAGCAGACCAGCTTAATTCATGTTTGGAGAGCAAGATTTAGGATTATGTGACCTAAGAACTGTCCCTTGAGAGCTTACACCAGGTCATTCCCAACAACTCTGGCATACCCCTGCAGTACATGACTTTTCAACCCTACCTAAACTGAAACTGAACCTCTTGCTTTAGCAATCTCCTTTCCCCATTTTCATGGGCACTCACTCATTCATTTTATGTCAGTGGGGCAGCAGCGAAAGGATGTGCTTTGATTTAATAAAATGGCTTTAGAAATGAAACCCATCCTTTTACTGTTCTAAGACAGAGGGGCTGTAGCTAACAAGCTATATATACCAGTGTAGCTGGCTGGTCAAAGAGGTGGTTTGCTTTTGAAGGGGCATGTTCCTGGACACAGTATGGAGGAGGCAGTGGTGGGTGTAGTCTCTGAATATTTTTGTAATAGTATTTGTGACAGCTTCAAAACATATGTGTGTAATAGCAAGCCTAGCTCATCATAACAGTGTTCCCCCACCTTCACATTTTAAGGTCATTTCTAAGCAATCATGAGATTTTACTAAAATTACAGAGGAGCACAGTGAAGTGGCACGATATCTACTGTAGAGGAAGACTAAGCAATACTAGAAGTTCTATCACATAATGAGAAAATAAACACGTAACTTCAATTTAACATTGTACATGGTGGGAATTTAATATTAATTATAAATACTGTCTTAAATTCTGAGCACTGCAGTCATCACAGTACATTTCATCTTTAGCATTCCTGTGAGAGTACCCAAGAAGCAAATAACATTTTGTTATTACCCTTGTGCTTCCTGTGCACAGTCTTTGAAGAAACACTGGTAACCATTAAGTACAATTAACAGGTTACATTAAATTCAAGGAAAACTTGGGGTTTCTTTTTAATTTAGACTGACTTGAAATGTTATGAAAGATATAAAATAGAAGTAGTTGGTAACTCATTTTAAATTCTGCTTGCCATACTTATTTGAGACTAAATCAGATGCTGGAAGTATCTGAATGCAAAATATGGTTAGAAAGATAAACTCCACTCAGTATATTATGAGGAAGGATGAAGGCCACTTTCAGTTTTCAGCTACTTTCCTGGTCTTTGTTTATTTTATTGTTGACATCCTATTCCTACATTAATTTGCTCCAGTGTGGAAATAAACAGTCACTTTGCAAACAGCTGGAACTCTTTTTGCCCTTAGCTAAGGGCCATCACCCCTTCTCTTGGACTGTATTAATAGAGCATCTGGATACTTTTACTGTAATTTAGAATAAAATCAGTTAATATAGTTGAGATCATAGAATCATTTTGGTTGAAAAAGACCTCTTAGAGCAACGGGTCCAACCGATAACCCAGCACTAGCACATCCAACCTGTTTTGAACACTTCAAGAGTTGGTGAGTCAACCACTTCCTGGGTAGCCTGTTCCAATGCTTAACAACTCTTTCAGTGAAGAATTTTTTCCAAATACCTATCTAAATCTCTTCTGGTGCAACTTGACATTTCTCCTTGTCATCTTACTTGTTACGTGGGAGAAGAGGCTGACCCCCACCTGGCTACAACCTTTTTTCAGGTGTTTGCAGAGAGTGATAAGGTTCCCCATAAGCCTTTTTTTTTCCTCCAGGCTGAACAAACCCAGCTCTTTCAGCTGCACCTCATTGTGCTCCAGGCCCTTCACCAGCTTCACTGCCCTTCTCTGGACTCGCTCCAGCACTTCAGTGTTCTTTTTTGTCCCAAAATTGAGTACAGGATTTGAGATGTGGCTTCACCAGTGCTGAGTACAGGGGGACAATCAAGGCGGACAAGCCCTGGTCCTGCTGGCCACACTATTTCTTATACAGGCAAGGATGCCATGGGTCTTCTTGGCCACCTGGGCACACACTGGCTCATGTTCAGCTGCTGTTAAACCAGGTCCTTTTCCACCATTCAGCTTTCTAGCCACTCTTTCCTGAGCCTGCAGTGTTCAGTGAAGTTGCTGTGATCCAGGCACAGGACCCAGCACTTCACCTTGTTGAACCTCGTGTAACTGGTCTTGGCCCATCATTCCAGCCTGTCCAGATCCCTCTGCAGAGCCTTCCTGCCCTGCAGCAGATGAGCACTCCCACCCAACATCTGCAGACTGACTGAGGGTGCACTTGATCCCTCATCCAGATAATTGATAAAAAAATTAAACTGGCCTGGCCCCGCCCCACCATTGATCCCTGGGGAAACTTGTGACCAGCTGCCAACTGGATGTAATTCCATTCACCATCACTCTTTGGGCTTGGCCATCCAGACAGTTGTTTCCCCAGCAAAGAGTGCACCTGTCCAAGCCATGAGCAGCCCAGTTTCTCCAGAATGATATGGAAATGTTGTCAGAATAAAGCCTAGATAAACAACATTCACAGTCTTCCCTCATCCACTAAGTGTGTCACCTTGTCATAGGAGGAGATCAGGTTGGTAAGGAGGTACCTGCCCCTCTTAAACCATCCTGACCAGGCCTGATGCCCTGGTTGTCCTGTATGTGCTGTGTGATTGTGCTCAAGATGATCTGCTCCATAACCTTCCCTGGCCCCAAGATGAGGTTGACAGGCCTGGAGTTCCCTGGATCCTCCTTCACATCCTTCTTGTAGGTGGGCGTCATGTTTGCTGGCTTCCATCTACCGAGATCTCTCTGGTTAGTCAGGACTGCTGGGAAATGATTGAAAATGGCATAGTGAGCACTTTTGCCAGCTCCCTAGTACCTTTGGGTGGCCCCATGCAGCTTCATGTGTGTTTGAGCAGTGCAGTAGGTTTCTGACCATCTCCCCTTGGAGTATGGAGCTTCATTCTGCTGCTCATCCCAGTGTTCCAGCTCAGGGAGCTGGGTACTCAAACAACAGCTGGTCTTACTGTAAAAGACAGAGGCAAAGAAGTGTTAGGTACTCCATCTTTTGTCACTGTTTCCTTCTACCTCCAACAAAGCATGGAGGTCCTTCTTTGCCTTCCCTTTGTTGCTGATGTATTTATAGAAGCATTTTTTTGTTGTCTTTTACAGTGTCTTTAGAGTGGTTTGCTTTTTTGCTGTGATTCAAGCTAATTTATCCCATTTGCGGACAGAAGCAGATTAGGAGTGCTTTTGCAGTCCTTTTAGCTAGCAAAGGTTATTTGAAGGATAACTGCCACAGTTAAATTTGCATTTGTAATTTAGGCATCCTAGAGTTGGGAATACTTTTTTTTTTTACCCTTAACACCTTTGTACTTTATTCATGTGTTTTTCTTTTGGGTTTATATTGTAGGGCATAATTAGATCTGTCTCTAGGTTCCTATAAACCCTATGTGTATTGTTTGGTTTGTTCTGCAGGTAGTTCTATCTATATACATACATACCCACAGGTGAAAGTTGTCTGATCGATTCTACAGTCTTTAGGAATGCAATGTTTGTGTCTGTTTATGTCAGCTTACTGAAGGGTTAAGCAGAATTTGAGCAGACATATTTAAGTTAGATAAAATTAGGTCTTTAACTTGGTGTTATAACACGACAGAAATTCTTCAAGTTAGACTGTGTCTGTTCAGCTCTGATGGCCCTTTGTATTATCCACTCTGAAACAATTTTTATTTTCTAAGCAGTTATTGTATTAAAAAGTCAGTAAGTTGATATGGCAATGGATGGAGTACGACAGGTGCACTGTGAGAGATCCAGATTCTTGGACTAAACATGATCTACCTACAGAGAGACCAGTGGAAAGCAAGTCTAGTCAGAGAATTCAGGCAAGGGAGACCGACCTACTTGCAGGAGGATGAATAGCAGATGCATTAAGAAATGTACTAAAGAGCAAATATATAAGGATTTTTGGATTAAAATTTACCTTATTTTAGCTTGCTAAACTAACTTAGATGCACAGCCACAACACTGTGGATACTTTTAATTCCTGTGAGCTAAAGAACCTTATGTTGCCATAATTTGCACAGAGTGGTTTAATATCTAATGTCTGATTCTGGCTGGCTTTACCTTTTGTTGTGTTATAAAGAAGTTAAAGTAACTGACTCTTGACTATTGAGGGTTGTACAAAATAATTTCTGCTAAAGTTCTTCTATGGTGCTATAACTGTTTAAATGTTCTGCTAGAAATAAGATTGTCACTGCTTAAATATCATCTGTGGTGTGAGGGATCCGGAGCCTTTCTAAGGGTCCTGTTTGCTTTTTACCATGTCTTGTATTTTACAGGGTAGAAGCAGTCTGCCAGGCCATCTTGCATCCAGACTGATGTCTTAAATTTCACTTAATGGAAAGTGAAGTTTGTTCAAATGCATTTTGGATGTAGCTGGTACTTTCTCGATTGCGTGGAGGTGACTTTATTATGTAATAGAGATGAAGGCTGTGCCACATACTTCCAAGCAATTAAAATATAATTAAAATATCTGCAATGAATAGTAGATTTCCTTTGTTGTACTCTGTATTTCAGACTATTACAAAAGCTAGTATTCACTTCTGCACACATACTTGATCTTGCTACAATATAGCAGTTATTTTTGAGGTCAGTTTAATAGGGAGTTCACTATAGTTATTTAGGTGCTACAGGTTGATTTTCTATATGAGGAGACAGTGGAAAAAAGTGGCTTGGGAGCTAGCTGTTCTCTGTTCCCTGTTACTTCTTATGAAGCAGTCATGTTCATCTCAATGATTTTTGGTACCAGATTTTTCACAGAAAGGATATTTTGCTCTTTAAATATATCGTTCAGCTAATAGCCTTTTAATTCCTTCCTACCAAGCAGATCCTCATGTGTCAGCCTTTAACTTAGAAGACCTTGGAGTTAAGCTGTCTACATCATGTTTAAAACAAGTGCAGCACAAATCTGATCTGGAAAAACACCCTCTTGAACATACTCTTGAATTCGTGCAGAGCCTTTGGAGTGCAGCATACAAGGCTTATTGTGCCACAGAGTAGCCCAAGAGCACTCAGAAAGAAACAAACATAGCGTTATAGGGGTTTTTGGGTCTGTGGTAGTTAATACCAGATTGAGGAGAGAATTGATGCCTCTCAAGAAGGTGATGCTGTCAAAAGGTATAGAACCAACATTGTCATCAATTTGGTTGTCAGTTGTAGTGTGGTATCTGAGGTAAAGTGTATGTCCATAAAAAAGAAAATAAGCATTTAGTTTTTGCCTGTAAAAATTTCAAATGATTCTGTTTTCATCTTGTCTTTGAAACCTCTTGGGAATTTTGACTGTCCCAAGAAAAATGTCATCATCACTTTCTTAGGTCTAAAATGTTGTTACATGTTATGAATGGCAGAATTGGCTGGCAAAGTATGCCTTTTAATATTGATAAAACCAGTGCTTCTCATAATAATTTGCCTTGAGATATGGAGTAGTTCAAAAGCAAGGCAGAGAAAAAGTAATAAAAAACCTAATAGGCATCAGGGGAAGTATCTGAAGTTGTAGACAGATATACGCCCACTACATGGTGATGGGAAGCATGTCGTGGTTTTGGATGGTGATATATTGAAAAATACAAATTGTGATCATGGAGTGCTCTCAAAAGCTCACAGTTTCTTAGCAAAAGTACTGGAGGTGCCCTGGGTTCTCTGAAAAAGCTGAGTGACTGTATGCTCCTTGTAGAAATTTATATCATTAAACTACTGGCAGCATGCAGTTCCTGATTTTAGCACTTGTGAAGCGTAACATCATGTTGCAGGCAGGGAAAATTCCATGCCAGGTAGTGGCAGTAGAAAGGCTGTAATCCTTCTTAAACACACTAGGGACATTCTGATATTCTTAATGGTAATTATTAATGGTTATTCTGTAAACATTCTGGTATTCTTTGGGATTTCCATTGAGCTTAGTTGAATGTTGGGCCTCAGAAAATGGATGCCCTGCTGATTGTGTCATTTACCCTTTTTCCTGCCTTGGCTTTCTCCTGGTTTACCTTCAGGGATTATTCCAAAATTTCCATAATTTTTGAAGTTAGGTGGCCACATCACTGCAAAACTTCCTGCCATTTTGTTACATCATCATTCTTAATAATCTTAGTATAACAAGGGAGCCCTTTGTCACATTTTTCTGAGTGGGTGGGTTTGTCCAGAGTTATAAAATCTGAAATCAGAAGCAGGTCCATGACCAGCTTTGAACCTGAGGAAACTCAGAACGGCATACTGCTGTCAATTCTTTTGTCAAAGGCTTGTGATTGACAGCATGAAGGGTGTGTATTTCTCTTTTCAAATGGCCCTACTTGCATCAAAACCCTTACAAATCATCAGAGCCTCTCTAAATGTAGGGCAGTCTCGGGAGCCACCACAAATACTTCATATTATCTCAGAATGCTAAAAGAAATTACGTATCTAGATATTTTGATAGAAAACTGCAAAAGCTAAACAATCAAAAATCACATATTTAGCCCCCTAAAACCACCAGAATTAGGATGATACTAAACTCTGCATCAGTCAGAGCTTTTATTTTTTTTTTTCTGGCGGACTTGTCTTAATAATCATCTTTCAATCAAGTTTAGCAAGAACTGTGCAAACCTGTTCTGTGTCCCTGGTGAAAGATGGGGTAGAGTTCATGTGCTCATGACTCGCTGGATGGTTGTTTTCTGGGGAGGTACAGAAGCTTGAGTGTGCAAAGTGATGACAATTTCCACATAAAACCATGGTAGGTGTGTATCCAGAGAAATTATTAAAAATTGTGGTCACATAAGGACTTAAAATATATGTCAGTGTGCTAAATAGGGACAAATCATATGGTGTCTGTATTAGACTTAGGATCTTATAGAACCATTCCACTGACATTAATGTAAGTTGAAAGAAATGTGAGATTTTTCTGAAATAAAATTGCCTGATTGTTCATCCATTTTGCAGAGTCACTTTTGGCTCAGGTAAACAGAGGACCACCCTCTATCTCATGGGTTCTTACACATGAGAGAGTTAGAGCTTGGTGTATGTTTTCTGCAGTCTTACTGTGAGGTCTAACACCTTAGATTTGGGTTGTGGGCACGCTCTTTATGTGTCGTAAGTACTTTTGCATGTAGGTATTGCTGCTCCAAATTCTAATCTTGATTATTTGAAAATGGGTTAAATGTCCATATGCACACTAACTGAGGTTATAAAGTAACACAAGTAAAAATCTTCCTGATGAGAAAGACTTCCTTAGTGCTTGGATTCATTATGTGGTTGATGGGTGCTACACTTCCATTTTAAAAACCTTGTGCAGAACTCATTGTGTTAATTGCTCATTTGCAGATACAGAGCTCAGAATGAGACTTGCAGGATGTTGTGCTTGTAATATAGTCTGTGGGCAAGCAGATGTTTTTAAATTTAATTTGGAATACTGTATATATGTTTCTTTGTTTCAATGGAAGTTACTGAAGTTTCTCATTAGATTTTCCATAAAGTGTTGCTGAATATATTCTTCCTTTGGATGCAAAGAATATGTCAGATGTGGAGTCAATCCGCAACTATCTTTTTCAAGAATCTAGACTTTCCATCTCTAATTAGATTCTGTATGGCCAAATTGATTCTGTAATCTACATTTGCATTAAAAACTGACTCCTAGAATTACTCAGATAGCTTGTAATGTTCACAGTTTGTATCTTGTCATTTTTCTGAGTCTGCAGATGTGAAAATTTTGTGCATCTGCAGCTGAAGACTTTTAGAGCACAGAAGCCTTTATAATTGAAGGCTTAGAAAATTTTCAACAGATTCTGCTTGTAAGGAGATTACATATTCTCAGATGGCTGTAAAATGCTGGATAAAAAGTCTAGATGATGGGGCAATAATAGCATGAAATTGATTGGGGTTTAGACAGTCACCATTCCCACAAGAAGCAGCACACTGATCTTGCACTCTCTTGGAATGGAGGGGTCAAATGAATTCCATTGCTGTCAGTGTAATTTTCTTAAGTGTTGTTAAGATCTGGATGAAGTAACTGCACTACCATACATGTGCTGTTCTTTTCTATGTGTTCTTCTTTCTCAGTAGGCTGAATTTTATTTTAATACTCACCTTAAATAGTACTTTGTCAAGAAAATACTAAACCTAGGAACGTCAAAGATGTCTCTTTATAAATATAGCAGTAATTGTTGCTGTGAAGTGCTGGAGAATTCTGTAGCTCCTGGATAGAAAGTGATTGCTGTGACTAGCATTAAGTAATCATCCTACAGTATTGCCTTGTGTCATCAAAAAGGCAGTTTGTAGCAAGGAATAAAAATCAAACCTAAACATGAACAGATAGTTAAGATTATGTATTAACAGTGCATAATATATAAGTGAAAACTTCACAGGCTTTGCTTTGCAAGTTGCCTAGTTAAGCTTTCTAAATTAATGTTCCTACTAAAAAAAAAGATTATGCCTCTGTTTCAGTTATTTTGCTCTTGCTGCTTATACGCTGTTCTATGTTAAAATATATGAAATGAGAGCTGTATTTTTATTAACTTATCTCCAGTTGTCTACTGAATAATCTGTAATGTAGGTATCTCCAACAGTGCCACAAAATTAATGGTACCATACACAGAGCACTTAGGTGATCATTAGAGCATGCCCCCAAAGGTTCAAACTACAGTACCAGCCTAGTTTGGTGGTTGACGCTTTGAATTCTGATATGTGCAGACTTAGGATTGTTTATTCCTTTAAAGCTTAGCTTGGAGGAGGAAATAGTTCAAACTACAGACATGACAGAAAGAGGCAAGGAGAAAAGCAGAGCATCACTTTTCCTCCTAGAGCGTCAGCTGAAATAAGTCAGTGCTTTCTGGTGTAAGGCCCTTAGCTGACTATTAGCAAGTGTGTATCTTCTTCACAGCATGGACTGAGAACTTGAATATTTAACTCAGTTTTTCTAGCTAAGTATTTAATTAACATGTGCTTCACATAATTTTGTTCTTTATTCTTCTCAGGTCTGTTTCAAATCGACTTGCCTCAAGGGGGTGAGGGAAGATGGAGGGAATCTTGGGAAATGGATAATCTGTTTCCATACCTCCAGATCAGATGTGAGGGTTGAGGGTGGCAGAAAAGGGATCCCGTCCTTTACTTTGGTTCTGTCACATCATACTGCATGCTGTTTAGTCAGTGCAGTCAGCAGTGTACTTCAGTTCCAGTGTCTCCTTGGATAAGATGGAGTAGGTCAGAAGGAGGGCTGGATAAAAACCCTAAATTCCACCTCTTATTGCTGCTGCTGCAAGTGGAAGGACCAGGGCAGGCAGTGATCCCCAAACCTGACATGTAACCGCTACCCAACACTGGCTGTTCTTGCCTCCGTTCTGATTCCTCCCTCAGCTGCAGCCCCTGAATCTCCCAGATGCAGGTGTAGGCAAAGGTGGCAGTTTTTTCTAATATTTTCCAGGGCTGTTTTACACCCCTGTGAAACCTGTAGAAAGTTGTAGGTACTGTGATTGCATTGCAGTAGAAATACAATACCACTGTGCTGCATTTCAAGCACAGTTTGGAAAGTACCAAGGTAGTAAGAAGGTATGACTGGTTTGTGATGCTCACTGTTTGTTAGTAGTGCTCTCCATTCTATATTAAAGGGAAACAGTTTCACAAGGTTCAGGCTTGTCCCTAATGGAGAAAAGTGCTATGAAGGTCTATCAAAGCATAATGCTGGATCATATGATTGCCAAACTATACTTTTGTCTGGTGCACTGCCCATTGCTGCCAGTTTGTCCGTGCCTGAAACTGACTTTGATATGCAACATCACAGCAACCTTTTCCTGATGTGTGCATATGTTTATGTTGACATTTTAACTTATTTTTGTTTGCAGGTAGCCTAGTGGGAGGTGAAGTAGGCACTTTTTTTTTTTTTTTAAGTCAAAGTGAGGTGCTGATTTAAGCTTCTAAATATTTTTAATTTTAGTTTTTGTGTCTAGAAGGTTGTGTCTTGTTCTCATGGGTCTTCTCACAGTGAAAAATAATGTACCTATAGTATTGCCAGTAATTTCTGCTGTAAAGACATGCCCAGCTGTCACTGCATGCTTTCATTTGTGCCAAAAGAATCACTTTTTTGAAAGAAGGGCTAATAGATTTGTGTCTGTCTAAGAGCATATTAGGAGGGAAGATTAAATTCCTACCTCTGAAGTGGTAGAAATAAAATGCTGTTACATTGCATTTCAATTTTGAGTGGTAATTCATTCTTATTAAAGACTTAATGGGATGCTGCCAAAGCTCAAGACAGTTGTTCACATCCTTCTGAAGTCAGTTACGAAGCTTTGCTATTTGGAAACATGACGAGAATGTCAATATGTATTCTTCTTGCCTATTTAATTTGTTTAACTAATCTTTTGATGCTGTAAAAGTAAATATTAGTCATACTTTTGTAGCCTCTGTGAGTTTGAGTCATGACTTAAAAATTCGAAAGTAGTCTGTGTTAGTAAACATCTTTCCTGTTCCCTTTTTGAAGTTCTAGGATAACAATATTTGCTGGATTTTCAGTGTTTTCAGTCCAGTCTAGCTGGATGGATTCTCTGTATCCTGTGCAATATGAAACTCTTGATTTGTTACATACCATACTGCAGGCACTTGGCACTAAACAAATTAACAACAGACCTTGCTATCCTAAGATAAGAGGCTAATTTTACAGGTACAGCATTTCAAAAATCACATTAGAGTTGACAGTTCAGAACTGGAGAATTAATTAATATTTAGAAATCTAGTCAAATGGGAATAGTTGTAGGCTTATTAGAAACCAGTGTCACATTGCTGTTTGAATGAAAGATTTCTAGGTCAGAATGACTGATGTTCGTGTGAATTTTTTTATATAAACATGACTAATGACTTCTGAAACTCCACAGTTTTATCAATTAATGTATCCTATACCTCTGTTTAACAGATGTAAGAGAGTGTTCCTGAAAGTACTTCACTCTTTGTTATTTACTTATTTTTAATATAATTTGACTGACACTGTGATAGTTCAGACACTTGAAATATGCTAATTTTGTGACATCTGAATCTGAATTTCAGTTCTTTTTGTTCTTCCACTGTGTAGATAAGAAATCTGCTCATGACCTCAATGTGGCTTTATTTCAGATATTACTTGTACTGATTAAACAATTAGAAACTTAATGGAGTTTGCAGTCTTAAATGACCTTAACTTTATTCTGTGGAAATGAATTGGTTCAAAGTAAACCTGTGATATTTTGGGAATCCTAGATATGCAAAAGAATTTGACTTAGTGTAAAAATTTTTGTCAGAAGGGATGCATATTTCTAATGTAAGGGAATACTTCCATAGAATAGATAAAAACACAAGCTTTTCTAGGCTTGAATTCTAGCAGTGTCTTTGGAAGTCTTTCATGATTGTTTGCCCATCTAACCTTTTGTCTGTTGTGGTATTGCATTTAGTCACCCGAACTTCTACTTAACAAAATAATTAAATCTTTAATACTTCCTTAACAAATGAATTTCACATGGTTAACTGAAATTCAATTAACATATCTATTAGAAGGGTTGGCTTTGTGAATATTGCTTGTTTTAGAAGTTGTGTTCACCCAGGTTTTTCTCTACTTTTCTCTACAAAACTTCACATTCTCAGAATCTGTAGCCTTTTTAGTTTGGCCTTTGAATGAATGATCATGAAAGAGTTGCTATTTTAGGATAACATGCACTGTAGTGCTTCTTGCAGCCTTACACCTGATTTGAAGAACTAATGGACATTTTAATAGTTTAAAAGTTTTGTTGTCAGGTGTTTGAGGTATTTTGTGCCAGGAAGGTAGAAGATGAGTGCCTTAATAGAAGTCTGTTGGTGTTTTCTAATGGTTTTTACACATTGTGGAAGGCTGAACTGAAGGTGTGCACGAGAGACCTTTTGTTGTACAAGAAATTCTCTGCCACAGAGAATGTACAAACTTTGAAGATGAAACTTCATCTACAGAGGTTCTACATTGTGTAAATTCTTACTGATTGAAAGAAGTTTGATAGTGTGAACAAACAGACTTATTCCTGTTGCCTGTTATTGAATGAGTCACCTGTCAATTTTACGTGAAGTAGGGCAGCAGCAAATGTAGCGTGTAGCTATCCTGTCTCAGAATGGGAGTTTTGTATTGACTGCATGTGGCAGACTATATTTGAAAATGAGTAGTTTTAGAAAGGAATAAAAAAAATGACCACTGTTGTATCAGAGTGAAAGAAAACCTTTTAATGTTTACTCATAAAAATGAACTCACCAAAAACTGTAAACTATCATCTGTGGTATATGCACTGGCTGTAGAAGAGAAGAAAATACAGTGGTTAGTAGCTGAGAACTTAGTAATTTAATCCACAGGTTTAGAGAGGACCATTGTACTTACATAGTAGATGAGATGCTAAAATTCTTGATTTTTATCTTGCCCCTCTGTTTCTTTCTAGGTTTAATTATAGATCAACACATCATCTTGCATCTCATGGGTTTTATGAATTTTTAAATTGGTTTGATGAAAGAGCATGGTATCCACTAGGAAGAATAGTAGGTGGAACTGTAAGTATTGTAATAATAACTTTATTAAAATAAAATCAATTTAATAAGTAAAAAATAATTAAAGATTACTTTTCAGGAAGTTTTTTGAACTTTCAATACAAATTTGACATTGCTAAAAGGAGAATCTTAAGAAAATATGCTTTTAATTGTCAAATTGCTACAGAGAGAATATCAAGATGTTTTTAAATTTCAGCTGCAGAAACGAAGTCAGTCAACTTGCCTTAGTCTTTATCCAATAGCACATTGTGACCATGAAATACAGAACTTCCTTACATGTGAAATTCTAGTAGTAACAAATAAGGGTATTATGACTCCTGCAATTCTGGTATATGAAATCAAAACAGGAAAAGCAATTTTTTAAACAAAAAATTCTCTTAAAGTACAAGTTTTAATGCAATGATGTATGCTGAGTAGGCTTCATGTATGCATGGAAAAAAGTTTGGATTTCACTGGGAGAAGACCTTATGAAATTAGAACAGTGTGGCATCTGATCATCATCATCATTCGTACATCACCTGTACAGCATCAGGACTAGTTAAGATTGATATTAATGCAAATTACAAGACAGAAAAAGTGCACAAAATAATGTTATCAAATCGGAATGCAAATATCATTCATTTGAATAGCTTTAGGAACACTAAGTAATGCAGCCATGTGTTTCTTATTGTGTGAAAGTTCATTAAAGCTTTTTAATGATAGTATATACCACTTAAAGGCATTTGCAAGTTTCCTGTAGGAGTTATATCTTGGAGATACTGGATACTCTTTATGCAACACGTAAGTACATGTTTTCCACACCTGTCTTTTACAAAATAAAACCTCTTAGGAAAAAGAATTGAACTGCATGCAGGGGAGCAACGTTCAGTCATCTGTTAAGTTTAGTACAATGCCCTTCTTAGTTTTTGAAAGGTATGTGAAGTACATATTAGTTTTTCTAGGATGTATTGATTTTTCTAATGTTGATAAATGTGGGAGGGTAGAATTCCTATTAAGAATATTCTAAAATTCTCCAATATTCTATGGTGGGTTCAATAGATTTGTGTAAGTCTACGGTACCTTTCCTGGAGCACATCTTAATTCAATTTTACAGAAATTTGTTGTAGTCCTTCATATCCAAAGATGTCTCCAGATACCTTGCAAAAAATAGTACTCAATTGACTGACCATCACCTTTTCAACTTTAAAAAATTAAGTCTTGTTGAAGCACATTTTCTTTCCTCATTGGTACCAAGAAGTGAAAGAATAGCGTGGTATATTTTCAAGGAAAATTGATATGACTGGGAAATTTTGGCTTTCTTCTTGATGTCGTAGGCTTTGGGGGCTTGTTGTTTTGTTGGTTTTTTTTTTCCTTAAAACTGGTAGCTGGCTTGAAAGTCTCTTCCAGATTTTGGTTTCTGCTTCCATACCTTAATGACAAATTCTTTTCATTGTATAATAAATGTCAAACAAGATGAGATATTATCTGTATGCTGCTCATTCATTTATGAAGTAGTTTATGTGTTATTGTTAGCATTTGGATAAAATTTAAAGAGTCAAGGCTATTCAGTGGTGTTGTCAAAACATGATTAAAGTAGTACTAAAATAATTCCGTTAACTTATGCTAATACGCACTGCTTATATATGTTAAAAAAATTATTGTTTCATTGCCAGTTCTATGTAAATAAACCTACCATGATAGTTTTCTGTAATAACCTCGTTTTCTGGTTTGTTTTGATTTTTATCTCCATGTAGGTGTACCCAGGACTGATGGTGACAGCAGGCCTTATACATTGGATTTTAAATATGCTTAATGTGACAGTCCATATAAGAGATGTATGTGTGTTTCTAGCACCAGTTTTTAGCGGCCTTACAGCTATTTCTACTTTCCTGCTCACCAGAGAACTGTGGAACCAGGGAGCAGGGCTTTTAGCTGCCTGTTTTATCGCCATAGTTCCAGGTTACATATCCCGATCAGTAGCAGGATCGTTTGACAATGAAGGCATAGCTATTTTTGCACTGCAGTTCACATACTATTTATGGGTAAGTAATTGCTGGGTCTTTTGCTTTGGAAAGGTTTTTTGGTTCCTCCTCCAACCAAATGACTGATTTTTCTTAGAATCCATTGAATTCTTATTTTCCTCCCTCTCATCCCTCTTCCCCTTGGCTCTTGATTAAGCAAGTACTGAGAAGTCACATGATCTGAACCACTCCATATCAAGCTCTTCAGTTTGCTGTGTAAAAGCATGGTTCCACTGAAGCATGTGTCCCCTGTAGTAGTAATAAAAATGATGATGAGTCTATAAATTTAAAGGAAACAGAGGGCTTGTTTGGTTTTCGGTTTGGAGATGTTAGTATTGTGTCTATCAGATGTTAGCCTCCTTATATAGCTGGTGAAAAGCAGTAGTCTCTGAATATGAAGTGCTTTAAATTGTCTTCTGGGAAGACTTTTGACTGTATGGCGGGTCTGCGCTTTGAGTTAAGGATCCAAATTAAATAGTCAAAGCTGTCTAGAGTCAGATACTAGTGTTACTTGTGTGCTTAAAAAAAGCAGTCTTATGTCTTTTAATTTACCTGCTTGCTAAAGCAACATGTCTGCCTCTCCTTAATCTGTGCAGAGTTTCATCTGTAAGGTAGTGTTGCAGGAAGGAGTTAAGGGAAGCTGGAGTTTTTCTGGGCTGTTGGACCTACTTTGGAAATAACAAAAATAGCATAACTATATTGTTAATTCAGCACAGACACTGTAGGCTGTCGTCTCTTGTGTATTCTGGAATGCTTGTCCTTTTCATTTAAAGTGGCCCCATGTAAGTACACGGTCACTATAACTTTCTCCATAATTTTGTCAAGAGTTCTGGTTTGCATAAGCAGATGCACATTCACAAATGTTTTAGCTTTAGAATATTTCAAACTTGGGATGTAGTTGGTAGGAATATAATGGAAGAGAGTTGAATTTTTTCATGACTGAGTGACTGGTATTACTTAAATGCAGCTTTTTAAAATCTGGTTTTAAAATAAGCTGCAGCTGGAAAGGTGTGCTGTGTTTGATAACAATAATAGAATCAACCTATGTTGTTACTTTAGAGTAACTGAGATATGATAGCAGTTATCTGTTCTCATGGAATTCATATTTAATTAAACTGCAGAGTGCAATACTGTTTGCATGAACTCTTGTAGAATCAAATACATTTTATAGACAACTTTCCAGCTTTTTTTAATGTCTGTTCTTCATTCCTGTTCTCCCTCACCACAGTCACCCCATGAATTTCAGACAAATTCCTATTCCTGGGGTAGTTTCTGGATCTTGCTAAACCTTTAATGGTATCTGGATGTCCTCGTTAACCTTAAGTGAGTTTTTTGAAATTACAGAATAGCTCTTTTGTCTATAATGGCAGAGTTGGGTCAGATGCCAGACAAATTAAGGCATGGATGGTCTTCACTTAGAATTATAAAGTGCTCTAATGTTTCAGAAAAAGTAGCCATTGCAATTGCCTTTCTATATCCGATCATAAGGCAGAGAGTTGGATTGTATACTTTTGCTGGAGAAATACACCTAACGTCCTTTTGCGTGTGCAAGAATTGCATTTGTGTTAAGATTTTATGGATGTCAGTTCAGAAGCATAAAATAAAACTCGATGTGGGCTAAAGAAGTTCTCTCAACAATTGTTTTGAAATTAAACTTTAGAGTATTGTCCAGGATTTGTCATTCATAAATACTTGGTTATTTTTCCAGGTGAAGTCTGTGAAAACTGGGTCAGTCTTTTGGACAATCTGCTGCTGTCTATCCTACTTTTACATGGTAAGGCTTTTATATATATAATAGCTAAACTATTTGAGTAACTTACATATTCCATATGTTGACAAAGAAGAAAATAAGGATGTTTTAATCTTTGTTGGAACCATAATATAAAATTCTTGCTTTGTATTGTTATTAAAACCTTAAATATATGACTAAACAACATAATATGTAAAGGTAAAGTATTTAAATCAACATGATTAAAGCACTTTTTGGAAAAAAAATTAAATATAATAACTTTACTTACAAATTTTTCCCATGCTGTGAATAGGTGCTCTGATTCATTTGGATTTTTATTTGGGTGCAGGTAAATTCAGGTATAATTTTGATATTTATGTGTCTGTGTGTCTTTACTACAATACAATAATAATCAGAATATTTAGAATGTAAGGGCAAATTTACATTTTTATAATTTTGAAAGCTATTTCTATGGGTATAATTATGCCGTAAAGTAAAGCTTACCACCAGAACTGATGAGTGACTTCAGTGTCATAATAAATGACCATAACTGCCCTTTTCATTCTTGATCTGTGAAAATGCAGGCTATTGCAGAGATTTTCCTAAGGGCTAACGGATTGGGAAAACAGTAGTAAAAATGAGGAGGTCAAACTAATAGAAAAATGGAGGGAATTGGTTTTCCCCCTCCTCCATCTTCTGAAACCTTAAGACTTGAAGAATTCTCCTGTTTGAATCTAGGATTTCCCCCTCCTGCCCCCAAGTGATAAACTTTGGGGCTGTATGAAAAATAAATTATCCTCCAAATAGCCAATGGTGGGACAGCCAGGCTAATTGCTTGGTGACAGTTAAGATTGAGGTCTCAAATACTGCTTTTCTACCATCAGGTAACTAGGTTTGCAAGAACAAGGAACTTCTGGATTGGTTTATGTGCCTTAAAGTCAAGGTTAATTCAGAGGTTGTCTGGATGCTGTCTAGTTTTCTTCTAGCTTTAATGTCCGTTTGGTTTCCTGGGAGACTTTTGCAGTTAATATAGGAAATAATAGTCTTGTGTTTGCCACCAAAGAGGCTAAGATAGCTCTTTCTTGTTAAGGGTGCATTTATTTCATTCAATTTCTGCTCCTTTTTGTCACATTGCTTAATAGAGAGAGCCACTTCTTTATACACAGCATTGCTGTTTATATAGCATTATTGTGAAAAGGTCCTGTATCTTTGGTACATGTTTGAGTGCAGTACAAAAGCTGAAAGTAAGTTTTTGCATCATTATATTTCTATAGCACAGTATTTTTTTATATTGTGCCAGTTTATTGGTAAGATTCTCTAAAGGTGCCTTCATAAACATACAGAGAACAAATACAATACTTTCACAATTTTACTGATTAAAAAATCACACAATAACAGGTTCTTACCATGCTGATGTGTGGGATTGTATGAGAGAGTATGTGATCATGTATGTATGTGCATGGTATAAGAACTTAAGAATCAATGTCATCATGACAATCAATCCTTCAGTATAAGAGGGGGGTGCTGTTATTTTCTTTTCAAGTTCTGTCGGCTCATGAAAGATTCACATTCATCTGTAGTTTAACTTCAAATCTCAGTGATAACATGATAGAATTTTATTTTATTGTATCTACTTCATCCCACATAGGTGATGGCTTTCCCTACATCGTATTTCCCTTTTGGAAAGAATTTTGAGGAATTGCCCTTCTAGATATTTTGCTTGAGTAAATTTTTAGGACAGGATTATAAAAGCATAATTATACTATTTGTTTTACTGTAATAATTTGTCTTTCTCTGATGGAATTAGTCATTTTCAGTGTAAGTTGGAAGGTAGATCACAATTTTGAGGTAGTAAGAGTCAGTCCCTGAATGGAAAGTTTGGAGAACAGCTTAAAAGGCAAATGGATATCGCATGAACTGACAGATCTTTCCTGATAACTAAATCTGCCTTATAATATATACCTAACTCACTGTGGTAATTTGACTCATAGCCTTGCATTGCATTCAGTATAGAGAAGGATGTTTTCTCCTTGGATTTATATTTTTAGCCTTCATTTTACTTCATCAGCTTCTGGTTCATATCACTTTTCATGACAAGTAGGTAAAATAGAGGAAAGCTTTACACTGAAGCAATCCTGTAGGACTAATAGCCAATCTGTGAGAATGCCTCAGTTTTGTTTGAAAAGTTCCAAAGTGCATCTTCAGTGTAATTTTTGGTGCTTAGATTTGGGTTAATATTTTGTTAATTAGGGATGCAGGTCTGGTCCATGCAAACTGCAACCTCCTTCATTCAAACCTTTTCCTGAATTTGACAGTGTTCTATTTCCATGTTTTAACTCTATTCTATCGTATGTGTCTTTTATACAGTGTTTTCTCCCATTAAATAAACTTACCTCTGTAAACCATGATACTTCATACAAGTAATTAGGCAATAGGATTTTGATAATCTGAAATGAGTTACTAGAAAACTTAGATTATTTTATTCTACTTGTTTCACATTGTCTGAATTGCTTACCATAAATTTTGAAATGCTGGGCTTTTGTAGTATTATTGTCAAAAGATAATAATACTTGGCCTCATGGTTTTTTTAGAATCTGTTCTATAGAGCATAATAATTTGGGTTTCTTCTTGGTTCTAGGGCTTTAAAAATAGCTACATGAATCTAAAGTACAATTAAAGTGAAAACCACATTAGCTACTGCATGCTAAAAATGAAGATCTAGGGTAGGCATGGTGCATACGGGAGAAATCTCGACTGTAATTTGATAAAAGGACGTGTTAAAATACAGATTGTCTAGTCAATATGAGCCCTTTTAAATATGTTAGAAATTTCAATAACGCATTGTAATGATAGCTCGTTAAATCCTTACCTAAACCAGCAATCAGTGATCTGTTAATACCACTGTAGTGTTTCAGTTCTAAGTACACCATAGCAGTCCTTCTCAACAGCTCTTGTTGCCACAGGTCTACAATACCTATCATATTGTTGTATATAATTCCACAGTTCTCAGTCCTGCTTTCATATGCATCTATAACTCTTCCTTTTGTTTATTTTCTTACACTGCAAGCTGCATTGGCTGCTCTAGTCCTGGAGTTCTGCTCCTAGAGGTGTACCTTGTTCCCTTTCTACCTGGAGATAATGTTCCCTGTCCTCAGCAAAAAGTGAATGGTGCTAAATTTGCCAAAATAAAGTTTTGAATCCTACATGAGATCATAGAATATCCTGAGTTGGAAGGCATCCACAAACATCATCAAAGATCATCCAACTCATGGCCCTAGAGATCCTACCACTGCCTTGTGTTGCAACCTCCACCATTGGGAAAAGCCTCCAGGATCACATTCTCATTTGCCGTAATGAGCAGATTATCTTGGAAGGAGGAGATCCAGGAAGGGTAGCCTAGGAAATCCATCAACCCATTTCAGACACCTCTGATATGTGGGCTTTGTTGTGGGTTGTTTTACTTTTGTAATAGATATTGAGAAGGATTCTGTTTGTACTAGTTTTAGTTCTGACTGCTTGTGTAGGTGAGCTTTGTGTTTTCTTGTTAGACCATCAAGATGTATAAATCCAGCATGTGCTGTCCTAAGAATTTGTAGATATTTTCAGATCTGATTTCCTGTTCCATTTGTCATAGGTCTCTGCATGGGGTGGTTATGTTTTCATCATCAACCTTATTCCACTGCATGTGTTTGTTCTGTTGCTGATGCAAAGATACAGCAGGAGAGTCTACATTGGTAAGTTCTGTTCATTGCAAAGTCATGCTCAAATACTTAAACATGAGATACAAAATTATTGTACTGATGTGTTTTGTTTCAAGTGGGTGTTAAGTAATTGCATATCAGATTGAGTTGTTTTAATTTGATTGCTGATTATAGTCAGTTATTTTCTACAACATGGAAATAAGGAGTTGAAACATAGTCACACTTCCAAAATTTTGTATATGTAGCTGCTAATTAATTTTTTCCTTTCTAGTGCATGGGAAAGAAAAATAGGTGGTTTGATGTAAAAGAGCCCTGTTAATACTTTTAAATATGCATTACATATGTGTGCCTTTAATAATGGGATTTTTTTCCGAGTATATAAGACAACTGGTATTTTTAAAAGTATACAGCAGAAATTATGCAAACATATAGATAAAGACATAGGATATGTTAAGCAGCTGGGTAAGTTTTAGATCACTGAGACAAGGCATGCACAGTAAGAGTCTGTCCACTCCATGGGAATCCTTAAAATTTTATTGGATTAATTGGTCAGCCTTCCTTCCAGTTTCAGGAATGTGTGAATAGGAATCCTGGGAGCCTAACTTTTTTATTTATTTGCCTGACATTTAAATACCGTGTAAACTGTTTTTACTGACACTTTACCAATAAAATCAGTCGGCAATGATGTACGTGTGTGAATGGAATCATTAGGAAGCAATTCAGGTATTCTGAGATTTAGAAGTTAGCTGGAACATTTTTAATGTAAAGCCTTTACCATAGGTAGGTGGAGAACATAATGTGAGCTGAAGAGCAATGACAAGGCATTTCATATTTGTAAATATATTTTCATTCCTCATTTTAATACTGTTTTATCTTGGTATTTTTAATTATTTTAATGATTTTTTTAGTCCCTGCTAGAGAAATTACTTTCTGTACATATATATGAACCATTATATGCCACAATAATGCTCCATTCACTCAAGTTGAGTTTTGAATTTTTGTCATCAAAACTATAAATATTGCTTCCATACTTCTTTGTTACTCTATGTAATTGGGAATTGGAAATTCATTAAAATTAAAAAAAGAGAGGAAGAAAAAGCTTTAACCCATCTTTAATTTTTAACGCTGGTATTACTTAACTTCTTCATTAACTACTTCTCATCTTAAGGGAAAAGTATTTTTTTTTCCCTTTAAAATTGTTTTATTGAATATTTTAATTTTCTGATTTCTATAAATTAGTCAAGAGAAAATTAAATCTACTAATTATAAAATCCTGAAGCAATATGGTAGCCAGAAACAAAAAAGAATAAATGCTCTTGCTTTTTCAGCTTGCAATGAACTAGTCTTTGAACTCGTGGGGAAAATAGCACTGCATGTTCATAGGAATTAAAGGGTTTGGCAGATGTTTGTTTTGCAAATAGCTACAGTGTTTTGAGATGTTATTGCCCTTCAGCAGTGAGGGATATGTGCTGCCATGGAGTTGTCAGAGTGAAAATGTTATCACTGCTCTGCTGTTTCATTGCAACTGCTGTCTTAATTTAAGCTTTCATGGGAAGCCCTAGAGAAGTCTGTACATCTCATATTACTATGTCATTTCTAGGTTTGTTTAACAGGATATTTTTGTAAAACAGGTAAGAATATTCAAGTACTTCTGAGAGGAAATTCAAGTGTGCTTCACCTCCAAACTATTCAGATAGGCAGAAGAGTTTACAAAAGCTCCTTGAAACAGAGAGAATAAAGATAATATATATAATAAAGATATTTGGGAAGTTTCTGTTGCAATTGCTACTATGCCTGAAGCAGTCTCGTAATTCTTAAAAAAATTACCCATGTGCAGCTAAAACATTTGAAAAATATTGTCAGCAGACAATAGCTAGTAAAATCTACATTATTTTCATTATTATAGAGATTTTTTGGGGTTTTAATCTCTAGATCAGTTATTTAAATTAATTTCAAGCTAGCATGAGCAATTTTAAAGGATGTGTTAAGTTTAATCCAACATAACATAAAGGTAGAGAAACAGTATTTGGCAGAACTAAATTTTTAAAAATAGTGGTGGTTTCCTTGTATATGTTTTTCGTGAGAGTTTTCATAGACCAAGGAAAAGGTTAATGGGACATGACTGATAAATCTGGGAGTATAATTCAGAATCATGTAATGAGTAAAAATTTCCAGAATGTGAAGGGTTTGCCAATTTTAAAGTATTTTAGGGCTGGAAGGTAGATGACTCTATTAGCCAGATAGTTTCTGACCCATTTGGCATCAATAGTGATGATGCTACCTCCATTTGAAAGCTCAAGTTGTGCTTTTATTTTTTCATCTTGAGAATGGCCAGTGCCTTTTATTCAGATACTCTAGTTTAATCATTATGAACAAGTGCTTACAATTTGAGTGTATTAGCAGAGAAGTGAACAACTTCTTTATTCAGATACAGCAACCATTGACACTATTTTCTATTATTGTAGTCTCTCTTTAGTTTCTCATATGTTTAAAAAATAAATGGTTTTACACTTGGAAGGGCATAGATTTATGTTATGCTTGCACACTTCAATTTAATAGTTTTTCATACAATTTTTTTAGGTTCTGTGTAATTATCAGAATATTTTATAAAACACTTGAGAATCTTCCAGAATTTAAATCAAGTAATTCCTTGTTATAGGTCTTGGATTGTATCATTCAAACAGTGAACAGGCATATATTTATATCAACTACCTCAATGTACTAAAATTTCAGATACTTTATTTATGATGATTGTAATGCATTAATTGAAAGTATGTGGCAAATATATGATTATACTCTCTGGAGAAGCTTTTCAGCAGGTCTTTCCTGTATTTGTGTGGTGTACTGCAAATTAAATTCTTTGTAAAATGACTTTATCCACAGTAGGTCAGAATGGTTTTGTTCTGGAGTTGGTCAAAATTATAACCGTAAGAGCAACATGCAGGAATCAAAACTTAATGTTTTTGCAAAGACTGTGCAAACTGTAGAATATAAAGGAACATGAAAAGTTTGTGATGATATATCATCCTGATGTTTCTAAGTTCCTAGAAAAATTGTTGTGTTGTGTAAATTACCTTTTTTTTAAATCTTTTCAGTACCAGGCAGTATGTAGCTTTTTGAAAGAAGTGGGAGTAAGGAATTGGAGTGGGGATGAGCAGTGCACATAGCAAGTATAGCAGTTGCAGGACTGGACTGAAAAATTATAATTTACAATGGTCTAACAAATGTGAAATATAGTGATTTATGCCAATCATTGAACTTCCACAGGATGGCAGTGTTGTAACAGTTGCATGGTACAGTAAATGATTTATGTTGTATGGATTCTTCAAAAATTGAGCTTTCTACAGGAAAATGCATTTCAGTGACTTAAGAGGGCATAGATGAGTAGCTAGGCCAAGCTGTGCAATACAGGTGCTTGAAAAAATAAACTGAGTGTTGGAAATATCATCCCTGACTGGTTTGGGACTCAGACAGTGCCCTGGGAGCATAATCCCTCAGTGAGACTACATAGGTGCTGTGGAAATGACACCACTGCTTGTTGATGGCGCTCCTGCAGAACTGATCTCTTGGAGGTTAGTACAGGACTCCATGAGAACAGGGATCTCTTTGTAAGATCCAGGCTATCTATAGCCAGATGGTGGTTTAGGATTTGTAGGAGTTAAAAAATCTGACAGGTGGATTATTGCTGGTTGCCACTGAAGGGACAGAACTTCATTTGGACTTCAGGTTGGCTGGTTACTGCAAATGTAATCAACCTCATGGCTTTTCACATTTGGTATTTTTGTCTTCCCCTTCCATCTCCTCTTCACCCTGTAACATTGAGGACCAAAACCTCTTTCAGAATAAAGTATATGAGATGTTAATGCATATGCAATAAGAATTCATATTAATGATAGTAATTTTAATATTAATGATGCTCTTGGCTTCTATTTTCTGGGGGGGTATAAATCCCCAGGGTTGATACAGCTCTATCATACATATCCTTAATATTAATTTTTAATTTGATTGTTGTTCTGTTTCTTCCATTCCCTCTGCTCTTCTGTTAAATAAAGAGCAATGGTCCCTGTTTGCATTTTCTAAAGAAGTAGTGGACTCTTAAATGTTTTGCTTTTTTAAGGTCTGGTCCTTTCAATTTCTCCTTATATAGAAAGCTTCCTATGTCGTTTGTCATTTGAGAGTTCTTTCCACATTCACGACTCTCAAAAACAAGATGGGAAGAGAACTTTTTTTTAAGCCAGAAAATCTTAGGTAAATGGCTTATTTACCTAGGAGGAGAAAAAACACTGCAGTTAGAAAGAACAATACTCTGCTACATCCACTAAAATTGGTTGCAATAGACAGCTTTATTCTAGTCAAAGAAGAAAAAAAGTAATTAGGATGGCTGAAATATTTAACATATTACAGTTCTGTTTTGCTGTCAGTGAACTTGGGGGAGAAGATGGACTTCTCTTTGAAGATGGAGCCAATGCTTTTTCAAACGTGTATTAATTTTGTTCCTATCTTTTTCTTCCCCTCTCCTCACATTTTTCTCTCCTAGCATATAGCACTTTCTACATTGTGGGGTTAATATTATCGATGCAAATACCTTTTGTGGGATTTCAGCCAATTAGAACCAGTGAACACATGGCAGCTGCAGGTAAGAAAATTAAACTTCTGCATCCAACAGCCTGCTTAACACAGGAAAACGTCAAACACTTGCAGCTTTGTTTCCTTGTATTAGAAAAAACACAGGCTAACAAAGCAAATTGTTAAAGAAAGAGGTATAATTTAGTGTCCATTGGGAAGTCTTCTTTCCAATTGACACATTATCCTCTTTTTGTGTAGGCTAATGGAGGTAAAATGCTTCCATAAGATTGGATCAATTAGCATTCTGACAAGCACTTACTTTACACATTGATAATCTCTGCTGGTTTACAATACAATGTTGCCTTCACGAATTGTACAATTGAAATATTCCTTACTGGTAACACAGTTTTTACTGAGCAATTTGGTTTTAGAGTTGATAGTCTTCTGTAATTTTTTAAAACAGGCTAAATTACTGATCAGGTTTTTAAATAAGTGATTTCAATCTTGTTTGGTTTTTTGGGTTTTTTTTATTTCTTTAAGTTGATTTTTCAGTAGTTGTTGGCAGAGATCTTGATTTCTAGACAGCAGTAAACCTCTGCCAACACTGAATTTAAGTGCATGCACTGCTTATGTGATACAATTCAGTTCATTAGGCTCCCCAGGTTTTCTCTTACATTTAGTCACTTACTAGAATGTATTTGGGACAGTGATGGAACCATCATTAAAATTTAACACAAAAATACTTTCAAAATGGAGACTTGCAACCATCCAAATATAATGGGGGAAAAAAAATATCAAGCCGTATTTGGATTCTGAAGAATTTTACTTTTATTTGGTGAATAGAATTTTTGTCATTCTCTAGGAGTTCAGAATTAGTGAATTTCATTGTGTACCTTGAATTCTTTGTTAATTTGAAGAAAGACTATGAACTTACGTTTTATTTTATTTCTGTGCCAGCCAGCATTGAATTTTGACTTTTGGAAGGATTCATTGGTAGATTGATCTGAATATATACTGTGAAATGAATAATAACTGAAATACCATATCCAAGTTTTGGGTTTAATGTTAAGCTCTAAACATCCTTTTTGAGGGTGTCAGGTGCTTCACCAGTGTATTCTGGTGTTTCAACATGAACTTTATATAATTCACTTGACTTAATACTTATTTGGTTTGGTTTTTTCTTTAATCAATTCCTCCTGTTTTATTCAGTATCTTAGTTCGCATATATTTCTGTATTAGCATTGTGTGTTGGCTGAAGTCTGTCTCTTAATTTTTCACCACATCTAGCTAGGTATGTTAACCTGTGTTCTAGTCATAATCAATGCAATCTGGTTTTCAGGTAATTCTCTCCTTTAGAATATTTTATCTCATTGGAAGTTTGTTTTTGCAAGAAAGTGTCATCCCTATTAAGTATTAAAGGTTATTTGTCAGAAAGTGGTGTTATACTAGTTTCTAGATGGTAGGGAGTACCTTGTGTTTATTTTTTCAAATTCAAATATGGGCAAATATGCTGGTTCCTTTAACAGCTGTACTGCTTTTGAGCATTTAAACAAGAACTTTCCTCTTTCCATAGGTGTTTTTGCACTGCTGCAGGCTTACGCATTTTTGCAGTATCTGAGAGACAGATTAACGAAGCAGGAATTTCAGACATTGTTCTTCTTGGGCGTCTCATTAGCTGCTGGTACTGTATTCCTGAGTGTCATCTATTTGACATACACAGGTAAATAAATGTGAAACTCATTTACCTTTACAGCTTGTAAGCCAGGTGATCAACATTTGGTTTAGCCTAAAGTAGTTGTTTCAACATTTTGGACTATTTAATAGTGGTTTTATTTTTGTTACTTATGCTATCATTATTCCATGAGAATTCTTAGCATCTCTGTTTGTTTCAAAGTCTTCTAAAACATGGTGGCTTGATTTGCTTTTCCGTGCATAAGTTAGCAAAGTTTTCAGACTGGCATATCAAAACAAAAATCTCAGCATGCAGCCAAATATATATTCTGTTGCAGTTCTTGGGAAGTCTTGTTTTTGTCTTCTGAAATTCACTGATCAGTATCCCTGCTTCATCAGCTGGAACAGGCCTTGTCCCCTCAGCTTCTGACAGGCTGTGCGGTCTGGGCTCCTGACCGCCTCCCAGCACTCTGATCTCTCTTGAGTTTTGTAATAATCCTCTTGCAGAAAAGGGTGCCCACATCTGGACCCTTTATCCCAGGTGCAGCATCTGGAAGAATGAGCTTCAGGTTTTGGACTGAAGTCCTGCCTGCCACAAGGCATGTCAGCCACTCTTTTCAATTTAGCTCAGTTCCTTTTGGCCTCTGGGATATTTTTACTTTTCTGTGAGCCACCAGCTGGACCCTGATCCACTGTGTACTACCTTGAGCTTGTCAGGACAGCCAGTTTTCAACCAGTCAAATGGTCCATTTGTCCTGCCCATTCTTCTTCAGCTGTGAATGAGCAATGAGGAAAACATTTATCAGTGTATTTCAGGAGGCTGTGTTCCATGGTCTTTCCAGCAGCTCAGGTTACTGCCCTGTAGGTTCCTGCATATAACTTCCTGCCTTGCATGGAGGTGCAGCAGTAGCCAGTTCCTAGGCACCAGGCACCTTTATCACCCAGGTGAAGATGGTGGGCAGCTCTCATGCTGGCCAACTCTTCCAGCACCCTCAGGTGAAGGCTATCTTCATCTAGAGAAGATCATAACCAGTAGTTCCTGTGTGTTGATAGCTCCTTCTTCATGTGCATGCAGTGGACTAGGAGCAATTTCTTCATTTGAAGACTGAAGGGAAAAATATGTCTTGTATTTAAGAATATTAACCACAATATTTAAATGTCTAAATTAGAAACTAAACTAAACCCTTCAGTCAGATTATACTAATTTTGAATGTAAGATGGGGAAGACTGAGTCATGCCCAAAAACTTGGGTAATCATAAAAGGATTTAACCTTCTCTTTTTCTCCTTGTCTGTCTGTCTTCAGGAGGAGCTGAACAGTTGCAAAGAAAGTGGAAATAAAAATCTAAGAATAATCCAATAAATTTTAATAATATTTTTTATCTTTCATCTAATAATTATACTGTTTCTTTTAATCTTATTATATTCAACTTAACTAAAAGCCTTCTTTTATAAAATAATATGCAAAGTTTATCAGCATGTCTAATAGCAGCTTTTATATTCCATGCCACAAGTAGATTCACCAGGAGAGAAATAAAAGGAAACCAGCGTTTCATTTAGTGTTTGTGTTTTGGCTATAGACTGTTCCCAGTTTCCTGCTCTGACATTTCAGAAAACTGAAATACGTTCTTATCAATTATGCTTTCTTTTTCTCATGCTCCTTCACAGTTTGCAATCTGTCATATTATTTGAGAAATATTTAGTATTGCATTGCTTTGACTTTTGGAAGTGTGCGTGTCTTGATACTCAGATTGTACTTAACAAGTACAATGTGATCCTGTGTGTTCTAAAACCAGTTTGCTTCATGGTTGGTAGATTTTATAGCCTGCCTAATGCAGCAGGTATGGTTCACATATATTACAAGTTCCATGAAAATTTCTTTGGCTTTGTGTTATAACTTGAGGGAGTAGAAAAATTATTGCATTTAAAAACCTAGGCAGCAAAAAGGTTTTTCTTCCTCCTTCTCTTTTTCAGGTTATATTGCTCCTTGGAGTGGCAGATTTTATTCATTATGGGACACTGGGTAAGTAGGGATTTAAGCTTTAGATATCGGTAGCATTTTACTGAAAACGAACAATCATTTGCTCTCCTCATCCCCAAATCCATTTAGTATTTCAGTCAAGGAGAATCTAAAAAGAGTATTTGTAGTAGCTGTGTCATGATCTTTACAACCATTTCACTAATTTGTCTATGAAATTTCTTGCTTCTTTGCAAGTATTTGAATATGTAATGTTCTGTTTTTTCTGTATGAAAGTCTAGTGTGTATGTCAGTGTGAAATAACTGAAAGCTATGCCAACACTTGAGTACATATTTAAAAATTACTAAGAGCCTTAGATTATTTTCATTGTGCAACATTGTATGAAATCCCAAAAATGTTGCACATATGATCTTGCACATTGCCTCTGTATTACATTAATACATTCCTTTTGTATATACGGATGTCTGCTCTGAACAATGGTTTTATTGATGTGTTTTTACAGCTAAAAATCTTGTTAATCTTTTGTTTTAGTTAACCTTTGAAAATATTATATTGGATTTATTGGATTCTTTAGTCAGCCTAGAGAAAAGGAATAAAATGGAAAACATTTTTCTCAGATAAATATTATAAAGTGAAATTCGGTTGATAATTTTTTTAAATATATATTTAAAGCAAGGATAGAAGAACTTCGAACTTCATGCAGTTCAGACTTTTTTTCAGGCTTAAAAATCCAGCTCATATAGCAGTCTGTCCCAGCTCTGTAATAAATGTAGTAGAACAGATGTCAGTAAAGAAGCCTCAGATTTACTTGAGGAATATATAGATGTTGTTCTTTGCCTGTATATATATATACATATATATATATATATGCACATATGTATTTTTACAAAGCATTAAAATTTGAGGGCTTGTCTACATTAGAAAAACATATTGTGTTAAACCACACAATACAGTTTTAAATGAGAGCTAGATCTCAGTGAAGAAAAGGACATATGTTTGATACCTCACCATTCTATCATGGTAGCACCCTAGATTAGGTCCATATGTATCATTGTCTGTAATATAGAGCACACTTCTGTCCTTGTCTGCACTGAGTGTTTGACATGTTGTTTAGATGACATGTGTTTCCAAGTGTAGACAAGGCCTGATTTTTTCCAGCATCTGAAAGAATGGGGATGCATCAGTAAAGTAACTGATCTGGTATTTAGTACTGTAACTTTCTTTACTAAGAAAATGAAGATATTCTGTGTAAAGGTTTTGCAATAAAACATTGAAAATTTAGGAGATTTACTGGCATTGATGATTCTCTTCAAAAATGTAGTACAGGTGCTTCCATAGCTGTGTGTTTTCATTTTGGCAAATGTGGCTTCATATTCAGCCATAAAGAAATGAAACATCCATAATTTTCATTGTCTTAATTAGTATGGAAATAATTGTTGTTTAAAATAACTATACACCAAATGCTTCCTAGATACAGTAAGGCCTGGGGACTTCTTTGGTATAAGAGTTTCATCAGATTTCTGCTGATTAGAGCACTTGCCATTTAAAATTGAAATGCTTCCTTTGAGATGAATTTCAGAATTCCTAATGTTTACAAGTTTTAATAATTTTATCTTTTCAAAATAATTTGAACTGAATTTTTTTTAAAAAAGGTATGCGAAAATTCACATCCCGATCATTGCCTCTGTGTCTGAGCATCAGCCTACAACATGGGTTTCCTTCTTTTTTGATCTGCATATTCTCGTGTGTACTTTCCCAGCAGGGCTGTGGTTCTGTATCAAAAACATCAATGATGAAAGAGTCTTTGGTAAGAGAAAATATTTTTAAATTATTTTGACAAAGTTTACCTTCAACTTGATTTTACTTTGGTTTTGTTTGCTCAAAGCTGATATGTGGCTTGTTCTAAAATATGATTTAAAAGTGATGTGTTTAAAAGCAATTATTAAGAGTTGCCTGCACCCAGCAGTCTTTAAAACAGTTTATAAGAAGTGCAGAGGTTGCTGAAGTGGTGATGGAGTGTAGTCCCAGGAGGTGGGATGCAGTCATTTGTTGTGTTCAGTTCTGCAGCAGGAGTTGCATGTTCAGGCAGGATACAGTTCTACAGTACAGATCAGCCAGGAGAACAGCTCAGTGGAAAGGCAGGGTCCCTACTCTGGGCATCTGGCATTCATCCCATCACAAATCCTGTTCAAAATGGCTTTACTTCCCAGGTTTTCTGCTATTTTAGTGAACAGAATCACTTGCTTTGGAACAAGTGCTGCATAAGGCACAAGCTAGAATGGAAGTATGGAGTCTCCCTGTGTCAGTGACAACTTTTTTTTTTTGTGCAAAGCTGTATTGTGGAAGCCAGCTTCTGATTTTGAATGAGGCTTGTAAGCAGTTGTACCCCATATCCCCATATGGAGGAGTGAAGATCACTTAGGTCTTGGACTTTTAGAGGGACAGGAGGCTCCAGGCTAATACAGCTGCCACCTAGTCAAGACCAGTGCTGGGCAATATACTTTCAGCCTCCTGCTGGAAGGCTGCACCTTCCATTTAACAGAGTATAAAGAGACCTGTGAGTGAGGATGGAGAGCCATGATGCCTCACCACAATGTAGAAAATACTTTTATGGTGTAATCTGATAAATCAGTGTCCCTTGATCTCTGTGGCAAATCTTTCACAAGAATATACTGTTAAACTGTAACACACAAGGAGTCTGTCACAAGGAAACCACTATTGGATGTTCCCACTCAGGAATCCTGTATACAGGATTGTTTGGGTTTTTTTTTCTTTCCAATAAATGTGTTCTTAATGTTTTGTAGTATTCTGAAAATCTTGGTTTATGCTTTGTGGAAGACAAAATGGAGGTAATACTGCTCAGGAATACTTCCTTCAGAATAGGGCTTCTAATACCATGTTATTCATCTGTATAGGATTAATGTAGACAAGCCCCCAATTTGTCCACAGATAACTCTGACTTAAAATTTAATATTTACATGAAATTGTAACGCTTCCTTTGCTTTTTCAGTTCTAATAACTTGTTTCATCTAGAGCTGTTTGACTCTTTTAATCAAATGAAGTTACCTATTATTCCAGTAGTATTGTTGGTGTGTAATATTAAATTTCACTAATAATGTATCTTCTGACACATTACTAATGAATACTGAAAATGGAGTTGTGTTTTTGTTAACAGTTGTTGAGATGAATCTCAGGAAGGGTTTGAGGCTTCAAAGGGATAAACGTTAATTTAGCCGTATGTCTGTAAATTAAAAAGCAGTGAAATGCAAGATGCACACTCAAGCTTTTATACACACAGATGCTCAATCCACTTCCAGTAGTAGTTTTATGGAGAGCATGTATGAGTGCCATCAGAGTGAGTATTATTTTCTAAGTGTCACCATTAGATGTGTTTCCTTGCAGTTGCTCTGTATGCAATCAGCGCTGTTTACTTTGCTGGAGTGATGGTTCGCCTGATGCTCACTTTGACTCCAGTGGTCTGTATGCTGTCAGCAATTGCTTTCTCCAATGTCTTTGAGCGTTACTTGGGTGATGATATGAAGAGGGAAAATCCACCAATAGAAGACAGCAGTGATGAGGATGACAAAAGGAACCCTGGCAACCTCTATGATAAGGTATGGGGAAGAAGCAAGGGTTAGAAAACTAGGGTTCCAATGTCAAGGATGATAGAAGTTGCCATAACAGATTCATTTGTGTTTGTTTAGGCAGGCAAAGTGAGGAAACATGTGTCTGAGCAGGAAAAAACAGAAGAAGGGCTGGGTCCCAATATCAAAAACATTGTGACTATGCTTATGCTGATGTTGTTGATGATGTTTGCTGTTCACTGTACCTGGGTAACCAGCAATGCATACTCCAGCCCCAGCGTGGTTCTCGCCTCCTATAATCATGATGGGTAAGTAAGGTCTACAGTCTGAAGTCATTAAAGGGCAAAAGCCTTTTTTACTGCCGTTGTATTAGCAATTTACTTTGCATGCTTTAAATCACTCCTTAGTATATAAAGGAATTGTGATCTGAATAAAAAAAAAATTAATACTCTAATTTTCAAAAATACAACATTTTCTGAAATAGTTAATGAAATATATAAAAATAATCCTACCCAAAGCCAGTAAAAATGATGGTTTAAAAAAAAGCCTTGGAATCAACTGAGAACTTGTTTCAGAATATGTATTTGACTGGAAACGCATTTAGTCGTCTTCAAAAGCAGTTCAAGTTCTGGACATTCAGCTGTCATAGAGTTCAAACTTATGACTGCTGGTGACAAAATCCCTCAAAGGGAGCTGAACTCATAAGAAGATCCTTATTTGTGAACCCAGACTTATCATGGTGCAGTTAGTTTGTTGGTAGTATTGTACAGATGAGATCAAATGAACTGTTTTCCAGCACTCGGAATATCCTGGATGACTTCAGAGAAGCCTATTACTGGCTCAGACAGAACACAGACGAGCACGCCAGAGTGATGTCATGGTGGGATTATGGATACCAGATAGCGGGAATGGCCAACCGGACAACCCTGGTTGATAACAACACTTGGAACAACAGCCACATTGCCTTGGTAAGGCTGGCAGCTTTCTATGGAGCAGAAACAAAATGTGTACAGTCCAGTAGGAAATTGCAGATGCCACTTAGGGTGATCGATATTAAGGAGAAATTGCATGGAGTGAGAAACACAATTGTGGAAGGAACATCGTTTTTTCATTTGTTAAAACTCAAGTATACGGATCAATTTTGCTTCAGAGTTTTCATTTTCTTTACTTGGAGCTTCCAAAACTTCACTTCCACTTCAGTTTCTCTTCTTTTCTTTGGGGGAGATTTGACAAAACATAAGGTAACCATTCCCCTTGGGATTAATGCTTTAACAACTGGTACCACTGCATTACTGGCCTATCAAAGTAAGGATCCTTGCATTTCAGCAGTGTCACTGCTGAGTATATTTTTGAATGGCATTATGAAAACATGACTTGACAAATTTTCAGACATGTGGGACATCACAAGGAGTGATTATTTATGACTAGCTGTGGAAGTGTTGCAGACTGAATGCAGTTCTGTCTTCTCAAATTTGCAGATAGACAAAAAGTCTGCACGTTTAATTTCTTTTACTTCTGAAGAGTAAGTTTAAGCTTTGTATGTGTGCTTAAAGATAGGCTGTTAGCATTGCTTGTGGTTACAGGGCACCACCTTGGACAGCCAACCTGTGCTGTTCAATGAGTCATCATCAATCACGTTTCTTCCCAGAATGTTTTGCTACAAGGGCAAAACAGGGGAAGGGCTCAAGAAATTAAAATAGTTTCTTGTGTTCTTTCTGTCTTTTGTCAGTAGTGAGTACAGCTGTGGATCAGATCTGCCCAAAAGCAGTGTACAAAGCCAAAAAATTAATGAAGCTGTGCTTTGAGCACAGTCCCAAAAATGTGTATTGGGGGAAGAGGGATCATACATCCACACTTTTTACAGGGCAGGAAACTCGCATTCAGCTAGAAGCAAGCTTGGGAAATTGTACTGGTGGTGTTAATATTAGTCTAATGTCACTCAACATGCATTGCCACATGCTCTGAGGCACTTCTAATTTGGTTGTTGACCTGACAGCATTGGTGTTTCTTAATGGACACTGAGCTCTGATATCTCTGTGTAGAGATATTTACAGGAGGTAGAAATGCAGATACTGCATCCAAACTCAATTTCATGCAGGACAAGGTGCATCTTGTGAATAGAGACTGTGGAAGTCATCTGTGCTGCCTAGGGACAGTAACCATATTGCATCAACTAGCAATAATGGCTTTCAATAAAGAATTCTCCTGAGTATGACTGCTGCATTGTCAAGTTCCATTTTGGAATGAAGACTCCATAAAGGGGAACCCAAGCAATAAATGGTGTTGTGGCCAATACCTGCACTTGTAAACAAGGCATGTCTTGGAGATGTGTCCAGATGATTTTCTCCTGCACAGACATGGAAATCTGGCAAATAACCTTGCATTAATTAGGATAAAGGCCAAGAAGCTGAGGTTCTTGGTCTTTTGACAGCTTGCTGCCTAAGCTTAGTGCTCTCTTACTACATTCTTAGCTGAATGTTACTAAGTCAGATGCAATATTATGTATATTGCAGTTAATCCCTTAGACCACAGCAATACCTTACTATGCCTTAAGTACAAGGGCTTCAAGAGGAAACAAAATTGCTGAATTGCATGCCAGTTGCTGACCAAATTCTTTTAAGTGTGGGAAGTGACCAGGATACAAGAGGTGCTGGATACAGGTCTAAAAAGTTTTATTTTGACATTTTCTCTGTGTAGATCTACCTTGAATTCAGTGCTGAGGGTGTCTGTGTGCTATTTAGTGCAATGCACAATGGCTGCTTCATTAATGAAGTACAGAGCTTGAGAAAAAAAAGAATTCACATTTCAAATAATTTTTACACTTTGGGCAGTGTCTAAAGCTTTGAAAATAATTTGTAATTAGGTATTTTCTGCAACACTTAAGCTTTTGGTAAAGCTTTTTTCAAGTTTTGACTTGAAAAAATATGTAGGTGCCACAAAAAGAAAACCCTTGTTGCTACATTTCATACTGAAAACACTCCTTTCAACAGGGAGCGCTCCTCTTACAGAAGAGAAAATATTTCAGTTTAGTTTTGGCTTTTGAGTTTCTAAATATTCACAATGGATTTTCTTTATCTGGAATTAAAATGTTGGCTTTGGTTGACAAGTAGGTGATTCTCTATCACAGAACAACACGCTGGAAGGGAACACAGTGGGTCACCTGTCCAACCTCCCTAGTCAAGCAGGGCCATGCCAGAGCACATGGCACAGAATTCCTGGGCTTTGGTCTGTCTGTACTGATCAGCTATTCCATGGACAGCTATGTTGAAATTTAAGATATTTTTGCAATGCAGGTGGGAAAGGCAATGTCATCGAATGAGTCTGCAGCATATGAGATCATGAGAAGCCTGGATGTGGATTATGTTTTGATTATTTTTGGTGGTGTGATTGGCTACTCTGGTGATGATATTAATAAGTTCTTGTGGATGGTGAGAATAGCAGAGGGGGAACATCCCAAAGATATACGGGTAAGTGGAACCTCTGCTTTTTGTTCTTTTAAAAAACCTTTTTATTTGTGCTGTCACTTGTCTGGGAGTGGTCACTACAGTGGAGGAAAATCTCTTCTACTTTATTGCCATTTTACTTGAAACGTGCTGGGGTTGTTTTTCTAGAATAGTAGGAGTGCAGTTGCCTGTAGCCCAGTTTCTTTCAATGTTTTTGATTCTGAAAGGTCAGTGGCCTCAAAAGCTTCACATTTTTGCATGATACTAAAAGTAGGATTTTTTTGCAATTCTTGTCTGTATGTCTCTCTGTGCATCATCACATGATTGAAAAAAGTAGGAGCATTCAGGCTGTTTAAACAGCATTACAAATTTCTTCAAACTCTGTAATAGTAGAAGACAAGTGAAAGTGTTAATATTGACTCATGTAGGGTTTAAGCTGTTCAAACACCTCTGAGATGGCAGAAGTGTGTAGTAATATTTTCTTAAGCCTAACAAAACCTCCTAGATATTGAGCACAGGCTCAAGGGAGTAGCCTGTGTGCGTACTTTCATCTTGTAGTTGAGATGAAAATGGCAGAATTTTTTTGTTTAAACACAGAGAATATATGAAGTTTATAGTGACCCTGCAGATCTCGTATATTAACAATACTGTGTTTGTTGCCTTTCTGAAGAAGAGATGCCCAACTAAATTTTACAGTTTTAGGTAACTTTTCCAGAACCACTTACAGCGATGTGACTAAACTTTTAACAGAAAAAAAGTACAGATTTAGGAAAACTGATCCACTGGGGTGTGGGTTGCAAGCAGGTAGTTTGCAGCTATGTCACTTTTAATGAGCATGATCTCTTTCATTTAAGGGTTACCTTAAATCAGCTTTTAAACTGTAATAGCCATTTGAGATCCTTAGGGGTCTTTCTGTGGGGAAAGGAATGAGAGATTCCCTTATGATTTTAGTTTGCACTGACTCTTTGTATCTTCTTTTCTTTTTAAAGGAAAGTGATTACTTTACCCCTCAGGGAGAATTCCGGGTAGACAAGGCAGGCTCTCCAACTTTGCTGAACTGCCTCATGTACAAAATGTCCTATTACAGATTTGGAGAGATGCAGGTTAGTGCTACAACTTCTTCTGAATCTTAACTGAAATGTGAGAAAACAAGTATTATTTTGATGTATTTTCTATCTTTTAAATTAAGCATTGCTTGTAGTAGCAGAATCTGCAGCAAGAGTGAGCTTTACAAATTAAAAACAAATTAAAAGTCATGGTCTGCTGTTTATAACCTTTAGCAAAAAGCATTTCTGCTGTTAACCCACACTTGTACTTCATTTTTTGGTGTCCTTCACATTGTCCTAGATGAGTATCTTGATTGCACTGTGTGCTGTGTGGTCACTAAAACATCAACTGTGGCATTGTGGAGAGCTTAAATTTGTTTGTTGTAATAGCAACACACAAGTGGAACTATGGACTGTGTAATGTCTGTCAGAAACAACATGATTTCCATCCAAGTCGCATCTGTATAAAACAACACTACACTGTGTAGTAAGGGCAGCAGTTGTCACTTCCTTTGGGAACAACAAACACATGGGTGGAGCGAAACCTGTTTGGTTTTTTTCATTTCCTTTTCTTCTCTTGTTGCCCCCACCAGAAGCCCTTCCTTCTGGTGTATTAGCACAATAATCCTTTTTTCAGTGGACTTTACTTGTAACACAGCGGGGCCGAATTTAACTGGTAATTGTGAACTGCTTCTGGATTATATGGAAAACTGTGGAAGTGCAAATTATTGCAGTATAGGCAAGAGCACAAAGGCAGCAGCTCTGCTGAAAAAACACTGCAGGCTGCTACACCTCAGACTGTTGTTTGAGTTGTTAATCTCTGAATGCAGACAGGGTACTTTGGCTGAGACATTGAGTACTGTCTCCTGTGACGTTGTAGGAGTAAGAATGAATTTGTCCCTTAGGATCTTAAAGGTTTTCTGTGTAATAGTAACCAGTGCAAGAGAAGTGTTGCCCTTTGACTCAGGCCAGCTGAAGGCATTGCCTTATAGTATGAAGTTTCACAGTTTGCAGTGATTGGTGTTCTGGGTTTTGTCTCAAACTAACATGCAACTTTAATTGTTATAGCTGGATTTTCGAACACCCCCAGGATTTGACCGTACACGCAATGCGGAGATAGGCAACAAAGACATTAAATTTAAACATCTGGAGGAGGCCTTTACCTCAGAGCACTGGCTTGTTAGAATATACAAGGTCAAACAACTAGACAACAGAGAGACACTGGATCATAAACCTAGAGTAACCAACATTGTACCGAAACAGAAGTATTTGTCAAAGAAGGTGGGTTCCCAGTGATGTAACTGAAAGGGGTCAGGAGTTTATTTTTAACAGTGAATCATATAGCTGGTGAATTATATATTTCCACTAGCCAGAATGTTATGGATACTGTTCATGTTAGTGTCCAATATCAGACCTGCCTGCTGGTAATAATTGTTAATTTACTGTCTGCTTAACTTAAAAGCATGTGAAGACACAAGGCTAGATTTTTTTTAGGCAGAATGCTAACTGGACATAGAGTGTGTCACTGGCTGTTACAACTCTTAAGTCTTCATGTAACTGAAGTATAATCTCTAAAGTACATCAATTCATGTTTCAGTAACTATGGCTCACTAAGTAAATGTGGAAGTTGCTTTCTGACTTTGTTTGAAAGTAGTGATGCCTAGAAGTTTACAAATGGCAATTTTGTATGAAATAAATTAAATATGAAACTTTTGTTGATGGAACTTTAGTGTCTGTCTGCTTACTGCTTGAAGTCATCCTCATGGTTTTAAAGTGTTGTGCTGCCCTCCTTCAGCTTATTAAGAAAGGCCTGTTCCCAGGGGAGTTGGGGAGACTGTTAGCAGCACTCTCCTTCACAACATCTGTTTTCTATATATTCAAATAGATGTTGCAAAAGGAACTCTAGAATCCTGTCTAACAAACTGGTATAGGCAGTAGACTTACACTGTGTCATGGAAATACAAGTAGAGAAATACAAGAAATGCAAGCAGAGAATGTTAAATGGTAAAGATGCTTATTTCTGTGATTTGATGGGAAGTACATAAAATCAGGCATTTGGGAGTTGCCACTGAAGCGAGACATATCTTGAAATGCTAAGCTTTATTATTGTGCCTATCACACACTTAACACTGTAACTTCTGATCTTAAGTGACAAGCAAGGCTTGTATTTATCTATGGTAGATGCACTGACCCCACTTGACCCTTGGATGTGTAGATTCTCTGTCTAGAAGTTGATAGAGTTCCTGACCCATCACCAACTGCTGCAGTACAAACAGGCTCTACTTGCCATTAAGAAATCAAAGAATCAGTGAAGAGGAGAGGGCAAGTGTCCAAACTAGGATTTCTTAAATATATTCTGAGGGCTCCTTAGTTTTTCAGCAGTTGCTTCCTTACTGGAAATTCAGTCTGTCTCCTGTCATGTTAGGAATGATATTGCTCAAGCTCAGAGATAAAATATGTGTCTGAATATTACACATTAGTTTGCATCTACCTCACTTTATTATAATCACATTGTTGGTGTCACGTTGATTAAATACAAACTTTTTAAAATAATAATAGACGCTGTTGGTAAGCACATTGAAGTCCAGCAAGGGTGGGAGCTGCCTCCTGGCAGGTGTGTTGAATGTACAATTCTACCGCCACAAACTATGTGCACAGATTTGAAGTTAATTTTACCTGTTACCAACATTAATGTTCCCCCCCCCATTATACCTTAAAAAAAAAAAAAAACTAAAATATGCTGATAAAGGAATGTGCAGAAAGCTAACTAAGCAACCTACAGACCAACAGCAGAGTTTAGAAGACTAAAATGAGATTATTCAGGGTTTTTTCTTTTGAAAAATGCTGCTTTGAGCAAATACTTCCACCTAACTTTTAAGAGAATCAAACAGTGCAAAAGATGCGAGAAGGTATTTCCAAAAAAACCTAACACTTATACCAGTTGTGCTCTTTGGGCATATTAGAGTTTTATGATGTTGGTTAATTATTAATTCTGCCTCAGCACATGCTTTGAAAAGAATTCTACAGATCTGGCAGACAAGGTTACAAAAGCACATCTTGTGCAAAAGCAACTGTTGGGCAGGAATTAACAATCCCAACATTAAAAATAACTGGATAATGCCTAGTTGAGGGTTTAGCATTTAAGCTCTTTAAAATCAATCTAAAGCTCAGGCATTGAATGCACATCATTAAACCGTGGTCAAGACTAAATCATTAACTAATACCTGTTATTCTGTTTTTCTTTTTAGACCTCCAAAAGGAAGCGTGGCTACATTAAGAATAAACTAATTTTAAAGAAAGGCAAGAGACCCAACAGGAAGACAGTTTAAACACACTGTTCTGATTGCTAATACGAAGCAGTTGTCCTTGAGATAACCAGTCTTTGCCTTTAGCTCAAATCATGTTTCACAGCAACATGAGGGTACAGAACCATCATTGGTCCAGATTATTGTACAAAATTTTCAGGCAATGTCTGATTAAAAATATTGGCTTATTGAGAACAGCTGTTTTAGATTTGTAATGTGAAGCAAGACAGAGCTGCTATCCAAGTCTAGCAGCATTTTTTTTATTGGTACATATTATCCTTCAAATCTGTTGAAAATTTGGACTGACTTTACCAAAGAACCCTGTAATTTGGTCCTTGGCACATGCATTACTTGTCAATTTTTTCTGGAGAACACTGTTCAGCTGAATAGCAGCAGTATGAAAACTGGAATGGTAACATCTGAAAATGACTTTTTCAACAAGAAAGAGGTGGCAGAGCTCTCTCAAATTCAACTTTCAAAACAAGTTACTCCCATGATTATTTTTCAATGGTTTCTTTCAATGTCCTTTTACTCTTGCTGCAGGCTGGTTTTGAGCTGGAGTGCAAGAAGCAAAGCTGCAGTTTTCACAAGAGGTGACAGGACAGATTAATTGGACAAGCTGCTTTTGTTCAACACAGGATTGCAGTATTGCTGCCTTACACTGTCATTTTACAAGGTAGACAAGGCAAATCTTGCACACTGTAGATACAAGGGCTAAATTTGTAACCTCCTGAAAGATCTGAAACGACAGTAATGAATGCTGTAACAACATACAACTGAGCACCATGGAGCTGCTGGTGCTTCAGAACAGAAATTAAACTATTTTAGGTGAATGTTTACATTGGTAAAACAAGTATAGCCTGGTTATTGGGGAAAAGAAGGTTGACAGGTATACAAAACCCCTTTTCTGTGGCTATCAGATGTAGATTTGCAAACCTCTTCAGCCCTCACTGCCTTTCTGGCAAGGGTGGATGGAAGTTTTTCTGGAAATCCTGTTTCTCCGCATTTTTATTTAGAGTGCTTAAATCAATTGAAGAAATTCCTGCTCTAGTGCTATTTGCTTTGTCTGTCTTTTATACTGGTTTCAGTTTGGGGTTTTTTTAAGTGGTGAAAACTGTCAGATTAAATGCACTAAAATATGAATGGAGACTGAGCGTGTTCACTTTCCAGCTATAAGGAAACTTTATACAGACTTGAAATTTTTCTTTAATTAAAATGAAAGGGTTTTTTTGCCATTTGTTTTCCTGCCACAGGTTGTAACTTTTTATAGAAACAAAACTTGCATCAATAACTTGATGTAAAATGCAGAATAGTATGTACCTTTCATGAAGAAAATGTAAATTTACAGTGTTCTGTGAGAATGTTACTGCTGACTTCTTTCCCAAGGTGTAGAATATTTTTTTGATTTATGAACTCATTTTTGACTCCAGTGGTTTATACAGACCAATACTACAGCTGCAACATTTTCACAAAGGTAATTAAAATCTGGATTTCTGGCCCCTGTCGTTCGGAGATTTCATTTTATTTTGTTGCTTTAAAGCTCAATGCAGACCAATTGTCAACTGTAGGGGAAAATAAAGTTAATTCAAGTTTTGTGTTAAGGCTGTTGTGTCAGTTTTGTTGTGATTAACTTGATAACATGTTGCTTGTAGTCCTAGTCATAAATTAAGACATTAGAATTCTGTATTGCAAATCTCCTGACTTCACCAAGCTGCTGTAATGAAGCCATGGTATCTTCTTAACATTCCTCCAGCTTAAATTAAGCCAAATCTAGGGCCTGTGCTGTGATGAAATAAAGGTGGCTGTCATATTTCCAGGGACAAGCAGCCTGCCTTCTCAACCACACGTTGCATCAACTCCTTCCAGCATCTGGAGCTCCTGAAGCTGCTACAGCTGCTCTCCCACCAGCAGGAGGGCTGATGGATTATGGGATGCACGATCTCTAGTGTCACACTGCTTCCAAGCCAGTCTGCATCCTGACCACGGGTAAGAAATAAGGGATCTAACATTTAGAAGAACACCTGAATGGCAGCAGGACAGAAGGCTGCCAGTCAGTCTGTGGCTTGGCAGTAACTCAGCCTTGTTTTAAAAAAGGAAATACAAGATTGCCATCCCCTATCCAGGTACATTTACAGTTGGACAGACTATCTTCAGCCTTAGGTGACAGTGTGTTCTGTTTAACAGCAGAAATAACTGAATCTGAGGCATGTGAAATAAAAATAAGCCAACGGCAGGGATCCCAGCCAGCCTGGGCCTTAAGGAGGCTACTACTTACCTGAGCTTTATTTTTTTCTTAAATCTAACATGACTTCAAGGATTCTGCCAATGTTCTGCAGTTAAAATGAAATAAAAACTTGGGAGTCATTGAGGCATCCACTTAGAAAAAGCAACATTACAAAGAAGAACTGGCACTGTCTCACCTTCCTTGGTTCCTCAGGAATCTGCACACTGTGTAGATGGATCCTGGAATCAAAAGCTCCTGCCTCCTCTTTATGTGAGCTCAACAGCACTTCTGCTAGTGAAGACTATTAGCATCTTCCCTCTTCATCACACACACCTCCCAGACTAGTTTATTTCCTTAGCTCCAGCCACCCTTTTTCCTTTTGTTGTTCTACTACGTCAAATTTTGAAGCATAATTGCCACAAAACAGTGAAAAAAAAAAAAATTAACACGAGACACATGAGCCAGGCTCAGGTCAGCAGTTGCTAAGGAACTAAAGCTGCAAATGTCTAGATCTCAATACTGCATAGGTTGTTAATCATTACTGGTGGGTGCAGTGAGGCAGACAGCACTGTTGGTAATCCCAGAAGAAATATTTTGACTTGCTGAAGTAATTTCATAACAAAGAGAAAAGTCATTAATTAAATATCTTGATAGATTTACTCTTTAAAAGCAGATGGATGCTTTGACAGAGGCCTTGGTACATACCAGTCTCATCATGAGTGATGAAAATGAAAAAAAAAAATCATACTTGGCTGTGACTAAAACTCCTCACATCTTTAACCCAAGTGGATAAACTGCTCAAAGATGGGGCCTTGAAGCAATGCCATGGAAGGCAAGGAACAGGACTGGGTAATGTTTCCTGCCCCATTTACAGGCTCTGTTGTTTTCCGTTTTGCATAAAAACAAGGTGTTCCAGCAAGATTGTTTCCAGCACTGTGGATGACTGTTTAAAGAAAACCAGAAGGGCATTATCTAACACTTGAAAAATGCTGACCACAATCTGTTAAGAACAGTTTTCCTCCTCATGCACGTGTCCAATGCTGCAATAATGTAGTGTTTCAGAAGGTTCTAATCAAGAATCTCTGTTGATGATCAAGATTAAATGAAGTGGGATTTTCAGAAGCAAGGGTACGCCTTTATCTATTTCCTTTTTACTTGCCAAAATGAAACAAACGTTCCCCAGCCTTTCCTAAAGCTGTTGTCGCTACACAGCCCCATTTTCCCTAGATACAGCTATCCAATTCAAAGAAAAAACTTACCTCCAGAGTGTCTGGGAGAATAAGAAGAGCAGAAAAGCCCCACACAAAACCTGGATTAACCTGGCAAATCACTTCCATGGGAACCATGCTCAGGTGTTGTACAGTTCCTGAACAGTCAGTGACTGACACCACTGAACTAAGGCTTCCATGGAAAGAGAAAGGGCATCCCACCACTAAATGAAACAAATCTTTTATTCATGAGCATTCTTATTTTAAATTCACAAATTATGAAAGGAAGGCAAATCAGAAGAGACTGCCAGAGCATCTTTTAAATGATAAAAGGTATAAATTTTCTTTCTGAACATTTCTAATTTAAGAAAGAAAAAGGTTGCATAGGCTTTCTACAGGTGTGCACAAAAAAAACTGGAGTACATGGAAGTTTTTACATTACAATTCAGTGTACATTGGCTACTTGAAAAGGAAAGTATTTACTTGCAATTCCAAGACATCTATTGGAACTACCTACAGAAAATAAGGCTTATGAATATTTACTTTTCAGTCCTGCAAAATAACTGAAAACATACTATCAGAAAAACGACACTTGTGAATCTTGTTCTGGAATCTCTTGCTGATGGGATCTTTTCTGAAACGACTTTTTACGTTTGTGTCTCCCAAGTTAATCTGGGAAAGAAACAGTGGAAATGGCATCAGGGGATTCTTCATAGCATCAGAACAGAACAAAACATTGGTCAGAGCACAAGTGGAATGTCCTCAGCATGCAGAAACAACCAACCATGCAGACAGAGAAAATCTTCAATAAATTACAAGCAGAAAATTATTCAAATTTCTCCTTAAAAGGATAGCTACAGCATCTCTGTAGCCCTGACAGTCACACCATCCCAGCTGAAAGAGGTCTACTCCTTCAGGGGCCCAGGCCTGCATGCCTGACACTAAGAGGTTTGCAATGGCTATTTAGTGAGGATGTGTCTTGTTCTTTGGTGTGTGGGAGAGCTCTGGGAGGATGTTCCATGGGTTTTACTCTGCTTTTTCCATTGTTCTTTGTGATGATACTACAAACTGTAGGAATACTTTTAGGTACTTATCAGACTAATCTCTAGAACAAGAGAGGATCCATTACAAAGCGAATTCTTGCCAGGTGATAAAATACAAGTGTTCCTGATGATACTCAGTAGCAGTTCAGTAATTACTACAATAGCATCATTTTGGTTTTGTTACAGAAAACTATTACATCAACTATTTCTAAAAAATAAGATTTTTTTTCTCTTAAAAAAAAGTGTCAGTTAGAAAACCAAGCTCATACAATCCACTTTTTTTTTAAAAAATAGGATTTAAATAATTTAGAATATGAATCTTTCTAATGTGGAAAAAAACAAAAACAAAAAACAATATAGACAAGAAGACTAAATAGCATTTAGGAGGAAAAAGTAGCCACACCTTCATTAAATAGAAATCTGAAGTTCAAATCCAAAGGAACAACTAATGGAATGTTTCCTTGTGTACACACACCTCCTCTGCTCAGCCTTCTGAGCTGCTCAAAGACATTTTAACATCTACCAAAAAAAAAACAAAATGCAGGATGCACAAGGACAGATGTGAGCAGTGCTTTTACCTAGATGTGTTTGTGTAGTAACTATCAAGCATAAGCCATTGTATGAATAAAGCAGACAAAAGGCACAAAATTACTCAGATCTACAGACAGGCATCCATGCTACTGTGTGTTAGCAATACGATGGTTTCATTATGGGGCACTGTGGAAAGAAGCACTGAGCACATTTTACATGTGCCCTTTGCTGCCACTTCTCAAAAACATCTTCACTTCCAACAAATACAAACTAAAAATTGACAAAGCCATAACACACTTCTGGAATCCACCTGGTCAGTGTCACGGTGGGTACCTTACAAAGCAAGATCAAATGACAGGATTTTTAAATTATGGGTTTTTTTAACACTACAAAACAAATTGTATCCCATTTCATTTGCTTAATTCATAAAGGTATTGTCTCAGTGGAATAATTTACTAAATTGTTACTTTTACATCAGGGAATCATTTACCTGGGAAGGCTAGTTATATTATCTCTACTCATCCAAATGTTTTATCAGAAGCAATCCCATTTAGTGGAACATGTAAGCCAGAAGTGTTGGCATGACAGCAGCCAGAGAACATTACAAGATCAAAGTTCCCAGAGCAGCTGGCTCAGGGGTGGTGACCAGAGATCGACTGAACAGCTGGAGCATGAACAGACAAAGCAGCAAGGACACAACGGGCCAGTGTGAAGAACAACGTTCTGGAGAAGGTATTGCTACTTCTTACAGGGTGGCAGGAAATTCACACTCGTCAGTGACAGGAAACGCCCTGAACTCAGCAACCAGAGCAAGCACAGCCAGTGGATCATTCTTATGTCAAAGTGAGTTTCTCGGTGACTGTTCAGACAGAACAACTGCCATTAAGAGACACGTCACGTTTTAAGTGCAAAACATTTTTGGCAAAAGTGAAAAATAGAAAAACCTTAACCAGTACTAATAAAAAAGTATTTTCTTAAATACTAGCATAGGGCCTGATCCTGCAAGCACACAACTCGGGGAACCCCAGCTGAGTCCAGCCAGGGTTCTGTGCCCTAACACTTGGAGGAAAAGGTCTTTGAGTTGCTATTGGTGTTGGAACTGTTACATGTAGTGTAAATAACACAACACATGCACACTGTGGGTACTCAGAAACGTGTGCCTGTGTATCTGTGGATCTGCACACACACAAAATGGCTCCTGAATAAACTCGAGCTCGTGGTTATTTTGAGATGTGTCATTCACAGTACATAACTTCCTGTGGGGATCTTCTGGGAACAGGACCTATCCAAGGACATCCTGAAGTTACATACTGTATCATTTTAATGCCTTTCAGGTAAAGTTACGAGGCAACTGCTCTCTCCTGTCAATGGGTCTTCCAGAGAGGATTCACGTACAGCCAACCGTCGCCCTGTAAGAAAATTTAAGCAGAGTTTACACACAAGATTTATAAATACTCTACCTGTGTATGTCCCCACAAAAGGTAAAATAAGACCAAACAAGAAGCCATCCCTGTCACCCGAAAATTCTGTGTTTAATGAATTAACAAGTAATGTGGGCAGAAGGGAAAAAATTACAAGGGGGGAAGAGATGCAATTAAAAGATGCAAGAGATGCTGGTTTAAATAGGAGCTAATGCAACAACTCCCTCAGTCGGTCTCATTTCCCCTCCACCTTTCCTCCAAGAAAGGGGAAAGATGAACTTGCTAAAATCTGCTTCCTTTCACACAGATGAAACCCAAGACTGTGTTTAGGCTGTCAATGCTTACTTACACTAGATAAAATCTCCCTGGATTATGCTCATTTTGGTATGCTAAGATTATAGCGGATGTGAGCATGCAGGATTTGAGAAGTGAGGGCTGGATTTTACAGAAAAACACATCACTTATGTGCCTAACATTAGGCACCAAATATCAAAAGCAATCAAACTGAAGAAAAGTGAACAAGTTCACAACATAGACATGGAGAAGTCCACTGCTCTCCTTCAAGAGCTAGACTCTGCCAAAAAGAAAATTTAAGCAATCAGTGGTACAGACCAACACCAGCCCATGACAAAATCCACGGACTCTAAACCAAGAGACTCCAAGTACCTCTTTGGCAAAGTATTTGGGTTTCCAGGGAGTTGTGAGTGCTGCACGCTGCCTCTCCTCTGCTCGCTGCCTCTCTTCCAGGCGGTGCTTGTGCTCCGTGGCCGCATCGATGTTCCCCTCCTTCAGAGAGTTGGTGACGTGCTGCCACAGGCGCCTGGCCAGGGAGAGGAGCACAAGGGAGGGTGAGAACAGCTCTGCCACAGCCCAGTGCTGCTGGACACCAGGCTGGTGAGCAGCAGGCTGAGGCCACACTATCCATGCCGGTTTTCCAAGTCCCACAGCTCGGGAACCATCACTCTTCCTAGGATATTCATCAGGTTTGTGGACCAGATTTTCAGATTCACTCAACTCCCAGTACTTTGCCATGCAATTTTCTCAGCAGAATCTGCTTATGTTCCTGACTTTTCACCACCTGAGCTTTTTTCTCAAAGCGGGTGGATTTATTTTTACCATTTCCAGTTCACATTCCTTACTGATGTTCCTCTGCCCCCCAAATGACAGGCAGGCATTTAATTCTGTAGTTTTTTGCAGTCAAATTTTTGAATTAGAAGGGAGTGTCAGCCAAAACCCAACAGTGCACTGAATTAGGCCACTGACTGGCCCAATGAGGTCACTAACACAGGAACTGATTCTAGGGAGCCCCTCTAGATCTGTGCTCTGTATTCCCAGTTACAATATTTACCAGCACAGAGCTACATGTTTCTCACACAGCTGACCACACTCAGATACAGTGCCTTATATCAGCCTAGCAGAAACTTTACCCAGAAAAGCACTGAGAAAAGCCCTCATAGAATGGTTTGGGTCGGAAGAGACCTTAAAGATCCTCTAGTTCCACTCTCCCTGCCATGGGTAGAACACCTCCCACTAGCCCAGGCTGCTCAGAGCCCCATCCAGCCTGGCCTTGAACACTGCCAGAGATGAGGCACCCACAGTTTCTGGGCAACCTGCTCCACTGCCTCACCACCCTCAAAGTAAAGAATTTCTTCATAATATCTAATCCAAAACTACTCTCTGTCTGAAAGCAACCATAGCTTTCACTTACGTCCAGGGCTGTTTAAATGAGTTTGTGTTTACAGTGTGATAAACTGCAGATCCTGCAGAGACACTGGATGGATGCAATTTGCTGACTAGTATCTAAAAAACACAATAAATACACTAAAAAGCTACTGGTTTCCTTATTTACTACAATCTTTATGTTCCACACTACAGGGGAAAAATGAGTTTGTGGATAAGCAAGTGGTCTAGAAAGTAGACAAATTGTATTTGACCCTGCACAATGACTTAAGGCACCACTGTAAACCAGACATTTATAGATAATAAAATGTAGTTTAACTTGTATTTTTAAATCCCCCAATAAAATGTTCCTAAATTCAATTAAAGTATTGATTTTTCTGAAGATAAACATCAACAGTTATTGACAGCGAATACAGAACAGTTTTTTTCCTAATGTACCTCAACAGAGTTAGGCACATCACGTGGGTGCCAAGAGCCTCAAAACCACCTCTATGTGTGTCTTTACATCTCATATTGCCTCACATATTATATATGTTTATACAAATGTATATTCTAAAATATATTAAATATGAAGTGCCAGTTTCAATGATATGCAACATCTATCTATCTATCTATCTATATATATATATATATATAAGTTCAAATTACTTGCAGCAATCTGACTGATCTACCTACCATGTTGCAATCACTCCAAGGAGCAGGTGAAAACACTGCATTACCATTTTCCAGATGCTCATTAAAACAAATACAGGCATTTTCCCCATCTACAAAATCAATGTACTCGTCACTACAATGTAATTTATGCTCCAGGGAACCAATATACAGCCTCTGTGCCCAGATTTCTGTGCTGTAGGAAGCAAGGAATTTCTGACCCACAGCACTCAGACCTGCAGTTGGTTTCCCTGCTCTACTCCCACCTGAAGTTCAGGACAGCACTGCAAAGTCTCTGCCCTTACCTCGATTCCAGTGGCCCTTGGTTTGCTACAGGCCTGATCTTTTTCCTGATAACAGGCAGTTTGGTGGTGTCAATCACTTTGGTGTCTCCGTTGCTGTAAGTGAATTCCAGGGTGCCATTCCATTCTCCCTGTGCCTTGCACACAATGGTGTTTGTTGGATTGTGCTTCACTTCGGCTGTAACCCTGATTCAAGGGGGATAACACAGAAATAACTGGTACCATTTATTATCAGCACATGAAAGCACTACCTTGATAAGGGTGCAAGCAGCTTTCTACCTGCACAAATCAATTATTCAAGCAAAGTAGTGATGCTGCCTCCAAAAAAGAAAGACTCATTCCAGGAAAGCTCTTCTAACACAGCAACAGCTTTGGGATGACATTCTAGCTAAGCACAGCAGTAACCCAACCTAAAATTCTGGTACTTGACTCAAGCCCAGAGCCAAATGGTTACCTCAGTAGCCTGAAAAACAATCCTTGACATTCACGAGCCATTTTCAATACCTTCACACCTGAACGTAATGATGTCATTGACCCATGTCAAAAACTTCAGGTATCTTTGTTTTCTTCTTTAGCTCTGCAAGTTCATTTCTCAGCTGCTGAGGGGCAATGGTTAAAGCCACCTCACCAGTCAGAGAATTGGTCTGAGAGTGAGCGAAATAAGACAGGTAAGACTGGAAAACTGAACTGCAGGGAGAGGTTTCATATGTGTGTCCATGAGCATGCACACGTGTGCTTTAGAAAGCCATGTGAAGTAATCTGTAAACTCAAATTTTATAATTGCTGAAGTAATACAGCACATCTTCCCCAAATTTTCATTCACCCTGATGGCACCAATTATTATTTACAACTTTTAAAGAAAAATCCTGTCAAAACAGCCCCATGTGAACATTCACCTGAACACAACATTGAAATGGTTGACACACACACAGAAGAATAGTTACACCATCTGAAATAAAACTGAGGTAGCCATGCAAAGCACAGTCCATAGCAGAACAAGAAAGGGGTCTGATGTTAAAGACTGGGACATCAACTTGAGCATGGAAGCAAGACAGGAGGCTGTCTGGCACAGTGCCTCTTTGCACTCTTAGCAAAGGGGAACCAAAGAAGGTAAAAACATTTTCACCATCTAGAACTTCAGTGCAGAGGTGGGAGTCCCCAGTAGGGAGCTACCACTGTGGGCAGTGACATTTTTGCTTCTCTCCTCTTTGCAGGAGCTCCACCTGGAACACCAGTTCATCTACAAGACTCACACAGAAGCAGCAGATGGGGTAGCAGAAATACTGCCTTTTCCACATACATATTTCTGATCCTACACTTAGAGTAACTTTTACAAGCAACAAAGCCTGGAGAGATACATTCACTTTATTTTAATGAGAGAAATACATCCAATTCAGTTAAACAACATAATATGTATTGCTACAATAAACTTCCCTAAAGCTTTAAGTCATCTCCAGCACTAACAGGAAAAGAACTTCTGCTATCTGGCTATGAAATACTGCAACAGAAGAACTGAACAGATGCCCGAGAGCCTTTCCCCTGAAATCCAGCAGCAGGTAAACAAGAGTAAGACAGTAATTCCTGTACCTGTGAACCTTCCCTCCATAGAAGGGCTTGGTGTGGAATGTGACTGTGGCAGAATAGCCTGTTCTGGCACAATTGATGTTGACTTTCCCTCCAAGCTCCACCCAGGGGATGGTAAGGATTGAGCGAGCATAGGCACTGGGCAGGGTGAAGACATACTCTTCTTCATGTTCCAGCAAGTGTAGAACACCTGGGCAGGAAGAGGAGAAAGTGAGGTGATAAAAGGTTCACTGATAAGAGCTGATGGTCACTGACCAATTCTCACCATCAAAATGCACATCCACAGAGAGCACAACGTGGCCCTCTCCTTGAAGGAGGGCACTGTCTGCTAAGAAACTCTGCTCTCTAGAACAAGTTTCTTCCAACAAGCATTTTTAAAAGCATCCAATTTGACTGTGTACCCTGTGGTCCTGCATGGTACCAAGTGACTTTTCCGAAAATCTGACTGGATTCCTTACTTTGTATTACTGTTAAAAGCTGGAAAAACATAGAATGTGCATCTAAAAAGCGACTGAAAATTCAGATGCTCTCTCAGTGTTGTATCATGATCTCCCTCCACAAAAGATATGGGCATGGCCAAAGGACTCTTCACTTCTCCATTCAGTTCGCAACAGCCCCTTCCTCCTCTAATTTCCTCTTGATGCTGTGAAAGGCTCTAAGTCTCCATGGGTACAACAAGGAAACATGGCATCTACAAATTTCCCATCAACTTTGCTCCTTAATTTCCAAAGGCCTGGTTTCTCATGCAGGCTTTGAAAAAATCTTGCATAATGAAGGAGGGGCCCAGCAGGGCCACTGCTCTACTAGCACCAAGTCCAATGTCTCTACCAAGCAGAAAAAATTACTGGTAATTCCATCTCATTCTGTAAAGGTTCCTCCACTCTCAGCACTATAAAGCTGTTACTAAAAACAACATAAAACAGCAGCAGCAACATTACTTGGAAGTTGCACAAAGAAAGTTGCTTTCCTGATCAGACCTTTGCAGCTTCCCCTGGGGCTAAGGGTACAGCTCTATTCCCATAAAAAACTGCAGTTTGGTCTTCAGGATAACAGGACATAAGACCAGGAAAAGAGCACCATAAACCTTGCACGCAGAATTACATCATGCCAAATGTCTGAAGTGTATTTTTTATTAGAGTTTTACAGTCTTTTGTGTCCCATTTACTAACTGCCTAAAGGCAAAAATGACAGCTTTGAAAATATTTTTTCACAACAGGGACTGAAAATAACCCATCACAGGAAGAACTCAGAACCCAGAAATATTTGGAAAAAAAGAGAAGGAAAGTTATTTTGACACAGTAATAGTATCTGTTTAGAAACAAGATGAGGTTGAGCCCATTTGCCTTCATCCTGGGGCAGGCAGAGGAAAAACACACTCTAAGTGGTATTGATTAAACTCTCTGTTTAAGGGAATACTAACACTACTTTTTCAAAGTGATCTCACATTTAATGATGAAAAAGCATTAAATAGGAACACAACATTACTGCTGCCAATATGAAAATATGCCTTTAATGCTGCATGGAAACACAAACTTGGAAACACAAAATAAAAAGCACAGAGCTCTAAGAGAGCCTAATCTTGAATATTGGCACCAACTAACAAAACTGAATACAGGCACAGGAAACTGCAATTTGCCACTTCCGCCTTCTGAAACTATTTCACAGGAAAAGATTTGCAAACCAGAGCAGCTTCATGCAGTTGTTCTCAGAACCTCTGCAACCTCAGCCTCCCAGCAGCAACACAGCCAGCACACCCACTCCAGCAGGTCTGGAGTGGAAAGGCACACAGAAAAGCCATGGCTTAAAAGGACCTTTAATCATTTCGTCCTGGCAAGTTACAAGCTCCTGGTGTCATGTGCTGAACCCTCACTAGCAGGGAAGGGCCAGGAGGACACAGCCAGAACACACACACATGTTTTACCTCAAGTTTCCTTGGCTGAGACATCCAAGCTGAACACACTGCAGGAAGGCTGAACTACCCAACTCATGCTGGACACACAGCCACAAAGAACTTTTACTCAAAAAAAAATGGCTCTGGTTATCAAACTCATTAAATGGATGCTGTAACAGGATTAAGTTAATGAAGAATTACTAAAGAATCGCAGAATGACCTGGGTTGGAAGGGACCTTAAAGATCATCAAGTTCCAATTCCCCTGCCATGGGAAGGGACAACTCCTACCAGACCAGGCTGCTCAGAGCCCCATCCAACCTGGCCTTGAAGACTCCCAGCGAGGGGGCATCCACAGTTTCTTTGGGCAGCCTCTCCATCACCTCAACACCCCCTCAGTAAAGAATTTTTTCCTAATATCTAACCTAAACCTACTCTCTCATTTTAAAGCCATTCCCCCTTTTCCCCCTTCTCCTGCCTCCACATGCCCTTCATGTGTCCCTGCATCTCCCATCCTCCTCTGACCATCACTGTATGTGATGTTTCCTCATGTGAGAGGAAACTGGTATGATAAACATAATTTTCTTATGGAAAATATTATTATATAAATTATATAAAACATATATAAATATACATTTGCTTCTGTCCCCCTGATGGGATCAAGAGCTTTTTTCTCCCAATCAGGCGGGAGGGACTCAGAGCTGCAGTGCTGCCAAGCATATTTAAAGTGGAGAGCAAACAGCAGCAGTGACCTTCAATGTAAATATTTAACCACCACAGCAGGTTAGATATTAAAAACTGAGCTCTATTGGCAGTATTTTTAGCACCCGGTAGCATATTTTCTGGATTCCTTAAACACCTGAATAAATACATTATTTTATGAAGTGCTATCTCACTTGAAATATGACTCCAGCTCCATAATTACAGTCTAACAGAGATTAAAGGGCAGATGTGAAATACCCACAACTTGATAATACTTTTAGTATTAACCTGACTGTTTTGCATTCCATTGTTCGCAGAGCCCACATGCAAAACCTTGTTTAAGGGAAGCACCACAGACACTGTGGCTGCACCACCACATCTGAACACAGACCTGTGCTCCCTTAGGGGAGAGAAGCCAAAAATTACACAGGGATTCAACATTTCTAACAGGTACCACAGTTTGAATTAACTCCCTACCCTGGCACGTGTCAATCTCGAGAAATTAAAAGCCAATTAACTCAAAGCTAGCAGTTACTTTACCATGGGTAATTTTAACATCTGCTGATAATTACCACATTGCCACTGATCTTTAAAAACAACTGCTGGAAAACACACAGGCTATTTTTCTTCCCTTGGTTCCCTGCTGTAAGGGATGATTCATGTTTAGTTTGAAAATGGCTACAAGTAAATACTCATGAAAAGTTGTAGAATATTCTCCCATTTTTAGTTTTTTATTCTTATGTCAAAGAGTTCTTTCAAAAACTTATAATTCTTTAAAAAAACAAATCTGAAGTATTTATAGGCAACGATTACACACAGAATGCACCAGACCAGTACTCTGGGAGAAACAGTGGATTTAGTAATCTAGTTTGTTAGAAAAAAATGCTACAGAGAAGGGTGGATTTGTGACAAACCATTAGAGAATATTGAAATTCCTCCTTGAAATGTCCTAAGCACCATTTACTCCTCCTTTTGACTACAGCCATGTATTCAGAGTCACACCCCATCCATGACCCCTCAGCCTGCATTAAAGGAAGTGACGGTCCTGGCATATCATCTTCCCAGTTTGACTCTTACATGTCCCCCACTGATGCTGCAGCTTTGTGAATTGATTTCCCAGTAACACATATTGACAAAAAAAACCCAGAGGAGGCTCTGGATTAATAAGCTGCAGAAGAGACATGTGGGATTTAATGCACGGAGATCAATCTGAACAAATGGCACGTGGGACACGAGGGGCCTGGGGCAGTTTCCTTGTTTAAGAAGTTCTTCACCCTGCCTGTGTTTCTCATAACACACAAAGTTATGTGTGGGATGAGCCCCACAGAGGTGTTGGGCATCACCAACTGCCCAGATCCCCACAGGAAAATAGGAGATGCCAGAACTGAGCTCTCACTGTCTCAAACTTTCCAGGCAGCTCTGTTGAGCACTGCTCATTTTTCAAAGACTGGAACCATTTGCTAAATTCAGTAATGAGTATCATGCTATATGAAAATGGTTCTAAAAACACTGGGCTAAAAAATATTAACTCAAAAATGAGTACTTAGGAAAATATTTAGGTAGCTCTAATTGCATGAAGCAATCAAGCTTTGGGACTGGTAAATTAAAAAGTCACTCATTTATCTGTAATAGAAATTATAGACTTGTACATCTATTAATACATACACATACATGTATTTGAATAGATGAGGAAAAAAAAGAGAGGAAAGAACATTCATTGCTTTCTTTTAAATTTACCCTGGAAAGAGCACTGAACCTTTTACCCACCTATCATATATTTTCCAGTTGATTTTCAATTTAGAAAAATAATTTTTGGAAGCCTATATCTCACTACTTTTTAAAACATTTAAAATAGCAGAAGTGAAAACACCAGACGTAACTAGCCACTTGACAATACAGAGCAATCCCTTTAAATGTACTTTATGCTCTCTGCAAAATTAACCCATAAATCAAAGATGACACATTTTGTTGGATTTTGCTGCTCTGGACCAAAATCCAAGGGCAGGAAAGGAATGGGCACAGCTGACACTGAGGTGTGCTCACCACAGCATCCTTACCCTACAACCAGTTTAAAGATTCTATGGACCACGTAAAAACCATTGAATATTTATATTGACTTTCTCATGCTTTGCTAATTTAAATCTTAATGTGACCCTGTTCATTACAGCCTCATCTCCTTCCTCACTCTTTCATTAGTACATAATTAACATTAACCAGAATTAGGGACTGCACATGCAACAGAACTTCTTTTATGCAAAATACCCTCTTTTCTATTCAGGGTGGCTTTCTCATGAGGAAACTCGGTGCTGACTACTCTGAAGAATGGGGGTTTTGTCACACAGCACAGAGAAGTTGCAACATTTCATTAGCAAGCCAGATTGAGACCACTCATAACCAGAGATGAAGAAAGGCTAGCATGTAAAACAGCTCCCCACATGGATTTCCAGCAGTGCTCTCCCACTTGCTCTGCATCTCTGCAACAGACAGTTACTTTGAATCAACAAACAAAAACCACAGACAGAAAAAAAGAAAATCTTAGTCACTCTGAGGTGTGCCATAAAACACCACACCACTGAGACACTGAGCTGGACCCTTTGTGTGCCAAGACCATAGCATCCTTAAATCCCTGAATTCTTTAAATTCCTTTATAAACCTTGGTACTTCCATGACATATTATGCCAGCTTCTAATAAAAAGCAATGTGCTCTATACATCTAAGGACTCTCTATAAAAATATGATTCAAAGTCTCCACAGACACATTACCATATTCCATGCACACTACAGGTCCAAAAATTCAGTACTACTCTATTTCTGCAAATAGCCAACTGCTGTAGAAGTTGGCTTCAAAGCTCATTGAACTGCTGGAGGGACACACACAATACTGTTCAGTAGAGAGCAAAGTTTCAAAACACACCCCTGTTGCCTGTATTCAACATTAGGCTACAATGAAGCTTCTGGTCATTATCACAGACTCATCACAGATTGGCCTTTAAGGAAGGGACCTTAAAAATCATCTTGTTCCAAACCTTCTGCTGTGGGCAGGGACACCTTCCACTGGACCAGGTCGCTCACAGCCCCATCCAACCTGGCCTTGGAAACCTCCAAGGATGGGGCATCCACAACTTCTCTGGGTAACCTGGTCAAACAGAACTGTTCTGATACATATCTCACCAGAACAATATGGTCACTCACTACCACTGTATTATCCAAAAATTACAGTTCTCTGGACTCTGTTTGGAAGGATTTTTTCCCCTCTCATATATTGATTAGTGCTGATTTAATCTGTAGTATAATTTGTAGAACAAACAGCAGAATTATTTAACTCAAGTGGCAAAATGGACACAGGCATATTGGAAGTATCAAAGAAACTGTCTTTCAAGTAACATGATGACACATCTAAAATCCTTACTGGTCTTACAAAAAGTCAAAGGACCCCACATGTATCTAATTTAACTCATATACAGCAACAGGCAATAAAAGGGCTGAACGCTCATAATGAGGGGAAATGTAACAAAAAGGAGAAAGGGACAAGACAAAATCCCAACAATGGCACATTATTAGTTTGGTCATCCAATGCACAGTAGCAAAAAACCCCCCCAACAATCAAAACCCACAGATTTTGATGATTCATGAGATGTTACTTTGTCTCCCATCAAAAGCAGGATCAGTGATACTTCATTCTACAGAAACTCACCTAATCTGCTTTTAACAGTTTAAAATAAGATTCTCCAATCTTACTGTCCGGTCTTGGTGTGCAAAAGTTTCTCAAAGGAGCTAACTTCAGTTTCTACCCACCTTAAGTAGCTTCAGGTGCTTTCTGACTAACAACACTTTTCCACAGCCCAGCTCATTAACTCTGCCAGATTAATTCACCCCATATGAAATGCTGCAACTCTAACATGTCCCTAAACACAAGGAAAAAAAAATCTCCAAATTACAATTCACATTAAATAAAGTATTAGGCCCTGCATTACTAGGCATGGAAATACAGGCTTAAGTTTTCCACACTTTTAGTCCAGCAGCTCCTTTTTGTCAGTTCAGCAATCTATTCCCTGGTACTCAAGCTGACCTCAATCTACACAGAATTTATACTTATGCAGCACATAAGAAGAAGCATCTGCACTAGATTCTAATTTTTGCACAGCTTGACAAATCCACACACCAACTTAATCAGGAAGACTTCCCTGGACCTAAAATACATAAACAAAAAATTTTTTTAAAGTGCAGTTTCAAGTAAAGGAACTGCACTGCAAAGCTGGCATTTTAAACTGAGGCTGTCAGGCTTAGGCTTGCTGTTTTCAGATGTCAGAAAAGCCTCAGTGGTACACAACTTCTTGCTGCCCATTGCCAGTCCTCATCATATAACAGAAATGCACTGAAGTGTCTCCACCACTTCCTAGAAATGCTGTCACTGTGAAGGACCCTACTCCTGCACTGCTTACATGAACAAAAAGATGAATAGTAACTACGAACTGGTGAACCCAGACTTCCTCCCAGAATGCACATCACAAAGACAGCAGCAAACCTTGGAATAAAAGAGTTTGCTACTGCAGATGCTCCCCAAAGCCCACCTCCACTCCTGGGATATGTCCAGGATTATGAAAAAAAGAAAGAGTATAGGGAAGAACTTATTCTCACAAGCACACATTAAACAATCCTTGAGGTGAGTAAGCAGTTAATTCTTAGACCCTTTCTCTCTCAAAACTGGGACACATCAGGACTTTGAAGTCTTAAATAATCCCCACAGTAGACACCCCCAATCCCAGGGAACTAGCAAGAGAAAGCGCTAGCAGCAAGAGAAAGAAATTTCCCTACTCCTACATAATCATAAGTGACTTTGTGCTTAATTTTATTTCCATTAAATAGTTCCCTTTACTGAGCAGAAGAGTACTAGAAATGAATGTGTACCAGAAAAATGCAGAATGTTAAGCCAATGACTCAGGTTGGCAGTAGTACAGGCAGGAGACAGACAGACAGACCGATTTCCCTTCTGACACTCCCTTCCCAACTTCCTTAATTCTGTATTCCAAGCAAAATACCTGAGCCATAGGAAGAAGGAAACACATGTGCTAACACAGACTTTATCACAAGGATATAAAAAAAACAGTAGTAAGAAGGTTTTATGTCTCTTCTATTAAAAAAAAGGAATATACTGCCATTGGGGAAGGAGCTATTGTAGTCCTTTCCACTGGTCTTTACTTTTAGATAGTGGAAATAGCAGAGTATACCTGTATTTTTTCACCATAATTATTTTGTTGTTATTAATAAGTGAAACCAAACCACTGCATTTCCCACTCCACCTTTTTACTGCCTTTAATACCACAGTATTTAACATAATGGTGACAAAAAGAAACAAGATGTCCTCAAACTTCTGAGACTACAGTCTAAAAACTAGTTAAGGCAAAACACTAAAATCCAAACACAGCATCTTACCCTCAAATGGCCAAAGGGACTAAACTGCTCAGAAACACACTTATCTCAATGCATTAACAGTCAGTGACAACACTAGTACAAGTGTGTGTACCAGTTCAGATCATCCATTAAGGATTTGTTATGACTCCCTCTGCTTCTGAACTCAAGCTGAGCAATGACTTATTACAATGCAGACTGCATATGTATGATAAAGAAAATCAGGATTCACACCTCAACTATGTGACTTTCTAGAAAGCTTATGAAAATATGCTAACTGCAAACACTACAGAAATCATGACTCTGCAGAAACTATGAAAAACAAATGTTAGGCTTATGCAAAAATGTGGTTTTTCTCATTGCTTTGTTCCAACTGTGAACACCAAATCCCACACTACTTTAAAAACGAACAGGACAAAAAATATCCTTACATAATATGCTCTAATGTGTCATTTGCTATTGTAACTTAATTGTTTCTGAAATCTGGTCATATATATTAACAGAGTCTCATCAATATAAGCACACATTTATATATGTAATGTGCATTTCCACATTATGTCTGGACAGCAAAAGGTTATATGAATCCTATAGTTTTAATTCCAAACTTCACAAAAGCAAACACTCATAAGGTTAAAATGAAAGGTCAGAGGGAGAGCAAGTAAGAAAACATTTGGATTTCTGTTGACACTCAGAAATATTAGCTCAAAAAAAGCAGAATAAAAGCACATTTCTTACCTTCACCTACCATAGAAACACCTATTGACATTCCCATGAACTTGCTTTTGGTCCACACGTGAGCGTTCACACAGATTTTCTTCTCTTTGCACTCACAGTAAAAGCAGGATACTGGTGGATGATGAGACACTTGTTCAGCTACAAACCTCAGCTTGTAGCACGTGGACGGGTCCTGGCCAAGCTCCCTGGCTGAGTCCTTAGAAGCCGTGGAGGCACCATTAGTTCTGAAAGCTTTCACTTTATCTTTAGGCACATCCCACGAGCAGTGAAACGTTTCACCAATTATTGGGTTATAGGGCTTCTTGGCAACTGCTCCCTTTCGGCCTTCGTGAAAAGCTGTTAGATAATACTCCACAAAGCAGATAATTCTTTCCTCGGGAGTGGCTCCAGCTGCAATTGACAAAAACAGGTCTGGATGGGCCATGAAATTTGCATACATCTCCAGCAGGGATCTTTTCTCCAAAATAAATGTTGGAAGCACTACCTGTATGCAAAGCAGACAAAGGCATATATGATTTCCCTGTGATCAAACTACTGAGGGGAAAGGGGGAGAGAGAACAGTTAGGACAGCTGTGATTCTGACCCTGCCAAATTTTAGGATCATGTATTTCCCTCCCATGACACAACAATTTCATTTTCTTTGCAGTGTAAATAATGAGCAAAGGAAAAAGCAGTGGCCTTGATACCCATGCAAGATGCTTCCTATTTCATTACGACTTTCAAGAGCTGCTCACACAACAGGGATGGGTGGCTCCACACACATGGAAATCCACCTTTTCCTCCCCTCTCTGTTAATAAACCAGCCATTGTTTTCCTTGTTTACAGGACACAAAAACATGCCTTGAGATAAACTAATATACAGCAAACATCAACAAACCAAACTAATCATAACCCTCCAAAATGGGAGGGGCACACCCTCAACCACAACAAATCATAACCAAATTTCACGTCTATTTCTAAGTATAAAATCATTCCAAGGAGCCTTCACAAGAGGCCATAGGCAAGAAAGCACTCCCCATTTGCCCAAGAGTGTCATGATGGGTCATGTCCCCCCATAACTCCCAAGTCAAACCCCCTGCCATCTCCTGTCTCCCCCAAGCCCACAGCACACCCCTCAGTTTCAGATGGTACCATGTCACCATGGTGGGCCTCTGCATGGCTTCACTTTATTTCACACAAATTGAAACAAAAACTGCACAAAGCATTACCATCATATCGTGGAAATAGAGAGGCTCACATGGGCCCAGAAAAAAACCTGGGGCTGAGCACTAGGCAGTCTGCCCTGGAGGGAGCCAGCCCCAAGTGATTTGGATAGTCTCAAGGGCCTTCTCTAGCAAGGCAGATGTTGCCAAAGTCACCCATTTCACAATAACACTTTGTTAGAAGGTTCCAGTGAAACATCCTGGAGGGCACTGCAAGGCAAACAAGGGCTACAGGACATAATTTATTTCTCCCCTTCTTTCTCCCCCATGCTCCCCCCATTGTGCAGGTCTGTTACAGGTTGCTCTCGTATGACCAGAAGGAACCTCTGACATAAACAAATTTATCTTATGTGAGCCCAAGTGGCTCAAAGATGCCAGATGCAAACCAACAGCTGTCCTCTATCACAGCAATTCTTCTGCTATCCTCTTTAATTCTTCATTGCATTTACTTTTTCTCTTTCCCAACAGCAGGGGTTATTTACAGCAGGCAGGGAGCCACTGTTTGTCACAAACACTTTTGCTTTCCCCCGCTGGCCCAGCTTGCTATTCTAAGTGGGACCAAAGCATAGATCAGCCCTTTTGGATCCCATGGATAATAAAATAGAAGCTGTCAAACTTTTATTAATCATTCAGCCCTTCTCAAAGAGAACTTGTAAACAAGAACAAGAATTCCAGTCACAGAAGCTCAAACAGAGTCTTCACAGCTACACAGCAAGTCACAGAACCCCCCTGAAAAAAGAGAGAACTGCTGTGTCTGGTAACTTATATGCTTGTTGACTCTCTCCTTCTGCATTTTATATTTATACAGTCCTTTATAGGCTAATAATTTTTACAAGTTTAGCTATAAATCAAACAAAGTTCCATCTGTAATATTCCTCTGACTCTACTCTCTAAGCCTTGAGGACTCCACATAACTTCTGCTACCAACCTATTGAGGCCCTGAATGATGGAGGACCTTAATTTTACACTATGTATGGCAGATTGAGTGCTAAAGACAGCTTACAGTCATGGTGACATGACAGTGACAGGCTGAGGAAATTGGTTTTCAAAAGTGTGATCCAAAACTTTGAAGGGAAAGTGGAAAGCCAGTAAAGTTTTCTTATTTTCGGCTCTTTAAACAATTCCGTCTTGCAGCATTCTCATTCTGACCAAATATCCATTATCCAACATAATCTTTAAAAAAATGCAATTCAGCAGTTGAGATCCTCAATTCAGGATCTCATTTTAATATAAATTGTACACTAAAAGATCAGGTTATCAGAGGGGAAAGTGACAGCAAAACATATAAAAAAATCTCCCATAACTTCTGCCTAGAAATACCAGCAGTGCATTTGTGAGTTCACTGCAGAGACTTGAAAGGGCAAACTCATTTAAATAAACAGCATTCTGCATCTTGCTGTGTCCAAGAGCCTCTCTCTAAAGACAGTGACCTTTATTAGCATGAATAGAGGAGAAGAAAACTGCAGACCATACTTCAGATGGTGCAGATTTTATTGCACAACACCAAGACTGCCACAGTTTCATCCCACTGATGTGGTCAGAGTGTCTTGGTATCTCCTCCCTTAAGTCCTAGATGTGTGCTTTGCTTAACACAGCTACACCAGCACTGCCACTAAATGAGATGTGATCAATCACTCTTATTGAGTTTCAAGAATCAATTTAAAATCTGAATAAGGCCTGAACTCCAGCTCAAATGATCTCGCTTTAAAAGTCCAACTAAGCTGGAAATGACATCCCTAACTGTGGCAGGAAAGGATCTACTGAATAACTGAATTGTTTCCACACAAGGAGGCAGAGCTATGAAATAAAAATACTTGAGTTTTAAAGCTTACACAACTGCAGTATTACAAAATATGCCTACAAAACATTGCCTTTTACTAAATAATCTCATAGCCTCAAAGTTTCAATATGCAACACCACCACACATTATTATAAAAAAAAAAAAAAAAAAACACACCAATAATTTTTTTTTAAATTGGCCCTATCTTGATTTCTGCAGAAACAAGAAAAATAGAAATAAAAAAAGTTGCAAGTGTACAGTATTCTTCTTGCCAACACAGGGCTGTTGTGCACTTGTGTTAGCACTCCAGCTTCTAAAGGAATGAGGTTTTCAACTCTTCTGCAGCCAGACAGAATGAAGTGTCCAGAAAAATACACTTAGGACCTATGTTCTTTACACTGGCTTTGGACAGGACTATGAATTTTTTTTAATTGCAAAAGAAGTCAAAACTGACTAATTTTTTCCTCTGAGAAAATGTCAGCATGACAACCAATTGGACAAAAGAAACTAGAATAAATACCAAGTTGCTGAAGTCTGAAGCCAAAAAATCACCTCACTGCATTCTAAAATGTTATAATAATCTATTCTTACTCTTTTTCAGTCTTCGGATGAAAAAAAAAAACAATTTAAGAAGCATTCTTCCGTTTTCATTGAGATTAAAAAAGACAATACTGGTTCAAAACTTGATTATAACCTCCTAGGTTTGAATCACTTAATTAGATCTGAATGCAATTGAGAAAAACAAGCACAACATCTTAAGAACAGAGATATTTATCCCCACTATTATTTACTGTGAGGAAAAACATTGGTGCCAGCATCATTCCCCAATTTTTTTCAGAAATACAGCCAAGGTACCTCATGCTGAGATATCCTTCTCTTAGAGGTATGTAAGTTTTCTTTTCACTGTCATCTGTGTCATTGTGGAGATAAAACAAGCTATTTTCATGCCACTTATATTTTAAAATTGCAAGATAAAAGAATATTGGCAAGAAAAGTAAAAACTTATGACATATGAATACACCACAATGTTAATTTGCAACAGGTTGACACTGCAGAATTGCTGGCAGCCCTTTTACACAAAAAGGCAACCCTGTATTTTTTGCACATATTAACTGTTAAAGGAAGGTGAGGGAATGCAGGGGAGTGATCACCCATCTGTACAAACTGTCAGCATTAACTGCAATCCATTAGATGCCATTTGCCAAAAAAGGCTGTCAGTGGGTTTTGGCACTATTTTTCAATTTTAAAAGTCTGAAGAACAAACAATTTAGGAACTTGGTTTTTTTCCCCAGCCACTCTAGTTTTAAATGAGGTTGAAAGCCCTATCCCAGTCTGAAGCATTAGCTGTGTTCCCCATCCTGCTGCTGTGAACTGCTCCCCACCCAACCCTCTCTAGCAGCTGTTGATGTCCATTTGGCCACCACAGAGTCCAGCCCCTTCCAGCAAATCCCCAGGCAGGTTTGATACTACACTGCAGGTGTTCTCCTTCACAGCAGTGTTTACTCCTTAACTCCTCACTAACAGGCACAGCAGTATGACACATTCCAGAAGTGAAGCATCTCCACAACATTAAATCTGGCTATCTTCACTGTGGGAGACTGCTGTCAGCACAGGCAAGGCCATGGCTAACATAAGGAAAAGAGGCTGCTTCCTGTGATATGGAATGTGAAGGTAACACTCATGCATGCAGAACTCAAAACCACCAAGGGCTCAGAAAAAGCTGTTTGTTCCTGTGAGCATCATGCAGCAATCCAGAGCTCTCAGAATGAACCAAAGACACAGCCCTAGGGAAGAAAGCACAGGAAAATGGAAACATGTAAAAACACCCTCTCATATTAGCAACTACTGCTCCACAACCACTTTCAGCAGAAGGTGATGAGCATCAAGGTGCTCTGAAATCTGACTTTCAGAGGAATAACAAAAAATGGGAAGTGCAGCCAACAGACCCAGCTTTATTGTCACATGTCAGTGGCCCTAAGGGCCTCATGTCAGTACGCAAAGTTGATAAAAAAAGCAGCCAGCTGTCCTGTATTTTTTTCTAATCCTCAAAATGGGCAGAAAAGTGCTGTGCACATGTGGCATGTCTCATTAATACTTATCATATGTGTATCCATGCATCACACAGACTACAAATAGATCTAACTATGCCATATGCCTGTTTCTCTTCCATTTCAACATTTATCATTATCTTTAAAAACTGTGCTCTAAGGACCCTGTGTAAGAAACAGGCTATCATATAGGTATTTACCTCCATATTTTTCTTATAAGTGTCTACACTTCTCTTATTTACATTAACAGTGTGTCTTTGGGCTTTGCCTACTCCATCATGACAAAACGATGACAGTGAAAATCAGGAAAGAAATATCTTGTTTGTTGCCAAAGACAAAATGTTTTGAAGACAAAAGAACCATGGATGAGAAATCTTAGCCTAGTTTGAATATTATAGACTCAGACAGCCTTAGAAAACCAACACAGAAAAAAGGAAGAGTTAAGAAAAGCAAGAATGTAAGAAAAACAAAACCTAAAATGAACTGTATATAACCTCAGACATACTAAAAAGTGATAGGCATAAATTATTCAAAATTAAATGATGAAACTTTCATTTTATTTAGAATAAAACATTTATTTCTGTGCAGGTACTCAGCACCAAAACACAGGATTGCTCAGTCTTAAAAATGAAATTATTCTAAAACACTGACAATTGCTCCAGAGGAAGCAGAAAAAACAATACTGAGAAAACTTTATTTTGTAATAAAGTCAAAGTTTTGATTAATATGTTAAAAAAAAAAAAAAAAAGAAAAACAGATGAACTCTTCAGAACAGCAAAATGCCCATGAGAACAACTTCCTGCAAAACTACTTCATGTGCCAGAAAAATTCTCTGGTCCTTCCAAACTCTGTATTACTTGTGAAGAGTGTCAGAATGAGCTCTTATTTGTGAAAAGTGGACTACAGGCATTTTATTTGGGGGATTTTTAAGTAGAAAATCCTTGTGCAAAGAACGGATATTCCATATATTTACAAAGATCTGCTTGATTATTTATTAAGCCCCATGAGAAGGTTTCACTGGAATACAAGACTATTCAAAAAGAAGTACTCCTTGCTTCCTTAACATCTACATCATTTCCAAAACTCTAAGGAGTTAGACTTTAGGGAAAATTTCTCAGACACTGTAGTTTCTTCGCTCATATCAGTATGGAAAAACTTGTGACAACACTGGTTCTAGGACCAGAAGAATGCACAGAAGGTTAAACTGGTGAGCTGCTCAACACAGACAAGAACTGTTACACTGAAGACTGCAATTTCTTTACCATCACAGGGTTTTATTTTGAAGCTGACTTGCAATTAAATGTAATCCAATCCACAAAGTAGTTATGTGAGCATGTATATCCTTCATCCATACAATTGCCATTATTGTTCCTCAAATCCCCAGTGCACCCTGACATACTTGTGGGTTACATACACAGCACATGGTTACTCTGAAAGACTTACAAGAAAATAAGCAAGAGTTTTGGAGGATTTTTTTCTTCTTCTTTTTACTGTCCCTCCCCCTCCATCTGTAAAATATCTGACGTGGTCACTTCATGTGAAAGCCTACCTAGCAAGAGACAGCACTCCATAGCTCTCTGGGACCACACTTTATTTATAAAGAAGAAAACTCCACTGTCCACAGGGGGAAAACACACTCACAAGACCAGCTGTGCACACAAACACACAGAAGGATGAGAAGAAAAAACAACAGCAAACAAATAAAAAAGTTATACAGTGTTCATACCCTGGTAAGGTCCATGCCAAGTTTGAGCTGAGAGATGAGATGGAGAATTACACTACGTTGATCATCCATGACTCCTAAATCCTCCTCTTCATTATCTTCAGTATCTGTCATTTCATCTTCAACTAGGATCAACTCAGAAGCTGAATGCTGAAATGAAAATAAATGTCATCATCTGAACAAAAAGATACAGAATGGGTATTTTCTCCCCAATATATATGTTTAAAAATGGAGCTGTCTCGATGGAACTGAAGACAGTCTCTGTTAAAACCAAGAAATTATATAAAGTCAAAATAAACTTAAAAATCCAGTGATGGATTCATAAAGCATTTTGATCCTTTCCTCAGAATAAGAGTACTAAGTACAAGATGCTAATTTACACATTCTCATATTTATACTGCAGTCATGCCAGATAAAACTCACATATTTAAGCATATTTAAGTAACAAGTCATCTTTTCATTATACAGAAGTATACAGTTGAAAATTAGTCTTCAAGTTTGTTTCATAAATCTCCCCAGCAAATATTCATATCATACATAGGTGCTGCATAACCCGATTTCACAGGGTTTTTTTTTCTTTCTCTATCCAATTTCAAAGTTATTTAAGATATTTAGTTATTTAGATATTTAAGAAAACCAAGACATTAACTAAAGAAGATAAAAAGACAACTATAATTAAAGAACACACTTCTGAAAAAAAACTCATAGACATTAGATTTTGGGAAGCAGAGCAGTGCCATAACTCTTTATAACTATTGCAACACTTCTTCACCTCACAGCACAATGCAAGTGCTGCTGAGTTTCCAAAAATACAAGCTGAATATCAATAGACAGGCACCATGCCAGTCCCTTCAAGAGGAACTTTACAGCAAAAGGGATAATGACTTGTGATATTTCATTTTTCCTCAGGGTTCACAATGTATAACTAACAATAATCCAAACAGGTGGTAGTTACTTTGTTCAATTCATTGAAACCACTCTGCAAGCCTTCCAGATATGTATTCAAGTAAGCTTTTTGTACTTCAAGGGAGAAAAAAAATTGGGTTATGTAGATGAAAAATTACAGCCCAGCATGTCACTACTGCCCAAAGATTCCGTGCTGTAAATGAGACAACACTCCCTGCAAAAGTTAGCACTCTTTCATGCTAAATTGCATTTCTGCAGGAACAGCTAGTTCATTACATAAAACAAGAAATTTTTCATCTCACTGTGGAAGCCCACACAACTGAAAAGGTTCACTAAAACCAGCTGATATCCAGAATTAGGTTTCAAAGGAATATTTCTGAATGAACACATTAGAGACCCCTCAGGTGAACTGCAGCTTGTGTAAGGGGAGTTTCTTTGAAATTTAGTTACTACGGAGGACTACAAGATTTGAATAAAGTACTTTCCTTTTTTTTTTTCTTTTTTAATTACTTAAATGCTTAGGTAGCTACTCGTAAAAGAATAGCTATTTGGTGAAACCCAAGGATATCTGCAAGACACTTTACAGTTGCTTTATGCAAAAGTAGAATATGTATATTACATAAAACAGAATCTGGTGAGCTGTAACCTCAACAGCTTGGAGCTTTTCAAAAGGACAAAACCACACTTTCTTCTTCCCACTCCCACGGAAAATAAAAGGAGGGAACGAAAAGCCCTTTTCTCCCAAAATGCACAGCATTATTACCCAACTGACGCCTCACTGACAAGTTCAATTACCATAAAACCTGACAATCTCACACAAAATTATCAGTGGGGGAAGGATAAAGCACAGAAGCCTGGCTCAGTGGTACAGGCTATGATTCATTTGGAGGTAGCATGGAAAAAGCAGTATCAGAACTTACAGTAGATGCTTCCACAGGAGGCTTCCCTTTGATCCAGCTTGACCTCATTGAGAGCACTGAGCTACCGAACAGGCTCTGCTGCTTCTGTTACTGCCATGAACCGAGCTTGCGGCAAACAAGCTCCAGCAGGAATTAACAGCGCTACAAAAAAAGCAAGGGAACCTCCCCTCCTCACTCCCACCCCCTCTTTTTTTTTTTTTTTTTTTTTTTGCTATGTGATGGGTTGGAGAGTGTGCACCGGATGGCAATCTGCTCCTTGCATTTCCAGTCACATGGCATTGAGATCAGTGAGCTTAAATGCACGCAGCTCCAACTGGGAAATGGTGCTGCTGTTCCCAGAGGATATCCTGATCGGCCGCTCTCCAGGAGGGAGGGGAAGGGGCACAAATTTGTGAGAGACAGAAAAGGACACAAAGAGAACATGCTAGCAGGTAATGTCCCTTTACACGAACATGTAACAGCTGCATAGCCTTAAGTTGCTAACGGCATCAGAAAAAAAAACAAGTTACCCATTACCTATCTGCAGACTAAATTATATACTAAGAATTTGCTTTTTCTCCCAAAGATTGTACATTCACCTAGGGCCAGAAAATCCTTCTTTCCTTCTTGATGAAATAGGTGTTAGGTTTTCCTTGCCTCTTAATTGTTACTAACAAAATAGCAACTCACTCAGAACATTCTGTGAAATTACCTCTCTCTGCTACCGGGCAAAAGATCCACAGTCAGAGCAAGCCATCTATGGACACTTGGGATGCTCAGGAAAGTAGCATTTGCATTGTTGTCAATGAAAGCCTTTCTGCTCATCAGGGAGGATGAGTACTATGTAACATTAGGATATATTGTGTTTACTGAGCACTGTGTAAAGAATAAAATTTTAATTACCTTAACTATACCTATTCTAAGAACCTGTGCAAGGTCACAAAAAAAACCACAACTCTGTTTTTACAGTCATCAACACACTAGTGACCTTCAGTGAATGACATGCAGACAACTGCTCTTTTCTCACTTTCCAAGGAAAAGAATTTAAAGAAGCAGTTAACAATTTATGCTACAGGAACTGAAGAACAATCATCTTCAGAAAGCAATATCCTTTCTGTATTTCCCTCTCTCCTCATTAGCTGTTCTACATAACTATTAAACAGGTTTTTAGGAGCACATAAACTAACTTTAACACATATTTCTTTAACTAACACATTTTCTTAAACCAACATGTAAGCACAACACCCTGCCAGTGGACAGCAGCCACAAAATACAAAGCTACTGTATCTCTAAAGTGTCATAAAAGTCCAACCATTCTTTAATTCTTTTTCTTTCCATGAAAATAGCATGCAGTTTAGTAGTATCCAATGCGTAAGCATTCAGCAGAATGCAAAGGATTATGTAGAGTGATTATCCTTTAACAGCAGCTTTTCTGAATCATTAGACACAGACTTTTTCTTTTTTTTTTTTACCTCGTCCTGTAAAACATAACTGCAAAACTGACCTAGGAAAGTGGCAATCTGCTCCACCCCTGGGTGGTCAGAGCATAATGTAAAAGCTATCGAGCTGTGCACTGCCCAGCCTGGGAACCAACAGCACAGCCTGGTTTAGGTGCTGACCCTGAGAAATCCAATACTGAACCAGTTACAAACAACCACAAAAAAGGGGCTTATATTTAAACTAATTTTAATCAAAATCAGTTTCCAATACTGGGCTAAAGCACTATCATTTTTCAGAAAAATCTGAAGAGAAAATAAAAGGTAATTTCTAAAAATCCCAGAAGAGATGCACTTCAAAGTTTAAATGCCAAAGACATGAAAATACACACCGGCATAGAGCTATTTTAAACAGGTCACCTCATTAGAACTGGGATCGATTAATTTAGATAGGTCATCTGCTGGGATACAGAACGGATGTTCTAGTCAGCAGTCTCCATGAGAAAACATGCTGATTCTTTTTTAACAGATGAAACCTGTATGGGTAAGAAATTGTTTCTGAAAAAACATTCTGCATTTTAAAAAATGCTTTTAGGAAAAAGACACTTTGACAAGCCTGGGATAGAATCACAGAGTCAAAAGCTATTCTTCTGTGAAAGGGCAAATGTGTCTCTGTCCTTCTACAGCTTCTCCCACAAATTACTTTTTCAAATTAACAGCTGTGCTGGAAATTAACTGTTAGGTAATTAATACAGATATACAGCTTAAAGCTTCATTTTCCAACATATTTCACAAACCATACAATGCAACAATACTGTCAAGAATGACCTGGGTCTCATCTTGGTTAGTTTTATGAAAAAGGAAGAAAGTAATAGAATCAGTCTCATTTAGATTGGAACAGATTTTTTGGTATCTTCTTTTCCTGCACCCCGCTCAAGCAGTGCAGAACCAGTTGCCCAGGATGGTGTCCAGCTGAGTTTTGATAATCTCCAAGAATGGAGACTCCACAACATTTCTGGGCAACCCATGGCAGTGTTCAATGCTCCCCACAGCAGAACTGCATTGTCTGGTGCTCAGATTCACTTCCAAGTGCCCACTGCCTCTTGTCTTGTCACTCTATTGAGAAAAATCTGTCTCATTGTTCTTCACTCTGTGAGAACACTGATAAAATGCCCTTGAGCCTTCTCTTCTCCAGCTGAACAGTCCCAGCTCTCTCAGACCCTCCTCATGGGAAGGATGCTCCAGAACCTTCATCATCTTTGTGGGCCTGTGCTGGACTTACCCCAGTAAGCCCATGCCCCTCTTGCACTGGGGAGCCCAGAACTGCACACAACACTGTAGATATGGCCTCACCTCTGCCAAGTAGAGGGGAAGGATCTCGACCTGCCAACAACATTCTTCCTAGAGCAGCCCAGGAAGCTGCTGGCCTCAAAACCATTTTGTTGGCTCATGGTCAGCTTGTTGTCCCCCCAAGATCCCTGCCGAACCGCTTTCCAACCAGATGGTCTCCAGCCTGTATTGATACAAGAGTTTACTCTCAAATGTCTCCAGATACAGGACTTGGCACTTGCCTGAGCTTATTTTTAAGAGACTCCTCTCTGTCCAGACTGTCAAGACTTCTCTCTCTATGGCAGTACAATCCCCTGGCTCATCACTCCTCCCAGGTTTTTCATCACCTACAAACTTTCTAGGAGTGCACTCTGCATCATCATTGAGGTCATTACTGAAAATGTGGAACAGTGCCAGCCCCTGGGGTACACCACTAGTTACTGGCCTCCAACCGGACTTTGTACTACTGATCACAACCTCTGGGCTGGGTTGTTCAGTTTTAAATCCATCTCACTGCCCACTTATCTAATCCATACACTGTCAGCTTGTCTGTAAGGATGTTAGGGAAGACAGGATCAAAAACCTCACCAACATTAAAGCAAACATCCACTGCTCTCCCCATATGCACCAAGCTAGTCACTTCCATTGTAGAGGGGTTTCAGGTTTGATAAGCATGATTTTCCCTTTGTAAGTCTGTTATGACTACTTCAAATTGCCTTCTTGTCCTTTATGTGTTTGGAGATACTTTCCAGGGTTAGTTGTTTCACCACCTTCCCAAGGACTGACAAACCTGCAGCTCCCTAGATGCTACCAGAACATCCAGAGAGTTTCTGTTTGCCCTTTTTTAAAAAATGAATGACATTCACTTTCCTCTAGTCTACACAAATCTCTCCCAAATTCCATAACCTGTTAGAGACCCTGGAGCTCTATATGTGCAACTTAAGTGCTGCCTAACCCGTTCTCCCTCCACCAAGGGTCAGTTTACCTCCAGACTTTCCCTCTGATCTCAAAGTCTGTTACCAGCAAAGGCCAAGATAAAGAAGACATAGAACAACTCAGCCTTTTCTCCACCATGGTAGTAAGCAGACACCATGTATATCCTGGGATATCAGGGACATGTATATCCATGTACATCACGGACACACTGAGGACCTCATATTCCTCATATAATTACAAAAAAATACTCTAAGAACCTTCATTTAGGCATAAAAACATTTTTATGCACTATAAAAAGGACTGTAGTCAGGAGCAAGAGGATGATCTTAGGAACTTAAAACACCCAGATAAAAATATACCATTTTGTAATATTCCAAGGGAAGCATTCTTTAACTCCTTCTGTGCTCAAATAAATGCAAAAGACTGTAAAACAAAAACCCATTTACAAAGCATGTCTGCATCTAGAGAATGACAGAATATGTCAGAAGCAGTATGAAACAGAATTAGCATTTTCAGACTAGACAAGGACTGTCATATTTTCTGCAGAGTCCTCTAATTATCTCTGGTCCCTACAAGTGCATATAAAAGTCAAGATTTCCTTCAATAACAGCATTGCTTTGCAAGCATCATTTATACTCACATTTGTGTAACTTGAGAGCTTGCAAGCAGGTTTTCTGTGGGTGTTAGCTTAAATATAATTCCACAGGGTCAGGAGATTCAGCATGCTTACATTTATGTGAGAAACTGGCCCCCTAAGATTTTCACCAGTCCCAATACTAAAGTTAGAATGCTTTTTATAAAGCACATGCTGTAAGAACACCCCAAAGTAGTAGCATATAATGAGCTGTTAGCTTCTTGCAGGGCTTGTCACTGGATCAGAAATGGCAACACTGCACCAACTTGCATGTGCCACTTCTCTTCTTCCACTGGCCACCACACATTTAATTGCACTTACTATAGCATGCACATGGCAGAAAAGCAGGCATGCTTACTGTACTCATCCCTCATTAGTGCTGATCAAATGTAGCTTGTGCAGTAAGTTGTACTTATTGAAGTATTTTATATACAAACTAGCATATTGTCATGCTACTGGTTGTGGTGGGCTCTCCCTGGCTAGGAGCCAGGTGCCCACCAAAAGCTCTCTTCCACTCCCTTTCTCAGCTGTGCAGGAGAGAGAAAACACAATGGAAGGCTCATGGGTTGAGTTAAGGACAGGGAGAAATCACTCACCCATTACCTCATGGCTAACTCAGACGTGACTCGGAGAAATTAGTTCAATTTATTACCAATTAAACAAGAGTAGAGTAATGAGAAAATAAAAAAAAATCTTGAACACCATCCTCCCACCACTTCTTCCTAGTTCAATTTCAGTACTTCCTATCAGCTTCCCCACAGTAGTGCAGGGGGACAGGGAATGGGAGTTGCAGTCAGTACTTCACACCTTGCCTCAGGGGAACTGTGATCCAGACTCTTCCCCTGCTTCAGCACAGACTCCCTCCCAACAGGGACAGTCATCCACAAACTTCTTCAGTATGAGTCCTTCCCATGGGCTGCAGTTCTTCATAAACTGCACATCCATGGGTCCCTTCCATCTGGTACGATCCTTCAGGCACAGCCTGCTCCAGCATGGGTCCCCCACGGGCTCACAAATCCTACCAGAAAACCTGCTCCAGCATGGGCTTCTCTCCATACAGATCCATAGATCCAGATCCTACAAGGAACCTATTCCAGCATAAGCTTCTACAGGGTCCCTGCTCCAGCACAGGGTCCTCCAAGGGCTGTGGTAGGTATCTGCTTCACTGTGGTCCTCCACAGGCTGCAGAGGGAGAGCCTAACTCAGTCTCATATAGAAAACTAAAATTAATAGAAACTAAATAGAAACTTTGTTTACTTCAACCTAAATCTTGAAACAAAACAGTCTCAAACACATTTACTACCCACTATAAAGACTGATTCCTGAAATTATCCTCATCCACATGCTTTTTCTCTAACTTCCTAATGCATTGTCATTTACAGATTATCAAGCCTATACTATAAGGCAGTAACACTTTTTAATATCCAACAAACTCCTGTATCTCTTTATATAAGATTTTCTACTCTTTAAGAACAGGTCAAATTAAAAAAAAAATAGAAAATACTATTCTCAGTGTTTATTACCACACAATGTAACCAGCAGAAGGTGAAAAAGGGAGTTGGAAAAGCGGTGGTGAAGTCAAGTCATTGCTTGAGCCCTGGCCTCCCTCCATCTTACTGTAGTCTTATTTATGATTTGCTTCTGGTGGCATCTGTGACTGATCACTGCAAAGAATGAGTAGATCAAAGACAAAATCTCACATCCCACATGCCCACTGTAATGTTGGCAGCTGGATACCAAAGTTACAGTGACTTTCAAAGAGACTTAAGACCGTTCAATGTTCAAGGTTTTATGTTTTCAAAGCCATGTAACAAGCCCAGAAACAAAGCAGATCTTAAACGGAGAACTTAGAGAGCAAAACTTATTACCTGTGTACACCTTCATTTCATCCTGAAAAGGTTTCTTAAAGGTAGCAAAATAGGCAGGCTCAGTTCAGCTGCATTTTTTAAATTTACTATGAGTATTTCATAGAAGCTGTTTCCTCTAATCCAGGGGAACCCACCCCTCTCAAACCCCAAAACACACACTCACAGTCACACTTCTCCTAACATTTTGTCATTAGAGCTTAGCTCTAACAATGATGAACCAAAATTGAAGCTAACTTTTAAAATATTTAAGCAAGAAATAGAGGATGAGAATCAAATGAGAAAGATTTTACAATGAAAAAAGTGAATACACTATAACTTACACACACCACCACTATGGCAAGCAAAAACATCACTTTCTGTTATCTACATACAGAACCAATCAGCAAGACAGTTACTTTCTCCTTCATATAACAAAGGAAAAATGGTACAATAGGCAGATTTTCTACTTACCTTAAATTATGTATGCCAAGAAAAATAATCCAAGCAAATAGGTAACTGCTGTATCCAAGTTTGTGTTCTGACAGCGTGGGGTGAAAGCATTTATGTAACTATGGACACATCATTCAGCACTAATAGGTCAAACCAGGTATTATTTGGTAGAAAAAGCTTACATCAGGAAATAATATCTAGAGTGCCCAGAAATAAATTTCTTGCCAATTTTTTTTTTTTTGTGTTAGGTCATTCAGGTCTCCAGAGAAAATAAAATTCTTCAAACTAGGATCATCAATGATTAAAACATCTCTTTTTTGTGTGTATGGATAATTTGTATATATTTTGTGGTTTGTTGCCTGGGGTTGTTTTTCATTGAATATGCTAAACACACTTGATGTTCAGAAAATCTCTCAGCTAGGGACAAGCACAAGGATCAAAGTGTGGCAATCTGTCTATCACACAAGATTAATTGGATACAACATGTAATAGCAGAGGTATCTACTGAACCAAGAAATACCTATCCTTCTTCAGGAGATATCCTGTCACTGCACAGCAAGCGAGAAAAGCAGAAATGAATCTTGACACTAACGCTGCATAGACAGGCTGACACACAGACAGTGCAAGCAAAGAAAACAATCACAAAACCTCTACCTTGGGTGACAAACAGGTCTGCAATCTCTTTTTTTTTTCTTAACAGAAACAATCTGCCGGGCATCTGGAGACAAGCACATTATCCAGATACTGACCACTTAGAGAACTGCACTTCTGTAATGTTTTGCAGGAGTATCTCTGGCAACAGAAGTCTTTTAATCATTGAAGAACAAGCTGAGAAAGCTTTCTACACTGCAGGTGTGATTTACTCTGACCTCTGGGTTGAACATAACAGTGTAGCAGTGATGAGGACCAGATAATAAGATACTTTAGAAGAAAAAGGACTGGTTTCTTGTTTAAAGAATAGGAACAAATGCATGTAACACGAAACAAAAAACCTATGTTTACGTTGCAGTATAGGCCTCTGCAAGCATTCAGAAAAAATACTTAAAGCTAACTCTGAAAGTGATTATGTCTAAAAATAAAGAATCTATCAGTGACTAAACATCCTGTTAAAGAGAGCTCCTCATTTGGGTTACCTACAGCACTATAATCCTGTTACGCACCAAATAATGTTTGCTGGACCACTTTTTCCCCATGTGTTCATTTTTCTTCATAAGACAACCCCTCTTGCAAAATTCGATTTTCATAAACCTAAGGTAGTCAATTCTGAAAATAGGCTGAAAGCAGCTAATTCCCAAAACACAGACTCCACAGGGAAAGATTAAGTATCAGTACCAGCCTACACATGCTTGTGAGCACCTTTCACGAAATGAGCACTACTTAAGTACAGAACTGTTTAAACTGATTCCTAAAATACAAGAGGACTTTGCAGTATTGCATAAATTCAGTAAGAACTGGGAATAAATATATTTCATCACTGGTATCATCAGAAAGAAATAGTAACATGAGACTTAACACAAAAATGCACAAAGAGAAAAGCCCCACGGACTTGCCCTAAATTAAAGCAAAAAAGCCTTGAAGGCTAGCATGAATCACAACCATAAGATAGAGAATATCACATCATAAACAATTTTAACAAAACCTATACGTAATGCAATACAGAGACTAGTAAAGAACAATTTCCTGAAACATATTCAGTTTTATTTTGCAAATTAAATTTGCAAATAGCAACAAAGTATCTGACACTATCCAAAGTAAGTATAGAAGCTTACAAACTGCAGAGTGCAGCAGGACAGGTTCGAGTCACTGCCAGGCAGCACTTCAGATACTACAAGGGGTCTGAAAGTCGCATGGTTGTAACTTTTGGGAAGCTAAAGACCAAAGACTGCACTGAGCTGCAGGTCCGTGCAGGAGAGCAGCACGGGGGAAAGCCTGGCAGAGAGCTTCACTTTATAGACACTCCCCAGTGTCACTTTATTACACCCTTGTATTAACAAGGCATCCTCCCTAGAATGAGATTCTTGGGGAAAAACCTGAAGTAGTAGGTTCTTCAGATTTCATATTCCTGTGAAGAAAGGGAGGACAAATACCTTCTGGTAAGGGTCCCAGAAGGTAGGGCCCTTTTAGCTGCTCACCAGACAGTACAGCACACTGAGAGTGATGCCTTTCCTTATCAAACAACCCTTTGCTCCCTCTGACAAAATCCCTAGAGAAACTGCAAGATTTTGTGCAGAGAGGCTGTGGGGCCTCCCCTGTGGGAGGTGTTCAGGATGGGACAAGCTGACCTGATTAGCGCTGCTCTCACAGTGTTGAGCTGCAGGAGCTCTGGAGGTCCCTTTCAAGCCAGAGTACTCTGTGATTCCATTATGATTCTGCCTGCAATGTCCAGTAACTGAAAAGTTAGGAAGTAACAGAGCTGAAGTCATTTAGCCAGCTGTAATTCTCTTTTATGTCGCTTTGTATGCTAGCTAAGCAAATTTATGGCAGAAAAATACTGCCCCATTAGTCAATAATACACCACTCACATATGCAAAGAGGGCACAAAAAGATGGACAACTACAAATTAAACCTTTACAATCATCTGGTCTTGCAGTACCAATCTATATGTAAATCCAGTTCTCACATGCTATTTCTTGTATGCAGTATCATATGTCAGCATATTTGTAAGAGGACAGAAATGGTAAAGACATGTTAATCCAAGCAGTATTAACAGTCTTGCCCCAAGACAACACATTTATTAAACCACCCTGACTCTTCCTGCTCATCCAACTACACACATTCATATTGTTGATAAACACACAAAAAATCAAAAAAATCAAACAAAAAATCCTTAAGTCTTTCAAAAGAAAATTGAATCATTATAAATCATAGCAGGAGAACATTCAATGTGCATGTGAAACAAATTAGGCCTAGAAGATTGTCTTATTTCACATGTCTAACTTCTTGAGGCCAGTGGAACTCTGCTTAAAATGCTTCCAAGAATTGTTCTCAGCCTGATGAATCAATTGCTTGGTCCATCTCAAACTGAAAACTCTCTATTAATGTAGAAGACTTCTGCCTTTTTCACCTGCTCCTTCCAACTTCTCCTCTGGGACAGATTTTAGAATTAAATTCTGTTATCACATCTGGGATTTATTTCCACATTCTGGGCTTTTCAAATAAAGAACCACTACAGTTCATCACCACAAGCTAAAAACCTCAGGTTTTTTTCTAGCAAGACCAGACAGAACAGCTGAAGCCAGTTTGGAAGATTCACCAAGCAAGATAAATCAATGCCAACCTGAGTCAAACTCTCCCTGTAAAAGAGTTGAGCCCAATTTAGTCTAGTTAAGTAACTTGACAGCCTTATAGAGATGAGTAAGATTTCTAATGAGCAGTATCACCAAGCCCACATATATACACATGCTAAGAAATAAAACTGATAGCACAAAGCAAATTAACTGGCACATAACAAATGGGCACACAACCCTGAAATAAAATTAACATTGACTTCAGAGCTCCTTTAGCAAGGAGCCCAAGTTTTATACTGAATAGAGTATGCAATTGATCCACTTAAAGTTAATTTTTTAAACCTTACTGCAAGGGAACCCAAGTTCTTTATACTCCAATGATTAGATTTCATTGACTTTTCACTAGTAATTATGGAATGCTATATGAATCAGAACCTCATGTTTATTCAAATTAGAAGCAGATTTGGAATAAAGGTTATTTTTTTTTACAGAGTATTACTCTCAATTATATAGATAGCAGCTGGAACACAAGCATTTTGAAGGTGGAAGTGATTCAAGAATATGCAGTGGGTTTGACTGGTGATAAAATTTTTATTAATTATTTGCATAAACAGTTTTACTAGAGGACTGTTTGCTGACACAGTAGCTATTCCAGAGAGCTAGGAAAAAAAAATTAAAAAAAAAAATCAAAATTAGCTAGATTATCTTGGCCTTTGTCAGTGCTGCTGTAGCAGGCTTAGGGTCATTTAATTCTACTTTTAGTCTAATTGTACATTTAATCCTTAAATATACATTCCCTTGGTTATCCCTAAATATACCTTCAATTGATTACCTCAGATTTCATTTTTTAGATGGTCTGCATAGTGAATGGATTAACTGGTACCATCTTTGCCTAGAGATTAATTTAGCTAAATCATTAGAGGCCATTCACTGTGCTCTTCGGCCTGAAAAGTACTTAATCATGCAAAGTACAAAAAGCAGAGCACATTGAAAAACCCTGTAATGTCTGTACTAAACAGTGAAAAGGGACCATCTGTAATTCTGCAAACATTACTTTCCCATCCTCATCTTTTGTTCTTCCATTACTGCACTTGTGGCTAGCACTGTATGTTCATGGCTAAGCTCATCTCCCAACATCAATTATACAGATTTCTGTCAATTACAAAAAGGAATTAGGAAACACTAGAAACAAATTATACTAGGAAAGAATCCACAGACCTGGGCACATCTGCTAAGACACAGATAAATAAAGGTAATATTGAATTAGAAATAATTTCTTTTATCCAGCATAGTTTCTAAAATTACATGAGCATTTTTTAAATTATTTCTTAGCATCTCTAATACATTCTGTAATAGCTCTAAAGTCCTATTAGCATATATACTTACATACAAATAAAAAACAAATTACAGCTTGACAGAAAGAAACTATCACCTGAAGAAGTGGGAAAAAAAATACATTAACTTATAAAATTAAGCAATTCAGTACCTCCTCTAGAGAGAACAGTTCCCTGCTACAGTTGAAAACATCAAGGTTCAGATCATCCAGGGCACCAAAACATCTTTAATAACCTGGACTTGACTGCCCTTGCAATCACTATCACAATTAAAACCTGGTTTAGCAGTTAGATAATCAGAGCTAAAGGCTCAATCCTACAGAGCTCAAACTTCAATCCTATTAAAAAGACACTTCAATTTGGAGCATGCGTACAGCTGCTCATGCTCACAGGCAAGGGAAACTTAGGGACAGAAAAGCAGAGAGCACAGATCCACAGGATGGGAAGAATCAGCTGGCATGGCATTTTAAGGCATAAAAATCACATGAAGAAGGCTATATTCCAGATCTCACTACAGAACAATTTTTTAAATAATTCTTAACTAAAGTATTAGATCCAAAGAAAATAATTCCTTCCCTTTCAGACCCCACATAAAAACAGCCTGTTACCTATTTGAATTTGACTGTCAGAGGAATCATTTGGACTTCAGTCACTCTCTGTCAGCTCAGACAGGGAATTCTGACACCCAAAATGACAATTAGTTGAACTGGAATAGTAGTTCACCCATGAAAGTGATTCACACCTTTATTCTACTTTGACATTGAGTTTATTACAACTTAATTTACTGTGAGAGTCAAACTAATTAATTTCAGTATTTCTTGAAAAGAATTTCAGAATTCTTAAATCTTGTATGAAGAAAGCAGGGTCCCATTTATGGCAGACTGGACAGAGACCAAGTTCACATCACAGGTCTGAAGAGTGCACCTCTGGCGTATTTCACACCAGATTCATTCTGTTCTGCTAAAAGTTATCTTGAAATTGTAACACAGCTTATGCCAAAAAGTCCAAAGTGGTATACTAGGGGATGGCACAGGAGCATTTTACATCAACTATCATTAGATTGAGAACAGTTCTGTGCAACTCAGCCCTTATCCCTTCCATCTGATGTTTCAGGTGGACAGACAAAAAAAAAAAAAAAAGAAGAAGAAACTAGCTAAAATTTAGAGACTTATAAAACTTTTAAAATATCATTATAAAATTTTTTAAAATATGGAAAATAAGAGACAAAATTGCTTGATCTAGTAGTTCACTCTTAGAGGTTTCTTTCAGTAAAGATAACAGGCTTTAACTTTGTCCTATATCAGAACTCTAAAGGAATAATAGGCAAGGAACACACAAGAAAATAATCTCTGTCAGAAAATCTGTTATTTTCTGAAGTATCTCAAACAATACCCCAATCCCCCCCCCCAGCAATTTGGAAGCAGGAAACGCCCTAAATAAACCAAAGCAAGTAAATACCAACATATTATCTAAAGAGGATAATCTTTGGCTTCTACTTTATTTCACCAGAGAAGGAACTCTGCTTTCCTGAAACCCTGACAGAAACAGACCAAGAAGTATTACTTTAGTTACCTATGGCAACAAAATTCAGCTCCAAAACTTTCTACATCCCTAAAGAATGCTTAAGTATTCAAAGAAAATTGTATTAGATGGAGGTTGTTATTCCAGAGAATTGTAAAGATTCACATACTTCTTCATAAACATATAAAAACCTGTCACTGGTTTGTTAATGATGCCTCTTGATGCACAGCTGCCAAGTGCCTGAATGTTGTGCTGAGAGTTAGCACAGTTATCACTAAAACCACTCGGCCACTCGGTCATGCTGCCAGGAAACTGCTGCCACTGGCAGGCAGCTGTACGGGAAAGATTCCCCAGCAGCCACCCACAACCCACTCTGCCCCAACATAACATCTCTGTTTTCTTCTTAAAATCACTGCTGATCCACATTCCTAAAATTACCTTTTGCTTGTAAACAATACTCCATAATAAGCAGCTGAGTCTGCTGCTCCTCAAGGTGAGCCATTTCATAGTGTTTTCTATTTCAGACTAGAGGTCAATTCACAATTTGTTTGGTTGGTACATCTACTATATTACACTGAGAGTTAGCCAAAAAGCTCTCTCACGTTCCTTTGGGGTATAGCTTCTGACTAACAGATAGAGGTTATACCATAAAATTACAGATTAAAAAAAAAAAAAATCTAGATCAGTCAAAGAAGAGACTGGAATTAATTTTGATAGCATTGATAACGAACTCTCATCTCGTAACTTCTGTAAAAGCAAGGCTTATTTCTTCTGGCAGGTATATTTGGAAAGTTGAGCCCTATTAACACCCCAGCAGCTTCTTCAGGAGACCAAGATTATCTAGTGCCTGTTGGGTTTTCTTAAAAAGAAAACCATTAAGAGAAATAAGCTTCATTTAAATGACACTTGTGGATTCCTCTTTTATTCTAAAGGAAGCTACCAGATAAATTTAAAAAAAGAAATCAGTGCATTTAGTGTCAACAAAATGTCAACTAATGACATCTAGAAGCATTTTCTCATTCTCTGCTAATGTCACCACTGTTACTAACAACAAAGTATCTGGACTACAAACAAGTGATGATTTGCATTTCCTTTTATATATTATTATACATTCTAAGTAATTAGCACAATCAGTGCTTTTATACCTTTGAAAATAAAGTGCCTACTCAGTGCCAGATCTAGGCTCTTGCCTTGGACACACAAGGCCACAAAGTATTTTAAAATATGATTACATCCTGCACACAGAACTGTTAAACTGTGTCAAATCAAACATCTTTGATAACTTTGGGCATGTCAGACATCATCTCCTGGGTGACTTCCTGACTCAGACAGCATTCTTACCAGGATAACTGTTCAGTTTCTCAAAAAAAAAAAAAAAATCATCAAAATGATCAAAATAAGTGTATCAGCCACATTTAAAAAACACTCAAATTCAGAGCCAACAGTATCAATCTTGGCAGCACACACACAGACTCTGTGCAAGGGAAGATGCAGGTTTGTAAAGCACTTCCAGGAATGAACCCTAGTTTAAGCCACTTCCTCAGGGCAAAATCAAATTTCTGCTCATTACACTGTATTATTACATAACAAAAACTGCATGCTTGATTCCAGTTGCTTCTTGTTGCCCCACCAATCCACAAACTTCTACTTACTGTTTCTACCAAAAACACAATCTTGAGCTGACCTGTCTGTAACTTAAAAATCTTACTCTTTTTCTGTCCCCATCTCTTTTTCTTCTTTTTAATGGCTAATGCCTCAGGGCCTCAAATTCAGGCTGCTGATTTCATGCAGACTGCCCACAAAGTACTGAGGATTCTGTACTAGAAACAGTGCTACACTTCCTTGTTCCTATTCACCCCTTCAAGAGTACTCCCTTCTCAGTAAATCATGAGTTCCACAAGCAAAGCAGTATACCTCAAGCCATACACACAACTCAGTTTCTCTCATCAGCAAATCAACAGGAAGGGATTGGACTCACAAAAAAATCATCATTTAAAACAGGTCAAAAATGGCTCAACTCTACTGCAAAACGATACCTCAATGTGAGTAAAATCAGCTGCTGCTCTTTATGTTCTCACTACAAAGTTCATGCTTCCACATCCCACTTGGCTTTAGTGGATGATCAAGAATAAGAAAGAATACCAACAAAAACTTTAAAAATCCTAATGAAACAGATTTCAGTGGTTTAGTAAGTAGTAACTCTTAAATAGCCTCTTGTCTTGAAAACACACTATAAAAAGTACACTTGGCTTATCTGAAAAAAGAAATTACACAACATCCTGATAAAAATTACAGGTAATCTAAACATTTTGGTAAATGGACTCTAGGAGTAACAGAATTCAAAATTCCTTTCTAAGGACAGAGGACTAAAGGAACATGTTAAAAAAAACCTGGTTTATCTGTGATTTTTTAAAACTATATTCAATTCAACATACTACAAAAGAACTGGAAAAAACAGCTTTATTGATGTTTCCAGCCATTACATATTTTGTTAAAGGCAATGTAATTTAATTTAAGCTGTTCCAACTGCCCAGAATATTCACTAGTTTCTTCAGCTCTTTCGAAAACTTTGTTCCAGTTCTCCAGGTCTCACGTGCTCCAGGTGCCCTATAATCTCTAGGGTCTCAGAGTGAGGTGTTTTCCTTGTGAGGAGGACTGGTTACTGAAGCAGACAGCAGAAGCTGGAGAAGTTTGTCCTGATGAGAGATTTTCAGTGCATGAGATGTCTGATACGCAGCTGTGAGTCTCCTCAAAGAGTGGATGCTTCAGAACTGCCCTTTACCAAGTAAATGCCACAAAATCACAAATCAGCTGGTTGATGCAGGATGATATGGGCAAGTTCTGCCCATAATCACTTAACAGGAAAAGGGATCAGGAAATAACATCATTTTTCAACTCAAAGAACAGTCAGTTATATTCAAAAGATGCCCAAGAGCAAACAGCAACATGGAAGAACAAGTAACAAACAAGTAGTGTCTCTCTCATCTATCTCAAACCAGAATGAAAAATAAATAAATAGCTTTTATTTGCATCAGAGGATAGAAATGTGTACTGACAATCTGTTGATTGCTTTTAAGATTAGGAAAGAAATTGTACACTTGCCAAAGTTTGCTGACATAAGCACCTCAGAGAAGTAAAAGTGTATCATCAACATATTTTTCAAGTTTTTGAAGTGCACCTTTGCATGAAACTTATCATTTTCACAAGTAACTTCAAACAAAGAGTACACTATAAAGACAAAATATTATAATTTCTCAACGAAAGTATCCACCATCACACATGGTCTGTGTCTAACCAATGCCCTACAGAGACAAGCATGCTTACCTCAGTGTTTGGCTGTAGTGCCTGTGCATCCTGGGCTGCAGATGGTACTATTGCCCATGTAATGTTGGCACTAGCAGATGATAAGGAGCTGAGAGCACCATTTTTCAGTTCCTCTGTGGAGTGTGACTTGGGCCCAGGCCATCCCAGGATACCTTCTGAAGCAGAAAACAGCTATCAGTTTATGAGAGAAAGATTACAGATTTCCTCCATTCACCTCACCACTCTACTGATCCAAATGAGTTGTATCTCTTCTCTGCTTCCACATACAGCTTTACTTTAGTAAAAAATGATCTTGTACTTTCTGAACTAGCTTATGCAGTATCGCAAATGATATCCCTGCCTTTGGAAGCAAGAAACACCCTAATTAACCAAAGTAAGCAACTTGCAGGCCAACTTACTTGTGAATTTTTTAAGTCAATGAATGTTAGTCCTACTGCCAGACTGTACAATCCTTATGTATAATTCTATCTGGCATACCTTGGAAATTAAGCAAGAATTCTCTACCCACTATTTTCATAGTTATAAAGTTATCCAAGTAAACCCTCTATTTCTTCTGCTTGAAATCAAAGTTTTAAGCCTAGCAGCTGTATTTTATTTCTGTCTGTACTATTAAAAGTTTTTTCTAGATTAAGTACTAAAATGCTTTACTGGTACCAAGACCACAGTTTAAAAGAGGTCTCATTAGAAAGATACACATTAAATATGAATCAACCAGAACTTGGCATCAGAACAACCCTTTTTTCTGGGGGCACTTGATTTCCTGGATGGGTCTGTAAGGATGCCATGACAGAAAGTATGATCAGCCAAGGCAAGTACACAGTTGTTCCTCCCTAACTGCTCTAAAAGATAGTCTCAGCAGTCAAATCAGTAGCCTGCAGCACAGGACTTAAAATTTCAGCTATTAATTACACGCTGCTGTAAAATGTAGAGATACGGATAAGAAAATCACAGCTCTTCAGTCATTACCATAATTTATATATGAATATACAATTAGTGCCACAGGGAGGATCTCCTCTCATCACTGACAAACTTTTAAGATGATGCAGAGCAACATAAATGACATTAAAGAACATGCAATTTCTCCTCTCCATATCACCAGGGTTACCAGAGATTGCCTCTTAAGTGAAGTAAATGGTTAGATCTCGAGAGGCTGTGCTGCACAGTGTTACATTAACACTTCCATTATTAAAAAATGGGCCACAAATCCCATCGCTTATTGAGCCCTTACCAAATGCTAGAGACAAAACAGTTACAGAACATTCCCCTCATCTAAAATGGCATTAAGTTATGAAGACATGGCAGAAGTTCAGATCTACTTTGCTTAGGGTGTTTATGTGGCGCCATCTTTTGCTGAAGAAAGCATAAGCAAATAATTAAGAATAAAATGATTTTCAAAGATCTGAGTAACCATCGGGGGGGAAAAAAATGCAGCATTTTTCTTTTTTAAAGTCCATGTTTCATATAATTACACAAAAATCCCCTTGCCAAAGGAAGAACATTTCTGTGGCTCTGCTGTCAAACGATGTTTCTCACTCTTCATTATTTTGCAGTAACAGATCTTGATCTATTTTTCTGTTTTTCTCTGTCAAAAAAAGCTGAATAATGGATTACTGCTGGTACTTTCCTATTACAGAGACACTAAAAAAAATTGAACTGACTTCTCTTTATGCCAATCTTTAAAAATATGTCATCCCATCATATCCTTGGGCGATCCATTTTCTCTCTGCACAAACAATCTATCTGGCCTTCACTGTAAACAGTTACTTTTGATTTTTTTAATCTAGTTTATGTAAATAAGCACAATAAAACGCTCCCACATGAAGAAGTACCTCACTTCAGGGGAAATTTTGAAGTGTGAACATTTACTTCATCATATTTTTAAAACTGCTATACTACTTTTCCTCTTCAGTGCAAATACAGTAAAAAGACCTTTGTATTTCTCTGCACATTTTAGAGTCTCTAAGAGAAATAGAAACTGTTAGAACTAGGCAAGCATGTTTTCTCTCCCGTACCAAGGGCAATGCTACCCTCACAAAACAAATCTTGTCAGCCTAATCAAATTTTAAACAGATCTTAAAAATACATTATGTCCTAGCCAACACCAACAGGACGCCAACAGTTACAATCCAAATGATATAAAAGTACATTCATTTCCTCAACACTTCTGCATATGTGAAAAATTGTTTTGTTAAACTGTGCATCTAGAATTTGACTACTTAGCAGAAGACAAATATGCAGGGAAAGATTAAGTCACACAGCACAGAAATCTGAAGAAATAAAGAGTATCTCTCTGAACAGGTTGAAAAAAGTTCCCGCCAGTTTCAAAGTGTCATCAGGGAACCTGTGATGATCTTTGACCTACAAATCTGGCTCTGAGATGTCAGCATTGTCATATCATCCCAAGCAACTTGCCATATATCTAATATAGCAGCTCACACTTCAGTCAAAAGCAATACCTGATGAGAGAACTCATCAGAAATTATCTTCAAATCAACTAAGAATAGAATACAATCTCTATGTAGGAAGTGAAAGGTTACAAAAATATGGCTCCTACTTTACTCATTTTATCAGTTTTACAAAACTATTCAGAACAGTTTTCAGGGGGTTTCAGTTTTTCAGTGCACCCAAAATGCTCTCATCTGCACTAGTACAATTACCCTTATCACAAAAAGTACAGGTAGAGCTGCTGTCTGTGCCATGTCTAATCCAGCTGTTTTACCAGAATTTACTCCCCGCAGACTGAGCTGCCATCTGTAAATCATTTGATCCACTCTAATGGAGTTGCCATCTTTGCCACTTTATGGGACCCAAAAATCTCTATCACTAGTTCAATCCCTGTTTTTATAAAGACTTTAAAATATGAATTAAATATAATATGAGAAAGTTTATCTTCTGAGTTGGATACTAATAGCAAGAAACTGCTGTCACTGGTTTGGATTTTTTAAGCCAGATTTTTTCTCTGTTCTCAGTCATAGCCAAAGACAACTGACAGAAGGTAAATTCTAATCTATTTTGATACATTCCAGAGTTCTAAAGGAATTCTCCAGAAAGACAGTCACAAATTATATAAAAGTATTGACAGCTACATAACTACTACTTGCTTTAAGACTATGCAAAGCACTACACTAATTAAAACAAAACATCTGCTTCTGCAGTAATGAAGATGCAAAAATTAGACATACCAAATACACAACTAGTAAATCAGCCAGATCTCTTCTACCTGCAGGGTGTTGGTTCTGTGGTTCCAGGAGTGAAAACCCGAGTCTGATTCCTCTCAAAGTTCAGAGAATATGTACATACAAAACAAGAGTTCTTATAGAACATACCCAAAATATAGCTTCTTTCCCTCTTACCCTCAAAAGCAGCTTCTGCTGTGATGAACACGCAGCAGAGAAGCACACCAAGGCACTGGAGAACCCCTGTACCTAAGCAAAGTACAAGCATCCTGACACAACCTGTTTATCCTTTCCCTACAGCAATGCTACAGGTCACAAACATCTATTTTATAGGGCACAATGGGTTGTATCCCACACAGATGCCCTCAGGAGAAACATCCATCCCTGCTACAAGTTCACGCTGCAGGAGTGGGGGAGTTCTCTCCAAAGAGAAGGTTTGCAGGAGATTTTTCAGTTAAGCAATGTTGATAATTTTCTTTTGTTGGTTTTGATTTTCTGGGTACCTGATGCATCTTCAAACCCACTTTTGCATGATAATTGACGCATGAAATATGCTTAACACCTATCTCAATTCCATGACGAAAACCTTCCTAATTTTAAGTCCTCTGGTCTTGCCTGGGAGACTACAAAAAAAAACCCCAAACCTAGTTTTTTCCCTGGCACAATCATAAACTAGCATCTATTGATAACACTTTCATGACATATTTTGAATATACTCTAACAAATATCCCCTAATAGTGCAGTGGCAGGCCTTGAGGAAAAACCAATACTAGATCTGGATTCCTTCCCCTGCCAGGGATGAATGCAAGTTTAGTCTCTCTGCTGAATCCCTACAGCACAGGAAACAGCAGCTGCATCTCTGCTTTCACGTGAGATTGTATTTGCTAATGTTGTCTGGAAACTAGCAAATAATGTTATCTTCCAATGAAAGAAGAACATGTCAGGAATAATGTATTAGCCTTTAGATAAAACAGCAAATTGTTCTGGTTATTCTTGACAGAAGCAAGGTGCAATTAAGGGAGAACTGACTGACCAAGCCAACTCTAGTAAAGTACACTAGTAACAAAGAATATGTACTCCTCTGTCTGCTTTCCTCACTCTCCTCTGCCCACATGCATTTATGCACAAATAAGGACTTACTCATTTTTCTGTCTTGTCATCTCAGCTGCAAGACAATTCCTAGCTGTCATTTGTCAGATTGAAAGTATCTAGATTTTGTCCTTCCTATCCATTTATTTTCTCCAAAAAGGAGGCAATAGAGAATAAAAAGCTCAAGTATATCCTGTGCCCAACTCCAGAACCATCTCCAATGCATTTGTTTCCATGGGAGCCAAAATCAGCAGCATTTGCACATTAAAGTGAACTTCAGAAAAGCCATTGTAAGGATGAGTTTGGTTTTTGTTTTTAAAAAATCTTTTAAAAAATGAAACGTTCTACAGTTTGGAAAAGCAGGCAAGGGAGAGAGAGAAAAAAAATAGGAGGGAATTCCTATCAGAAAGATGCTTTATTCAGTAAATGAATAAATTAATAAATGGCTAATGTGAAATGCAGATAAAAATAATGGAATGATCTGTACAGGCTGCTACTACAAGAGAGGATTCTGTCTGCCAAAACACTAGAATAAAATATTTTTTTAAAAAACAGACCTAAAATACAACATACGCTGGTAGAGCTACATTAAAACAAATATTCAAGTTTGCTCTGTTCTCAGTCTGGGAGGGAAGAATGTTAACAATTGCAGTCAACAGGCTCTGGAGATATTCTTCTGCCAAAGGCTGTATACAGAGCTGGAAAAAAATAATACTAGAACTTCTAAAGTTAGAAATGAAGACAAAAGTCTCTTCTCCACATTTTATAGAGATGCAATCTCTCCTCCTCAACTCGCACTATATGTAACCAACACTTTCATATAATAATACCCTTCTCTGGCAGATATTTCAATGAAAGAAAAAAATTACAAAAAATTTAGCCAGTGATCAACGCACATACCTTTAATAATTACAGCTAGAAATTATTTTTGAAATTATTTTTACTCCAAAGTAGAAACACAGGATTTTACTTCACTGACTGATCTTGTTGATGTACTTCCAAAATAGACAATTACAAAAACCCTTCCATGAAGCTTCAGAGAAATAAAAAACTTATGGACTAGCTTTCAAGACTGAAGACTTCAGTTTAATCTTCATGTCTGCTTGTAGACTTGAGGTCTAAGGCAATTTGTGAGAAACATGAAATGGAAAAATCATGCAATCCTTAAACTATTCCATCAGAAAGGATGCCATAAAAATATTTTAAGTCATGCCCTACATAATTGTAGATTCTGGAAAAGATTCCACTAAAGTGAAAACCAAGCTGGTTTCTTTCTACTCTAATTACTGGAAAACAAAGCAACAAAAATATTTACATCAAAAGAAAGAATACACTTTTTTCTCTTGTTTACAACAACAAATGTCAGTAAGTCTGTTTAAAATAGTGACTAATTATGATATTCCTGAGAGCATTCCCTAAGTTCTAGGTCAGAAACTCTTAGCCACTTAGGTTTTTCCTTTAGAGGCAGTAAGACTGCAAAGCCTCCAGGGAAGTCAGCAAACTTGCACAATCAGGTATAAAGATCCCAAGGACACAAGGAAAGGTACAGAGAAAGCAGATTAAGTAGATATATATCCACTTTTAAGGCAGTTGTCTCTCTTTATGGCATAATAATGAAAGCTTTGGATGCTGAAGGAAAGCAAATTCAAGGGTAGGTTCAAGTCACCCAAGCTAAGCAATTGAGCATTTCTCACACTCCACACATGGAAGCCTGTTACCTGCCTGGACTGGATTGCTTTCATGAACTATAGGCTAGAAGCAAGAAAATAAATTACCAAATTCCTATCTTGTCTCTATCTATGCATTCTGCCCCACAATGCCCACCAGCATCTTAACACCACACAGCAGGTAATGAGACAGCACTGGGATGGAAGCATTCAGCAATAAATTGCACAGGGCCATGACATCTCACAAGAAAGGTGTTTGAGAATTCCTATCACAGGAGTACATGGTTTTTAAACTAACAAGAGTCATTTTCACCTGACAGTGACAGTAAAGGTCATCTTCTGTTGTACCTGCTGGGTATAAAATTAAAAGAATTCACCTGGAGGACACAATCAAAATGAACTAGATCATCTCTCAGAATTAAGAGTTTGCTAGGGATTACTTAAAGGCTTTAGTCTGAATAGGTATGAGCTTATGCAGCTTTGATGACTCTGAAACTCTACCAACTCAGCAGAAACGTTAAGTCTATCAAAGTATGCCTGGAAAAGATTAAGTGTGTAGGAAAATCAGTAATCAAGATTTGTAGGCCAGGTTCTTTCAGGCAACTGTGTTGCATAATAAGGCCTAGGGAAAAAAATCATTTCAGTCAGGGAGAAGAGCCTAAATATTTCAGCAGCTTTTAGTGCCCTCCTTAGTTTGGTTGGGTTTTATTACTTCCATACCAAAGAATACACTGAAGAATTAACTGCTTGCATTCAAGTTCTCACAGTTACACCAAAGATGTTGGTGTGAACCAGTGCTACAGAATTTTGATTCCTGAAACGACTCTCGTGCAAAACAAACAAAAACACTTACTAGATTTTATAATTCAGTATTTCACAGTCATTACTTTCCTTTCAATATAAAAAAAGTGAGGATTCCCTTTAGCAATTACTAATGTTTTGCTTGCTTTTCTCTCTTCTTGCCCACAGATCCTCAAAAGCCATTATCAAGTCAAAACAAAGACACTGATTTAACAGAAGATTATGTGGATAGATTCAAGGACATGTACACCTCAAGTCATCTATCTCTTGACAGTTCACTTAGATCACATCAAGATGAAAAACAACCTTCAGGGACCTTGAAACTAGAAAGTAACTTTTCTTCGAAGGATGCTTTTCATCTCTGTTTCAAACCATTCTTTTCTGAAATACAGTTATATCAAATAGTTTAATTTAATGCACTCTATCATTACTACTTAGCTAAGTGTGCAAGGGGGGGGGTCACATTTTCTACAAGAAAATGGCAATTTTTAAAAGATCATATTCCTTCATGAAACCAGTCATAATCTGGATATGGGAAAGTCAGCACACACCATAGGACAGGTGTCAAAAGGATTAATATTGGTTTTCTCCAAGAACCATTTTAACATCACTTTCCTGCTTCCCAAGTAACCCTCTCACATTTCTATTCTCCTCACAAAGGGAATGCTTCAGAAGCTGTCCCACCTTGCCATCTCAGCAGCCTTGAGGGCACATCCTGCCCTGTACTGAACCTACTGCAAGTAAGGGCAGGCTGGGGGGGATTGCTGTGGAAGCATCTGAAAAAAATACAAAAAGGCACCCAATATCCAGAGCTCTGCTGCTGCTACTTCTTAGAACAGCATTTGCTCTTGTTCTTAAGACTTGGCAGTGCAGTTTATGCATGGGAAAATGCTAACCACCCCTTCAGAAAGCTCAAGGTCCAACTTCCAATATTATGGACAGATCCAGAACTAGATGACAGATCCAGAACTGAGTGAACTGAAAAAACTGAGGTACATGGGGACTGAAAGGCTCATGCCTGCAGAGCTCAGTGTAGTATCACACTGACATTTTAGGTTCAAAAACTTGCCACAGATTTTTTTTTTTTTTTTTTTAAAGCATGGAGAACTTTTTCCAGACTCATAGAAAACCACAGAAATAAATCCACCTCAGCAGCATCCTTCCATGTGGAAAACTAGAAAAAATATTTTCAGTGTAGCACTGCACAGCATTACTTTTTATCAACAAATCTGTGTTGAGATTGAAATCAATTTAAAAAGGAAAAAGGAGCGGGAGCAAACCAAAACAACCAAGCTGGTTCTGCACTGCCATTAACATCAAAAATGTAGATTTATATATATACCTCTTCTCCATGCCCTGTTTTTTTTTTTGTATTGATGTCTTCAGGATTGGATTTCTCTGAGAAGACTCAGGACCACTTCTTTTCCTCCTCTCTTTTGATTGCAATACATTTTGCGTCCTTTTTTCAGGCAAAGAATTACAGTGCTTGAGGCTGCAGAAGCTCACAAGTTGCTCATCCCAACTTGCCTCTCTGAGAATGGTTAATTTTGCCTGCTTCGTGTCATAATAAAACACTCAATGCACATGGAACAACACCCAAGGCAGCCTGTGCTCACCTGATGACAGTGTCCTGTTATGCTGTTGGCCCACTTGATGAATACTTTGCTGTAGTAGACTCAGGCATTCTCCAAGGCAGCTCAGGGTGGCAGCAGAGGTAGCTTTTAAAAGTAGTAAGTCCTGATCCAAGGCAGTAAGGGGTCCAGAATTTGGGAGAGCTTCAATGGCTTGTACAAGATTCTTCTGTTGTCCTTCAGCTTGGCTCATGATCTGTAAAGGTCCAAAAACATCTGCTGTTACAGGAAATATCACTGTGTAGCTGTTAACTTCTTATGGATTGAAATAGTGACTAAATGTAAAGAACTACCACAAATGGATGTTAATGTTCTGATCCAAACATACCATATACTCACCTACAAAAACGAAGGGCTTGAGACTACCAAAGGCCTGTAAAAATGTCAAGACTATGTTAGAGAAAATAGTCTCTTAAAATAGTAGGTTCATAGTAGGTTTAATAGTGACTCATACTTTCTGAAAGTCTTTGTAAGGAAAAGTATGACAATTCTACTTCCTTCTCCATTATTAATTTAGGCTTCGATTTTCTTGTCTTTGTATGTGATCTGAGACACCCAAGGAAGCTACACTGTCCCTCCTCCTTTCCTACATAAAGTATCTCACCACAGTTTAAGAATGGGCATTATCCATTTCTCAAGCATCACAAAGGAACTGTTTTTACAAAAGGCAGTAATTTTTAACTTTACAGATATTAGCATAGGAAGCAACTTAGAGTACTTATTTCATATCCAATATGAATACCAGCTGTCAGGCAGAAAGTTAACCTCTTTCTAGATTTGGACCACTCAGATGAAGATGAGAGGGGTGCTTGTATAGCAGGTAAAAAAAGTATTTGAGCAGGCTGCACTTTAAGCAAATTGGCATGTTTTCAAAATCTTAAAGCAAAAAGAAAAAGGAGATGTTCAAAATTTCTCTCTCCATTTTTACAGCCTGTAGGAAATCATATATGCTCATGACAAGCCTCTTACACTTACCTTGCAAAAAACTTACTGCAGAAACTTACAGGTTAACACTTGAGGTATCCAAAGCTTTCAGAAAAATATATCAAAGACATCATAATAAACAAAGATTCAAGCTCCATTTGTCCACACTACTGTACTGTAAAAATGTACTATGAACTTAATTACTTTTTTATTATCATTATTGTATTTTCAAGTATTGTGTGCTTCCTGCAGCCTTCCTACACTACTGTAAATTGACTGATTAAAAATATATGTTGAGTGCACTGAAAAGCTAGAAAGGAAACTGAACTCAGAGATGCAAATAACCACTCCTGCAAGAAGAGACTAAAATTACACAAGAAGCTGTTGTTGCAGTTCATAAATTTAGCCAAATGCCTTGCTGAAGGTTAACATGACATTTTAATAATCAACATATAAAACAGAGGCCAAAACTTCAGTAAAAGCCACAGACAATTTTAATTCCCTGTGGCAGAAAACAAGACCTGTCAGAAGGTGACAGAGACCCCACCAATATGCAGCTTTAGGGAACCACACAATCAATCCCAGGCTTTCAGAAGTCACACAGCATGAACCTGAGCTCCACAGCATGGACAAGGCGGCTGCATCAAAGATAAAACAACAAAAAAATACCACAGACACACCCTTATGCAAGTATTCCTCCATGCAAAGGGCACGAGGAGGCAAACAGAAAGAATAGCCAGGAGAAAAAATATGACCATCTCCCTGGAACACTAAACAATATAATTGCATGGAAAACTGCTTCTCTCCTTTTCCCATCCTGCATAAGTGTGTGAAATTGAAAAGCTGACTTTCTCATACTTCACATTGACAGAAATGTTCTATTTTCATTTCCAAGTGACTAGTTTTTCTACTTTTATTTCCCTTTTTTTTTTTTAAACAGCCTACAAATTCAAGATCTGCTTCCATAAAAAATAAAATCAAAAATAAAACCAAAAGCAAAACTGAAAACATTTCAATTTCACCCCCCCCCTTAATAAAGAGCTTTATTCTTTTGCAGATAAGACAGGAGTGTAAGATAAACTGATCAGGAAGTTTAGAAAACATTTGGAAAATTAAGTTAATATTTGCAGCTATCACCCAGCCCAAAACTTTACAGGCTTTTTTTACTCAGCTGTATTCTTCTTAGATTAGGAGAAATTTCAATCAAATCAATGATTTATTCTGGTGTTGGTCCAAGTCTTACTGTTTTCTAGCTGACCTAAGATAGCTTTAAAGCCGCCCTTTGATTCATCTTTTCCCTGCTACTTAGTTTCATGCTATAGTTGTGATACCAGCAGCTGGTCTACATATCTGGCACAGCAGAAGACATCTGGAACTGCAACTTCTGTGTAGGATTCAAAGTATTAGAACTTGCTTGAGCTTGTTTGAGCATCTACTGCTCAAACACTGATCAAAACCACACTCTTCAAAGTGCTGAATGCCCAGAACAAAGATGAAGAACCTCCCCTATTCTAAAGTGACAGATCAACTCTATGGCAAAATAGATAAGGAAATTATATATATTATTGAAATAACTGAATTTTTTTACATGTTTGCCAATTTTTTAAAGATCTTGACAAAAGATTTCAGAAGAGCTGAAGTGTAGTTGGTCTACAGAGAATAAATCAAGGAAGAGCTAACACAAAAACACCAAACATACAAGATGAAACTCTTTAAACACATTAACCCTTAACAGGACAGCCACTAAGTCATGCAATTATAGCATCATCCTCTGTCTTACTGGTGGGTCTGTTTTTTGCTTTCTTGCAGAAGAGGAGAGGCAAAATGCTTGACTTACTAGCACTCTAAGTTCATTTCAAAACCAGAATAAAAAGCTGTGATTTTGAGAAAGGGAAGTTTTTAATTTTCCTTTTCCAAAGAGAAATAACCTGCCTAATTTTTAATTACTTTGCTCTTACGTGGGGTTATTTTAGCACTTTACAATTCTCCATCCTTCCCATTTGCAAATACAGACAGCTCAAAGTAGTAGTTCTCTATTTGCAACAACAACAAAGGCTATTTACCCGTCTCCTCACCAACTATTAACCCATTTCTCTTTCTACTCTTGTTTTGGATTTGACACCTCCTCTTCACCTATATTTTCTTCTCATAATATCACAAAACAACTGCACATTCTCAGAAATGCACTGAAACTTCAAGAATATAACTTTATGATAGATGCACAATAGATGCACAATAAAAATACTGAAAGAACCATCATGTATTAAAAGGAATTATATGTGTGAAAATATCTAGCATTATTAGGCCTATATTTACTTAACTGCAAAATGTTCAGTAAGAGGAAGCCTCATACTAGGAAGACACCAGCTCAAATGCATGGTCTGCTTCTTTCTCCATCTTCTGCCTGGTGCAGGAGAACGAGCAGATGACATGTGCTCCCTATTAACAGCTGCTCCTGAAGCGTGAAGGGGATTTAGACCTTTTAGACTGTCAGAAACTGTCAGGCATTGCCTGTGTTCTTACAGTGGATTGACTCTGGCTGGTTACCCAGTGGCCACCACTGCCCCGCCTTGGCTGAACAACAAAAAGTTTGTGGGGGTCGAGATAAGGACAAAGAGGTCACTCAATATCATCACAAGTAAAACAAACTTGACTCAGGGAAATCAGCATAATTAATACCAATCAGAGTAAGGTAACAAGAAAATAAAGCCAAATCCTACTCCTCCTTTTCCCCTACTTCTCCCTTCTTCCCAGGCTTAAATTCATTTCCAGTTTCATGACCTCCTTCCCCAGAGCAGCACAGGGAGGCAGTTCTGTTCGTGACACGCCACTCCATCTCCTTGCTCTCTGCCACTCCACCTCCTTGCTCTCTGCCTGATCCAGCATGGGGTCCTTCCATGGCAAACAGCCCTCCATGAACTGCCCCAGCACAGGTCCCTTGCAGGGTCACAGGTCCTGTCAGCAGACCTGCGTCAGGGTCACAGCTCTTCCAGGCATGCATCTGCTATGGCAGGGGGCTCCACAGGCTGCAGGTGGATCTCTGCTCACTCTGGACCTCCAGGGGCTGCATAGGGACATCCTGCTTCACCATGTGCTGCATCATGGGCACAGCCCCAGCATAAGAACACCACCTTCCCCTCCCCTCATCACTGGCCTTAGTGTCTGCAGTTGCTTCTCTCACATTCTTACTCCTCTCTTCTCTGGCTGCTGTGGAGCAGCAGCAGTTTTCTCCCCCACTTCTAAAATCTGTTATCCCAGAGGCTCTTCCACCATGGCTGACAGGCTTGGCCAACTGGGGTCCATCCTGGAGCCAGCCAGCCTTGGATCTGTTGGACAAGGAGAAGCTTCTGGCAGCTTCTCACAGAACCCTGTCTGTGGCCCTTCTCATGCCAAAGCCTTGCCATGTAAAGCCAGTACAACTCTCCTGAACAACACTACACTCAAAGAACACATGCCATCCAATAACCCTCTTACGGATACCAGAATGTAAAAGGAAACATCTGTAATGTTTTCCTCTCTAGGCCATCCTCTCCCTACCACTTGCTCCAAAACAGATAATGCACAGCTTTTGTTGCTACCTGCTTCCTCCTCTTCAGGGCTGATCTTAACAGCTTGTGTGATTGCTTCCCCTATTTACCTCAGCCACAGCAACTGCTACCTACGCCTTCACAGCTGGAACTGCACCTCCTGCTGTGAACACACAGCCGACCATGATACGAGAGACGAAAAACTTATGCAAACACTTACCAAACAAATGGTAAGTAAAAATGACTACTTTTCAGGGTTATTTCTACAGTATGTGGAAGATAAGCAGAAAAAGGCATGAGATACCCTACGTTTGGGAAGAAATTTATTTCAGATGTAATAAGATGAAAGTACATTCTTTCATGTGGTAAATAAGCTAAAAATTAGTTATTAAAATTTAATTTAGGAAGTAAAAATGAAAAACTGAAGTGCTATTTTCCCTGCCAAAAGAAAAAGATACAGGAATTCTACATTTTGTTAAAATACAAATGATACATTAATCTTTACCATGCAGAGAAATCATCATACAAAATGCCATTTTTGATTTAAGGCTTCAATTTGTTTCTGAAACTAGAAAGGGAGAGATTCCAAATTATTAAGTATAATAACAAATAATCTCTATTCAAGATTTTTCCTCCTATCCAACAACAAAAATAAATGGAAACTTCAAAGGAAGAAAACTGAATAGCCACACCTGAATGCAAGAGCATTCAGCATGATTGCTTTTGACATTATTTTATTTTAAATGCTTTTGTTATCCAGACTCCAAGACTAACATTAAAGCATAAGTCTGTTTGTCTCATGGACAATGGACAGATGTGTATCATCAGAACATCTTTCTTTCTAGAATTATTGATCCTACAGGATTTTGCCCTATTAACACAGCACATCGCAACAACCTAAAGCAAACACCAGCTTTACTGCCATCTGTAAAACTTCTCAATCCACAGCTGCCACAAGGGCACCTCTCAGGACAGTGACTTCAGGTTCCTCAAAGCAAAGGAAGAATGACATCAGCCATATTACCTCAGAGGGCAAGCAGACACTCTCCCTTTGTCACAGTGGCCACGAGGAGCTGGCCAAGAAAACAAGGAGCATCACCGATCTTGTCTTTCTACATAATGATTTAAATACTTCAGATCATCCTACCCTCCTTCTAGACTATAAAACATGAGACAGATACTTCAGACTGTACCAGCCACAATCCAACCATATAAACAACTTCAATTTTAGTTTAAATTTATTTTAAATGTTGTTTAAATGTAGTTTAAACGGTGTTGATAGCATAATTGAATCCTTTTACAGTCAGTATTAAGATATGCCTACCCATGCATGAGGAAAAATCTAAAACACTCCAGAGAAAAAAGGAAATGTTCTTTTAGCACTGAAAAATCACAGAAATTCTGTATCATCAAGCTCCCCTGTGACATGATAGAAATCATTAATGAGACATTCTGCACCATCAGTTAATAACTCTTTTTCTCTACTGTAATAATCTCTGTGCACCATCACCAGCAGCACGTGGTCTGATGACTTATCTGTAGGCAATCCCTCTGAAAGATGTAATGCAGTGATTTTTGTTTTTAAATCCTTTCCATTATTGACTGCATGCAAGTTAAAAACAATTATTAAAAACATGGGAAAATAAACAACACAATAAAAAAGTGCTTATACAAAAAAAAAAAAAAAAAAGAGCACCTGTAAAAATAAACAGTTGTGTGGAAAAATCTTTAGACACTTAAATATTAATAGAAATGCAACATGTATCACTTCCTTAAAACTCTAAGTCAAGCTGTCCTTGTGATACTGCTTTTAAAACAGGGCAATAGCCAGTTTGCTGCTGCACTCTTTTCTGGCAGGATTCAATTGGTTGGTGCTTCATTTGGGGTGGGTTTTTCCAATATGAAAACACAATCTCTCTCTCTCTCTGACACACGCACACACACATACAATTTCTGGAAATACTAGTTTTTTTGCTCTTTAGAAAACGGTACCAGAAAAATAACTTTTCAGAAAACACTGGGAAAGGACAGGACATGAGACCAGCTTTTCAAACTATTCTAGAATAAGTCACAAGTGATATATGCGTCAGGACATTTAACCATTGTAAACATGCATATTTCACAGGGGTTTGGATTTTTTTCTCTTATTTAACAGAAAACACCTTTTTTCTTAAAAGCAATGAAGAACAGCAGAGTCCACACACAAGAAATAAAAACCTTCTAAGCCACTGTAAATGTGATATATTGTGCTGCCACATGAACCTAATAGTCATCAATTTTGACCTTGAGCAAGGACTCCTCTTGTAAACTTGACCTGTATTTCATCAACACCACAAACTGTCATATTGTAAAAATCAAAAGTTAAAACAGCCAGTATAAGTAGAATATATGTGTATGTATATACACATACATCTATCAAGAATATATATCAAAATGTAAGATACTGATACCTGGAACTCCAGTGTCACTAAAGCAATCACACAGTCACTAACTGGAGACACTACCTACCCATTCAGCTCATATTCACAAATCCAACACTATTTCCATTAAACTTGCCCACTTTCCACTATTTATTCTGAAAAAGGAAAGAGCATCAACACACTGCAAGAAGACTGCTGTTAACCATCAGCTCACCAATTGGATGTCTGGCAAATGAAGGTAACTTGTACAAATGCAGTAAAAGTGAATGTTTTTTGCTTTTTTTTTAATTTTATGCACTGTTGTTTTGAGTTAAGCATAACCACTGCAGAGCAACTGAACTTCTGCCTTGACTTAACTACTGAAAAGCATTCTCAGACTGCTCAAGGTTACTTGCTATGTTCACCTTACATATGACAAAATACATTTTCTGGTGAGGATTTACAGACTTGAGTCTTTTCTTCAGTAAAGTCACCTAACAAATCTTTCAATAGGATTCCATCTATAGCATGCAAGCTAGAAAGCCAAAATTACAGCTTAATATATAACTAAGGTGAAATAACTAAAAACAGAGGTTGCTGCTCAAAGTACTCCAACAGCTAACAAATCTCTTATCAAGATGATTTTGCACTTTTAAAACATCGCATGTAGAAACACGTTTAAGATCAGATGACCAGTGACATATCTGTACACTTTGCCTGCAATAAAACCTGACCTTCAGATCAAAAAGAACCTCAAACTGTAAACAGGAAAGAATTCTACCCACATAGCTTCAATCTGGAGTAAGACCCAGAGTAGCCTCTATGAACATTATTATGCTAATGAAAATATTTTAAGGAAGGATCCTAGAACATCAAGTGAGAGACTCTGAAAGCATCTTGGAAGGATGGAACAGGATAATGACATCCGTATCAGCTGTCTTTTCCTGATTACTGCTTCCCTCCCATTACCAGGAATGGGCACAAAATTCTCCATTATCATCACCTCAGGGTAGCAGCCAGTTTGACCTCAATTATTTTAACGAAGCAAACAATGAACATTAAAATTGGAATGACTTATTATATAATGGTTATTAAGGCTCAGACACATACATCCCATCAACAAAGCTTCAAAGAAGCAAGTTAATTTTCATCTGGCATGTAATTTGCAGACAGAGACACAAAAAGCAACAGAACAAACAGAACTGTACCTCTGACTATCAGGATGGAAGCTAATCACCAGGGCACATTCTTCTTCTCTTCGGTCCTTGCCTCTGCTTTCACAATTCAATTTTTTTCCCTCAAAGGAGAATGAAAACAAGCTCTCTCCACCCCCATCTGCTATTTTGTTGTCTTTTCCCTAATCAGGAACACACAATCTCTGTTCCAGGAAAAACTGAAAAGTCAGTTGCTACATATCTTCATTGTCTCAGCTAACAAAACATTATTTCTTTAGGGTTTTGTTTTGGCTTTTTGTGCTCAGCCTTCTCACCACACGCTCTACAGGGTGGATCCTTGTGAGGAAAACCTTACAGAGCAAACATCAAATGTCATCAGGACTGAGTCAAAAAGCCAAGTGTAAGACAATCAGAAAACCAGGGAGCGGGGGAGGCAGGCTGGCTCAACTATGCCTGTTCTCAGCTATTCTTACCAATCTGCTGCTGTCCCACTGGTTGCCATCAGCACCTCCTGGGGCTATGAGCTCTTCACAGACCTCAGCACACTGTTTACTCTTCAGGGAGCAGCTCTTATTTACTTGTCATGAAAATTTTGAATTGGCTAGGTAATTTTTTCATATACTAAACAGGAAACTATGCTCCTTTTTTTCACATTTGATTCCTGTCTTGTATCTTCAAATTCTGTGACTTGGACACTTACTGCATACCCTTACAATATAATATAATTCTTATTTGCACAGACAATATTCATTAATCATTTGATGAACTACAGACATCTTCTCATTGGCCTACTTGCCAGTAGCTTATTGATCACACCTGCAGGCTCCCTTGTTATTAGTTGCACAGCTACAATAATAAGACTTCATATTTTGTAGGTCTGAATACTATTGCTTTAGTCCCTGAAGTTACCAGATTTGGGGGAGAGAGGAAAAGGGGGACACCGGTCTTTTTTGCTGAATGGTTTGGAAGCCTTAAACATACCATGCAATGGCAGAGGAGGAAAAATTAATTTACCCTCCCAAGAAATTCTCAGTTGGTTGCAGCTCAGGTGTATGAGAGGAAGTTCCTCCCTTCCTCCCTTTAAAATAGGCAGAAGCTCAGCAAGAGAGGGAGTTGACCTAACTTAACTACCTATTTTACAAGAGCATCGTTCTGTTCAGAGGAATGAAAAGACAGGATATATTTAACAGATCTATCTCCAAACACCAAAAAGTACATGATATCTATAATTGTCAGTGTTCTCTGGGACTTTAAGAAGACACTTTATTTGGATGCAAAACACTCCCAAGGACAATCTGAGAGTTCTGAGTTTCTAAAGAAGTACACTTCTTATATCTGCAAAGAAGAGAGACACCAGAAAGAACACAAAGGGTCAGTAAACAACACAAAGGGTCAGTAAAGAGGATCAAAGCAGTTCTGGCAGCATCCCTGAGAATGCCTTCAGGAATCTCAGCAGAACAGTCCACCTATGTCAAGCCAAAACAAACCCAATGTTTCCCTTTGTTATCTCCTTACCACATATGACAACCCCAGACATAAGGTTAAATGCATCCTTTCTCTATTCAATCTGTCCTCCTCACCTGAGGAACGAGCTACTGAATGATAAAAAGGTAACAGGGGGCCAGGGTGAGGAAAAAACCTTATGTCCGTGCCGACAGACTAGGACAAAAAATTCAGATTTTGACAGCAAATATTTAAGTAGACAGACAATCTCAGATTTTCTAAACTAGAGGATGTTTTTAGTCTTAATCAATACTCTGATAATATATTCAGCTTTCTGTGAGTGGCTTCATATTATACAGGAGGGGGAAAAAATGGGAGGGAGGGAAGCTTTTCCTGCCCTTCTCTCAAAATCTTTTAATTATTCTGAGAATACCTCCTGTCTGCCTAAATTCTGAGGAGAACACTTCTCCCTCAGAAAACAACATCAACTTGATGTTGTTTCCTGTAGAAGATTTACAAACAAGCCGAAGTATTAAAACACCAGAGAAAAATAAAATTCCTCTGATAGTGTCAGGTGTCTCAGAGAATTTCATGGAGCCACTTTCACAAGTCACAAAGTGAGAAGGGAAATCTCTTTCTAAAGAGCTGGTTGCCATAAGAAATACACAAGTGAAAGTATGTGACTCAGACAAATTGTATCAACGAGCACTGCATTTTCCCACAAATCAGAGTGAGTAAGCTATTTTTCTGCAAAATGATTGGTATCAACCTAGCACTGATCACTTTGACACTGGAGGGAGGTGTTGGGGAATCAGGGCATGTTGCAGGAGACATGACAGTTTTCCTCTTTTGCCTGTTATGTTAGAGCTCCCTGAAATACTCCATGTATCTGGGTAACATATGACATTTTGTACAAAAAGAACAGTAAGTGCTGGGTTCCCTTGCCATGATCCCTTTTCCTGAGTATTTTCTATTAACCATATCCTATTAATAGCCATCTATCAAAACTTTGCATTTACTGTCAAACACAACTCGATGGGAGCAGAGAGTTAGGATTGCAAGGAAAAATCACATGGAAGAGAAAATGCAGCTCCCAAGGCTGTTTCCCCACCTAAAATTGTTTTCAGCAATCCATAACCAATAAAATTAGAGAAGCAAAAGGAAGCAGTGCACAAATTCAAGTAAATCTTGGATGCTGGCTGCCATCTAGCCAAGCAGGAAGCACACTGTTCTATTTTAAACCACAGAAGACAGCACTGAGAGCAGTTTATAAAAAGAACTTTGTGGGAAATTATTCTTATGCAATTTTACTATAAAAATTACTTCGCAAAGTCATTATTTTTAGTCATTAAACGTTACTCATAAGCAGATGTTATTCTTTGGGCTCTTCTGAGTAGCAGCTTTTCTTACACTTCAGAAGATCATTTTGTTGAAGTTAACAGCTATAGCCCTGATCTGGAAAGCATATTTTGATTATCAGGAATTCAGGCTCATTTGTGAATTTCAAGCATTCCAAAGAGCTCCTAAAACGTTGCTGCTAGCCATTAGCTCAACATTAGCAATCACAGGAAAATTCTATAAGTTTACTGCAACATAGGACACAATTGATAAAAGGTAGGCTTTGGACTTTGAGTGAAATTAGTCCTCAGAAGTGAAAAGGTCATGTTGAACATAAATTATACATTTCAACATGAGTAGTTTCAAGGATGCAGAGGTTTCTGTCAGAACATCTGGTGATGGACATCAGAAAAAGTGACTCCGAATTGTGCAAAATTATTTTTATTATTATTATTCCATTCCACCTGGGAATATGCAAACATACATACTGCCACTCAGAAAAGTCCAATATCCCATACAGTATGCAAACTTCTGATGGAAAGTCCCAGTGCTTCTTCCCTTTCCCAAGACTGCTTATAGATCCTTTCACCTCCCATCCCAATTAGCCACTTAACTTACAGTGCCCAAGCATAAAACCGAATTTTGTGCCTGTCATTTAAAAAACTCATGTTTAGATATTACTTCCCCATCTTGCAGTCAACTTACCTCACGTTTTCTGAGAAGTCAGTGAGCTGTCAGTATCAAAGCTATCTAATCTTACCATTCCTCAGTGATTCAACACACACTACCATAGTTTTGAGTAGCCGTTTTGTGACACACTGGAATATGGCTGAACCACCTTTATACAGCAACTTTTCCGTCCATTTGTTTTATTTCTGTCAGCCTAGACCTATCAATAAAACTGCAATTGGATAACTGGGGTTCTTGGAGAAAAACTGTAAGCAGTAATCCCAAAACTCAGGAGATACCACCAGAAAAATATGCTAGGTATGTATAAGAACGTATGACTATGCTTCCTAGAAAGTGGCACAGGGAGAGAGAAATGCATGAACCATAATAAAAATAATTCATTAGTGTTAGATATGCATCTAGTACCTATAATAAAACGCTACTTTAAAGCATATGTCAGATTTGGGCAGATGTAGTTCAGGTTTGTTTGTTGGATGAGATGTTGCTAGCCATCATCTTATTAGCCATTTTTTTAAAAGTATACTGCCAAAAACCAGAATTGAAACCAAGAAGCAGGTAAGCAACTGCTGAAAAGCACCTATGTAGCACAATTTCCAAAGCATTCAACACCTGCAAGACAAGCATTACAGTAACAACATGCAGCAAAAGCTGTCAGAAATCAGGCCTTTGTTAAATAACCAAGAGCTACAGTGCCTACTGTTCACATTTGTTGTAAACTCAAAATGTTTCTTGTGTTTCTTAGAGCAGCATTCAGTACTTTAGGTGTTACACAAGTAGTTGAAGATTATAGTAAGCCCTCAATAAAAGTGTATAATAATGTAAACTTAATGCTATGCTTAAAACATATGAGCCATTTCTATGGTTACTTTCTTCTAGAGGGCATTTATAGAAGTACTTTCTGTATTTAGTATTTGAAACTTGGGCAGCCACCTAACATTACATCGTCATATATTACCACTGGGAACATTCAAAAATACCTTCTACTTAATTGAATAAAAACAGCATATAAGTGTGGGTTAACAAAATGGCCCATGTATCTTGGAAGCAGTAATTTGCATTAGAGAGTTGCAGAAGGTGCCCCTTGCCACCCTTGTTCAGGTTTGCTTTGAAAATCACTGCTACACCCGCCAGCCACCCAGAAATCTGCACTGAAAACAAGACCATGAGATGTGATACCCTCATCCAAAAAAAGCTCTGTTGAAGTATGTTTTCTTTAAAGCTTAATTTTCAAACCAAGAACTCTGATTTTAAATTTCTGCAGTATTTGTGCTATAATTGTGAAAGAAAACAACCCTGTATTTTTCAAAAAATGCAGGTATGTGTATGATACGCTATGCTGTTTTATACATGCACATAAAACAAAACAGCTGAATTTTGTACATAAAGCAGAATTAAGTGGCAGTTTTGAAGGCACACAGAAACTGGAGGCTGAATTCCCTTCAAATGTAACTTCTCTCAGGATCCCTTGGGAACCTACCATTTACTTGAAATGTAATTAAATGTTTTAATAACTGTAAAGAATAATCTTGGCTTCTCTGCAGTTGCTTAAGAAAATGAATGCTGCAGCAATTTCTGAATGTAGTTGTCATACATACTGTATTATCCCTAATTTATAAATTGCCATTTATTAAATTATGGAAAATTATCATCTTTGCACATGCTCAACCACTGCTAAACTACAGGTTGAAAAAAAGTCATGTTTGCCTAACTCGTATTTTTCAGGTTTGAAGCCGGGGCTGGTAGAAGGAAATATCAGAAATAATGAGCCAGGTTCATTCCTGACATAACCCGTATGGACAAACAGTGTAATTTTAGTAGAACATTTGCTCTACGATTCCCATAGCAACTTTAATTCTCCCTGCCTGGGTATCTGGAACCCAGGATGACTCAACCTTTACATGAATACAAAATCAAATGCACAGAACAAAGGGTAGTTTAGGAAGATGATACTTAAATGCACTCTTAAGTGACCTCAAACATACTGCAAACACAAGGTAAATCTTCAGAGATCAGAGAAATATTCAGCTCATGTTTATGTAATGATACAATGGGTTTATAGTATTAGAATAATTTCCATCTCCTCATTCCCAAAGTGAGACAGTTAACACTACTTACTGAATAATTTTTATAAGCACATGTACATTCACTACTCTGGGAGGTACTAGACTGAAACTGTCAGAGATTTAAGCATCCCATCTACCTCCCTAGGAGATACATTTTTATTGATCTTAGCAGGACTAACCTGAGACAGAATAAGCAGATACAGGAGAAGAGACAATTGTAGACAAGACAAACACCTTCAAAGAAACTGCTACAGAAGGCAACAAGTAACTGCATCTGTTCTGCATGCTCTCAATTCTGTTTTTCTCTCTAAGGAGCTGAAGGGCAGGCAATCACACAAACATTGCTGTACAGCCAGAAGAACATTTCTGTGTGCTCACATCAGTATTTTCATACTGTTCAAGAATCGCAGGTTTCTAGAACACGGGCCAACACCAATTCAGAAGAAAGTGCAGAGGTAACACCTGCAGCTGTCCCTTTTAGGCTTCATGCTAGGTTTGAAACTGGTTTATACTGTTACAGATTTAATGCCTCTAAACAAATCATAATGGCTCCCGTTAAAACCCAGCTGGGAGCAACCCTTTTGGTATCAACCAGCTCGGCTGCAACTGAGGCTGTTAAATGTACCTGTTGCACAAGTGTGTATTACAACACTTCTCAAGTCGAAAAGTGAGGTCTAAGCACAGTTAAATAGTAGTAGCTGTAGTATAACTTACACCATCATGTTCTATGCCAAATAAGTATCAACTACTGAGGCTTAAGGTCTCATTCACTTCGTATTGACTTCAACAGACATAAAACTGACACGAAGGGTTTCTGTCTTTTCTTCTGCTTCACTTTTCTTTAAGCCAAGAAGTACCCATTGCTTTCTGAGAAAAAGCTGGTTTCAGTTTGAGTTTTTCCAAGCACTTTTACATTACCTGTTTTAGAGTGGACATTCTTCCCTTTTCGACACCCAGATAATTAAAGCGAAAAGTTTGTGACAGTGAGTTTGCAGACAAATGGAAATGTAATACATACAATCCATATACAGTATACATGAAGTGTTATGAGGAAGAAACCTCTTCAGTAACATCTCATTTTCTGATTAGCATCCACCCATAGTTAAAGAATACTTATCTTGTAACATGATGTACTTGACAAAAGATGATCAATAGGATGAACATTTACTAACTTCTTATGTATAGTGGGGGATTGGAGGAAGTTATTTTAAATACAAGTCCAGGAAAAACTGTAGAGCTGTAACTAACAAAGGCTATTCCTCTGTGTTCTTTCCCTTCCTTTTCCAAAATTGCCACCACCGTATTATTTCCTCAAAGGAAATACAGGACACTTGGATTTCAAAACTGAAACAGGATAAACACTTTCTGCAGTATCCATGAGAGATTAAATGCTCTGGCCAGTCCAACTGAGAAATCCGTCTAGAATGTATTTACTACACTAGTTTTGAAACACAGGAAAACTCCAGTTAAAAGAATCAACCATGAAGTGCCACAAAGAAAACATCACAAAGAAACTTTTTATACTAAAACATATCTAGAAAGAAAAATGGACATGATTTTAGGTAACTAGTTATATACCTGACTAGGAAAGGCACAGCAACACAGACTTGAGCAATGCTACTGTAACTGTAGTCCATGGTTATCAGCTCTCTCCCAATAAAAGCACCCACATTATTAGGCCAGAAAGACTGAAGTTAGCACAGTTCAGCAGCCCATCCTACCTCCATACTTTAGGTGAATATGAGACATTTTCATCTCCTAAAAGCAAATATTTGATTTATTACTCATGCACACCTAAAGGTCATCCTTGTAACAAAGCAGCTCTCATCTTCCTGCACTCCAAAATCAAGGTGAGAACAGCCAGTGAAAGCAATGACCTAATATAATGCATTTCTCCCCACTTAAACAAAGTAATTTACCACAAAATTAGACACATATACTTTCAGAAACACTTAAATTGTTAACAGGATTTTTAAATGTTCTTTGTGCATACTTCACGTTGTCTAAGCATGATGTTCTGTTCAAGGAGCCTGATCCATTTTTTTTCATGCACTCCTACTGCACAACCCCACAGAACCTCAACACTATGCCAAACATCTAGGGCTACAGCATTCTTTTTGCCAATACTCACATTAGCCCTTATCCATTGACCTTTCCACAATCATACTTTCAGAGAAACAAAAGGACAACAAAAATTGAAATAAAAAGCAAAACCTGATTTTTTCAAAGCTGCAAAGTAATATCTGGCATAGATCAAAAAACATCTAGATTTCCCCCACTATCAGCTTAAACATTTACCACAAAGTTTTTACATCAACAAGCAGCTTACTGCATGTCTTCACAAAAGTTCACACACGTGACAGTTCTTCAAGTCTGAATGCTTCCCCAAGTGGTTTAAGCATCACATCTCCTTTGTCACCTACAATGCTGCCTGTGCAGTGTCATAATTCTGTGACCCAACAAAAACTTCTCCAATGACAACAGCATTCTTTTTTTGCTAACAGTAGCAAGTCACAGCTCCTAATTTTGCTATGCAAATACTACAGTGACCTGAAGACATTCACTTCTCACTTGAAAAATACTCAGAAATGTTTTAGAATCATCTCTTTCTCCCAGTAGCCACATAAAATTGGACAACTGTAGCCTCCCAAAATTGCTGTTAAACCTCACTCCATGAAGCCCTAGGTCCAAGTCCTAGATTTCCCCATATTGTAAGAAAGGAAGCACTTAGCTGCATAATTCCCGGAGGAATCAAATAGTAACTGTTTAAATATGGAAGAGGATGTGCAAGAAGCAGTAGGACTCATCTTACCAAAAAGCAGTCCTTTCCAAGTTCTGGAACTGCCCACTGGCACATAAAAGAGATGTTACACTGGTAGAGGCCCTGTGAAATCTGGATCTCCCTGTACCAAATGTTCAGAAATCCATGCTGATAACTAGTTAGGGTATCAAAAGTTGTAACAAAAACATTTCAAAGTGACCCAAAAACCCTTCATAGGCTTTTTTAAGTTGTGGGAAGAAATATTTCTCTGGACTTCTAGTTCAATGTCTCTAAATGTCTGTAAAAAAATTAATTTAAATTACTACAAAATCTTCACACACTTGGTCCTTTCTTGGTTCTTTCACAATGGTACTAACACTGGCAAAGGTTGTACAAGAGTCAGATGCTCTCAGCCAAAATAAACACCATTCTGACCATTCTGTCACTATTATTTAGTTCAATGACAGCTAAAATTTAGTATGAAGTGTGATGTGGCCACTCAGCTTAACCTTCCAGTTGATTTTAACCACCGACAGTAAAGAAATCTGTTTTAATTCTGTTTTAAAAACAGAATTAAATGTCAAGACCACAGAGACTCAGGTTGCCATAAAATCACTTACTAAAGAATTAGCTCCAAGTACCATTTTAATGCTAAGTTACAGTCCAAATAAAGAGTTAGGATCTCTAATTATTCTGCATAAAGTGCAACACAATGCAGATCATTTCTCACAAGTTAATGTACGATTAATTTTAGTTTTAATGTAACATTCTATAAATCAGCCTGGACTGCACTATTAACACCAAGTTAATATAAGCAAAAATCTGATTTAAGAAAACAATATTAAGTAGAATAAAAAATTACATTATGATGAAAAGTAATGCTCCTGAGTGCTTTTTCAATTCAACATGATAAAAAAGTAGGTCAAGTATTAAAACATAAATTTTTTATAGCAGTCAAAAGCTCTACACTTATGCACAATTTTAACTCCCAAAATTCAGGAAAAAAAGTGAAATTCCAATTTCACAACAGAAACACTTACTACATGTGTCATTGTGCAGACCTAGAAAGTTGTATTTACTACATTTGTATGATTTTGCATGTCAGTTTGGTGCTAAATAGACCTCTTTGCTACAATTAGTTTCATGCTAAAATTCTGTAGCCTGTTAAAAATAAAACTAAATTAACCAGAACAAACCACAGAAGGAAACGTTGTTTATTCTAATTGTGTTGTTTATTCTTATTATGAAGTAAAAAGAAGGGGGCAAGATCAATCAAGTATTACTAAATATCTTGCATTATATGAAATATAGGAGTATATTCTGCCCTATTTGCAACATGGAGACACACCTCACTTTTTTCTGAATAATATGGCCAGATCAAAGAAGTTCAGAATTGAGTAGCAATTTCATGTTCAGCTTTCTCAGGAACATTGTCCAAGCTAGCAAACACCACACAACCAAGTGAGGGATGCCCCTTTTTGCAGCATTACTGTTTATCAAAGATCTCATATATAACACGGTAGCATTACCTTATCATAACACTGTTGTGAAATTTAAAACACACTCATGCTTCCTCTCATCTTCCAGAAGCAGATCAACTTTTTCATTGACTCAACAACTATATTTTTAAGGTGCAAAATTAACTAATGCAGTCCTATTTATAGAACAAAAAAAAAAAAAAACTTATTTGCATGTCAAAGCTTCAATAGGATCACTCAATCTGACATTGATCTGTAATTCTTTTGCAGTCTCCTCCCTTCAACAGATCATACCAAATAAATTTCAAATAAAAAGCAAAGATTTGGGCACTGAGAAAAGTATTAACTCTCTCTCTCTCACTATTTTTTCATTGTTTCAGATAAAAAAACAGGACTAGAACAGATTTAACCACTCTTTTGTGAGGACTCTGGACATACCTCTTTATTGATAAATTTAACCAGGGAGGGATCTAACAGTCACTGATTGATTCATATACAGAGCAAAGATATTCCCTGAAAACACAGGTATCATAAACCCAAATCTATTGCATTCACTCTGGAAAAAGGGAGAGAAGAAAGTGCAGAGAGCATGCTGTTGAAATAAAATCTGCTTCCTTAATCTCGAAAAAACAGATATATCCTTTCACAAGATGGGAACAACATCAGTTAAGCAGCCACTTTATATACAAGACTGGGAAAGAGGGCAGAAGGTCAGATTTCCCACTGTTATGCTCTTCTTTAGGAAGTTGCACACACACACAAAATATCCAACACATAAAAAGGTAAACTTCACACATCCTCTTATGAAATTTGCTTATGCATCATTCATCTTAGTACCATTTTCTTTCCCTGAAAAGCACTCATTTCTTTCAGCCATTACTGTATCTTCAATGCCTGAGGGGTTTTTTTCATTACTACTGCAGCCCTCTAAAAGGAGCTGGTGCTGCAGCTGAGGTACCATTCACATCAAACAAAACAAAATAATTACGTTTCATCGTTACAGATTGAAGTCCTGTAATAGTTACCTTTTTTGGAATGATATCACATTGCAATACACTGCAAAAAGTGAGTCAGCAATTCACTGGCCTTTTCTGCAGGGATGATACCTGACCTCTTACTCATTGTTTTACTATAGGTTAGTATTTATTTCTTCCGGATGTAGTTCTTTACAAGTGATGGCTCTTTCCCTTCCCAACTTATTATGATCGGCACATACACTAACACTCTCTTTTAAATAGCTTTCAGCCTTACTCAGCTTCATTTCACAAAATTGCAACAGCTCCCACTGTTGATTTTATTAATAGGTTTAAGGTGCACCCTGAATTCAACCTATGAAAGCAAATACATTTAGTACGCTAGAAACAACCTGGGGGAGACGACTGGTAGACAAAGACAAGAAATTTTTATAAAAAACAAATAGATGTGTGTTTTCTATAATGTAAAGAAATGTGGGTGACATTCAGACAGTGAGTTCTTTATTTCTAATGTTAACTAGAAGAAAAACAAGCATTCCTCCTCAGGATATGCAATTTAAGCCTTCATTGAGAGCACATCCCAAAAAATTTATTCAAATTCTTAACATGAAAGACAAACCAAAAAATAGTAAGGGACGAAAGATGAAAGTGTGTTCTGTGAAAATCTGCCATACTATTTAAGCTTAAAATTCTGTACTATTTTTGTTGTCTGGAAGACAGACTTCAATCGGCATGAGTTAAATTTCTTAAACACTAGTACAAACAAGCTTTAAAAGAAACAGCTTTCTTCTTTGGTTTTCAGGCACTTTATACAGACAAACCATTTTTCCTTTGCAAGGACAGGAATATAAACTTGACACAAAGTTAAGACTACAGCAGTATAGGAACCAACTGCTGAGTGTGGGGAGCTACACCTTTATTCACACATTCATCAGACTTATTCAAGTAGGTTTTTTCCAGCTATATATAAATGCTTCAGGGCCCACTTTCCAATCTGGAAGGTATTGCTGCACGCAGCTTCAAAGAGATTTTCCTCCAGTACTGCAACATCCCTGCGATTTTAACATCAGCATAAAAACATCTGTAAACACCTGACCTGATGCTGATCCAAACCTAAAGCCCACCTTTTCCTCAGCAAGGGGATCAAAACAAAGCAGTCATAGTCAGAAACAAAGAGAATCGTTAACTTGTCAGACTCAAAAGACTCAATAGTGCTTATTCTAAAGCAAAATAGGCACTTCTAGGTTACAGCAAAACAGCAGATGTTTCTCTCTTACCTCTCGGACTTCATGGAGTTGACCAGATCGCTGGCTCTTTGCTCTTCGAGCAGCTGCAGGTGATTTGTGATGTGTGATGGTTACAACAGTGGGCCCACTCTGATTCGTGTGTTTCTGGCCACTCGGAGATGCAGAATTAACTGTTCCAGGTGGCAGCAGAGATGAGCTTCTACTTCGTGAGGATGAGATGCTCTAGAACAGGCAATAGGACTGTGGTATTAGCAACCTTTACACAAGTAAAAATTCACAATTCAGGCTATACATTTGTATTGTTCTACTTTTCTCACAAAGCTAAATCTGGAGATATAACTTCAGGACCATATGCATGGCCCAGCAGAGATGTTCTTGTTAGAGCTCTTGCCTTGGTTTCTTGGCCTGCCTGAAACCGGTCTTTGCAAAAATCTTCACCAATTCTTACATAACAATACGCTGCTTAGTTCTTACAATCCTACTTTTTAGGAAAGTTTAGGAAAGATTTTGCCGATGGAGTAACAACAATGCCAACACAAATATTTTTAAAGAAACCATTGATCTACAATTCACCAAACTGGTGTGAACAGCAAGGAAGAAAAAAAAAAAAATCGTAACACTTTCATGTGATGAACTTCTGAAATAGTGTAATACTGTTTCCAACATCAGAGGAAGTGCAATTTTGGCAAGGCCAATCCACACACCAACGAAACACTAACATTTGAAACAAAACATGGCTTAAAGATATCAACACGTTTTGGAGTAAGTTTGGGATAAACCAAATATACAAAAAAGGCCAGAAATAAATCTCCAACAGTACCTGCAGTTTGAATCCTTTTAACATACAACCTATAAAATCAGTCAGGACATTTGGGTTTTATCGAACCATCTGTTAGTGTTGCTATCTCTGTTTGCTCTCCACAGACTTCAAACACAAGTTATCCTAGAGGTCTATAGGATACCAATTCTCAATCAAGCTCAGATGGGCACCAGATCACCATGGGACATCAAATATAAACGTGCAATATAAAAAAGTTTTTCCCTTTTATTTGAACTGTTGGTTGCATCTGTAAGGTTAAAACCAAAACAGAGTAACTTTTACCTCATGAAACACAAATCAATTCAGAGAGTAACATTAAGTAGCACTTTAAGACAGTGAAGAAAATACACAGCCCGTTGAGTAAAATACCTTTCCACCTCTCCTTCAAACCCTGGACAAATAAGAATGGCAACCTATAACATTGCTAAGACAGTCACCATCAACATGAGGTACTTCTCCTGAGCCTTTTGGTGAGTATACAAAAGTATTGCATGGGTATAATCTCTCTTCTTATACCTTACAGGTCACTTTTTTGCAACTTTTCAAACCAAGGTGAACAGGCTCCCACTAGCACTGCAATTAAAGTCGGGCCTCATGTTACCACCACACTGACTGTAAAGGACAAGGCAGATTATTTGGCACTGCCAAGGAGGAGTGAAACATGTAACACAATGCTTCTGCCACCGCCATACAAAACTAGACTTTAGACTTTTTGAAGGTTTAAAAAACGGGTTATCACACTGCCAGTGTGCAAAGAGCTACTAATCTCATAGAAAGAATTATTATTCCATTGGTCTAGACTTAACATTTACAAATGCTTCCAAGAATGATGGTCTGACTGTTTTTAAAATGAATATATTCTTTACTACCATGGCCAATAAGATTACAATAATAATCATTTGTTCAAAAATTATCTACCCTGGCTGATGAATCACAATTGCATTAAAAGTGGATTTGACTCTAAGGCAAAAAAGCAGCACGAGGTGTAATTTGTCAGAAGGGCACAGAAGGTTGCTAGGTTTATAATTCATCTTCCATTTGAAAGAGCATGGCTTAGATATAACTACAATTAAAATAAGAGCCAGAGAAAAAGGTATTTGGGAGAAAGAAGGGGATGAGAGAATCTGAATTTCCTTTTTCAAACACATATTCCAGGGAAAAAAAGTATTCCTAGTATATAAGAGCAGAATACACTTTACTAATGTTTGTTTTTCAAACTGACTAGTATCAGAATCCTTCTAAACTAAATTTAGGGTTAAAGGAAGAACAAGATAATTTTATTTTTTTAATTGAAATATCAACTTCTCTTTTAGGTTAATAAAAGTTATTTTTGTTTTAGAATGAAATCTTATGAGATTCACTGGCATTTTAGTATCATTCTATCACAATAATAAAAATACACAGCTGCTACTTTCATATAGCTAAACAGATCCTAAGATTCAGACAAACAGCAGCTATGTAAAACAGTGAGTTTTCCTATTAGTTTCACTTAAAAGAAAACAATATTCTGTGAGAGGTAAAGTTTTACTATGTTTTGATTTTCTTGAGGGAGAGCACAAAAAAAAAATTTGCACGTAACAAAAGTTAACATAAAACATGTAAGGAAAAATCCATGCACTGGTTCACTCTGTGGGACCACAGTGCATTTAAGATGGCTTTTCCTAAGTTTTGCCAAGGTATATGGCAGCTCACAGCAACTTCTGGTGAACAGTCATTTAGGGCATGGAGTTTGGGGATCAGCAGAGCAGGAGAGAAAAATCAGAAAAAATAGCCCATCCATAGTTTCAGCAGTGGGTGGTGCTTGAGAAGGCTGCCCTGCTACAGGCCAAATCTCTACATACACAGGTACACAGCCTGGCAAGGCTGCCCATGATCCACTGCCTGGTGTGCCTGACACTCAGCTATGATGTAGGGCAAGGCATGGAGCTTTGTGATCTCCAGGGAGAGACCTCCCCTGCCAGAGTGTCCCAGAGCCCTCTGCTTCCCCTTGCAGCACAGAAGAGTCGCCAATCCTATGTAGCTCACCCAATCAGAGAGACTGGCAATCTGGAATTTGTACATTATAGTCTGTGCCAAGTATCAGAGCTAATTACATTGGTCCGTGATCAGCTCCTACACGTCTATAAGCAAGTTCTCCTCAACCCCATTGTTTTCTGTCCCTTTATACCCTTCATCTATCAATAGTGACCCAACATTTCCAAACAACGTGCCAGAAAATTCTACTAGCCCACAATACAAATACTCCAGCATCTAAATTTGGTATTATTCTTTAGAGGGTATCTGTAACATAGAAACTTTAAATGAGCTCAGCATCAGTACCTCTGGCTACCCATGAAGCTATCTCTAGGCAAGGCCCCACGACAAACACAAAAATTTGCAACTTAAAACTTGCAAAATCAGTCACAGCCAGTATGCATGTGAATGTCTGCAGGAGACAGTTTTTACAACCACTCAAAACCTTTTCAAGTTGGACTCCACTTCTCCACTGCCACAGAGAACAGCACCAGAGCTTGTGCCTGCTGCATCCAAGAAAATGGGGGAAGCATCCAATTCCTTCTGACAGCTTCTTCCTGTCACTGCCAGAAGAGGACTCTCCAGAAACTGCACACTCAGCCCCTCAGGCACTTCTGAATTTTACAGCACATTGTCAACACCTCTGTCGCAGCCAAATACTTGACTCCTCTTTTGCAGAATTTCTTGAGATTAAACACTGGGAATGACAAGCATCCCTTTTGCATTGACACACAGCTGTGCAAAGATCAGAATTTTACATTTCTGTTAAAATGCAAAAACCTATGCGAAGTTTTCCACTGCTAAAAGCACTCTAATTATAAATCATACTACAACAACCATTAAAGTCACTCTCACAGGAAATCAAAGCAATGACAGTAACTGAGGGGCCTTTATGCCTAATTCCCCTCTCTTCCCCCAGCACTGCTCATATGACTGATCTGCCCTTCTTTATTATCATATGTAATTTTCTTTGGTCTCATTGCTTTCTCGCTCACAACTAAATAACTAAAAAGTCTGATGAAAGGAAGATGTAAGCTCTTCAACAATTAGTAATGCATAGTGCCAATACTGAGTCAAGAAATCCAAAGGCTGAAGCATCCCAAAAGGACTGCAAATTTTCTTTCCTAAGGCTACATTTTACCATTGTACCAACAGTTCACCTGCTAATAAAATGAAACCAATAAAAGAATAAAAAAGAAGCTAATAAAAGATTAATTTGTAACTTGCATTCATATGGGTTTTATGACCCAAAGCTAGCTAAAGTATGCTTAGCTAAAAGAGATTTGGGGTAAGATTTTAATTTTAGTAGCCTGTCCATCCCCAAGATAAAAAAGCAGTGTAATGAATGCTTCCATTTGGATATCAAAAATCCTAACAATTAAAATAATGGAATTTCAGAACAGTAAGTTCGAACTATAGTAATGACTCATTCCCCCAGGAGATTTTCCTTCCTGTTCACAAAGAAGCTGAAGTGTTTTTCACCATTTACCAGAAGCAAACAATTTTGTTTATTTTGGAAAGTAAATGCAATGTTCCAGAGATCAATAAAATAATTTCTGAAGTGAATTGTCATATCTGCTTATGGTTGATAATCATCATTTTCACAGGCACTATGCCACAGATGTTTTTCTCATCATAATAATTACCAAAATGACACTCCTTTACTCCTCTGCATATATACAGCAGAAAACCAATCCCTTGCATGCAGCTTTAGAGCTATGGGAAGTCACATGCTATCAGAAAGTAATTACAATTTTGAGACACCACCATTCAGTGTTTTAATTCCCATCTACTTCTTTTCCAATGCATCCTAAGTAAAAAAACACTGATAAAAGATAAACGTAGACACAGTTCTGCTTCATTTACATCATAATCATTCACAAATATTAAAATGCAAATTACGAAATCTACATAACATCAAAACTTCAGCACTGCAAAGGGACCAGCTTATGATGTTTTGCACATTTCTGTCAAGCACCATCTACGGTACTAACTTTTCTGATAGAATATCATACTGCTTCATCATTTTCAGTAAGGCAATATAAGTCTGTTTTTTAAGCAAGAGACTATGATAATTATTCTATCATAAAATCTTTTCTTCATCAAGAATCATTTGACCATGTTCAATCCTAAACTCATTTTCTTCCATTTCTGTAGAAAGATTTTAGAAGCAGTCAGCAGCTCTTATTTTCATGAAGCTTCCAAAGGGAGGAAAAAAGATGCCAAACACACACCTACCAACAGTCAAGCACTGCTTCCCTCTCAGCCTCGCTACTGTAAGAATTTCAGTGCATGTTTTAATTAGAAGTGCCATTCTTTGGTTGACTTCTATAGGCCAGGGATGAGAAGAGGAAGCAGACAAGCATACCAACAGAGAGAACAATCAAGCTTAAAAGGCAAAGCAATTTGACGCGCACAGAAGAACCAAAACAATACTGAGGACTTGAAATTTTCACTAATTTGGCTTTATGAAAAGTTACCATGCAGATGTTAAAAATACTTGTACAATGATCCATTTAGAAATGTAAAAAGATCTCTGTGGCCACTCATTATTAAGACAAAAAGGAAGTTGATAAAACCAAAGATCTGTGATAGTCATTCTTCCAGCTGTGGAGAAAAACTGCACATCTGCCTCGTAACAATTTGATAAAAGTGTTATGTTTGAGGCATTCCTGCAGGTGCTGTTTCACATAATAGCCAAACTGCTACTGCAGTTGACACTTGAATGGGGCTGGTTTGTACTTTTTTTTCGCCACCATTACTCCAGGAGGTAAGCAAGTAGAGAACCAGAGACAGAGACACACATTCCTAAGAGAGCAGGTCAAGTTCTTTTTAGTAGGATGCAATTTTTTCTACTTCTGATGCCCAAGTTAACAAAGAACTGGAAACACAACAAAACCCACACAAAAGGTGCCAGCAGAAGGAAGGGAACTGGATTGCAATTTACAGCTGCAAGCAATCAGCAAATGAGTTCAGCTTAAAGATGGATCCACACCATCCAATTTTAAGCAGCTAGCTCACTGTGCAGCTCCAAACCAAAAGCTGAAACAAAGCAGAGTCTGTCCTTACTCTAACAGATACCTAAGCTGAAAGTTACCATCTGAGCTCAGAAGCAACCTCACAAGATAAAGGTTCGGCTCCCTGTCACATTCTCGATACAGACACACTGAGATATACAAGGCTTATATGCAAATCCAGCAACCAATCTACACACTGGCACTAAGAGCTGGTTTAAAAACCTGTGTTGGTTTTCAGTAGTGCTTTACAGCCATCATCATTAAACAGTCAAGAAAAAAGGCGTATTAAACGGAAAAATTAAAAAGCTTGTGACAATTTCTGGATACAAAATTGTCCTTGGAAGTTACCACAGAAATTACACATAAGCCTACTCCTTCTTGAAAGCATTTTATATCACTGAATTCAAATTTGACTAATGCTTTAATTAAAGCTCATACAAAATATTCACTTAAAATAGTCTCAAAGAACCAGCAGTCCTATCCAGACAGGAAATTTCTTCCAATACAGTTGATTTGGCACTTAGGGAGGTTGAGCAAACTGTAATTAAGTGATATGAGACTTGTATGGGAATACCAAGAACATTAAGACTATCTGACAGCATGGGAATTATTTGCCAGAGTACACTTTTCTTTTACTGCTTTTATCATTACCATGTAAAATTTAATTAAAACAAAGTCAGAGACTTAGCTTATGTTACATCCACTCCTTAACTGTACCGCTCACCTTTGGACCATTCATTAGGATGCAACTAAATCTAGTGTTTAATACACAACTTTTTTCAACCATTTCTCTATGTAATTTCCTCCACCACTCCAATCCCCTGCTGAAGCTTTAAAAACAGTCACAACAGCAAGTCATTCAGTAGCATTCTGAAGCAAGCAGTAGCTTGAAGAAGAAACTAATGATCTAGATACAGCGCAACAAGAAGGAATGCTCTTCTCTTTCACAGAAACAGTGACAGCTTCAGCTTTGAAAAACATCCTCCAAATTATCATGCTTTTCTATGAATTCCCTTCCAATAACATTTATTCAAGACTTAAAAAATGTATTCTCTCTCCAGCATGAATGACCTGTTACTTTGCTGGTATTCTTCGGAATCTTCCCATTCTTGCCTGGTTATCTTATCCCATTATTTATTTTATTAATTTTTTCACATTTAAACTATATCCCACATGCATAACATAAAATAAACCTCTCACTGCATATTCTTCACTTCCCATTCTAGCTCATTCAAGTGTATGACTCCTAAAGAACAGCTAGAAATTTCTGCACTTCAGTATTCTTGTGAAAAAGGTGAATTTAAGCTGCAGAAGAAGCTGGGAGCAAACACTCAAGATTCCAACTTTCCAGATGCTGTTCCCAGCAGAGACAGAGCTTGGAACCTGTCCAAACTCCAGAAGCTCAGAACACAATGAGAGACAGATAACTTGCAGTTTTCACTTACTACAGCCCTTGAAGTATACAGAGAGGGAGGAATAAAGAGGTCCAGCCCTGCTGCTAGCAGAATAACAAATCTCAACAGTCCTATCAATGGTAGAGCTATTTTAACAAAACCCAAAACACAGATTTTTGCAAAGTCCTTGATTTTGCACAAGTAAGTCAAATACCCATCTCTGTGTCATCAGAGACCTTTCTATGTAATTCCAGAGCCTAAGCTAAACACAAAAGAAACAGTAAGATGGCTAAAAATAGCATAATGCTATTTTATGTAAATTTGAAATATTTTGAAGAGCATGTTTCTACTCCCATGCTAGTAATAATTCAGTATAAAGTACCATCATCTACAAGAGAAAGAAAAAAAAGCATCACAAAGAAACGAAGCAGTTCTTGCTTCTCTTACCTCCTACCAGGCAGTGGATATGAAGAAACTTTGAGGAAAAGAAAAAAAAAAGAAAAGAAAAAGAACAAAAATGCAGGGTTTTTTCCTAGTTTCTGGAATTTCTGTGAAGGATTGCTACCTTGCAAACAATGTCTGATCTCCAAAGTCTAATTATTGTAGCATTCTAGCTTTTGATCCCTTCCTTTAATAAAGAAAGGCAGAGAGGAATTTTAAAACATACTTGTAGGTGAAATTCAAGTTAGCACTATATGCAATGCTAAAGCCAGGACTGAGAAGATAGGAGGGGGGGAAAAGGAAAAAACATATTAAAAACAAGAGATAAATCTTGTCACAAGAAAGGTTTCTAGGAACAGGTAAGCATAAAATTGCTACAAGTACAGTCCACTTTTGAAGTAAGAAATAGAGTCATCAGTGGTCTCATCTGAAGCACATTAATTCCCAGCATTTTATTTTCTGGACTGCTAAGTTTAAAAATACAGAAGATAGATAGTCTCTATTTGCTCTGTGGCTTACAAAAGCAGAGAATTAAAAGTGCTTCACTAACAAATATTTCAAGTGAACAGTGACCTAGCCTGATTTGTTACACAGAAGAATCATTTTCTTCTGCATTTCTATTTTATACTCAACAGATTCAAGCTAATTAAAACATATCTATTCCAAAGTACATCTATACTGCAACTTCCTATGCCAAGTTTCTGTAACTCATCAGTCTTAAAGAAAAATGCAAGAGCCCTCTTCCTACTAGGTGAAATATTCTTTTATTTAGTGCCTCTGCTACATATGTCCACCACACCTCAGTTAAGGAAATCCATTTATTTTCTTGCACAATGAGCATAGGAAGCAGGAGCAAACCACAGCATTTTTGGTAACTATGCAAGAATACAAGCAGTCAGTGAGATGCTCCCCACTCTAAAGCCTTCCTGTTTCCAAAAGTTTTCCCTTAGATCTTCTGTGACAGAAACTGTCTCTGTATTTACTAGCCTCTCACTCATTTACTCACGACTTTTAATAAAATTTTACTTTTCAAATACTTTTCAAATCTATAAACACTTCTGGCATCCAAAGCACCCAAAGTATTCTCCCCTTTCTATTCATGTCCTTTTGGGGCATTTTTTTGTTTTGCCTGATTTCAACTGCTTTTCTTTGAGGCTCCCCATACCAATATTATTAACAGCTAGCAAACACTTCCTATTCAGCCACTGCAGAGAACTTACTATACTGATCTGCCCTTTCCATTCTCATCACCAGAAAAAAAAAGACTACAGTGAAGTCAAATTTCATCACACAGAGTTCATCCTGTACAGAAGTACAAATATGGTGAGAAGTACTTCATTTTCCCCACTCCCAAGTTTTCATTTCAGAAATAGAAGGTACTGATAAAAGTATTCATTACAAGTATTTGACAGAGTTAGAGCAGTCTAAGTATTATCCTTTTTTTTCTTGATAACTTCTAAAATTCTGTTTGCTTTCTCTGGATCACTACTAATTGCTGTTTATTTTCACTGGTGTAACACCAAGACTTTTCTCTTGACACACTAATGAATTCAGAAGAAAATATGTAGATACTACTGCTGTTGAAGGAGCTCAACATGGAAAGGTAGTCTGAACAGAAATTATTACTAAGTGCAACAGTTTTTACCTAAGGAGGAATATGATCTCAACTTCAGTTCTACAAACATCAGCTTCAACTAAATTACTGCCATTCTAAATGAAATTTCGCTATTAAAATTGAATAATTTATTAAAAGCAGGAAAAGAATAAAAACAAAACCACTATTAAGAAATATTAATAGAGCGTAGAAGCATAAGAATCATTTTGCCATTGCACAAGTCTCCAATATCATATATACTGAACAGCAGTTTTACCACCTCATCACAGTTATATTATAGATGCTAAACATTTAAATGCATTTAAGAAGTGACCAGAAAATATTCTGAGGAATAATTCCTTGATGACAATTGAGTATAAAAAGTTGGGATCACTATCTGGCACAGGAGCTGCAAATCAACAGCAAATGTAAGAGTACCCTGATCAAGTAGAGTTGCACCTTTCTGAGTAGTACTGGGCCACATCCATATAAAAACTACATTGAATTTCAATGCATAAGAACTTTAAAATTACTGAAATACTCAAGCTACTTAATTCTCCTTCAAAAAGGGTTTTATTTGTACCACAGTTCATGCATTTTTACTTCAAGGTCAGAGACAGCCTCAACTCATCATTTAGCTAAGTCTACACAGTCTTTTTACCTGCCCAACATATTTAGGTGCTTGAGGACAAAAATGTGGACAATTAGTTCCAAAGAGAAGTAAATAACATAAAACTTCATATGATGAGCTCCTTCCAATTTAGTAAAGAAGATGAAGACTGACTACTGCTAACATCTATCTGAAGCTTCCTATAATAAAAGTCACTAAATTGCATAAAATTAAATAAAACTATATTAGTTAATACTTCTAATACTAATCAGGACATCACATGCTATTTATTAATAAATGGTTGATTCAGCCACTCAATTACCCATGCACTTCACTAATTTGTCATAAGCAGGAAAATGTTTCTTTATTAAGCTCACCCAAACCAGCTTAAGCCTGCTCCAGTTAGTGACAAATGACAGCTTGCTGCTTTTACTCAAAACCCTCTGAACATCAACCCACTCATTACAGCAGCCAATCATCCAGGCTATGCTAATCTTCACCTACTCCACTTAAGACATAATAATTACCTCTCACTCAATTATTTACCTTAGAATCACTTTCCTTGTGATGTCTGGCACAGGATCGAAGCTGAGTTATCCAGTACTGTTTCTCCTTTGCATCAGCAGCTAGAAGAGAAAGAAGAAAATGCAGGCAATCACACATAAATCAATATCCATTTTTGCACAAGAGGTGACAGAGCAGGACAGAGGGGGAAAGATTAATTATTGATTAGGATGCAGTATAAATCCTAATTTATGCTATGTAAGTATACTTAAGTTTTTCTGAGCAACACATCTAAACCTGTACTTAAGAGGCCAGTTGGAAGAAATAAGCTTCTGAGTCTTCTTCATAGTTATCTCCTTCACATGTTAGCAAATGCAGAACTACCTACCTCAAGAAGGTATTTTTGTTCAAAATTTTTCATCCACTTCTGTTTTACTTGTCTGTCTTTGTAAAGGACAAGGGCCACACCACAGTATTTAAATCCATAAAAGTTCTACACTCAGGCTGTCAATCACCTACCAGACAAGCTTCCAGTTCCCCAGGTACTTAAGCGCTTCTCTTTTAATGGAGTTCAGCTAACTCTCTCTCTAAACCCGTTCACATGCAACTTAAAGACACAGGAATTAAAAAAAAATCACAATTTCCCACACACATCTTTAAAAACCAGCTTTAAAAATTATTGAAGAGTTTGTCTGCTCTCAGATGGTTCCACAGTAAGGTTTAGGAGAGAGGCTTTTTTTTTTCCTTAAACAACTACTACAGGGATCCTCATTAAGAATGGCAATACAGGGTTGATAATTTCAGTAAATATTTCCTCTTACTTCCTCTGCTATTGAGTATCTTAATGGTAATTGAGTCAGTATAAAAATTGTTTACTGATTTAAATCAAATTCAGACATCATTAAATTAAAAGCAGCATACTGTAAGCATTTGATAATTTCAAGTGATTGGAAAAGCATAATGAAATAACAAGTGTTCATGATTTCTAGCTGTGCAACTTTCAAAGCGTTTTAACAGAAATTCTCCCTGGGTGTTTCTGAATTCAGTTCTGTGTATGTAAGACAAACACACTGTACCATAGGGGACTCCTGCATGCTCAGTCCTGCTGGACAACTGATAAACTGTGGTCAGAATAAAACTAAGAATACTGCTGTTACACTGCATTATGTATATATTTTTTTAAGTAACTGTTTTATTTTTCATAAATTAATTTGATTTGGAAGCATCATGATCAATCAAACATACTGAAAATACCTTAAAATCAGATTACTGCCTTTTTTTTTTCCTTCCTTTTTTGTAACTATTCCAAAGTAACTCCTATATACCCTATATTGTCTGTCTTATACTTGGGAAGAAGGGAAGGGAAAACATTATGCTCACTCCCATCGAGCATTCAATTACTTCAAGACTGATTATGCAATATCTTAGCAGCCTCTCACTGGCATTTTTCCTTTCTCCTTTCCTTTCCCTTTTTCTTTCTCTCTTTGCCATCATCAGATTCATTACTGCACATTATCTGCAGGATGGTGGCAGGGAAGAACAGTATTAGAAAACAAATGTTATACTGTGGACAACGATGAAAGCAGCTTCTTCTTTCTTCGGAAGCAAGTAAGATATAGCATTCAATCAAAATGCCACAGTAACAGATTACAGAAGCCACCTTGAGGTAGCTTCCAGCCCTGAAAGTCTATACATTGTAAAGTCACATGTACTTAACTCCAGATTACTCCTCCACCGTGTTTTAAAACATACTGTGTAATAACAGAGCTGTATAGCCACTACTTTCTGACAGCACAGGGAAATAAAAGAGAAATGAGACATGAGAGAAGATAAGCAGAAGTGGGAGTGGAAGAGAATAATTCAGCTGGCACTGTGAGCAGCACTGTACCTCTTAACTTGTACATCTCTCCATTAGCAGAGTAGACCACCAGCATGTGTGGCACTTCATCACTGGGCGATATTATAGCTCCAGCTAAAGACAAGGCTCCTCGTGGCTTTGGGCTCTGGTTTTTAGTTTGTTCATTCATGAAATACTGCAGAATCCCCGTCTCAAAGTCCAGCACAAAGTACCTGTTGAAACAAATTACAAGCATATAGCATTTCCACAGAAGTTATTTATGCACTTACCAAACAAATGGCATAGATTGATCTTAAATCAAGACCATAAATATACAAATGAGGTTAAAGTAATGTTTGTAATTACAGTTTTATAACGCACTGTTATTAGGCTTGGATTTTCAGGGGTAGGCAACCTATTCCTTTATTTGTAACACATGCCATTTCACAATAAACCAATACCTAGGGCTGAAAAATCATACAAACAAAAAAGAAACTAACTGGGTTGCCCAAGTGCACTAAAGGAAAGTGAAGGTATTTCAAAGGTGGCGTATCAGTCTCAAGAGTTGAAAATAATTCCTTTTTTCCACAAATAAATCCATCTTTGACAACACACAGATCCTAAATTCCATTTTCCTCTGGAACTCTTCTACGCTACTACACAGAACAATTATTTAACACCAACCCTTGACCAAGAAAGAACAGACAGCAACCTCTTGGCACACATGAAGGTCAAGCCTACTCAACCCTCAACAGACTAGAGGGAAGATCGCCCAAATGCAGGTTATCCCCCTTAGCTGCTTCTAAAAAAATCAACCCAAACAATCTGGCTAATCCCACTAACACAAGCATTTGTAATGCACAGTATTTGTTATTTTTCCTCTAAGATATTACCATAGGTCATAAGAATTTGGGTACAATATTTCAGAGACTGTCATTATTCAGACTTCTGTAGCTTTGTACATCCCAACTTTGCTTATTACCACATTTTGTCTTAACTCTTTCACTACATCCCCAACACAGAACATCTCTAACCTTTCCCATTACAGAACATTTCCAGGATTGTCTTCACAGCCTGCAGTTATTGTTGGTGGTCTGCTCCTTTCTTTATTCACACCAAATAATCCTGGACATGATGCAAGCAGTTATTGCCTAAAATTTACAGTCCAGATATTGTTTGGGAACCCTTCCTTTGCTGCAGTTATGCTTAACTCTTTATTGCCACTATGTTCACATCAGAGCAAAGATCAAATTCTCTTTCAATTGTTACAGAGGAACAAGCCTCTCCAAAAGAATTTTAAGCTAGTGCATCACTATACCCTTCACTTCTGCCCTGACTCCATCTCCAGCAAGCACTTCTGCATCCTTTTCCTCAAGAAACAAATGGAAAGCCTCCCTTTTGTAAACATGTAGCACATCACTTCACCTTCCCTATATAGGTTATCTTCGACACAAAGAAGGACTAGAGGAATGGCAAGCTGAATGACAAGCACATCTTCAACAGTAGTGTTAAAAATAAGCATGCCCTAAAAGGAAACTGCCAAAATTTCAGATTGCCTTACTGACTTTTATTGTAGTGGTTCATAACCTTCCTGTTGTGTTTGACTTCTAAATGATTTCACAATACTACTCTTCCACTTACAAAACATTTTTTTCTCTTCAGATTGCTTAGTAGGAGAAAATGATGCACTTAACTGCAGGGGGGGAAACAGCAGAATTGGAAAACTTTTTTTTTTAAGTCAGACTAGTATATTTCATAGTAAATTTTAATTTTGCTCATTCACATTTTTCCAGATATTTTGGTAATATCTGTTACATACTCAAGAGAAAAAGCACAACACTAGACAGAAGTAATGCCACACCCCTGAGTAGTTTGACCCTAGAGCTAATGCTTCCCCTCATCATCCCTGAGCTGAGCAAACAAGTCTAGACTTTATATGATGTTCATTCCCAGCCCGTGCATCCTCATTATGATTTCATTGTCCCTTTATTGTTCAGGTACAAATAATTTATTTCGGCCTTTGTTATTTGGCCATTTTTCAATCGATTACTACCTTGGAAATCACCATTGTGGTTACTAAAGTAGAGCTCTACGATTAACAAAAGGAGGAACAATAGCTGGAGGAGAAAAAAAAAAAAAAAAGAGAGGCAAGAAAAAGCCTCTTTTTCTCCTATTAAGACCAAAGGATTTGGGGAAAAAAGTTCCTCTGAGTCTATTAGAACAGAATCTATTAAGCTACATAAACACTACAAGCACTTTAGCTCAGAAACTTCTGCATGCTAGACCAGCAAAGCACTCCCAGAACGACCGTAAGCTCCACAAAAATGGGCTTTGCATTGGCTTAAAGCTACCCCAGGGAAGGAAACCAGCCATTCGAGTACAGAATATACCTTTACCAGCATAATGACATCCGACAGCAGCAACTTCTGCAAATTCCCAAACGCAGAGACGGCATCCTTCCACACCCTTGTTATAACTGCTACAGCAGTAATGCTAACTGGATTTCTAGCCAACCACAACCTATTTTATGAACAGTCACAGAAAAACATCATCACTGGCCTTGTACCTTAGGCTTTTTTGTGATCATGTCTTAGAAGCCTGTAAAAGCAAGCAATGTTTCCAGCAGAAATCAAACAATTTTATGAAAAAAAAAGGTAAGTTCTCAGAAGCCCTCATATCACCCTTAAGTATCCTGCCTTCTTTCTTGTCCCAAAAGAACCAGGAAATTTTTGCAACCGTCTTGGTTGTGACACTGTTCACACCACACAGAATCAATCATTTCCTTTTCAGAGGTTATGGTTTGATGTGCAAGTCTCCTCTTCACACAGTGCTATGACAGAAAAAAGACAAGAATAAACTGCACAGACAACTATAGCCTCACAAAAGAAGCAGGGAGATAACACACTTTGAAAACTGCTAAAAGGATAGAAAAAGCCAGGAGAAGGAATAAGGAATTAAATGTCAAATCAAGCAGTGCGAGGCTTCATACAAAGGATGTGGAGGAAGGAGGAACACAAAGAGATAGGAAAAACAGGAGCAGCTTTCAAAAACATTTTCTCGCATCACATACTAAATGATGACCCAGTTCAGACCATAACAAAACCATAGAAGAAATGGAGACCAGAGTCTTTCATTAACTGAGGATGGAAAAGCATTATACATATAAAGCAGAACAGAGAGAAGCATATGTGTCCCATTTTAAAAGCACAGTGAGGCTGAATCAAAAGGACAGAGATCTCTTTTAACTTCTAAAAGTCATTTGTTCTGCCTACCGGGGAAATAACAGCACTACACCTGATTCATCTTGCCACCTCATCCCTATTTCTCTACTCACATTTACCCATGATGTCATACTTCTGTAATTAAATCTCAGATATCAGTAATGAAAACAAACGTACTCTTCAGAGAACAGTCAGGCAGAAGGTAGCAGAGCCCAGTCATGTCATACTTCTCATGCAAAAAAATAGTGCTACAGTTAAAGTGTGAAACAACTGTTACTGAAAGACACTTCCAAAAGACTGCTGAATTTTTCTGTTATTCCAAAACCAGAATAACTTTTTTTTTTAAATTAACAATCTCTAAAAGAGTCCATCTAGAGGTAAGGTAGAAAATCACTACTTAAGTATATTTTAAGTAGTTTTAACTGCATAAGCACAGTTCAAAATAGACATGCAAAATTACAGGCAAGAAAATGCAGGCTACTTCACAAAAGAAAAGCCAATGGATTTCTCATTTCAGATTCAAATCCATTCAGAGACTAAAAGCTCCCTGATCCTCTGGCCCAGCTTCCCTTAAGCTCCTGAGATCCATCACGATACTCCCTCTCTGCGATTCCAAACAAAGGCAGAGCCATTACCACCTGACATCAATTACAAGTGAAAACATTCACTAACCTCTGCAAAGCTGAAGTCTGACACTACCAGAACTGTTACGTCACCCAGGAGTTTGTAAATATGGCCTGATGATAGTTTATTTCTCTTTTACTTCCCACATTTCAAAATTAATGCCCTCTCTGCATAAATCCAAAGTCATATAAATTCTACAACTGTCTTAATTAAACACTTTTGTTTCACTGTGCCCTTCATCCATGCACTCATTCATTCATAGCCAATAAAAAGAATTTTAAAGTGTCAAGTAGAACATGCATGATATGCTAGAAAGTGTAACATGCTGCCTCCTGAATTTTTAAAAGGGAAGGTCGAACACTGTACTAATAAAGTATTTCAACTGGGTTTGCTTCCACTAATACGAGCATTTATTAGAATAATAATTATAACGTTCATATAATTATACAGTATTACAATAATATATTATTAGTTCCCTACTTAAGAAGGCTTTAAGAAAAAGCAATGACTATGCTTCTAAAGAGTGATAAAATGCTGCTAGTATGGCAGGAAATAAAAGTGCTCTACCACTAGAGCCTATCAACAAAGAACAGCAGGTCTTCCATGAGAAAAACTGACATTTCACCAGTGTAACAGATTTGAGGCAATGAAGAATTCTTTAAGAAAAATTTTAAAAGCCACACATAGGTATCAGAAGCACATGACATGAACATTTTCCATGCAATTTACTCACCTCACTGGATTTGAGAATTTTAATTTTCCCATTTCCAGTCAAATTAATCATTTCCATATTCTCCAGAGGAAATAACACTTTAGTAAGCAAATAATAAAAAATAAATCACATTTCTATGTATTTCATAATTCAATTACACATCATAACATGGTGCACTGCTCCTTGAAACTGTCACTCGAAGGCAAGCCTGCAAAGCAACCAAAATTATGCTCCCAACAGAAAAAAACACCTCAAAACAAGTTTCTCCTTCCCTTATTTTGAGCACATCTCAGAAACCAACCATCTGAACGCATGTTTTCACTACTCTGTAATCACAAGAAATTTTCAAAGTAGGATTGCTAAATATTTCCATTGTGTAATGCATTCCTAGCAATTTGAATACTCCTTACATCCTTCTTTACCACTGAAGTCAGTTTTCTGGATGAGATTTTGTACAACTTCCAGTCTGAATCCATAATGTGACAGAGGATTTTTTATAGACATATGCAGCTGGACAACTGCAGTCCCAATCAAACCTTTAATTTCTGACTCAAACTTCTGGAACAACCTCAACTTTTTTGGAAAGCAGTACTGTATTAATCACATCCTTGGGTTCATGAAGGTAGCCTATGCTGGAGTCCATGCTTCATAGTTGGACTCTGCCTAATCCCAGACTTTATGTTTACAATTGGTATGCGTGTCCAAATATGCACACTAGCACAGACAAATCCTTCTGACCGAAGACAAAAATCTTCCAATTTTCCACAATTTCCAAACAATACTATTGTTTTAATTATATTATTACCTAACACAGAAAATACTTCTGGATGGAGAGGGATGCTGGGCTGCTGCTACAGCAGGCTAGCTTTGTTTCACCTTTTGGAAGATTTTTTTTCCCCAGTTACTTAACTCACTGATGCAGAGAGGAACTTTTCTTTCTAAAACACCGCTTTAGGTCTTCTGCAGACATCTTTTCTCCTAAGCCTGTCTCACAATACATACTTTATTGTCTGGTTTTTATTTTGATTTAGCCATAAAAATGCAAATTGTTTAATAAAATACATTAACTTGAAACAGGACAGTATTCAATCATATTTAAAACCCGGATAAGCAGCATCACCTTCCCTACCACACTGAAACAGTAACCATTCATATTTTTTTCCTTCTCAGACTGCTGAATTCATTCTTCCAGACATTGTGACAAATACTATGCTCTACTCCATACTTCAGCACCAAATTAACTCAAGAACAGAAGCAGCTCACAACAGAAGAATTTCACTACTTTCTTCTTCAACCACTGTTCTCAACATTTCTCAGTTTTCAAACATGTTTTCCTTTTGCTCCATTCCAATTTCCCCACAGTCACTGTGAGCACATATTCTTCACTGATTCCATAACCCTCTAGAGGAAGATTTTCAAGAATAAGGAATCAAACTATTCTGTAATTTTCTTCCCTTTTTTTAGAAGTAGTTTTAAAATAGGTAAGAATTGTAGGATAGAAAGTAAATTACTTTGTCAAAGAAAAGCAAAATTTATGGCTCCAGTGAACGAGATGTCACATAGAAATATTTCATTTTTAGGAAACTATATCTTATTAGGACATCCTGAACACCACATTTATACAATGTGCTACTTTTTTCCCCCTTTTACCTTGATCCATAGGATTAATGGAATTATTCAAGCCAATAAAGATAAAGCATAGCATACACAAATTCAACAGCCAAGGACTTTATAATAAAAAAATTATCTCCAAAGTTGTCATTTAAAGACTGATGATGAGGAGAACATGCTTACATTTCAGTAACTCTACCATCCTTTCTGCACTGAGGTTCCTCAATTTATCATTTTCTACCATAAAGAAAGCATTAAGAACCACAGTATTCATTAAAAGCTTCACTGACTTTGAGCATCCCTGTATGAAAACTGAATTTTTAGAACAGTAATTTTTCGGCATTACTGGAATTCAGTCAAGATGAACTACAACTTGCTGGATACTTTTAGAGGCGTTCCACATCTAAAATGTGGTTAAGAAAAAGAGGAAGTAGTATCCACAGCTAAGAGATGAACAGCTTATTTTTGCTGATCATGCCCTTCACAATTTTAACATCCACAGAATTCTCACACAAATAAAATATTAAGAGAAATCTCATTTCCCGTCTTGTCAAGTCCCAGCAAACCCTCTTTATGAAGCAGAATGTCACTTCCTTCTCAGTGAAGAAACAATTGCTACTGCGCAGCTCATCAGGTCATCAACCTCTGCTTACAACATCAATTATTTTCAACTGTCTGAACTTCTCTGTAGTGAGGAATGGATATGGGGCCAAGGTTTTACAGAAAAAGAGACTACAGTAAGGATAAACATTAAAAATTGCTTAGGGGTTGGTTTTTAGGAAAGAGGGAGGAAGAATAGGCCTAAAAATAACGCATCCATTTGTACCCATCAGGCTTTGAATTCACAGAGAATTGTGGAGAAGCACATTCATCGTACATAATCTATGCTTCAGTTTAACATGGCCATGCTGAGGGGTAGCAACTGCAGTTTATGGGCAAACATTAACAAAAGGTACACAGTTGAGTTTGATACCATTAACAGCACATACTGCTCACAGCCCATCACACTGGCTGGTTACCCAGTGATGGGTAGCAATCTTTGCTGAACTTAGTAATCCTTGCCACCTTCCTTTTCCTCATTCCGAATTCACTCCTAGTTAACAATTAAGCAGACTCAAATTTTTGTACTGCAGGTCAAGAGAAAAGGGACTTAACTGGGGGAATAAATGGGCTGCTGTAATTTTAATTCTGGAAATGCTATTACCCAACTCAATTCATGTCACAGATTAAAAACAGAGCTTCCAGGCAGGAAAATATGCTTTCCCTCATAAGAAAAACAACAAAGACCTAAAACAAAGCAAGGATCAAGTATTTACACGTCACTTCTAGTGAACTGCATGTAATGAAAGGATGTTAACCTTTAGAAAGGCACAGTTCTATGAGATTCTAAAACAAGATGAAAGAAACACACATGAGAAAATTAGCTGTACACACAGGGAAGGCAGTTCTCTGCATGACACCAGGCTCATTAGCTAAATCGGTTCTGACTAAAGCCAAGTCTGCAGGAGTTGTTTGCAATCATCTGGACACCAAAAGGAAGGAAGCTGTCTGGTTCATCTTCTCCCAGTCCCACCTTTCCACTTTGTCTAGGAGCAAGGTTTTGCTCCTTTGAGAAAGTAAATTTACAGACACCTACCTTGCAGCCTGTATGGACAACTGCTTCTCTGCTCCAAGTCTATCTGCAGTACTGTTCTGTCCCAACTAGCAATAAAAATCTCAGCAATAAACAAGGCAGCTATCAGAAATGAAGTGCTTCACTTTCTTCTATTATCCCTAAATCTACCTAAATTGGGCTTTACATTCAGATGTTCAGCTTTCACCTGGTCATCCTCAAGAGGATGCAAAGAAGTAGAATGCATGTAGTTAGTCAAGGAATATTGTAGTTGCTAAGTACCTTAAGAATACTCAGAGAAACAACTGATAGAAGAACTTATTACCAAACTTGGTGAGAGTCAGTAAGTAAATGACAAAAACTAATTTGCTTTCATTTTCATAACAAATCACCTACCAAGAAAATCCAAAAGCAGAAACACACAAAAAGTCCCCCAAGCTTAAATGTTGGGGGGAGGAGGACACACACATACACTGAAAATCGGGAAAAAAAATCTCAGTTTCTTCCTCAAAATAAAATAAAAAAATAATATATATATATGTATATGTAATGAGACAATCAATTATACCAGCTTGTGAAATAAACTTTTACACACTAATATTTGTAAATCCCTCTATTCACATTAGCAATTATCAAAACTGATAATGTGCAAACAGCTGCATTACCACACAGCTTTAAACACCTCCCAAAACTACACCAGCTATGCCAGGAATCTTTTTGCCTATTCTTTTCTGCAACACAAAACCCCACCAAAGCTGCAAGTGATACAGAAATATTCGACCTTATGAAAAAATATGTCGCTTTTTTGCTTGACACTTTCTGTAGTATATTCCAAAAGATCTGACAGGTTTGGCAGGCACACTTCACATCAAAAATTGCCTGGTGCCTAGCATCCATTAATCTTTCATGAAATACTTAAACAAAATACAGAATTAAAAAAACAACTTAGAAGTTGGCCTAGCACACCAAAAAATACGACTCTCTAACAAACTAAATACCAAATCTGAAGGAAAGTAATCAAAAAGAAGGCAGCACTGAAGGCAGCCACTGGGAAGGCAGCTGCTCAGACCACCAATGAGCCCAACAATGACTGACACTACTATGTATTATTCTTTCAACAGTCTCTCCTTTAAGTAGGGACATGCACACACACACACACAGAGAACACACTTCCAAGATGGTAATATATGAAGACAAATCAGTGATGAAGTGAGATTTAACCAAGGGCAGTATTTTATGGACATTTCTGTCTGCTACTTGTCACATCCTCCAGGAGACTTCTCGGATTGACTAGAGAAGATGTGACCTTTGCTTGGATTTTTTGCTACTTGCTATAACAGTATCCACAAACAAATCAAATCTGTTCATTTGACAGCCTGGTTCTCATGAAACTTAATGAGAGACTCGCAGCAAATTCAGTCACCCAACATAATGCCCCCACAACACACAGTTTCAGAGCCTGGAACTGCTGGTTTTATATCAGCATTACCATGCACCAGAGTTTAAAGAAAACCATATCCCACTGAGTTTGTGTATGTCAGCCAGGTATAAATTGCAGATTTATCTCAAAATATTATCATCTGTAATCTAAATTCTCTACAATTTGCAGCTATTAAATTTTAGCAATCCCAAACACAAACACCCCTGAAAAAGGCTGTTGAACAAAAAATTTATACTCAGTTGAAATATCCCCACAACCCTCTCCTTCACCTCAGCAACCAGAACTTGCTCTCTGAACTATGTTACTAGAAGGTCATAAAATGTATGAAGGAAGCAGTAAAACCTCACAAAGTCACACACCCTGTGTCTAATACACACTATATTCCACTGGCTTCATCCTAAACTTCATTATCACTTCCTTCTTAAGGTGTATCAGTGATGAATTGAACCTTTTTTTAAAGGGGTAAAGTTGGTTTACATTTCCCTGACTTGTACCTCCAACTCTCCCCCTTTGTTCTCCAACAACTTGCATTCCTCACTGGTAAGAACTCACCCAGCACTACTGTTATTGAATATTATGTCCCATCTAGGAGAAGCACCCTCAGATACCTGTAGATTTTAGGAGTTATCTTCTGCTTCCAATAATTACAGACCATATTCAGAAAAACACTCAGCTGTGAGAAAACCAGTATGACCCTGAGTTTTGTTTTTATGCCAGACCCGATGTTAGTTAGGATTTCAGCTGGAGATAAAATACTTTCAGGGACTGAAATATTAATGAAACAAACAGCAAAGATACAGGGAGTGATCCTAGACAACAGCACAAATGCTGATGCTGAGAAGGAGACAAGGACTGGATGACAAACCAAGAGATGGCCTAACATCTCCGAGTATGAATATCAGGCAAACTATTCAGGTAATCAGACCACAAATCAGACAGCAAAGACTGCAAAAAGAAGTAGTTCAAATTAACAAGACTACTCTAGCTTCAATTAAAGTAGCTGTAGAGTAGTTCAGCTACTTTCAAGACTGCTTTTTGCTCAATTTAACAATGAGAGTACAGAAATCAGGACTACCATTCAAGTCATATCTTAAGCCAATTACAAAGACAAAAGGAGTCTCTTATTGCAGCCCAAGCTATTTGGCCTTCGACCCTCCACCTTAAAAGCCAGGGAAATTATCTATGTAGGTAAATCCTCATGTTCCTCGCAGAGAATACAGTCCTATATTCAACAATAACAGCCTATAGTGGTAAGTCAGGAACCTGCACATAAATAAAAAATAAGTAAATGTCAATGCAAGCAAAATGGTCATTGGAGTTCTTTCAAATTTATTTTTACTGCTTACTGGTATCAAAGTTGCTTTAAGACACACTGCAAAAACCTCAAAGTCAGAGGAAAGACATACAACTCTACTAAAAATTCTATTCTAACAACTGCACAATTTTGTATATAGTAATTATTAAACCAAATATCTAAATCATTGAACTATCTTCACTATTACTTCTCACTTCCCTCATTTTTTATTTTTGAACACAAAACATAAAAGTTTAGATAGGATTCAAAAATCATCTTACTAAAAAGATGTCACTAACCTAAAAGTTTTCAACAGAAACGTTGCTGGAAATTAATTACAACAGTCACATGTCATGATTTATTGAGACAGAACATCAGTTCTGCTACAACCACTCTGCTTTCAACAAACAAGACACAACGTAGAGAGGAAACGAAGTGGAGGGATGAAGGAGCAGACAAGTGGAACAGTTTGGCAACAGAATGTGCCAAAAGGTTTTCATTAAATCTACCTAAAACTAAATAAACAGAAATCTGAAGAATCATTTAACCCTGCAGTCTAAAAAAGCACTTTAATAGCTAGACTTCTAACCACCATCCAGTGCAAAACACTATTCTGCACCAGATTATATGTACATTAGGCTAATTATTAGGTTCGTGAAAATTGAGGGGTTTTGCTACTTCTTACCATTTTCAGAGATATTTAATTCTGTTCAAGTTACTGATATGAAATTCTAAAGAGCATGACACTTCACTGGAAACTAAGACCTTTTCAAAAACTATATTTATTCTTATTTGCATTTTATATAATCACCATGGATGAAGACTTAGGAAATCAGCACAGATATCATTGCTAACATTCTATGTGAACAATTCCATTCCAAAACTACTTTACTGAAGAAAATACATGAAGTAGATTTGGATTTCTCAATATATACAATTCCTCTCTGATCAGTTAACTAAAATGAAGGAGGAAAAAGAAGGTTAAACTTAAGATAAAAGTTCAACTTAGATCTCCAAACTCCAATCAAGTAAGCTTTTACTCAATTAGGTGGAACTACTTTCGCCCAGGCTGAAAACACAGCCTGCCCCACAATAACAACTACTTTATTAATAAGAATCTTAGACAGTCAAAACAAGAGTAAGATAATAGTAAGAACAATTTGCACCACTCAGCACTAGCAGTCCTGCCAAATTAGTTTCCACTGTGCTCACATTTTAAAATCACAAAACTCCTTTTTTCAGGAGCCTCCTACATTACATTTGTTTCTGTCAAATCCTCTGTTGCATCCTACTGAATGACTGAGAAGAGTCAGTGGCTTATCAGCAAGCAGGTAAGTATTTTCAAATAACATTTGATGTCATTCTTAATACAAAAGCAATCAGTCTGCTCTACAGAAGTCAAACTCTCTAGTATCTTTTTTAAAGCTTAACAATTTTTGCTGTCATTCCTATAGTTACAATCACACTACTATTAAAAACAATTCGGGAATTGCTGATCTTATCCACCCTCCCATACAAAAATAACTCTTTTGCCATAACAGAAACTATGAACTTTCAAGCTATGAACAGCTATGAACCAACAGCCTCAAAAGGATGCTTTGAATTTTTCCCTTTTAAAATAAACTAGTACTAAGTACTAACGAAATTAGACCAATAATGACAATATTATAGCAAAATAAAATTATTTTAAACATGCTGAGCTTGTCTCTGCTTATCAGTGGCATAAAGCAGAATGACCTACCTGGAAAAGATAAAACTATGGAACAATGAACTAACTTAATGAGACAAATAAAGCATCTCAGAGTCTGCTTCTAGTTCAACTTCAGATTTTTATAGTCTCTCAGGTCAGGTTTTGAAGGCTCTCACCTTTAAGTAAAGATAAAAACCAGTATTAAATATAGCAAAACAGCAGGCTTTTTTCCACATGACAGAAAGCAATGTCAAGTTGTGAGATATCTATTAGACTTGAAGTTTTATGGTTCTAGTAACATCTGAAACCCCAAATCTTACATTTAGTGCCTCAACATTTAGGCTACATTTCAAACTTTTTCATGAAACTCCACAGACATAATGAAATGCTACAGGGAGATTTGGAATAAAGAATAGATTGTTGTTATAGATGAACCATTTCCTCAACTTGCAGATACAAGCAGTATGTTTTCCTTCAGTTACCAGAAGCCCACAGCTTTAAAAAACAGAAGCAAGTAAAATTACTCAACTACATTAAGTAGTTAATGGATTTATTTCTATGTCTTTCTTGCAAGTGTAGTTTAAAGACTTCTTCCATCTAGCTTTTTTCCTTGTCCCTAATTATGATTAAAAAATCAATGGTGTGTTAAGTACTTCCCCACTTGCTTGTAGTCCTCTTTTAGTTTATCAAATGTTATCAACTGTTTGCAAAGTCCTAACAGATGCTGCTCCTTAGCCAATAGTTTCTTACCTGACACCACAAATAGACAACATATGATTTATTTCCACTTCCTCCTTCCCCAAAAAAATAACTCCTCTTGCTCATTGTATCTGAGACATCCAGATTACAATCAGAAATGCTCAAGCAAAAAAACAGAGGGTAGGGAAAAGTTCAAAAAGAAATATCCCAACTGAAAATTTGAACTACAGAGAGATGCTTTTTTCAAAAAACTTACTATTTCTCAAAATAAAACATTGTAAAGCAGTATTATTCATTCCCTTTATGGAGCACAACCTGTTAATCTCTTTCCTAACAGAGATTTTTTGACATTTGAAGGTCACTCCTTCTCTGCAGTGCTCTTCAGTACTCTACTACCTGCCTTCACCACACTCCTCATTAGTCACACTGGCCCAGCACTGCAACATTTGACAAGGTATCCTTCTCTGCTTTTCATTTCATTTTGAGCACTGAGAAGCAGACAGCATGATAAAAGGGAGGGGGGGGAGGGAAAGACACACACACAAAAAACCCCAGCAAAGAAAAAAAAAAAAAAAAATCCCACAAAAATAAATTTAGGCGTATTCTTAGACTCCTTTAAGAGGAAACCTCATACTTGCTTTTAGAACTGCAGTAGCCAGCTTGCCTACTATGCAGTCTCTGAAAGAATGAAAGAGCAAATAACAATGCACAAAAATAATTTTTTCAGGAAAAAAATTGATAGAAGGGATTTCAAGAAATGGAACTTTTTTTCTGTGAAGAGAAACACAAAGGGTAGTTTCATTTTTTCCTTCAGTGGTACAAACACGACACAATTAAAGTGAACCTTTGAACCCCCTGCTGGCAAACGTGTACAGCAAGAAAGTGCGAGGGGAGTGGAATAAACCAACACACAAGTGTAAAATACTCTTTTAAACAAAAGAGGCCCGTCCAAGAGTCCAAGTACCTAACAGAAGACAATACCACCAACAAACCAAAAATGTAAGCACAGAACAAATGGAGGTAATAGATATATAAATTGCCAGAGCAGAAAGAGTTTTCACATTTCCAGAACCAAGTTAATTTCATAATTCCATTATTTTTCTGTTAAAAAGCAGGCAATTCAGCATTCTAGTAATTAAATCCAGTTGACAGAATTACTTAATGAAAGTTAAAACTCAACATGAGAACTCAGAGTAGGTATTTTCAGTCTCTCAGACATCTGTTCCTGATGTCCTGACACCATCTCAAGTAAAAAATATCTGTGAGAAACTGTACTATATTTTTGCCTATACCAGCTGCTTTCTCTATTACTAGCGACAGTTCCACTAAGCTTTCCAGCTCCCTCGGTTGAGACACCGATTTCCACCTCTTGTGCTCCATCTGTTCAAGTGCCACTTTTGAAAAATCAATTATTAAGCTCAAGGGGAATAAAACCCACAAAAAGCATCTTGTCATTAGCCTCCTCTCCGGAACCTGAGGTCACTGCTCATCTACCCCAAGTTTTCAGCACTTCAGATATTTTCATATCTGATCTCCTTACTTTCAAATGTTTTCTTCTCCCCAGTTGATCTCCTATAGCACTACTCCCCCCTACACTCGCTGTTACAGTATCCAAAATCAAGATCAAATAATAAATGGGAAAGAGAGAGATCCTTAGAATGTGGACAGGAAGACAGGAGTCGTATGATTTATCCAATCCTGCAGAAAAGCTTAATATTCCACAGCCAAACTGTTTATTCAGCTCAAGGAGCAGGACTACAACTGGCAGCAGCTCAAGTCTCCTCCTCAAGGCTTTAATTCTCCCATTTACAAACTAGCATAGAGAAAAGATAACCTAAGTGATGAGCAGTTGTAAGCTGCTCCAGTCCGCTTAGACGGTCCAGCTATTTCCTGCAGCTTGTCCCTCAGCTCGGGGATTCCCACTACAAACCCCCTACCCAAGGAGCAGCCACCAAAGCCTCCCACCAGTTTCCACAGTCACCTGATTCCTCTACGAAAGGTCAAAGCACAGGGAGACACTTCCTATGCTTTTTCCTCACAGTGTGCTACAGGCAGCCCTGAGCTACATCTGAATAATCTGCCAGCCTTTTGGTTCAGAGCACAGCAAAATTACAGTATCTGCCAAAAGATTTCCTTTGGCCAACAGCATTTATGAATGAAGCAAGCTGCGCCAGGCTGACCTCCCCTTTGGGCCCAGGGGCTGTGAATCAGCTCAGTACAGCTGAGCAGCTCCCACCATTGAGCTCAGGGGTGCAGATGAACCCCAGGCCATGCAGTTCTGGGCACACCAAAGCAGGGCTGGGGGCAGCCAACACAAACCACCACAGCAGAACACTCCCCAGTGCCACAGAACACGGGCATCACCTGCCTGCCTACACCCTGTAAGCAGCACAGGGCAGGCAAGGACATAAAGGCTGGAAAAGCCTTTACCAGAAAGATGCAGAAGCAAACCAGCAGTTTGAATCCCTGACCCGCTGGCAAGGACAGAGCAGCTGAACACGGCTGTCACAACCCACAGGTTATCAACTGCTCACTGCAACTTATTCTCAGATTTGTGAGCTCTGCTTTAAAATACTGGCTGTTCTCACAGCTTCTTATGACTATCAAGTCTAAATTAGTATCTTAATTAGAAAAGAAGGATAAGAGTACCAGTGCTTTTCCCAGCATAATTACATTTTCACTAGGGTTTTTACTATCAAAATACAACGACTGGAGGGGAAAACTAGCAGTCGTGTTAGCAAGTTATTTAATGACAGAAGAAAAACAAAGAATTAAAAGTTTCTGGTGTTCCAGTCTCTGGCTGTGTTTTTCTCATCCAGGAGGAAACATACCCAGCTAGACAGAACTACTCCCAGATCAGGTGCCCCAGCTTTCACTTCTGGGGAAAATTACCAACTTTCCCCTAATCAGTGCAATTTGGGACTTGAGAGGAGAAGAGATAATTCTGAAATAAGCCTCAATAGCACGTTTGGATTAAAGCGGCCTCCCAGAGAGAAACAGACAGAAAAGGAGGAATAGAAAAGAAAAACATGAACCACACATCTTATCAGCAGCCTCCAGATCCCTTGCACTGTCTCCCTGATGATGACTTTACTTGGCACAGTAAACTGCATTCCTTATTGGGTGTGGAACTATTGCAGATATACTGTAGGATGCCTGGTAAGTATTAAATATATACATAGACTTAACTGTACAGGACTTGCATCAGCATTAATTATAACTGTAGTTTTTACAAACAGAATATGGAATCACAGAAATGCCTTAGGATGTTCAAAACAGCTTGAAGAAACAAAAGAGAACAGAGGTACTGGCAACAGAAGGGTGGACAGGGAAGTACAGCATGATTACACAGTTAATTTTTAAAAAACTGAATTTTACATAGTGATTTTCTACAAAAGGAAGTAACTGTATTATAAAGATTGCCATATTAGGCAAGATTTTTTTTTTTCTCAGTACATGTTATGTTAAGGACTGGTAAGCATTTCATTTATGCTTTTAAAATGACAGAAAAAGTTTCAAGTATATTCAAGACTACTCCGAGTTTGTTTTTAGATCCATTAGATTTCAAGTTGACATATTTTCAATATTCAAAAGCTACTCTGTCGAAGCCAACTTTTTAAGAACAAGAACCTGTCAAAGAAAGACACTGACTGTACTGTATAACAATAACGTAATCCAATGAGGTTCAAAGCATAACCACATCCCACCGATGGATATTATTGCATAAATTTTTAATTAGCTGCCTTGAGTCAGCAGAGTTCTGCTGAGGTTGTACCACAGTTCACCGACTTCTTTGCCAGACCTTCAGAGTTCATCCTTGTTTTGAAATGCCCTGTACTCAGCAAGAATCATTGCCAGGAGATAGAAACACTTCACTGTTACTTTCTAGTCTGCAGCTAAAAACATCAAGGAATAAAAGACCTCAAGAAATAATAACCTTCCTGTAAACTGAAAAATCAATGTTAAGATTTGAAAACCATCTCGTAATCAATCAATGAGAGTCATTTGCAGAACTCACCATTACACCAAGAAAAGAAAAACAATATATATATTTAATCTAGCAATCAGTTAATGAGGAAAGATGTGGTCAGTTAGAGATCCAGCATTTCTTACTCTAACCTCAGGAATGTTAAGCATCACATCTGATGCTTCAAATTTTGTGAAGTACCTGTGGTGTTTTCAGATGAAAAATAAAAACTTAGGAAAGAAAAAAAAAAAAAAAAAAAAACACTTTGGGTTTTTTAAGAATACACTATCACCACGAAATATGCTGTTAAAAGATTAAACAACAGAAAAGTTGTGCTACAAACCAGTTCTACTAAGTATTTTATTTTTATTGAGTAATGCACTGCAATACTGACAAAGACATAAGCTCATGGGTTTGGGTTCTTTTACTTTACCATTTCTAACAAAACAGAAAGTGAAATAGCTCAAAATACTCTTTATTGGAAGCGTGCTTATCTTCATCAATCTAGGTCACCAGAGTTACAATACCTATACAAAGCTTCTGTATTAAAGAATCTGGCTTTCTAATACTTGCCTCATATTCATTTAGCTATTTCTGGCTTGTGGACATATCTACATTACTCATGTAATTTATGTCAAAAGAAATCATAGTAATAAGATCTGATTACCACCAGCAAAAGGAAAACAAAAATTTTAAAGGCCATTTCCAGGAGAAAATTATACATACATGATGCCAGGAGACACCAGTCCTCAAGCCAATTCTTCATTCCTCCATTCCACTCTGTACTTCTTATATCATTAATTGAGGTTATACTCTCTATAGCTGTTCTAGACACAAAGTATTATGATATATTCTAAGTGAATAGACTAAATGCCAGATACTTTGTAGCAGGCAAACACCTTCTGGACATACCTATTCCAACAATAATTTTTGTGCAAGTTGATGGAATAAAATATCTGGTTTTAAATTTCTTCTGTGTTTTTTACAGCAATGATTATAGCAGTTGGTATTTTCACTTTCAACATGCAGATAATTTATCATGTAGATTCTCAAACTTGAACCCCATGAATATTGGCATTTCTCCCAACTATAAGTTTAATTTTAAATGTTATTTCACTGGCAAAACCTGTTGGACAAGAAATATTCATTTCATTATCATATACAAGGGGCTGAGAACTCACTTATGTTATACTAATGCTATTTTTGTGAACTGCATATATTTGTTATATACAGGGAGAGAAACACAGAGAATAAAATAAAGAGGCAAAAGGCAAGTTAAGGTCTTTGACAATTTCTGAGGTTCTCAATCTTATGTCTTCCCTTCTGTTTGTTCTTCCTAGCATTTGAAATTTTTCTTTATATCCACAGTCTAAGAAGTTCCCAGCTGGGAAGAATGAACATATCCAATGCAGTTTTTTCCTTATACATCATATGGGAGAAAATACTATATACAAAGTAAGAATCTTGATAACATGATCAGCATGCTGGTTTCCTTCCAGCTCTTCTGCACTCGGCTTGCTCAAATAAAGCTTTGCAGAAACCAAACCTTTCTTACATCATCTTAGAATAGTTGGAACTTTTCAACTTTCTGTGCCAATACTTCACAATCCAATAGTGTTTCCCTTGCCTTTACTCTCAGGACTATTAATTCATTGACTGTAATGATAAATTTAAGTTTCTATATTTGGTCTTTATCCTGACAGCTGATATCCAGCCATCTTTACCAAGTATCTTGTCAACACTGTCTCTTAGGAACACATATAGAGTCCACAGACTCCATACGAGGGTGGTTTCATTAACATGTTGTGAGATATGCAGAGCATTAGCCTTGATCCTTCTGAAAAAAGAATATTTAGATTCGTAAGCAACCATAACCTCTGAAGACCTTTATGCATTAGGTTGCTGCTTTGTAAACATATATATTTTTCTAGAAATACTGTTCTACAAAAATCCAGATCATCAGTGTTATTAATCAAAAATGAAGAAACAATGCTTATAACCTTTGGCAAGAAAAATTTCATCATCACAGACGCTCAAATTCCCATATAAACAAAACTGTGTTTAACAGGGCAAAGGTAAGTCTGGCACGTTAATGTATATCCAGGTGGACACTGCCAGTAGCTTCCTCTGGCTGCTATTCACATCAGTCCTCTACTAGCTTGAAATTAGCTCTGCTACAGAAGGGGGCAAAGGAAAGAAAGAAAACCAGAAAAATCCTCGCTACACATTCTGTAATTTAAAAAATACTACTTTCCTCACTACTTCTTGTGTGCCATTCTTAATGGCAGTATTAAAATGTATAAATAAGAGCAAATTCTCAAATTCTTGGGTTTTCAAGACTTCATTCTGCATTCATATTATGCAACTTTCAGACATTTTTTTGGAAAGAAGTGAAGGTCTAGCCTTGAGCTGTCTTAAATTAGCATTTACTTCTGTCCCACTCCTGTTTCTTTCCTTTCAGAGAATCACAGGATGGTTTGGGTTGGAAGGGACCTTAAAACTCATCCAGTTCCAACCCCCTTCCATTGTGGCAGACACCTTTCACTAGAGCAGGTTCTTCAAAGCCCCATCCAACTTAGCCTTTAACACTTCCAGGGATGGGGCATCCACAACTTCTCTGGGTAACCTGTGCCAGTGCCTTGTCACTCTTACAGTAAAGAATTTCTTCCCAACATCTCATCTAAATCTACTCTGAGTGTGAAACTATTCCCTCTTGTCCTGTCACTACATGTGCCATTTGCCTTGATCAATCCATCCTCCAGATGCTTTAACCTCTTTCCTAAAACTCTCCAGCCATTCTACTCTTTTCTTTCCTCCCTTGTTCTATTGCCAAACTATCCCTTCCTCATACTTGCACAATAAAAATAGGATGAATTTTGATATATGAACACAATGGTCATAAAACAAAGCTCACTAAGCTGGTAAGATAAAACAGGAGAAAAGCAGAGAAGTGAAGAGGGTAGAGACAAAACCCACACTACACTTTCTGGTGTGGAAGGCAAACCTTTCAGTTAAAAAATAAAAACACCAAAACCACACCAACTAAACAAACAAAAATGCCAAATGTTCGATGTTTGCAGCAGTGAATAACCTGTTTTGCTCCTCCACTGTGCTGGTTTGGACGGGGATAAAGTTAATTTGTCTACACCTTGGTATCTTTTTCATGACTAAGTTCATTATTTTCATTCTATTACCATGATAAAACCACTACACGGAAACCTGACACGACTCCGAATAACAGCAACAGACAAGAAATCAGCCTTTTCCTCTCTTCTGCCCTCCTCTTTTTTTTTTTTCATTTCATAAATTCAAGCATGCAAACAGCAGAATGCCTGGTCTTGCCTACATTTGCTTAAACAAGTCTTCTTTCATTGGGAAGATTTTCTCCATACACCAAAGCTGGAAAAACACACACACCCCTCTCCAGCTGAGGTTAAACACACCACTCTGACTGCAGCATGCAGATTTTCTCTCAGTGTGCCCCACCTCAAAGAAAGATGTAGCAAGCAACATAGCGGAAAGTGGAGTGTGGTTCACAATTCTGTATATAAGGTAAACACTGAAGCTTTATCAACACACAGCCCCAACTTACAGTCATGTGCTTCCTGTCTCACCACTACTCTTAACAGTGCTCCAAGTCCATTCTCAAGCAAATCAAAAAAACATCATCTTATTTAATAAAAAATCTTGTATACCTGTTTAAGGGCACACTATATAAGGCACAGCTCTTAACACAGGAACAGATAACCCCTGAAAGGCTGTGCAATTGGAAAAATCCATTTCCTCGGTCACTGAGAAATACGTACATGGTACATAAACTTGTAGTAGTAACTTATTTAAAACCACAATAAAAACGGTGATTTAGGGATTTCAACGTACAACCATCCAACTGACAGCCTAAGATCTTTTCAGTCAAGTACCTCTTAAGGCAGCTACAAATGCTGATACCCAACAGCAACCACATTTAGCCTGCAGGAGGGTCCTAAACAAGCACCAAGCATATAGCAATTAGTACTACATATCAGTGTATCCCCACCTTTATTTTGAAGACTCGTATTCAAAATTTCAAATCGCCATTTTAACCAAAAAAAATACCACCAACAAAATTGTTAGGTTACTCCATGCTTCTAGTGAATGACAAAAAAAGGTTAAGTTTCCTCAGTACTTGGTGCATCCAGCTCCTCTTCATCAAAAACAATGGGCAAGCACCCAAACCACAGAAAATTACACATTAAATGCACTTTAAAACAGTTAAAAGATGGAGCTAGCCTGAAAATATAACTAAATGAGTTTATTTGAGTGAATGTATTTCTAACAGGGTTTTTTGGGAATCAGTACTTGACTTTGGAGTGCTTAGTAATGACCTACATGGGAGGAAAAATTTCCATAAGGATTGCTGATGATATGAAAATAGGTTATCATCAGCCAACATCATGCTTTCCAATACTGTCAAAATAAAATTATATATCTAGTGACAGAAAAGTCATAATTACAAGATACAGGATTCACCTGGAAAAGAACTGACTCATAAAAATTCAGCGTAAGGAAAACCTACTGATTATTTTGGTCAAATAATTCTTCCAACTAATAACAACTTTCCTCAACTATATTTTTTAATTGTCTTCCTAAACAAATAATTAACTGCTATTTTTGCCCCCTCAAAAAACAGGGCCTACACACACCATGAGAAAGCCTAAGTAAGATCACTGGGGATATGCAGAAGCATGCCAACTGTGGAGAGAGCAGTCTGCAGGTTGACAGCTACCACAGCAATCCTTTCCAACACCTTCCCAGACAAAAAAAGGGTAGTGAAGTGCTACCCTTCATTTTGACACTTCCAGCACTCACTTGGGTAGTATTATACCATATGGTCCTGGATCAAGTAGTATACTGGATACCAGGAGAAAATGGCACAACAAGCACCAGGGTGTTGCAGCTTAAGTAAATAGAAAATAACAAGAGCGTGGGTATGGAGATACCTGCCTGGAGAATCCAAGCAGCACCAGGGAACATGAGGTCTCAGTGTTGTCTGTAATCAGACTAATAATTAAACTTAGGAGGCAAAACAACCTAATTTTTAAGAAATAACCAACAAAGACCTAAAAAGCTAATGGTCTTTGAACATTTTAAGCAGCCAATAAATACTGAGGTGGAGCAAACAGAATGCATCATCCTTGTATTTGATCCCAAGAGCAACTACAACTGAATGCGTACACAGTTCTGGCGTCCCATGTAAATAAAATCTCTGAAACACTGAATAACCATCAGGACTATCATAAATTACTAAAGTTACTGGGAGAGCAGACTTGCAGCAAGGAAACTCTATTGGTCTAGATACTCCAAACACAGACAAAAGATAACCACTTAGCCTGCCCAAAAATAAAGAACGTAGAGCCCAAATGTGATTAGAGTTATCTTCAGTCCAGCATAATGAGATTCAGGGAAGAGTTAAAGGCTGATACACATTAAGTACAACAGGCAGTTTTTTAAGTAGTGATTAACTCTTGGCAAATTGTTCCCACGGCTATGATGAAGAATCCTCTATCACCAGAAGATAAATTCTCAGACCAATATCTGAAGAGAAACACAAATCTAGAAAGAAATAGAAACCATGGCAAATACTATGGCTTGTGCTATACAACTCAGTAGTTAAGAATCTCCACCCTTCAGCTCCAAATTACCTACTAATTAAATGCCATCTTGGAAAGTGAAGTACAGCAGCATTTAGATAGCATTTACGGAAACATTTTTATATGGGACAGTTAAGTACTAAGCAAACTTTGTCTCTCTGGATTGTGTCCTGAAAAGTAATCAATTATCTCAGGAAGATAATCACAAAAGGCTCCAAGATCTAAAGCACAATGCCGAGATACTTGTAAATAAAGTCGCATTTGTTTATTATATGGAAACAAACTGCATTTTTCAATGAACCAAATTCACTTCTTTTTCTCTATCATTCATTATAATACATATTTAACAAATATAGTTGTACATTAAAAAGCCATTGTTAGGGCAATTTTCAGCAACTTTGAAAGCTAGTCTTATAAATATGTCATAAAGAACAAAGTAAGAGTATTAGGTGAAGTTAAATTGGTTTTAAATATAAAATGACTAGGGAAAACTTTTGAATACTTATACACTCATAAAATTACTCCAGGCACCTTGTTAGTTTAACAACCTACTGTCACTTCTCCTATATGAACAAAATCCATATTCATAAATTGGTGGGGCTTTTTAAAGAGCCAGCAAGTGCACATGTGCTCCCTCTAACTACATTTATCATTGCCTTGCTAAGCACAGAAATCACCATTGAAAAAGCCAGCAGCAAAATGAGCCAGTAATAACAAAACCCAGAGAAGGGCAAGTGCCTGTTTCAGTGCTAGTGCCAACTGACACTTCTTTGCACAGCCTGAGAGCGAAGTGTGACATCTGGGAGAAAGGAAAACCACACTCTATTTTGACTGTCACTTCATTCCCTCTGGTACAAGACTGCTGCTCAGCTCTGAAGAGCATTCGCAAATCCCAAATATACTGCCTGAGTGAAAATGGCCAAGTCTCATCTGTTTCACACAGCTTTTTCCTACATTATCACCAAGCATCTTCTCCATTAGGTTATTATCCGTTATATGAATTTATCCTCTGCATAGGCATAAGCAGCCCCAACACCATGTGACAAAGCAGCTGAGGAACAAAAAGCTTGGGTTACCTGCCTAGGGACAAGAGAAATGCCCATGGCAGTTCTCCAACCAGAATCCACACCCCCACAGTGCAAACCAATTCCTTAACCACAAGACCATCCTTTTCACTTTTAGCCTGAGATTCAAAGCTGTCTACTTCCAAATGTTCCCTGCAAGCATTACTGAAGGGCAGAGAATGATGGATTTCTCAGCCTCTCTCTTACCTTGTTAAAATTCTTTCTCCAACTTTACGGCTTGAAATGCCTGCTCCATTCTCCCAACAGAGCTGTCTACAGGCAGCAGCAAAAGCTATTCAAACTAATCAACTAGTCTGTCATTAAACCAGTTAGGTTTAATCAACTACTAACTAAACAAAGATTACGTACACCTTATCTTCAATTTTCCTACAAAGAAACTAGAAATTTACATTTTAAAATATTGATTTGTTTCTTTTTATTTTCATTTGTTTTTAAGTGAGCATTAATGTTACTTAAGGAGGAAAAGTTTCAACAGCAAAAAGTGAAGGAAGGAGAAGGAAAAAGAAAGCTTACATTTCAATGTGATTATTTTTGCTACATACATTTTAGGATTAAGAAAACAGATTAGTGCCTTAATCCAAAACAGAATTTACTGACTTCTTGGCATTTTAAATTCCAAGTTTATTTAAGACTAATGAGATACATCTTGATTTAAATAATGTAAAATATGCAGCTACTGAATGTTTAGCATAGGAAACACCATTTGCCCCAGAAAACTAAAATAAGTTGGGTTTAAGTAGATTTCTTCCTTTTCACATTGCCTCCTACTACAAAGAGAGCCTACAAGTGAAGGGACAACACAGTCTCCAGTAAAAACTATTTTGCAAGGAAAATCCTTAATACAATGTTAGCACCATAGTATAAAAAGAGTCCTAACAGATTATGAGCAAGGTTCCAAAATTCAAGGAGGAGATGTAGAGCAACAGAAGAAACAGAATATATTGCATCTCCAGCTCCTTAAAACGGAGTCTCCCTGTTCACAGACTCTGCAAATAAATCCTGGAGGGTATTACAACACTACACAACACCCTGGATAGACATGCCACAGAATCAAACAAAGATGAAAAAATATGCAGTGGGGGAGCTGGTGTTCATCTAATTCCAGTAAGAATACAAGAAATGTCCATTTCAGCAAACTTTGCAAACATTAAATTAAGTGTGTGGCTATCTTCTCCTTCTCAGATACTGTCTACTGTTAGGCTATTTAATATGGCTACTATGGCTTATTAGGAGTGTGGCTTATTTTTATACTAAAAACCCCAGTTTATTTCTCTACGACAGATTTCCCTCTCAGCAGCTATATAGGTATACCCATAAAACCAGAGTTATATAGCTTGTCCAGTAACCATATACTACTTTTTTATACTGGAAAAATGCCCGAGTTCATTGCTCCAACAACTTGAGTGGTACCATTGAAGAACTGGCAAGCACGAGAGGTGCTAACTACCCCAAAACTCCACGAACAGATATGTCAATCACAAAATTCTGTGAAAGACTAGTTAGATAATTCAGAAAGAAGGAGAGGGAGGTTATTACTGTGTTTGAAGATACCTTTGTCAATTCTTTTAAGAGGTCACAATCTGCTTCTCTGGAATACATATATAAAATTTAAAAAATAATAATAAAAATGTTACACTCAGATTTTTGTGCTATAGCACAATACACTGTTGACACATTTTGTCAGCATACATAGAAAACCCTCCCGTAACAGCTGCAGTCAGAGCAGCACAAGCTCTGAGAGCCAGTGAAATCAGCCCCTAAAGTGGCACTAAAATCTGATGGCTATCTGCTGCTTGGGACACTGGTAATAAGAAAGGGTTGTGGCAGGAGTCAGACTGCAACTGCTCTGTGCAGCTACACAAGAAAAGAGACTACACCACAGCACTGGAGAGCCTGATAAAGATCCTGAGTGCAAAAAATCCCCAGACTGCCCCAAAGTACACTCTGTTGACCCACAGGGAATGCAGCAAATCCCCAAGAGAAGTCTGGTGGTGCCCAAGCACAAGAAGTCAGGCATGATTCATGCAGGCTGGTAACACAATACATTTCCCAACTGGGAGAGGAAACAGGAATAGGCCAAATAATGCTTTAGAAAACACCTGGGCTACAGAAGAACTTACACAGAGCAGTTCAGCTCAGAAAAGCAACAATATCCATCACCTAGGGCTCCCTTGATTGTTGCTACAAACCCAAATTTAAGTCCCAGCTCAAATGCAAATGATTCAGGACTTTATACATGCTTGCAGGATAAAACCCTACAAGTGTAAGTACTAAGTATTTTCAAGGAAAAAGCGGAGAGGGGGATGCAGACACCATGAATTTCCCACTACCTCAGGCAAATGGGAGTTTTGATTTTTACAACGTTTGCCAATCTACTCAAAAGACAGGATAGTAATGTCACAGGCAGTAAGTATTTCAATAATTTCAAATTAATTAATGAAAAATAGGTCTTGCATGACATGAGATGACACTACAGACATACTTGTCCATCAAATCCACATAACTTCTGTTTAAACTACAATGCAGGCACACGTAACAAGTAAATCCCAATAGAAACTCATCGTAACAGTACTTCAATTAAGAACACAATTACTTGTAATTTCATAGTAAAGACAGCCAGATGCCCTAATGTCTCAGACCAGACACAAGTGTTCTTATGTCAAAGAGCCCGTTTCAGATTAAGCTCCACTCTCTGAATCCATACCTGAATAAATCCACAGAAAGTTACAGACTTAAGCAGAGATGCTCCAAATGCCCAGGCCCCTTGACAGCTTTCTCACACAACAAACTGCCTCAAAAAAAAAAAAAAACCTAAACACAAAACCACAGTTTCCTGCTGCTTGTCATAAAGGTGAGGAATCACCTCACTCATTTCCAGATCGGGTTGTTCCTGATCTGCTAGAGCAGAACAAACTGATTTCTTTAGTAAAAAAACAACAAACCCTCAGAAATTTTCAAAATAAGAAGTAATGCAGCTATCCAGATTGACTGATTTTAAGGCCTTCAATTACTTCAGTTAATGCTTATAAATGAAGTGTCATGCTTCACTAATCATATTCAGTTGCCTCATCCAAAATCAGACTATCTTGCATATGCCTGCTAAAGGAGTATTTATTCAGAAGTGACACTATTATAATTTAAATTACAGTAATTGCTTCAGACTTGTAAAGACTACTCTGCACACTAAGTGTTGGATAACCTAGGAAAGCCTTTCAACTTCAATACCACATGGCAAGAGCAAACATTAACAACATTTAAATTATTTAAGCTAATGGATAAGGAGCTTTAAAGAAGAGCATTCCAAATCCATGATAAGTGAACTCTGTCAGTTTTTGCTTTATTTTTCTGTTTTATTTATATTCATGCCATCTGGTTGTATTGATCATGCAGTTAAACAATCTTGTGTTTTTTCAAATGAAGTAAATGCAAAACTAATTTGTCTGCTAACAAATACGTTGCCAGTTACAAAGTCACTTACAGACTACTACAGAATGAGCTCAAATTCATTCAGTAAGCACATTTCATAACAAATATCCAGAAGGTCAAAGGGACAACCATGCTCAAGCCCATGGATCACTACTCATTGATTGAACATCATATAGTAAGATCAACTTCTGTGAGCCCAAAGTTTAAATGATCTCTTTAGAACTTTTATCAGATTTCACATCCCAAACCATAGCTACGTGCATCAACAGAACATAGTGAGCAAACCAAAAAAGTTGCTTAGGCTAAAAACTGCCTCTTGACAAACCACTTGCTCAAAAAGCCAGACTTACAGAAAATAAAACTGGCAATTGACAAAGGACAATAAAGTAGTATTAAAAAAGACTGCTGAAAGTAAACTACCATTAATTTCCAAGTGCTGGGGCAGAACTATTTAAGTGACATTTGTCTTTTTTCGTTATGTTTTCAGGTAAAATTTCTTGGACATGTACAGATTAGGCACGCTACTTCCAGCTGTAGCCTTATCAAAGATTTAGTGCTTCCAAATACAAAAATCAGGCAGCTTTAGACCCAAAGATTTATAAGCGATTGCCTCTTCCCTTTTGTAATTTCAGATAACAACCCTTAAAATCACACACAGTAAAAGGAGCTACTGCTTCTACAAAAAGAGATGGAGGTGTCAGGGGGAAAAAAGTGGGCAATGGGGCTTTTAATTTTTAGTAACAGATTTCAATCCTACATTTTAGGTATGAAAATGTGTTTGTTTCTTTAAAAAAAACTACAGAAGGACTAAATAAACCAACAGATAAAAGTCTAATGTGCATCCAGAACAGAACTACAGTAACCAAGTGACAGCAAAGGGCCTTCTCTATACCTGTGCTGAAGCAGTCAAGCTTAATGGAGATGAGCATGTCTCCAGTTCATACCAAACTTGTTCCTTGTAATTTATAGCTGGTACACCTATGCATAGCCTCCAGTGTATGCAATCAGACCAGCTCCTGAAATTCTTTAGGAAGTAGTGCTACAGTAGTCCTAGCACTGATTTAGCCACACAGGAGTCAGCACCAGAGCATCAGAGTTGCATTTATGCAACTGTCACATATAAATGCTTTAAATTTATTGTGAGAACATCAAGATCCAGCCATTCCTGTGTTCTTATTGCTTGTGATCACCTGATATAAATAACAGCACGTTTATTAGGTTTTTTTCTTAATTTTTTTAAAGGTCTGTACAGAACTTTATAACTAGTCCTGTATACTTGTTCTCTCTATAGCATTTTCTTCTCTTTAAAATCACCACAGCTTTGCTTTATATTGAAAAGTTGAGGTTTTGGACACATCCATCCATTAAGAGGACAAAGTTGAGTGATAAAAAGCAAGATATTAACAGGAAATCTCTTTTGCTTTCAACAGATCCCAAAACAGCACTATTAACTCCATAGTCTGGCTCCAACTCTAAAAATTTTGCACCACAACTAGACCAAAACCAGACCTTCCTCGAGACTTCCACAGATGCAAGTCAGCCTGTCCACACCCAACAAATGGCAGGACCTGGGCCTGTCACCATATCAGCATAAATTAGGGCTTGCCAAACAGGTAGGACATAGCAACGTAAGTTATTTTATTGAACACAAAGGTAACTGTTTCCACTGTCCCACCTCACAGCGAAAAAAATTATAGTAATAATCACAAGCATGGCATTTTCCCCCATATATTTTGGGAGGCTCTAAGTTTTTAGTTCTTAAGTTATCCAAGCTAACTTCACAGGAGACGGAGACTAACAGGATAGAAATAGGAGCTTAAAAACGGAACCCTGTCACGCAGGGACAGCAGCATGAGCAGCCCCAGCCCTCCCCTGCCCCCGCCCGCACCTGCGGCGGCCGCGCTGGGGGGACCGCTCCGACCCTGCGCCGGGCCACCTCCCCGCCCGTCCTAATGCCCAACTCGGCATGTAAACAAGCCAAACAAAAGGAAGGAGAGCGGGCTCAGAGGGCAATGGAGCCCGGCCTCGGGACGCAGCAGCGAGGAGGGCTGGGGTCGGGTCGGGCGGCAGCGCCGGTTGCCCGGGCACCATCTTGGGGGCGGCCGGGGGCGAGGACGCGGCCCCGCAGCGCCGCCGGGGGCCGGCCCGGCGCTTTACCTGCTCTGCCAGCCCTGCAGGAGGTTGGTGTATTTGCTGAGCGTCCCTTCCAGCACCAGCTCCCGCCGCCTGCCGCCCGCCGGGCTGGCCGCCGCCGAGCCGGGGCTGCTGCCGCCGCCCCCGCCTCCATCCAGCCTGCCCGCGGCCGCCGCCCGGCCCGGAGCCCGCGGCTGGCGGAGGAGGACGAGGGGGACGAGCCCGCCGACGTGGGGCGGCTGCTGCTACGGCTGCTGCTGTTGCTGCCGCCGCCTTCGCCCGCCGCTTTCTCCATGGAGCCCCGCGGCGGAGGCTGCCCGCCCGCTCCGGCCGCGGCTGCCGCCCGTGCCCGGCAAAGCCCTGACTCACAGGCGGCGCGAGAGGGGCGGTGCCCGGGGAGAAGGGGCCGGGCCGCGGCGGGCGAGGGAACCGCCGCGCCGCCTCCTCCTCGCCAGGCGTTGCGGGGAGCTGGGCGGCGGTCGGTGCCCCGCGGCTCCGCGGGGTCCCGCCCGCCGGCCCCGGGCGCCCCGCCCGCCCGAGCCAGGGCAGGGCGCTGCCGCTGCGGCGGGGGCCGCGCAGGGGCGGGGGCCGCACACGCACACGCGGAGGCAGAGGGCGAACGGGGAGAGGCACAGCACGCACGCGGACTGCATGGTGCCCGCGGCCGGCACACACACGCACACGCCGTGCGACACGGGGAGTGACCCCAAGGGACGCGGTGCCCGCGTGGGGGCGGGCGTGCAGACCCACGCGTGTGGCGGGGGCAGAGCCCGCACCGAGACCGCCTCCGGCCCCGGCGGCCGCACCGCGCCCCCCGTGACGCGCCCGCCACATGACAGGCACTCACCGAGCAGCGGCGGGATGCGCGCCGGGACAGCGGCGGGACGTGCCCGGGGACAGCGGCGGGATGCCCGAGCCGCAGGGCGTGTGGCTGACGCTTGCACAGGCTGTGCCCCGTCACCACCGAGGAGGTGGCGGTCCGTGGCAGACCACACCAGCAGCACACTCGTGAGCTGGGTGGTGTGCCCAGCACTCAGGAACACAACCTACAGCAGGTGGTGTGTATCAACATACCACATCAGTCATGTCATTCATCCAGGCTTTAAAAAAAAATGCTGTAAATCTACACCTCCTGAGAGGAGAGGACGCAACTTCAAGATCACCGTAACAAGCTAGGCAGATTCTGTACTTTCAGCCCAGATCCAGGGATCCCTTTAAGGACCGTCCTTGCTGCCTTAGGCAAGTGCCTCAGTTACGTTACAATGTTTATCTTCTCAGCACACCACAGATGTAACTATTCTTCTTGATATTTCATAATTGTGGACCTGAAATGTAGAGAAGACTGGAGAGTCTTTGAGAAGTGTAAACTGAGCCTAAGTTTTTGTGCTTTAACCCTGTGGAACAGGGTTAACAGTTTAAAAAAAATTGTGGAACTGTTTTAACAGTCCTTCGTACTAGAGATTTTTTGAGTGTAGAGTATCACGTGTGCCTTGTGTTCTGCACCTCAGCAGATACTCAAACTATCCAAATCCACACACAGTTAGATATGTACATTCCCCGTATAAATCAGGACAGAGAGGAGGGATTCTAACTTAGATTCTCCCAGTTTTCTCTCTGAAAAATCCTACCATATGTGTTGTGGATGGGTAGCTGAAATGTTGGGAAACCTGATCCTCAATTTTGGGTGGTTAAACTTCTCATGTTGTAGTTAAATACTAAGGCACTGCAGTCTGGAAACTCGAATTTTAATATTTCATGGGTGGGACATATAACGCTCAACTCTTGAGGTACAGACAAAGATTAGGGACTTAATTATTTTAAAATATATAATATTTTATAGTAACTATTTTTCTGCATCTGTTACTTGAGATGTTCATGTAAAATTCCCAAATAATTTTTTACTATGGAAAGAAACTCCATTACCACAACCTGAATATCCTTATTTTCAGGTTCAACTTTACTTCTGTTGACCACAGTTTTCAGGAAACATTTGAATGAACAAGAAATGCTCCTTTGGGAAGCTCAGATCCTGCTTGGTGGAGATAAGGATGAGACCCCTTCATTTGTCTTCATAATGTTACAATGACAGGCCAAAACTGTGGAGCAATATGTTCTAATGAACTGTGTCACCACATCAGCCACTTCAACACATTACATCTGTATGTTCTGCATTATAGGTAATGAATGTAGTATTTTCTACCTTCCACAGAACTCATTGGAAGATATTTTTTCAGGAATTCATCAGGAAAATAAGTGACCTTACACAAGAATAGAGAAGCCTCCCCATACATTTCTGTACAGTAAAACTCAAGTAACAATGGTGCACTTATCAGGAAGTTTGTGAAATAAAAGGGGTAACAGGCTGGAGGTATATTATGCCCCCGGAGAGTTTTGCCAAATCATAAAACATGCTTCAGTGGTGCTGTGGATTGGATTGCTGTGATGCAGTAACACAAGAAGTCCTCTTGTAGGTTATAAACTAGTTAGTAGATGGGAAACAAAGCACAGGAATAAATGGCCAATTCTCAAACACATGAAAACCGCTATGAGTTGGGCTCTGTCTTGTTCAGTATCTTCTTAGATCAGAATCTCTTCATTTGCTTATAGTTAAAACTACAATCAAATGAGAAAAAATAGCAGAAGGATAGCATAGTAGTGACTAAATCATTGATAAAATGGCACCTGAAATTTAATCTTGCTAAAAGCCAAAGTAAAGCACATGGGGATAAAATAGCTTTTACTATGTGGGCATGATGATCTATAAATTATCTGTAGCCTCTCAGGCAAGAGATCTTGGAGACATTTTAAATAGTCCTCTGAAAACTCCATCTCAGTCAGTGTTCAAGGGTAATCAAACAGCTGTGATAAGCTCATTAGGAAAAACAGAAATAACAGCTTGCTGCTATATAAATCCATAGTACAGCCAGTATCTGTACAACCCTGCATTTATAATATTCCTTCAAAAAGGGCAGAGTAGAAAGAAAAAAGTGTAAATCCCAGCTTTTATATGAAGAGAGCTCACTGGGCAGGGTTTTCAGTTGAAAAAGAAACAACCAATGTATAAAATGATATTCAGGTTTGTAGGAGTTATTCTTCACTGTTTCTCATGAAAAAAGAACTATGGAGCAACTGGTTTAAAACAAGCACAAGAAACTACTTTCTCACATGATTTACACTCATAAAACTCATTTTTATGGAGATGGCTTTGGATGTTACATATATGGAAGGATTTAAAAAGGAATTGCTCTTGAAGAACCTTTAAACAAGGTTGACCAAAGTATTTTGGGTGCATTTGAAGTTCAGAAAGGCTCCACTGACTCCTCAAAGATTGTTTTTACTTTATTGATTAATTAATCCCTGCCCTGTGCTTAGTCTTTCTCTAAACACCTACTTGTGGAAGGAATAAAGTGCTGGACTAGAAAGACCTTTGGTTTAACCTATGGTATAGCTTTTCATACTAAGGATTCCTTTTTCTGGGTCAGCCATGGTGGTTTTGAGTCAAACACTGACACAGTTTGCAACTTTTATATTGTATTGAAAAAAAAGAATGTATCATTCTTCTCATCCCTTTTCCCTTCCTAGTTTGTACATATTGCAACCTAGCAGAGCTGGACAACCTTTCATAGCAATCTTAATATGGGTGAGCTCCTAACCTCATTTGTTTTAAGTTATTGATGTTATTTAAAATGACTGAACCTGTATTTATTTTAGCTAATGGTTTGTCCCAGTAGAGCTAAAGTTCAGGGTAATACACACTGACTTAGTCTGATGCAATACCACATGATGTATGCTTTGTTACAAGTATTCTTAATTATCTATTTATTAATGCAACCTGCATGATGAAGGTTCACACTGTTTCCAAGGTAACACAGCTGCTATGTTACAGTCCTCCTTTAGAACATTACTTTCACTCCCTGACCAAACCAAAATTTTACTTCTTTTATTCAGAATCCAAAATAATCAAAGTAACTCATTATTTATCGCACCTTTTAGAAGGCAAAACATCCAGTAAGATAACATATTCAGTACTCTGTTCTTATCAGAAAACAGAGGCCTTTCTCTGTCCTTTGCTAAACTACGCAGTTTTAGCTTCTAGAACCAGGTCAGCGCATAATCCATTTGCTAACTTATGTTTCCTGGACACAGTGGTTTGCGTTTCTCTACCTTTTTAACACTCTCCTAGTAAACAGTTTTCTCAAATTACCAATTCGAGAAAATAATTTTCCAATTTCTTTTTATCTCCTTCCACCACCAGATTGCCACACAACTTCTCACCATCATAATTGTATGGAGGAATTTAGCTATATGGTCTACAGAAACTATTTCTGCCCAGCCTACATTCAAGTACTGAACATATTCCATGGAAATGCCCCAAGGCTTGCTCAGCTTTACCATCTCTTCCTTCTTGCCCTACGGAGTTATTCTGAGACACTGCTTCATTTCACATGAGCTTTGGAGACTAAGTCCATCTGTCACTAAACTATAGGCAATACTTATGGCAAAAACATACCACTGTGCACTTCTTTCCCCATTGTCCACAGGTGTCAGCACCAGAATAACTGGGACCTTATCCCTAAAGTTCACCTCATGCCATGGTAGCACCTGCACCAAGCCTACCGTCCCTGAGGCTTCCCAGTTGTCCACAGCAACAGGAAGAGAGTGAATGCAGCAGGTGTGCAGCAGCATGTCCTCCAGTCCTTCCTTAGATTCAGTGTCATAGGTTCCTGGGCTTGAAAATTTAAAAGAAGCAGTGATTCTCTAATCTGGCCTTTTAAATAACACAGTACAAGAATTGTAATATTCTCTCTTATGTAATTGTTTTACTTAAAATCATCCATGAGTAGCAGGCTTCCGACCTGAGGATTTCAAGAACACAGAGAAACAGCCACAAACTCTGCAGCCTGCCAACTTCAGCATTAGCTTTGCTGAGCCACTGTCCATCTTATCTTCCCTCCGTGGTGCAAGTAAGCCTGCAATGTATGCCAAACATGCTGCTTTGCCACACTTCATCCTGTTGTCAGCAGCTCCTCCTCCACCACCATAACCACCCATCTAAACCTCACTTAACTCAAAGCTGGTGACAGGGAAACAGCCAAGAGAGACATGGCATATGGCAAAGAGCACCCAGCCTACCTTTACTGCCAGGAACAATTGAGCTCAGGAGACAGGCACTTGCCTGTAGGTTAATATACTCAACCACAAGGCACTGCATGTGGGCTGAGGCTTCTGCTGCCATAGCTAGACTCTCACAGCTTGTTTACTCAGCTACAGTGCACTGCTCTGTAATTTCAGGTTAGACCACTTGAAACAAAACTTGATCAAAATGGCTGATCCTCTGGAATACAAACTTTGGGATGATTAGCTGGAGAAAATACTAATTTATATGATGCACATTATGTATATATTTGCATTGGATGTCATTAGATGTGCATGAGGAAGTGATGTGTATGATAATCATGATGAAAGGTATTTTTTGCATGGCTAGAATCAACCCTTTGAACTGCAGTGGGAAACAAATAGCAAGCCAGTAGATAAAGAAACTAAGTGAGCACAAATATAATTTACACTACATATTGTGTATTTTAGCTAGTGAGAACAGCTTTATTCTATACCAGCTCAACTTTGAAAAATTTTTATAGGCAGTCACAAATACAGTTCTTCAAAATAAATTCATACACTGAGGCCAGAAGAAGACACTGTGAAAACACTTTGATTGGGCAGCATAACCAGCTGGATAACAGAAACCATTTTTGATTTGATGTGGGATTACAGATAAATATCGATATACCAAATCTTAACAGTCTGCAGGCATTTTTACTGCCCCTTTTTCTAGCTCTGTGGTTAAACATTTAGGGATTTGAAAAGTATACTAGCCCACTAAAGGTCAAATTCAGATCCAAGACCAAACTGAGGTTACTCAGTGCTGCTTTCATATCTCAAACCAGTGCTAAAGCTCTCTTTTATCCCGCTTTTTTGGGGAGCTGAGTGGTTCCAGTGGAATCTGCTATATTTCAAATTTATTGTTCATAAGGCATGAGGCCATATATCAGTGTAATAACACCCAGCTTTCTAAATGAGACATCTATGCACCTGTAATCTTATGTCTAAACTGCAAAACCATTTGCACTTCCAAAAAGTATTGCTGTAGAGCATTTATGCTGCAGAGTGTGTGTTTATTGATAAAATAATGCTAGTTTCTGCCACTTGGACTTTGGTCTCACACTCCACCAACAGCAATTTGTGTAGTTGATATCAGCAAGAAGTATCTTACAGATTAAAAACAAGTCTCATTCAAATTGGACTGGTCTCTAAGCCTATTACTCACCTACAGCAGAGCTCTCTTTTACTCACATAATCTTAAAAAATACTCTTTAGGTAATGTCAGAATCCACCACACAATAGGATGACAGTTGAAAAAACATAAAATGAAAAAAATACGCACTAAAAATCAAAACCAAAACACAAACATTTAAGATTTTTTGGCACTCAGAAAAGGAGGAAAGATTCAGTCAATAAAAATTTCCAACAACTACTTATGCAGAAACTACCTTTGATTACTAATTCCAGTCTCTGTTCTGCAAGCATCTGCAGAAACCTAATTAAAACAAACACAAGTTTCTAACGCAACACGACTGGCTCCTTTTTTACCTACAAATCTGCATTAAGAACACTTGTACATATTTCAATATGTAGGATTACAATATATAGACATGACAAATGACAGAGTCTGCTTGAAACAGTTCCTGAAGCTGCAGAACTTCATATTCGAACATGCATAATGTTCACTCCATTTTTCATGACAATATTTTGGAAGCTGTGCAGACTGTACAGATTTCCTAGTTCTTTATGAGTACTGTAAGTACACAAAAAAGTAAGACCTTTCGAGCAAGTCATGACACCTATATTTTAACTGCTTTTTACTATCAAAATAAATCTCTTGTAAATTCAATAAACTACTGAAATATATTTTACCACCTGGTTCTAAATTTTAGCTCCTACCAATAAAAACCAGTCAATAAGCATGTATAAGGGAGCGAAAGGTAATAAAGTTTGGGGTTTTGTTACAGTTTGGGGGGTTTATAGTTTTGGGGGTCATGCTTTAATTAATTCTAGAATATGTGAGGTGTGTAATTATTCCAAGCTGTGGATGACAACTCTTTTTTTTTTTTTTCCCCAGAGCTCACCACTGAGTGGTTTTAAGTTTGGCTGATAACCAATAAATTATAATAGCTTGTGAAAAACACATGAACCAAAATTTTCTTCCATATTACAATAACAGATTAGCTTTAAAAAACCCAAACAAAACAAAACATAAAAGGGATGTGCTGTGTATTGTCCACCTCATGCAAATGGAGTCTGTAGGTTTAAAGCTGTTATAACAGATAGGCAACATGTTCACAGGATCCCACAGCACACACTGTTATATTCCCTGATTCTGAAGAACAGTATAAACTAGGGTTTATAAAAGCCTGACAAAATCATTTATCCAATCCTCTTCTGGTTGCTGGACAGAAAAAGACAGGCATATTTTTTTCTCCCTCTTCTCTGGTGAATTTGCTTGTAATGCTTACTCTCTCATATCATACTCAGCCTTGACAGAAGTATCCAGTGGAGATAATGCAAAGAGCTGAATTATAATTCTGTCCCTCTGGTTTCTAAAACACAGCTGTCAGCTTTGATCTTTGACTTTGAGAGCTTGTTCTGCAAAATAGAATGTGCATTCATGGCTTGATATAAAAGTATTTGCCATGATTTCAAAGGTAGAAACAAATGCTAAATTTTTAGGATATGCATAGTGTAAGCTCAGGAAGCAGCCATTTTTCAGTTTAACTTTTCCTGACCTTGGCCTTTTCCATAGAGGATGCCTGGAACAGGCACTCCTTAGCTGCAGTTCCACAAAACCAGACATTCTAAACTCTGAGCTCTGCCAGCTTCAATCAGTCATAAACTTCTCCCTACTATACTGTGTTACAGCCTAAAAATAGGGCTATACTTTCAGAAAATGAGGTAGCATTAAAGCTATGAAAGTGGATAAAAGAGATTCCAGATGCTAGCAACCTGAAAAGACAATGAGAGGAAGAATCTAAGGGTTTGCACACACAGACAATTTTCTTCTTATTTTTTTAAGCTACACAGGAGGCTGGAGAAATTTGTTTTATTTTTCTGACATCCCACTTGTATGAAATGAAGGACGAATATTTACTCTTACTATCCTATTGGGGAAAAATAGGAAACAATTCTGGGGGACCTTGAAATCCTGATCAGGAGAGGTCAACCCCCAACTGACAAGACAAGCATTGGATCTCTAAAATCATCTCACAAATATTTGAAACTGTCACCAGAAATGAAAATTTAAACAAACAATATAGCAAAGCTTTGAATGGTCTCAATAAAAACTTTCCCTGTACAAATATGTTCTCCATAGACTTTTCAATTCAAAATGTTTAGTGAAAAACAAGTAGAAAGGATCTGAGGTTTTAGTATAAATGTCAAATGGAACAGGAAAGGTCTTCAAAAGATCATGCACTGCTTTTTTTTTTTTTTTTTCCAGAAAGCTCCTTGAACAAAATCATCATCTAAAAGCAATAAATAAGCTCATACACAGCATGTGCTTCATAAACTAGAATAGGGCTTTATTATGGGAAAATCCAGAGCCCACATTAATTTAATCCACTCCCAGATTCCTTCATGCCAGAAATAAAATTCATACTGCTTTTAGTAGAGAAGGGAATAGAATTGGATTTCTGACCAGGAAAAACAGGGTTTATGGGCAGAAACAAAGACAAGAATCAGTCCATTTGAAAGAGGTTTAGACATTCATATGTTTTTGCTAACAGCACTGAGGACTGCCACATCACATTCAGAACACCAGCAAGGTCTTTGGCAGTTGCTCTCACCTTATTTTTGCCAGCAAGTTCTGTTCTAACCAAGTTTAGACAACACTTCTGATACCAACAAAAGTGGCTAGTCTGCTTTAGAAATCCCAGAGGAGATGGAGCTGCTCCAGTGTCAGCCTAAGAGTGTAATGGGGAGTTTGCCAAAAAAGGCTAGGTTAGATGAAGTCTTCAGAGGCTACACACAAATCAAATGTGTCAAAATCCTGGCAGTTAACTGCCAGAAAGTTCATAACCCAGGGAGAAAGAGAAGGCAAGCCTCCTGACATAACCACAGCATTTTCTCACTTTCATAGAGTTTCAGAAGGAAAACTGATGTTTGATGATGCAGTGCATCAGAAATAAGTCAGAGGACATCACCCACAGGCAGGAGATTCAGGGTAATCTGAATCTTAGGAAAATATTACAAAGGGAAACATATGTAAGCAAGCCAACCCAAGCCATCACATGAGAAAGATAAAGTTTTAAGGGAAAAAAGAGTATTCTCTACATGAAAGTAAACTGATGAGCTGATGCCGCAGGCTTTCAGATTATTTTTTTTACTTTAGAAGTGTTGAAGTAAAATACCATTCTTATCAACACAAACTTTATGCATAACAATTCTGACACATTCCTTGTGCTTAAGAAAATTTTCTTCACAGAGGATAGGAATAGTGTTTGTGCATTCAGAGGTACTATGGCATTATTAATTAAGAAATACAGGGAAAAAAATAAACAATCTATTAAATAATTTATTTCCACTTTGTTATTTCCTAACATATCCCTAACATAAAACAAGCATAACTCTAGAAGTTGATTAAATGCAGTACATGTCCTTCAGGCTTGAGTCTTAGTAAAAGGGAAAAATAAAAGTGAAGGAAAGGTAGAAAAATACTCTTGTATCAGCCTCTTTCTTGGGAAAATTCTCCAATTCAAGTTCAAGTCAAAGATTACCAACATCTTATTTTGCCAAGAGCAATTTGATTCACCCAAGACTGAAGCTATAGAAATAAACCATGTAAGTTTACACAAAAGGGATGAATCTCCATTTGTAACATCGAGCCAAGGCAGTATATTTTTCATTTATCTTTAACAAAACGGAATTAATATTTCACCTTAGAAATAAATAAAATAAAGTTCTAGTTTTCTCTGCCCTTAGCTATCCAGGAATACACTCATGGAAGGACTGACCAGGAAGCACACAGCTTCCTGTTTCACTGGTCACTGAACTTCCTGTGTACTTTTAGTGGCACCCTTTGGGAAGAGCTGGGCCTTTGAAAAAATTGTGCTACATAATGTAGAAGACAAAAAAATTACAACTCAGCTAGAATCAAATTAATGTAGTTGATCTTTGCTATGCATCCTGTTTCCCAGAGTCTAATGTCATATAGAATCAGAAATAAAATCAAAATATATATTTTAAAAGTTTAATCACAGCTCTTACTCTCCAGAAATCCAGCAGACAATGGCAGGAAGTTCAAACACTGTTATACACTTTACACAAAAGCAATAGGTGTTGTTGAAAGTAAAAATGACATTGAAGGTCACCTTTTTATGGTGGCTGGTGCTGAAATACCTGGTACATTTAGGCATCTCTTGTTAATACAGATCAAAGGAGGCAGTGAAACTGCAGCATAGAAATGTAAGAAGTAAAGTTGTGGTTTTATCTATGTTACAAGGTACATTAGATTATCTGTGACTGAATGAAAACAGGAGAATCAAATTTGTTTTCTCATGAAGAAAAAGAATATTGAAATGTAGGGCACAACTAAAAAGCTTCATAAAGGGCTTAAAAGACTGGCAGATTTAGAATTAAATCCAGGCACATTATTTAGACCTAGCTCAATATCTACTAAGTCCAGAGCAAGGCTTCTAGCAGATGGATGGCAATCTAGCTCAGCAGACATGACTGAAAATTCAAAATGTCAGTAAAAAGGATGGCTCGGGTATGAAGCTCACCTCTGCAGGGTACTAAGGAATATGCTTACAAAGCTCAAAATCAAAGTCAAGCAAAATACCACATGAAGCCTTATATTCTGTGATAGCCAGCACAATCTAGGAAAACATGTCACAAAATGCATGTAGAAAGAAGAAAAACATCTAATACGTTTTGTCATTTTGCAAGGGTGTACCGGCAGAGTGCATAGTATCAAAAAGGAGACAATGAGGGCCTCATTAAATCTGATTAATTCCTCACAGGAGCTCTACCAGGAGATGAATGGACTGCCAGCTAGAAAGCAAATGGGAAATGTATTGTTTTGTGCACCAGTGTCCGGCTTAAAACTAATGTATTGCCAGAACAGCAGAGTTTCTAATAAAAAGACACTAATCATAGAAGTTAAGCAATAGGACCCAGACTTCACAATGGTTAGCTTTCCCCACAGAAATAACACATTAATTAGGTTATATTTCTATGAAGTATAACAGCATCAAAGGAAAGAAAAGCACCAACTTTTTGGATTTAAAGTAATTCATATCTTTGGTCTTACTAAGGAGGCCATGCTCAGATGCAAAGGAAAAGCAAAATAATTCACATTATTATGAAGACTTCTCCTAGATAAGTATAAAAGCCCTCATAGAGTCTTGAAAAGAGCTGGAAAAGTTCAAGAATTTCAGATTTCATGCCTCCAAATAAGTTCCCCCAGACCTACCATAGCATGAGAAGAGAACCTGAATGCATTATTTTGGGAGCCACAGAGCAAACAGAAGAACCAAAAGAGCAAATACATTTCAGCATCGTAGAAAAAATATTCCACTTAGGCATGGATTCCAAAGAATTCAGTAAATATTTAAAAAAGAAATATGTTCTATTTCCTCAAAAGGGAAGAACACACAGGGAATGTGGCTGATGCCAAGGATTTTTCTTCACTGAATGGTTTCTCAAAATTGCATGTTTACATCTGCAATAGCCTATCCTACAACGCTTATATATTTCACTCTTCCCTGTGAGTAAAGGCTAAATCATATTTTTCTTTAATCCAATATTCTAATTAAATTTCCAAGGTTTAAAGGTGTAAGAAAGTGCCCAGATAATGCAGTAATTAATGACTAGAAAGCCAACTTTCCATTGCATTATAATTTGGACAGCTCACACACTTCAGAAGACTTCTAATTGTGTTACTGATGATAGGTGTTGAATGGTCAAAGCTTGTATGTTCTGTGCACATTTTACTGCCCTCAAGGCCAACACACTAAACAGTTTAAAACATTCAAATAAATACTCTTGCAAACTTGAAAGCTAAGCTATAAACTACTAAGTTCACTGTTATTACAGCAGATTAATTAGTCATGCCATGGAGTTTATGGGTGCACAGACAAAAAAATGACTATGTATCATCTGTACTAGCAGCAAATATGAGGATCTGAATGTCCAAGACAACTGATAACATTTCTTCTGAAAGACTCAGCAACTTACATAGCAGTTAAGAAAAGAAATACGAATAACAAGAAATAAGAATAAAATTATCTACTGACATTATCTTCTAACTACTAACTACTTCTAATCTACTAACATTATCTTCTTCAATCCAAATGTTTTTTACACTATCTTGGTATCCATTCTTATGTATTAGGTATAAACTAGAATATTAAAGCAGAGGAGACAAGTTTGCAGAGATGAGAATAACTATAGAGAGGATAATCCCTTTGTGCTAATAATTGAAAAGAATTTTCCTTTTTAAACAAATGAATACCAAAGAATGCTAAAGCCTCTCCTCTACATAAAAGCATTGCTATATTATTTTGAGACATTACTTCATGGCATGCTATTGATTTGCAAAATGCTTTTATGTAAATGAAAGCAGATTTATCCCTTATCTTCTACTGAAGACATCCACTGATATTTACTGATATCTGGTGTTACCTATTGATATCTATCTATTGATATTTACTCGGTTTGTTTCCTACCAGTAGTGACCAAAACTCAACCCCTCCTCACCCTATTTATTAATCAACATGATTGTATCTTGCAGGCCTGTCATTTATGCCTGTACAGCCCTGTCTACAACAAATAAGTTGCACCAACTTTGGAGATGAATACTTCAAGTTCTAGAACATTATTTTAAGTCTGAAAAATTACATTAGTACACATAAACATTACAAACAATGAAGTTTTTTCTATCCAAAATTGAAGAGCAGGCTGCCCAGGTGAGTGGCTGAGTCACCTTCCCAGGGCTTAAGGAAAAGGCATATAGATGTGGTGCTCAAGGACATGGTTTAGTGATGGTCTTGGCAGTACTGACTTAATGGTTGGACGCAGTGATCTTAGAGGTCTTTTCCAAACGAAATGATTTTATGATAATTACTTTTCTAAACACTTGGGATATTTCTTTTTCTGTTGCTTCTCCTGCACCCAAGAAACTAACTGAGGCATCACTCAGGAATTTGGAATTCAGAGCTCTTTACTCAATATCTCTGTTGAGTAGGGACCTAAGTTAGCTGCTAAAACCTATGAAGCTATCCATAAGTTACAGATCTTTAGATTTTAGATTTTGCTAATGAAGGACATCCCAGTCTTTTTTAAACATAAAGGCTGGAGATTCAAATTAAGTCCAAAGTGGGACATTAATTCAACTCATTCATTAACTTTATGAATTGCAATAAAAGGTGACATATTTACCGGCTGCAAATCTCACTTTATACCACATCTTGTTCAGAAACATTTGGTCTAATGCTTCTTTTGTCTCTGTCTTGTCTTTTGCTCTGTCAGTTTACATACCAAGTCTGTAAACCAGTAAAGTTCCCATATGTTTGAACTTCAGCTGCATGGGACAGGTTTATTGCCAGAAAACAGCAACTCCCTCTAGTGCGAAAGGCGCTTCCTCCCTTACAGACACAAAATTACTCTCCTGAGAAAGTCATTCATTGCTAATTAACGTTGTTATGAAGTAGCATTCAAAAGTCTTTTTTCCTGTTAGTGAGTTTTGTTGTACCTGCTGACACAAGTGTTAACAGGAACTAAAATTTAATAGAAATAAAAATAACTTCTGTGTTTGCAAATTAGGACACACTCGGACATTGATGATTTTTTTTCTTGAAACATATGATGTTAAGCACACTGAAAAGCTTTGGTTAGCATACTCAAACCCTATCAGACTGGCACTAAAAGCTGACTCTCTGCCATCTTTGAATACTGTTTCAGAACCCTGTGGCTTTTACGATTTATGGCAAGTGTATGATTTCCAAGCAAACAACAACATTGGAATGAGTCGCAGTTACTCTAGTTGCTAAATTCGTCCTAGGTGTTGATATTCAGCAGGTTAATATGCATGGAATCTACCACAGAATAACAAAGCAGAAAGTTGCAAGCCTTTGGGAGTTTTTATCCTCTGAAGATCAGATAAATAAAAGTCCTATGCCCTTGAGTTACAAATTAGCTGCTGCAGATCAGTTCCACTCGGGTATTCCATGCTGGCTTGGTGTGTTGATAACTGAGTTTGGATGCTGCTGGTACTGTTAGACTGCACATACTGGATACAAAGGTTACTGGAGTTGTCACACTCAATGCAGAGAAGCTTTGTGTACATTAGGATTGCACAGCTTGCTTTGTTTTCTGAGGCACAGCAATGGAACAGCATGAAACTAAGTGATAAAGGAAAAAAAACAGCACAGTGCCAGGAAGAAATAAGGTTACACCTCATTAAGGGTGACCAGAGGAAGCAGGGAAGCTGTCCTGCCTCCATCACAGAGGGTGGACTAGCCTGCAAAGCTACATCTGCCCTCCATCCTTCAGTAAGTTGCATGAGTGGAAAAGAATAGGAGGTGGGGCTTATGGGAAAGATCTCATTAGAAACTCCCACTACAATGATCCAAAATTAGACAATGACCCAATGTCCAAAAATATGTGGTTTTAAACCATTACAGGATCGCTTACCATACTATACAGAAAAAGATGAACATAGGAAACAAGCAGCTGCCCAGCTGTCTTTGGGTCAGAAAGCTGAGGTACAAGCTGTCCTTCCCATAGTGTATGTGGTGGACACTTACAAAGCAGACAAGCACAGGGCAATATCCATGCTCTGTACAGACCAAGAGCAGCAAGGTTTGTATCTACATGCTGTCATGTGGCAGAGTTCTGTACAGGGAACCAGCTAAAACAGCACAAAGTCTGCATTCAGAGCATTAGGATCTCTACAGAACAAATAGAAGGGATGCAGATAGTGGGGCCAAGAAATGACATGTCTATCCCAGTGCAAGTGCCAAGTGTAGTTTGGCTTTCTTACTCCTGCAGCCTGTATTTTTTTTACCCTGGCTTCAATGACACCCTGTGAGTCCCACATAGTAGAACTACTGCAGACTGTTTGGCTTTACACAACTGATAGGCCACAGCCTGGTGTTCATCAACTATCTTGGCTTGGTAGTCAACTCAAAGGCTCACAAGCCTCTTTCCTGCCGTAAAAAAACACCCACTATGAGCAGGTTACCTGAGATTTAACCAAGTAACCAGCCAGACTGCCCAGGTGGAGCCATGGGATAAGGCAATCCTCTTAAGTCTCCCAAGAATCTCTTAAGGCTATTGAAAATAGATTTCAATATCTATTAGGTATTTTGTGGCTAACTAAACACCAGCTGGTGTAGTTGATGGAGTTTTTATATTTTACATGAATAGTTAGCAAGCTGCTTTTGACTAAATACTATATACAACAGTATAGATATAGATTTTGTTTATCCTACCTGACTTATTTTCAATTTAATCTCACATTATCACAGTACAAGGGAATAAGAAGGTATTTTCACTTCCATTCTTAAATAATTTTGTAATCAGGAATAATTTGTGCTTTTTACATACCTTCCTTGTATGAATGAGTCATGTACTCACTGTTACTTCATACGGCCCTAGTCCCTAATCCTGCATAATTTTACTCAAATAAACTGGTTCTGTGGTTGCTCAAACAAATCAAGTCAGTTAGAAATACAAATAAACTGCCTTTCTGTGCAGCTGATCTTTGTCCTGTTGTTAGTCTCACTCCTCCTCTCAGTGATGCAGGATCAGCACAGGTGCATCCACATAGCAGCAAGGGCTGGGCTGAAATGTAGCTCCTGAGACAATGGGTGGAGTGTGCACGGATGGAAATGTGCATCCTAGTCCCATTTGAGGCTTCTCACAGCTGTCTCCTGACCTAGCTGTTTACAGAGCAGTCTGATCCAACATTACACAGCTTTGCCATACTATAGCTACCTGTGAACAAAGGCAGACAAAGCCTGGGAGATGAGGAAGATGTTCCAGAGAAGGCTCATGGAAAATGATGGTTACAGATTGGTCAAGATAACTAGAGCCTGTGGGCCCACTGAGGGCCCTGACAGCAGCTGAGTTAAAATGTTCTGTAAAGACTTTTCTAGCTACTAATTTCCATTTAAAAATTGAGGGTCCTTCTTGTATTTTTTTCTCCTTGCTACATCAAATATTCACCATTCCACGCGCACCGAGGCTGTCGTTTTGCTTAAAATGAACCAAGTTACTTTCTCATTTTAGTACTTTACATTGCTGTTTCATAGTGAATTCCTATTATTTATTGTTGGACAGTGTTTACATGATGAAAAACACATTCCATGGTTCTCAGTTCAGTTTCTCTTGACAGACATGACAGTTCACTAATTTGCTCCAAAAAATGACAGTGGCATGTAACCAAATTTGAATGCAAAAAAATAAAGAAAAAAGAAAATCAATTTTGAAACCGCATCCAATTTCACCTAGTCTATGTCAATATAACCTATTAAGCAGTAACAAACCGACTTTCAGAGACAGCTATTGAGAGCATCAGCTAAGCATATTATTGACTAGCAGGGACTGCTGGGCACAATTACTTCTAAAAAAATCAGTCAATACATCTTTCTACAATAACTTTATCTGAATGTTCTCTTCAGGCTGCATAAAGCTAAATATCTGATATATGAAGAGAAATGAGGTCATACATATATAACTCAACATTCCCTGTGTTAATGGAAATGCCTTTATTGTCTCAATCCTTATTTTGGAAGTTCCAAACTTCATGTCTTGTGTTACTAAAAATTTCGGAAGAACTGGTACTGTCTTTTCAGAAAGCTGGAAGTCTAGTTGCATGCCAGTTAAAATTCATTCTAGATGTACTAATAGTCATGGGAGCACAGTAGAGAGAGATTCTAAGTGATCTGTCCTGATTCCAGATCACTGGACAGCACATCAGATTCCATTACGGCTGAGAGAACTGTGCAGTCACTTAGCTGTGCTTCCCATCTTGTGAATGCTACTGACATCCATGAACTTATGATTCTATAACTCAACTGACCAGTCAGAGACTTTACATCTTGACCAGCCAGAAGTAGTTTTCACTTCAAGTCCAGATACTTCTTTACTCTCAGATCTTTCACTGCAATGACAGGCTGGTGCCAAGTGTCCCTCAGAGCTGCCCAGTCAGCATGATGGTAGGGCACAGCACTGTACTTAGCAATCCAAGAAACCAGTAGCAGTTAATCCTGACTATTGCTTGTTAGGAGCTTGCAAGCCCACTTAGAACTCTCTTACATAAAATATGGAGGCAATGATGCCAGTGAATGTGCAGCAGATCTGCCGCCATCTGTGGCATCACAGTCATGAACAAAAAAATAAAAAACTTCCACTCAAGTTAAAGCAGAGTTTTCCCATCTGCAACTTTCTATGGATAATGATACATGAAGACAGATGAGAAGAATTATACTACATGGACATTCGCCAGTGCAGTTTACCTAAAGAACCAGATTTTAGTTAATTTGGCTTTTTTCCTCCCTCAATAATCCATTTGCAGTTAGTAGACAACAGGTAAAAAAAAAAAAAAAAAAAAAAAAGCCACATGATTGAAACCTTTTTAACTTATAAAAGTAAATAATTTCAATTCACTCATCTTAAACCTCATTTATACACTATATAGCTGACAATAGCTCTGTGCAGCTACAGGAACACATTTCATGGATTGAGGCTGCACAGTAGTGGGAGGCTCATTTTTGTAAGAGATCCTCTCACTGCACTATCTGGAAGGCAGAGAAACTACTGAGCACAAAGCAGGACCCAATGATGAGAGCAGGACATAGCTGGAATAAGCACCAGAGTAGAGGCACTAGTTAATCTCTAGCAGCTGTAAGGGTCACATCAGAGATGCTGATCTATGCATTGCAAATTTAAGGCTTTATTAAAGCTGACTGTTAAACAGCAGGGAACTAGACCTACATTCCTACATCATCATTCCTACACCATTTTCCTAGCTTCCAAAGACAAAGCTTGTTATTGTGTGCTTTGCTGAGGAAAGCTTAGAAGGAAAGCATTCTCTGCATGCCATCGAGTGGTTCAGCGAGAAAGGTGAGATGAAGGCTAGTTCAATTTCAAGAGGAATGGAAGACAGAAAAGAAAGGAATGATTTGAGGTCATCTGCACTTCAAAGAACAAGGCAAAAATCCACATCTCTAGAGCAAAACTTGCCTTTATTTTTTGTTTTGTAAGGAATAGACTTTAATGCTGTTTATATATAGTACAGAGCAATGACAAGCAAATCTTCTAAAAATAGTTCTCCGCTGCCTAATGATTGTGGGCAAGAAACAGCTCCTGGCAGACACCCGTATTCGCAAAGATCATTTTTGTGTATTGCCCTCAGCCCACATAATTATGTCTCCATTTTATATTTAGACTCTGTATTCCAGAATACAAATCTAATAGCACTAAATTGCTTAGTCAGATATTTGACTTCCTGCTATGGGCTGAGACAGTAGTTCAACAATTTAAGTTAGAAAAACAGAGAAACACAGCTGATTCTCCTTTCTGATTTTCTGCATGGGCAGCACAAATGACAACTTTTGTATTAGCACAAGGTGGGGGAAGAAAGTACAGAAAGGCAGATGGGCAATTGAGGGAGGATGGCCATTTTACTGACACAAAATGTTTATCATGCTTTGACCTTAATTTATAAAGATATTACACAGAAGTTTAATGGAATAACTTGCAACAAATTACCTGAAAGAAGTTATGCAGGCAGAGGAAAAACCAGTAGCACTATAACCTGTAAGATACAGACAGAAGGTCTTTATTAAGCTAAAATCAGATATTTCTTTCTCAGATTTCTCCTTATTTATTAAGCTTTATAATCCCTGCTTGATCTAGGTTCACAGGTAGATTAAAATTGTATGTATGTTTTAAGGTATGCCAAAATGCCATATGATAGAGCTGAAAACATTCTTTCTTCTTTGAGAATAGAAGTGCAATCTGTTTGGAAGACTGACTTATTTTGAAGGCACTTGCATGAGGTCGGTAGTTCCCTCAACATAAAGTAAGCACCTTTCCCTCAATGTAAGGAAAAGCAAAATAGCTTTTAACCCAAAATCACTTTTCTTTCCTCATTACCTTTTTATCCTCAAAAATGCAGATTTGTCAGTCAAAATAGAACAGGATTGGAAAGAGAAACTTTTTAATACAGTAATAAGCACAGATAAAAAGTGGGAAAACAGGTTATGTGAAGAAAAGATTAATAGGGACTGGATGTGAAGGGGAGGGAAGGTAAGCTGTTTGTGCCTCTTAGAATTTCCTGGCCTTCATGTACACTTCTTTTTGCATGACTTCAAAGTTATCCAGCAGTCACTGGGAATAAATCCGAAAAGCTAAAAGTCAAACCTAACTCCTTCTCATCCTGTACACCTTCAAAAGAGTCAAAGACTGGGACTTTCTTAATTCTATTATTCAGTTATGTTTATGTTTGTTTAATTTAGGCAGGACCTCATCCTCAAGTCTGTATTTGAGATGCTTTAGAAACTGAGGTGTCTTAAGAAAGTATTAATTATTGTATCTTAATCTGCTTCCCCTTGAGGTCACCTACTCAGAGAGGTTGAGCTTTGTTGCCTAATCCATATCCATAGACACGAGTTTACAGCTAAAGGAGTCACAGAATTTTATAAGTCCCACACTCTCACAACAGCACCTATGTAATAGAAATTCCTAGAAAACCACCAGAATTTAGAGTGACTCGAAATGTGTTTCAAGATCTTTACATGTTCTGGTGAAATAATTATGTAATTACATATAACTCAGATTTTTATCTTTCGTGCAGAACACTAAGAATAAACTAAAAGAAAACTGCTATTTAATGCATTTAATTATATCCTGTGAAAACTTTTTTTTTTTTTTTTTTTTTAAATAATGCATTCAGCAAGAAAATCAGCCTATTAAAGGGAAAATTTCCAAGTACGTTATCAGGACCTTTTTCAGAAACTTGCAATTGAAGCAAACTATAGTACTGTACCTCTTCTGTATTTTGCAGTTGCCAGATGTTTCTGCTTTGTACAGGACTCTGTGGCTGTAGATTAGCACCAATGTATCTTATTATTTCTGGGTACTGAGTCTTGAAAGAAGTTTGTCAGTTTTCAATAAATGTTTGGATTGTCAGACAAATAGAGAACTCCTGAGAAAAAAGGAGGAACAGGTATCCCAGCAATATTTAGAATAGTTGATATAGATCAATACATTAGGCACATGTAAGCACAGTGACTCTGCCTATAAGCAGTCTAGAACATGCAACTAGAGAGTATCAGAGCTTTATGCTGCCCTTTCATGAGCTGCTTTTTTTCTTCTTAATGATTGCTCAATCCATGCTGTCTTTTTCATCACCACGTGTGAAGCCAAATGAAGCACTGAAGAAAAGAAGTAGATCTATGGCTATTGACATTGGACTTATAAACCACTTAGATGCAGAGGAAAACTGGAAAACAATTACAGTGATACCATTGCATATCACTTTCTACCCCATCCAAAATGCATTTTTTATATTAACAAACATCCTTTTTTCTTTCCCCCTTTTTTTTTTCCCCTGTTACGGAATTATGGGTACCAAACTAGCTGTTTTCTGATATGTACTAAATAAAGTTAATATTGACTTCGTATTTTGGGGTGTTGACAGATCAAATGTGTCAAATCTTAGTGGTGGTTTAATAACACCAGTTGCCTGCTTCACCTGTCACAGGAGCTCATACTGTTGCCATAGCAAGGCTGGCATAAGGGAACATGTGCTCCTACTGCTGCTGCTTCCATACAAAGCCCAGAATCTGAAGGTCTTAAAACCCATAATTCAGGCAAACAGTTGTTTGACTTATCTATATCTTAACTGGCTCTTATCTAAGAGCCAGCTTTCTGTCACTTCCCTATGGCTGGTTGCTCTACAAGGCTTAGGAAAATGGAATATGGATGCGAGTATCTGTGACTTCAATTCATTGATTATACCTGGACTGTCACAGCCACAGCATCAGGATGTGGTTTTTTATGAAAGAAGCTGCAAGCCTGATTTCCCTGAGATTACCTTTCAGACTGCCTTTGCTCCTGACCCTTCTCATTAGCAATTTAAGGTGAGATGTCAGACTCCAAACTCAAGCCACTGGCATGTAATTTCTTCTGCCAACCTTGAGAAAAAGATTAAAATCTCCAGCTGGGGTCAGTTTGGCCCTCTAGGATAAGAGGACAATACCTCCAGTCAGTTCAACTAGATTGCCTGAACACAGCTGTCTGAGTCTGCAGACGAGACATAAAAGAAAATCTTGTATTCTTGCTAACACAAATGATCTGGAAGTACTTGTTTTAACAGTAGAAAGATTCTTTCTTGCCCTTTCTTCTCCATTGTCTGCAATGCTTTTATTTAAAGGATTGACCATTTCTTACTTCAGAAGCAGTTTAAATTAATCAGCCTTAAATTCATCAGGCAATTGGACTAGATGATTGTTGTGGTTTCCTTCCAACTGAAATAGTCTATTTTACTTTATTCTATTCTGTAAAATTTAAAGTGGCATGATAGACCTCCACAATGTACTTCTGCAATGCATCTGAGGATTCTTCAAGATGAATATGTGTTTATATTTAGCTTTTTTCCAAGTTTGTGTAAACTTGATCTAAGTAGAATGCAGTTTAGTTCATTGTGTTAATGTATGTTAAATTTCAGGTTGCAGGTTACCAGTGAGACACTGGCAATTCTATATAAAATACAGAAGTACACACACAGCCTCACAATATGCTGCAGATTGATGGACCATAGCTTTCTAGACTGTTGAAGAACAGTTAGCTTTTTGAGAAAATCTATAGAAATTGTAATTTATCTGTATTTTTTTATATTACATTAAACCTAATAAAGACTTTAACATTTCTGTCCAGACTGTCAAAATGATCCTGAAGTGCTCATATTCAGGATGTACATTTTGCATAATATTCAGTTCCTTATTTCATTAAGTATTTAAATTCCAGTCACTTACTACTCATTTTTATAGGACTACCCCTCCCCAGTCCCTCAAAACCTAGGCCAGATATTATCAACCCTGTTCTCTGAATGCTTAAAGCAAGCATTAGCAAACATTCTCTCACTGGGCTCAAACAATGAGATGAGGGCTTTCTCCATATTAGATACAGATAAATAAAGACACAAGTGCAAGCAGATTGGATTTAGGTATGTTGGTTTTGGTTGTTGCTTTGGGTTTTTTCTCCCTTCTGTTCTAGCTCAATTTGATAGCAAACTGGCAATGGAGCAAACAGAGTAAATGAAAACTCTGTGTGGGTTTCTTTGTGTCGCGGGATGGCTTCCAGGACAAACTCAGCAGCTCTGTATAAGCTAGTTATAATGTTGCAGTTTACTATAAGGGCGTGGGTATGCCGAGTCCTGCTGGGAGCTGCCGGGCGCAGCTCGGAGCAGGACAGAGAAAGAGGGTGGGGGTAAAAGAGAGAAGTGACGGAGGGGTAAGAGAGGGAGGAAGAAGAGGAGAAAGGAATAAGAAAGCAAGGGAGGAGAAGGTAAGGGGGTAAGAGGGAGAAGAGAAAGAAGAGCGAGAAGAGTGAGAAGAGAGAGATTTCCCATTTACAATACAATAAATCTTCTTCTATGTTGAATATTCTAATTTCCACTAACCAATCTAACACAAGATACAAATTCTATAGCATTTACATACAGCCTATAAGAATCATTGCATTACCATAATGTGTTACACTTTAAAAACTGCTCTTTGGACCTGCTCTCCAGCAAGTCCAATTGTTCAGTCAAGAGGGGATTACCTTCAGCTGGCCATCCCATTGTCTTATAATTAATTAGTAACTGAGGTTTCGTATCTCAAAGACGGCTTTCATTTCAATCTCGCTTATGGTTTCTATATTCTCAGAATCTAAGCATTCATGTATGTAAGATTTTTCAGATTCATCCTTCCCAACACTCTGCTTTTAAACTGAAAGGAAAACACTGGTAGCAGCTCACACTGCTTCAGCTATGATGACCCAAAAGGCAATATTTTTTTCTTATATAGCCTCTAACTGAAAGAGCATTTCATTGACAGCTAACACCTAGCAAGCCACTTGGAAGAGGTACAAGCAAAGAAATGCGCTGTGATGAAAAGCTCAAAAGGGTGTTGTCTTGATACATGGTGGATTTTAATAAAGAGAGGGGGGCACTGTCCTGGGCACAGGGACAAGGGCATTGTCATAGAATCATAGAATATGCTGAGTTGGAAGGCACCCACTAAGTCCAGCTCCTGGCCCTGCACAGGACAGCCCCAAGAATCACACCAATGTTTTTTGTCCAAATGCTTCTTGAACTCTGGTAGGCTTGGTGCTGTGACCACTTTCCTGGGAAGCCTGTTCCAATGCCCAACAACTCTCTGGGTGAAGAACCTCTTCCTAATACCCAACCTAACCCCCCACCCCAGCTTCCCGCTGTTTCCTTGGGCCCTATCACTGGTCATCAGAGAAAAGAGATGAATGCTCACCTCTCCAGTTCCATTCCTGAGGAAGTAGCAGACCATGATGAGATCATGTCTCAGTCTTTCCTTGATAATTTATTATTAAATACAGCTAAAAGTGTCAGTAGAAATACACATTTATGGAAGAGTTTATCACAGATGACTCACACTCATCTATCAGACCAACAACTCATCCACTGTTTTCCCTCCCAGAGAAGCATGTGGGACAGAGAACAATATGATTTTGGCTGAAGGTTGAAGGCAAAGGAGTATTTGAAAACACTTATATTTCTGCTTTTAAGATCCCTCCAGACCTAACCTGCTTGATTACCTGATACATTGGTTCCTCCACAGCCTTCACAGGCTTACTCCAAAGCAATAGAGCACCAGGAATAAGCAGAAGTTTTGTTGTTACAGATATGACTGAAATGTACGGCATTAATTCAGCAGATAATGATGACAATAAGGATTCTTCTTACATGTGTCTTACAGATTCTTCTGTGTCCAGTTCTGGGCTCTCAATTCTGGAAGGACACTGAGGTGCTGGAGCGAGTCCAGAGAAGGGCAGCAGAGCTGGTGAAGGGTCTGGAGCATGAATCCTATGAGGAGGGGCTGAGAGAGCTGGGAGTGTTTAACCTGGGAAATGGAGACTCAGGGGAGACCTTACTGATATCTCGAACTACCTGAAAGGAGGGTGTAGCCAGGTAGGGCCCAGCCTCTTCTCCAAATAATAACAAGCAACAGGACAGGAGGACATAGTCTTAAGCTGAGGTTCAGGTTGGAACCTGAATTGAGAGGAATTTCTTCACAGAAAGGGTGATTAGATATTGGAATGGACCGTCCGGAGAGGTGGTAGAGTCACCGTCTCTGGAGGTGTTTAAGGAAAGACAGGACGGATCGCTCAGTGCCATGCTCGAGTTGTAGTGTTCGGCCATAGGTTGGTTCGACGCTCTCAGAAGCCTTTCCGAACCTAAACGATCCTGTTGTTCTGTGATACGGCACACGCCCCCAGGACTGCCTGCCTTTGCTCGAGGGTCCCGTTTACCCTCGTTCTCCCCGGAGCAGCGGCGCTCTCCGCGGCGCCGGCGGGCGGGGTGCGGAACTACAGTTCCCGTCACGCCGCGGGGGCGGAGGGAGAGCGGGCGATGCCCTGACGGCGAGGCGGGAGCGGCAGCGGGGGGCGGTCGCCTCGCGGAGCTCTTCGCCGCGGCCGCTGTGGCGGGGCGCGGGCGGCGCTGCCATGGCGCTGTCCGCCCCCCTCAAGGTCTGCGTCGTGGGCTCGGGCAACTGGTGAGTGCGGCGGCCCCCGGCAGGGCAGGCAGCTCGGCGGCCGCCGCGGCCCGGCCTTCCCGGAGGCTGTGCTCGCCCGGGCCTTGCTGTCGGTTCCCGCCGGGCGCCGTGGCCGCGCTCCCCTCAGGGGTGGCGGCCGTGAGGCCACCTGGTGCCGGCGGTGGAACACGGTGTCACCGGGCCGTGGCGGGCTCTGGTCGCGCTTGTTCCGTGCGGGAGGGCTCGTCCTGCCGTGCCGGGGGGCTTGTCCTGCCGTGCCGGGGGGCTTGTCCTGCCGTGCCGGGGGGCTTGTCCTGCCCCCGGCTCCCTCGGAGCGGAGCTGCTGCCGTGACGTGCTCCAAGGAAGGAGCGGCAGAATTGAGCACGAGTTTTAGTGCTTGTGAACACCCGCGTGTCCTGCGAAGAAGTTGTTCTAGGATATTTTAAACCTGGTATTTGTTGTGTGCTTTGTCCCATAACAGATAACGTAGACATTAAAGATGCTGTACATTTTAAACATTTTTTTTTCCAACTGCGCCCTGTCTGTAGAGCTTCACTAACAACCACCCTTGTCTACTAAAATGTTTTCGGGGTTTTTTGTGTTCCTATGTGCCTATTTTCAAAGACAATTCAAAAAATAATTGCGAGACACTAGATTATTTGAAATACCTTTTTTTTTCCCAAAAAAATTGGTTATGCTGAGGCACACTGAGAGCTTGAGACAAGGTTTTATTGCTGTCTTTATTTCTAGTTTATAATTAGATTTAAATAAACTTGCTTCTTCATCCTCTGAAAGCTATAGACTTACTTGACATCATTCTTCAAGAGGAGTATTGTGTTAATAACCCTTTGTCTTCTTTAGTTATTTCTTTTTCTCACACCAGATCCCTCTTTACATTGGATAAATTAAGTACAATATGTTATAGAAATAGGTCTTCACAGTTTGTCACTTCCAATTACTAATGCTAAGCACACATTATTCACGTTGCATTGGGTTTTAAGACATTAAACTCGGAGGAATTCCGTGTAGAGCAAGGCACTGTGTTTTATTAAACCAGACTTCCAGTCTTTCATCAGGATGATCTTAGACTTGTTATCCACTCCATGCAGTTGGATTTTGCTGCTGTAAAAAACACCAGCAGCTGCCAAATTTTATTTTTCTTTGTAATCCCCTTGTTGAGGAAATGGCTGATGTTTCAGTGCAGCATCTCTTGCTTTCCTTGCACTAGCTTGTAAAATGTGTGCATTGCACTATATATCACAAGGAAATTATGCATCTTTTAGGAGTGTTGTGTCTGTTGTTTCATAGTTGAAGTCTAGATAAAGTTTTGCAGGAATTTTGACTCCATTTGTATTTGATTCACGGTTAAACAGTTGCAGAAGCAAAAGGATTTGTAGATACTGCCTACTAGCAATAACCACACGCAAATGTATTTTGTTTTCACCTCACTGAATCAGTTTAATAAATAAGAAAAGTTCCTGCCTAATAGGATGAGTTGGTGGCAAAATGCCCATATCTCCTGTGCTGAGAGAAAGAAAAAAAGCTGATGCCTGGTAGTAGCATTGTCTTTTTCTTTTGAGGATAAATGTATTTAAATAACTTACAGCTTCTTTCATACGTAATGGCAGGGTTTTTCATGTCAGGAAAGCAGAAACCAAAGTAATCAAAAATTAAAAATAGTAGTTCTTGGAGAGGTAGGCAGTTTCTTCCTCAAAGACTGCAGGATAACAGACACCAAACCCTGACTGCAAAGAGCGCTGTGTAACCATTCTACTCGATTGGACTAAATTTGTATACCTTCTAAGTGCCTTTTCAACTGGGGCCTGCGATCCTAAAATATTTAATTAAAGTATTAGTATTTAATGCATTAAGCAGGTAGCTGCAAAGAAATTGAAGCATTTATAAACATCTGATATTTGGGGATTATATACTTTTGAAGCCTGAGTTATAAGAGTGTGTGATTGGTGGTGCCTAAATTGTAAGCATTAGAAGTAATTGCATGAGGTTTGGCATCTTGAGCAGGTTGGAGACAGTGGGTTTTGGGGTTCTATGTTAGATGATTCCATCAGACAAATCTTTGTCTTTTCATAGCCCTTTAACCTCTATGTGGGATGAAAAAACCCTAAAGGAGTTTGGTAGGACAGTAGTTTTAGAAGGGTTAAGCCAGTCACCTTGGTTGATTAACTGCTTCCCGTCAGACTTGTTTGGTTAGTTTGCTGCAGGAAGGTCACCTTAACAATGAAGTTGACTTGGCAGGGGTCACTTGACACCTGATGGAAGATCATGGGACAGGACAGATGGCTCAGCATGGAGGAGCAGGAGCTGTGCTGTCTGCTGACCTTACCCTTTTAGGGTTGCTCAGCTGGTGGATAAGTGATTGTGTTAGGATTTTTTAAGACAGGGGATAAAGTAAACTGTCTGGAGCGTGGAGAGGGTATACACTTTGGGAATATGCCTTGGAGCCCTGGGATTCCAGGACAGTGCCCAGAGTCATTTACAGCACTGCAAGCCTGTTCTGATAACACTTCCAGGGCAGGTTAATGAGATGTGCACAGCCAGAATTTATCCCTCACTGTTTTCTTGGAACCAGTTGTTAATTAACCTGATTGCCAAACTTAAACTGTAAAATTTGAGAAGAGATGGGAAGTTACTGGGCCGAGGGGTTTATGAAGCTAGAAACTTGTAGAAAACTCTGAGTAACTGTGGCCAGACTGAGGTGGTTTTACAAGGACAATGGTAGAGCTAGATAATTATATCATTTGCACTTGCATGTTGTGACCTCCACTGCTGCTGTTATCAGGGCGAGTTAAGGAGCTTTTTGGCCTTGTGCTTTAGTTGAAAAGTGATGGGGGGAAAGCAGACCAACTGTGAAATGGTCCTAAAAGAGTGGTTACAGCATCATGGAAAATGATGAAACAGAGAAGCCAGTCAGGAGAATCTTCTTGAATTCAGAAACTAAGAGTAGGCAAATCTTAATTTTTCTTAATACTGCATTCAAAGGATGTGAAAAAAATAAAAAGACAGCTCAGGCATTTAAGTGTTAAATAGTAACGGACTTAATGTCTCACTTAAGTAGTGCACACTGCCAGACTTTCTGCTGGCAGACTGAAAATCCCAGGCAGAGAGTTGCTGAATCAGTTATTTCTGTCTTGCTCTGTCACCAGCAAGCACAGAGGATGTGTGGTGAAGTTCAAAACAGAAGGCAGTGGATTTGCCAGGATCCTGACTTTGTATATAGATCTGTAGGAGTAAATGTGCTTTCATTCAAGGTACTCAAAGCACTGTCTGAGGAGCACATACCTGTGCTGTGAGGATGTGAGGTCTGCTGTTTGTGTGGATCTGACATTTGGAGGCTGAGCTGGTGAGCTGTATACCTGTGCAGCAGAAACCATACTGGATGAGCTTGATGAGAGATGGCTTGCAATTGTCTTCTGTATCACCTCCTGAACCCAGAGTCATTTTTAGTGTGTGAAATACTATTAGAGAAGTAAATTCCAGTCTTTTAAGACACACAGTTTTATGGTTTAACTATAAAAGATCTACTTAGGGTTCTAAATTTTTTTCCACTACTACTTGGAAAGTGACCTTAGCCATGTGCTAGCACACATCTTTAATGCAGCACAATGCATTGTGCCATATCAAAAGCTCTTTAAGCAGAATGAACCCATTTTGTTCAGTTGCTAGCTATGGGTTTATTATAGGCAGCATCCAGTATAAATTTAGGGGATTGTGTGAGTACAACTAGACTGGGAAAGTGTTCTTACCTCCTCATAAACTGCAGTTTACACACATGTACACACACGAAAGCCTCAGATCAATGACACTGTATTTTTATCACGTCTCTTAAAAATTTTTGTCTCTTTAGTAGGTTATCTGTATTTATGAAACTACCTCCTATCCCAGGAAAGGAACTTAGGTTAACAGGTTTAATGGAATGATGGAGGGGAAGATTGTGTTTGTTCCTCCTCTTGTAATTGTGATTAATTTTGTTATTGCTTAGAGATTTGAGAAGTAAAATTGATCACTGTAGTACAGATTTCACTGTATGCTGTTCTTGGGGACAATATGAGGGTAACAGTAATGGACTTGTCTGCCTGCAATTTCAGAGGATGCTGTTACAATGGTTAAGTTCTGTGAGGTTGGCTGCATAGCCATGAAGCTTGTAACTTCTGCAACATATAAATGATTCTTGGCTTTCAATGCCTGTCAGTATTGTGCAACAACTTACAAGTCAGTCATCTTAGCAAAGAAGCTTCTCATCTCTTAAAGGTGAAAATGACACATTTTATAAAATTTAGTATGTCACATTTACTTCAGCTTTGAAGATACAGTGAATTTTATTTGGGGAAATACAGCAACCTAAACTCTCAGTGGATAGCCGATAAGAAAATAAAATAAGTAAGGATGTTTCGGTAAATGCTTCCAAATAAGTCCAAGTTATTCTAGCTGTAGTTGAGAGAAGGCAGTAGGTGTGAATGACTAGTGTGTTTTTCCACTTATTTTACTAGATCAAAATGCTGTATGGTAACTGGTCAAATAATCTGTGAAATTGTGATTATTTTAAAGACAATCTCTTTTTTTCTACAGCAAAATCATAATTTTTAAGACTGTTTTTGTTTTCTTTTGTGCAGGGGTTCTGCGGTTGCCAGAATAATAGGTAATAATGTAAAAAAATTGCAGAAGTTTGCTCCTACAGTGAACATGTGGGTCTTTGAGGAGAATATTAATGGGAGAAAACTGACAGATATCATAAATAATGACCATGAAAATGTAAAGTATCTCCCTGGATACAAGCTTCCAGATAATGTGGTAAGACTCAGAAGCTAAATTATAATTATGGAGCAGAGGGAATATTGCTTGTGCTGTAAATGGAGTTAGAAATTTGTTTTTTTAACACCTTTAGGGTTTATAATATTTCAGACTCTGCTATTTTACTGATGACATGAGAAATTTAAACAAGTAAAATTACGTAATTATGCAGTTAAATAAATCCAAGGCAGTCTTTCTTCTTTGATGTCACTATTATCTTTATGTTATTCTCATTTCTGTATTAGAAAGCAAATGTGAAAACAAAAGCAAGATTAACAGCTTTGACTATACCCATTATAAAAAAATTGGCCTCAACCTTGGATTGGAGCTGTTGGTCTGGGAAGTTTATGCTACTGTTTCTTTTCAGTGATGAAACGCAGTAGTTTTTAGCATTCAGCGTAAGACCAAACTGCTGAGGTTCAAGATCAAACTGAGGAGATTCAGTTTGGACATTAGGAGGAGTTTCTTCACAGAAAGAGTGACTAAAGAGTAGAGTGGGGTGCCCAGGGAAGTGGTGTTTGAGAAAAGACTTGATGTGGCACTCAGTGCCATGGTCCAGTCCATGGACTGGGTGGTGTTCATTCCAAGGTTGGACTCAATGATCTCAGAGGTCTTTTCCAAACTAACTGATTATGTATATGTATATTTATATTTATGTTTATATTTTTATAACACTTGTGTGTAATGTTAATTTTGAAAAGTTATGCAGCCTTTCTCTCCCATAACTATGCAGGTTGCTATCCCAAACCTTCGTGAAGCGGTACAGGGTGCAGACTTGCTGGTTTTTGTCATTCCTCATCAGTTCATCCATAAAGTCTGCGACGAAATCACAGGACAAGTACCCGGGAAAGCACTTGGCATAACTCTCATAAAGGTACAATAAATAACATGCATTAATAACTAAGATTGTGTCATGGAATCTTCTAAGACAAGGTGATTTTATATTTTGATGTGCAAAGTCTCCGTGCACTATTCACTTGTTTGGTCCATTAAACCTTTCTAGGTGTAAGATTAGAGTTTGTCTCGGTCATTAGTGGATTGTTTTGCAGCGCTTGCAGGAAGAGGAAAATGAGGCTCTTCACAAGACTTTTAGAAAGAAAGAGGGAGTCAATATGTTTTGCACCACTAAGCTTTCCAGTCTTTTATTTGTTGTTTCCAAAAGCATCATCAGATGAAGAGCAGAGAACAAGCATAATGGTTTGATTGTTAATGCACATCCCACATGCTGAGTTGATTATTTCAAGAACTGCTGAGAGAATTTCATGTGACTGAGAGAATAGTGCTCTTGTTCATGTCAAATATAATGTGCAACAACAGAGTCTGTTCAGCATCACCCAAAGACACTCTGAGCATAGGAAACAGGAGAGGGCAGAGGTGCAGGAGGCATTTCACTGGAGTGTTTGTAGTTTTGCTGGCAGAACAATTTTAAAATGTGGATTAGCTTATTCTTGGGATTTTTTTTGGGTAGGTGGGCTTTTTTCCTCTGTGTGTTTAGCTGGAAATAATAGTCTATTCCCACAAGGTTTGGAAGATTCTGGCTTGTTGTTGCTTTGTAGGCCATTTTCTCAGCACACATTCACTTGTTTCTTGTCATTTCTGGAAAATGATACATTTATGGATCTGTGCTTAAAAAAGAACAGAAAACTCCTATCACTGCGTACTGCAAGCTTGTCTGTTTAGTTTGGCTAACAAAGCCCATCAAATCTATTGTTTTGTCAGTGCTGACTGGTGTACTGCTGAGGTGTATGAAAAAGTAATGCTTCTGAAGTGTTCTTGCTCCAAATTGTAGAAAAACTCCTCATATCATAGAAGGGTAAAATTAGGCACTGTTAAAAGTGCTCAAGATAAACTTTATTCTCCTTTAATTTGCTAAGTGTGATTTATATTCTCCTAGTGATAGGAATAACTAATGAAATTGCTGAACTAAATGAGGATTTATGTCAGCATATGTGAAGTCAGGGTCCTGGGCCTGTATTTGCTTGGAATTACTGTTGTGGGTACTAATTACCAGTGTTCTAATGGAGTGTTGATTAATGGCTATATTTGACCAAAAAGAAAAAAAGGGGGGGGTGGGAGGCAGGGAAAGGGAAGAAATACTTACGTTAAAAAAAAATTTAAAAACCACCACCAAATTCTAAACAGACAGAAACCCCGAGCAAAACAAAATACAAAATGTCCATGCTTAGTGTAGTGGTCAAGTGAAGTTGTGGCACTTGCCATGCAGTGCAGAGTTAATTACTGGGCATCTTCCCACTGTCACATTGCAGCACTGCATCCACAGGCAGCCTTTCCAAAGAAATGCTGTGAGGCCCCTTAATATTTTGTAGGAGAATGCAAAGTACATGTCAGTTTTAATGAAAAGGCATAACTGTGCATAATTAAAAGTATCATTTGAGAAGAAAGGGTAGAGATTTAACACAACAATTCATTCTTTCCTCTACTTTTGCATATTGTTTAGGCATGCTGTTTTCATCAGTGTAATTGTTTTTGGGTTTTATGCTCAATGCTAATCCTGTTAAAGTGTCTTGACAGTTAAAGTGCAGTTCTGTTCTGAAAAATAGTATTCATGGGACATCTCGTTTCTGTGCTTTCTGAATTGATTGTCAAGTTATCAGTGTGTCATCTTTTAGTCCTTTTTTCTTGTTTTTTTCTTTCTGCCAGTCAGTCTGATCTTCAAGCAGAGCCTAATGTCTGACAATAAAACTGAGTCTCTGAGAAATAAAGACATTTGTCTGCTGGTTAATATGCCATTCCATTGAAACATTTGCACCTGTGTTGCTTTACATTAGCTCTGTGTCTATGAAAACCTAACAGGTGACTGTGTGGCTGTGGGGAGAGGAACCATATGAAACTTAGAGTGCAGTACAGCAGTGAGCACAGGAAGCAGGGTAGCTGAAAGTCATTCAAAGTACTCTTCAGGCAACCTGAACATCAGCTTCATTTTCATTTCCCTATTACCGGCCCCAGGGATTGCTCTAACAGGCATATGAGGATGCAAGCCATAGTCACTTGCACTGCCTGCAGACCATTGCTGCCCAGTGAAAATGGCCATGCTGGTGCCTTGTTTTTGCAGGGAGGAAGGGGTGTTTGGTTTTTATTCTGTCATTCAGTATTGGATTTAACTCTATGAGAAACAGATACAGCTCTCCTTGACTTTGTCAGGAGTTGCATCCGTTTCACAATGGAGCAGAATCTGGCACCTTAGCCTTTCTGATCTCCTTTCACTTGCATGAGTAATTGTTGTGGAGGTACTCACGGTTTTGGAGTTGTTCCCAATGTGTGCATGCTTTTATGTTTATTATTCTGTTTATTATTGCCTGCTTAGGAAGAGGGCCTTACAGTTATTTTGTAGGGACATTTTTGGCACTATGAGGGGAAAAATGCAACATGTATTGTGTGCTTGCTTTCAGGTTGTCTCTGTATGGCTCATTAAAGGTGAGAAAGCAGAGCTGTGTGTTAAGCAATACAAATTGCAAAATAATGCAGAAATGCAAGCACTAGACTAATTGGCAGGTTTTATACAGGCATTTCTGCATGTCTTTTAATTGCCCCATGTTATATCAGGAGCAGCACCTTTAACCTGTGGAAGTGTCACTACTGGCAGCCTACAAAGTGTGTATGTATTTGTATATATGGAAGTAATACAGGATCACACTTTTTGCCTATAAATCATAATTCAAAATTACCAATTCCCAAAAGTATCAAATTCTCAGCATTAAAAAAGAGTATTGTGTAAAAGGTGGTATACTGTGAGAAAGAACTGCTATTTCAATAGCTGGTCTGCCATTCCCCTGTAATAAAAGTTGGAAAGGATTCTGCACTTAGCAGGCTGGGAGAAAAGCCTCCCAAAGTTTTATGGAAAGAAAGTGGTCTCATTTGGAGTTCCAGTTTAGGCAGTTCAGGATACCAGACTCTATTCTTCTCTGCAGTGCTAATATGTGGAGTGATCTTTTCCTAGGCCTTATTTCTGCCCTTTTTTCACGCTTTGTAAAGAGTGCATTATAAATACAGATTAAAAATATCCTTAGAAGTTAAATTATTGTTCAGCTTTCTACATATCTGTGAATGGCTGTTCCATTTGTATTTCTACTAGTAAACTGTTGTTGGTGTTGTTGGTGGGGAACCTGCCTCTGATACTTCAGTTCAGGTATCTCTTCACAAAACAAATTATTCAGATGCCATCTTGTGATTTTCAGTGCAATTTCAAATCTAAGTCAGGTCTGGTTCATAACTGATGAATTGGTTATGCTTCACTGATTAAGGATACACTGATAATAAGCACCTGATTTCTGAACTAAAAAAGCAGAATGTTCAGCGCTTCTTAGAATCAGGTCTTTGAGCATGGAATAAAAACTGGTTTCATCATCTAGAGTTGAGTCCTAAATCCTGAGATACTCCCTCAATTCTAAGACATCTTGGAGAAGTCAAAATAGCAGAAGTTTCTGTGGTAGTGCACCTGTCATCTTTAGTCTCTGTCTGAATAGGCCTTATTTCACTTCTGACCTGTGGACAAGGCTAATTATGTTCTGCTTGCATCTCTACTGTGCTTGCCTAATGAATGACTTTCAAGTAATTCCATTTAATGTTGGCTGCAGGGAATAGATGAAGGCCCGGAGGGACTCAAACTGATCTCTGACATTATTCGAGAGAAGATGGGAATAGACATCAGTGTGCTGATGGGAGCTAACATTGCCAGTGAGGTGGCAGCAGAGAAATTCTGTGAAACCACAATAGGTACTGTTCCAAGTTGTAAGAATATTTAAAGCATGCACCTGTCCTCACAGGTGCACACCAAATAGCTCAAATTTCTCTGTTTTCGACATTAGCTGACTGTTACGAGAAGCTGTTGGTTGAATTTCCTAGAATGTTTTCACTTCCCAAAGTACTAGGACAGTACTGGAATAGAGGAAGAGAGAAGACTGCAATTTTACTTATTCATACTATGGTTATAACCTTAGCATGTGAAGTACAAGCATGTTTCTTATCACCCTCCATATAACAAACTGCTTCATTTTATTATGGTGTTTTAAGATTTTTTTCTTGGGTTGAATGGCTTTACATGGATAAACAATTATAAATTCTGTACTCCAGCTCAGGTGCTATGGTCAAAGATGGTACCTTCATGCATGTTTGTTTTGGTTTGACTTTTTTTTTTTTTTTTTTAAGGTATCATGTTTTATTTTCTCAAAATACTTCATTCCCACAAAAACTAGAAATTGTTTTAGTTCTTTGTTGGTGTCTGCACACCTTTGCAGCATGAGGATGTGCCTAGTCTTGGATTTTACAGTTTCTAGAAAGGCGTGTGTGTGTGTGTATATGCATGCAGATGCTCATGCTTTATAGCACAGAGTTCACATTAAGGGGTTTTTTCAGTGTTAATTTTTACAGTTTTATGCACTGCTAGCTTTGTAACGTCTCATTCACAGCTTTTGCATTGAACTTAATTTTGAATGGTTGAACAACATCTTAGCATTCAGAAACAATTGTCAGAGGCAGCATGCCTGTTTAATAAAGCAGCTTTGACATACCTTTATCAGTAGATTTTTTTCTGGAATGCAGACTTTGAAATAATTGGTAGAATTGCTCCCACCATATTCTTAATTCATCTCTGTTTTATTATTAGCTGTTCTTTTTAAAGACAGTGATCAAATAATGAACAGTGTATAGAGAATTAACAGAGTTGTTATTTAGAACCTGTTGCTGAGCAGACAATACATTGTGAAAAAGTACTGAGTAACTCAGTGCAGAGCTTTTAAGTGCGGTGTCAACATGTGATTGGTCCCTTAGAACAGGGATTTTGTTTAGGATTGAGATAGAACAAGCATATCTCTGCTTTTTAGGAATTTTGGCTTGCACAGGAAAGGCTAATTAATGGACAAATAAATGATTCTTTTTTTTTAAGCTTTCCTTTGTCTCTCTCAATAGGCTGCAAAATCTTGGAAAATGGCCTTCTCTTCAAAGAACTGCTGCAGACTCCAAACTTCCGAATAACTGTAGTAGACGATGCAGATGCAGTTGAGCTGTGTGGTGCTCTGAAGGTGAGATTAACAGGCTGCAGGTGATACACGGATGAAGTACTGATCCTTGTACAAAAAAAAAAGAGGGTATTTCCATTTCAAAAAATAAGTTCATTATATATAATATGTAAAACTGACACCTAACATTTCCAGAAGAACTAGATGGGAAATGAAGGAGCAGCATTTTCTGAGAGCTGGCTTTTAGATCTCTGTCTCATCATCTGCCAGGTTCGCTTTCTGCATCTTCCACTAATCTCACACACGGTCATGAGGCAAGTATTGATTTCATCTAACTGGCTGATACATTTCTAAACCTATTTTAGTTCCCTTTTTTTCATTTTGCAACAGTATTTCACCAAAAGAAAGGGAGAAAGAAATTGGCATTATTGCTTCTTATCTGTTGACAAAACTATCCCCCTCTTCATTGACTGAAGCAATGTGAGCACTCATGTTTTATATTTCTGGACATATACTACATAAGGTTTGTGTGGATAACCACGTACAGAAATTACCTGAATACGAAAAAAGTTATTTTGGACAGTTACTCATCCAAAATTTGTTTTCATAATAAAATTGATGCTGACAGGAAGCGAAGACTAACTTAAACATTGTTTAATGGCTATTTTTTCAGGTTAATTTAATTTACAGGCCATTTGTGAAGAAGAGGCATTAGTTGTTTGACACCCTGGCAAAAAGTACTGTAGTTCACACTATACCTATCCTGAATAATTCCTGATGGGTGTAGTGGTTTAATAATTAATTTGTCTTGCTTATTTATTTTTTGTGTTTTGGATAATTATTTTGTCTGCCTTTGGTTTTGCTGTTGAAATTTTGTGTAAACTAAATTAATTAGCTTGCAAAGCTCCCACACCAAGCAATGATGTCTTAAGATAAGGAATTCTAATTCCTGCCTAGTGAAAGTAGATGGATAGCTATAATAGCATATTTTTTGTCATATTAATTTCCTTAATTTAGTCTTGACAGCTGCCGTACTGGAAGGCCTGAGAAAGAGGAGGTTATGGGTCTGTGCACTGATGGGATTAGGTGTTTTGAAACAACATGCTTTGGAGTTACTGTATAGATAGCAATTTCTTGAGATTATGTAATTCAGCTCCACAGCCATTGCTTTAAAATGCTCTGGTGATGTGGGAGTTACCAGAACAGAAATCCCTGTGTATAGACCCTTGAAATTTTTTTCAGATTTTTTTTTTCTTTGAAATCTACTCAGCAGGATGTTTTCTGACTAGCTTAAATTCTTGTCTGAAAGAGGAGTTCTGTCCCAGGAAATTTTTTTTCATACAAATCTCATGAAAGGGCATTAGAGATGAGCACACCCATCAAATGGGGCAAGTAGTCAGCAGACATTCAAAACTCCACTGTAGAGGTCAGGCAAAGATACCAGTATTTCTTTTTAGTTGCAGTAGAATTTAAATGGACTGTTGTTCTTGACCTGGGAAGATACTAAGGTGAAACTTCTGGGATTTTTTGTAACCTTGCATTATTGCTCTCCTCTGCTACATTATGCATCCTGCAGACTGAACTGTCTAGTTGTACTTCTAAAAAGCTGTTAATATTCTGTGTATCCTAGTCATTTCATATTGATTGCAGTATATTTTGTTAATTGAGTTGAGATTTCCAAAGAATGTATGGTAAAAGGTCTAAACAAAAAGTGAGTTAAGGATAGATTAACTGATTTAAAGATACTGTGGATTTCTTTCATAATGAAAAGCAAAACTGGAATAAAGGGGCATAGATCCATCATTTGAGTATAGGTGATGTCTTTAAACATACCACACTGCCTAAATCTAAAAGAAAATATTAATAAAATTGTATTTTTAAAGCAATTTTTCATTAAAAACCCTTTCTAGTTGATCCTAAATCTTGTGCTAGAAGCATGTAAATAATGTCCTGAGCTGTTTTACTCTCAAAGATTACAAAATTTTATTAATGCATTGAGAGCATGTCTGGCTCTGAAAGAAAATGAAGAAGCTAAAATTAAACCTATGGATAAGGTTTTATTGCCATAGTGCAAAACAAAATGCAAAACTAGGATGTGAATAGTGTTTTTTGTTAGAAGCTGTACATATTTTCTATTAGGAGAATTGTTTGCTGAGGGTATCAACTAGAACTTTGTTTTTTTATCATTCATCTGATAGTCTTTGTAATTAAAAATTGTCTTTTTGTATTTTTTTAGAGTAATATCTAATGTGTAGCTTCAGTCAGCTGACAGTTTGTTAAACTTAGAAAGTTACTTCATTAAAAAATAGTAAAAATTAGCTTTGCTTAACTTCCTCTTGGAGGAAATTCTAATTTCAGAAGGTGACAGTGTCATGTTGCATGGAGAGACAGGCATGGAAAGAGAGGCTCTACTCTTTCTATGGCACTGCCAATTCAAAATGTCAGTAGTGGCACTGCAGACTGCAGCAAGGAGGACAGAGGTAAACAGGCAAACATGTCGCTCCTGACTGTCTTTTTGGATGTGGAAATAGTAAAAGCAATTCCTGTGTTGGTATTTGAAGGATGAGAAACAGTACGCTATGGACAACAGTATATTTTCCCAGCTTCTGCACTTTTCTAGAAATACCAGTTTAGGAAAAGGAGAGTTTCCTGGTATTACTGGCATGGACTAGCTGTTAAAAGCCTGTACTCTACCTCACTTTTTATTTCTGCAAACCTTTCTAACCAGGGAAGATTTTCAGTGTGGGCGGTTGCCTAAAGCTTGGGAAAAAATACAGAAGGGTAACAAAGAATGCTCTGAGCACAGCTTTCCCTTGCAATGATAATTATAGGTTTGAAATTTGTTTTTGGAAGCCTGTTTGAGTTCAGACTGTAATATTAGGTAGTGCAGCTGGGTGATCGTAAGAGAACATGTGCTTGATGGCTGCTTATATGTGGATATGTATAGAATATCCACTTCATTCACTGTATCTGGATTTGTGACAATGGGCTGGTGGAGATAGAGTGAAGTGCAGAACTCAGTGCTGTGATAATGCAGTCTTGTGTCAGCTTGGAGACTGTCAGAATAGACAGTAGAAGTGACTTTACAAAATCTGATGGTACTGAGGAAAAACAGCTTTCTACCATAACCTGGCTGTTGGAACAAAAAGTACTTGGCATGTTATTTGTGAGGCTATTTTTTTCTTCTGAGGACTTATGAGCATTTCACATTTGTCTGTTGACCTTACCTAAGGGTTGAGGACAGAAATTGATGAAGTTGAAATTTGGATAGGTGTTTCAAGGTGCCCAGTTGGCTTTACAGGCAGCATGACTCAAAGCCACCTACAAGTGCACCTGCCATTTTTCAGATGATGAATGGGCCTTCCTAGGAAATGCTTAAAGACTGAGCTGGCGTACGAACCTGGCCACATCCTTGAGAGGCCATGTAAACACTGGTAGTAACTGCAGTCTTGGGGGTAAACTGTACCCAGGTTTACCTCACTTACCCAGTGCAGCAGTGCCGGGGTGGCTGAGAGGAGGAGGATTAAGAAGCTAACCTCTGGATATGGCAAAATGGCCATGCTCCAGCTGCCTGATGGTCCGGGTTCTGGAGAGTTAAAAGCCCTCAAGTGGCAGCAGCCAAGGACCAAGACAGATGTGAGTTACTGTGGGAAGGAGAAGCAGCAGCAGCTGTGGTTGCCTTTCAGGTTGCTTCAAGCTCATCTAAACTTTCCGGCTCCAGCTAAGCCTTAAGTAAAGAAGTATAGTGATGATTTACCAGGTTATGTAACTCACCATTGTTACTTGCAAAGTGTGTTTAGGGCAGTCACTGTTGGATAGTCAGTCTAGGTACTATAGAAGTTGATTGTGAGTGTTTTTTCCTTTTTCCTGAGATTAAGTAGAAATGAAATTTGAGTTCGCCAGGAGAAAGCAAACAGTTTATACTTAACCTCTCTGACAGTCCTGCTGATACTGTCTTTGATTTTTTGAGTCTTTTCATTTGACCTTTTCTCAGCCATCGGGGAAGCAATGAGCTTCTCCAAGTTCATGTGTAAACAGAGGGAAAGCAGGCTGTGCTGAGTTGTGACACTGCCTCAAGGAAGGTGAAATGACATTTCTGCCTAGTTCTCTTATTGATCCATTTAGTTACGGAGAAGTAATGGTTGCCTCAGAAATGGCTGCTGCAGCTGTCTTCATGAGCACTCCACAAACGTGCTGTACACTGGATATTGGATGCTTGTGAGCGCTGGCTCTGTAGGAGGACAATTTGTCAGCAAAGTCTACAGACTTGTTGTCCTTGTTTTCTTGATCAGCTGTTGACCTTGCATTTGTGACCTCTTGCATGTTTGCAGCAGATTGTGTGCAAGTAAAGGACACCTTCTCTCAATTGTTCTGATACATACTGTGAGCACTGCCTGGCATCAGCATTTCTTTTCTGGAGCATAGCTTCGCTATCCCAGTGATAAAATAACTAAATCCATTCCTTCCTCATGCTCTAGAATAACTAGGACTAGAATAACTAGGACTAGGACTAACACCAGCTTCAGGATGCCAGAACAGCTTGCCTTTTAGCGCAAAGTATTTTAGTAGCTTAAAACCATATGCAGTATAAAAACACATTGTGCATGGTTACAGGATGTGTGCTTTCATGTAAAAAGCTGTTAATGCCAAGGTAGGGGAAGTGTGTTTGCTTAAGCGTGTAGTGATTTTGAGAGCTCTGAATGCCTCAGGTCAAGAGGAGCATTGTGTCTTAGTCTTTTTGAGGTTATTGTGACAGTATCTTTGAGCCTGTGGAACATATTTGTCAGTAGAGCACTTGCTTTTTGGGCTCTCAGACTCCCATGTGTGCATGCAAATACAGTCAGTTTCTAATCTTGTAGAAATGTGGACTCTCTCCTCTTGCACAAATACATACACACTGCTTTTGCAGGAATTCCTGTAACTTCATGTTGTGGTTTAATCCTAGCTGCCAACTACATATCACACAGCTGCTTACTCACTAACCCTCTAGCCATCAGGGGTGGGAAGGAGAATAAGTGGGAAAAAAGTAAAACCCATGGGTTGAAATACAAGCAGTTTAATGATGGAAATAAAGGAAAATACAATAACAAGAAGAGCCATAGTAATAGCAATTGTAATGAAGAACAGAGTGAAAACCCAGGAAGAACAAGTGATGCACACTACAGTTGCTCACCACCACTGACCAATGCCCAGCCTGTCCCCAGACAGCGATTGATGGCTCCTGGCCAACTGCCTCCAGTGGGCATGGCATTCTATGGTATGGAATACCCCTTTGGCCAGTTCGGATCAGCTGTCCTGGCTATGTTCCCACCTCCCCAGACTCTTGTTCACCTCCTCGCTGGCAGAGCATGAGACACTAAAATGTTCCTTTCTTAAAGTAAGCACTGCTTAGCAAACAACCAAAACATTAATGTGTTAACATTATTCTCATACTGAACTCAAACCACAGTACTGTACCAACTGCTAAGGAGGAAGTTAACTGAAACCAGGACACTTCAAGTGTACTTCTAGTCAGTGGCAACATTCAAAATCAACCATATGAGATACAGAAAGACGTTTTTGCCAGGTCAATCACCCTTCCTTCCTCATTTATGTCTCGGAGATTCACAATAGTGATAGTGCTACTAGACTCTTGTGTGTTGATTTGTTTTTTGCTTGTGCGTCTTCCTGAAACAAACTCAGCTTAGTGCCTACAGCCAGAGATTTCAAGTAACAAACTGTCTGTTTTGGTCTTGTTTGGGACTGAAGAATAACTCAGTTGTAAGTTTTGTGAGACTTTTGGTTGTTGTTGTTGTTTTTAAAGGAGTGCCTCATCTTTTAGCAAGGTATAATTAGGCACAAGGCAGTTGTCAGAGATTCTTGAAGGATTTAAATAAAACCAGATGGTGGACCTCGCAAATTAATAGTTGTGGCCTGAGGGATATGTATACCAGAATATAACAGTCTCCTAGGCTGTGGGGATGTGTTCTAGAGCATAATCCGTTGTCATTTCCTCATTATTTGCAAACTATGTAAGAACATAAAATGGGATCATTGTCCAAACAAAAAGCTCACTGTTTTAGAGCTGGACTCACAACTCCCCTTGTTCTCTAGCCCATTTCCTTAGAAGTAACTAGTCTTAGTATGACTTACTTAAAGGAATATTTCTGTTGCTCCAAAGACAAACACTGCAAAAGGTACAAGTAGACAACAAAATACCGTAGGCCAAATCGTATTGTAAATTATCATCAAATAGACTGCTTCAAAGTGGGAAGTTAAGCAGACAAAGCTGGAGGGAAGGGAAAGCTTTAGTATGGGAGTGTTCAAGATTTGTTTCCCGTATATGGGAAAAGCCCCAAAGTTGCTCATGTTTTGTGTTTTTTGTCTGAGTGCTAAATACTTAGAGACTTCACATACATGTAAAATCCATTTGAATGGGTTATCCCATCTGAAAACTTCTTAAATGTCTGTTTGACTTCATCTTGCTTTGGCATCAAATGAAAAAATATTCAAGTTGCTCTGCAAGAGGTATGTGTGATGAAAACGTACCTTGACTGAATCACCACAGCCAAGATCTAAGCCAAGATGATATAAACAACCAAATTTTAAAATTGTCTTGGGCTGCTTCAGGTCTAATTTTGTAATTATTGTCTGCAGTTTTTAGGATCACCTTTAGACCTCAGCTAACTCCTCAAAAAACAATTACTGGTCCTCTGGCCTAATTTGATTCAGAGTCACCTAGCCATAACTGGCCACACAGCTCTGCAGCTGTCTGGCATTTGTGGTTCTTACAGTCCAAAACCAAACCAGCTGTTATTCAGCTGGTTGTTTTTAGTAACATCTTCTGATTGTTGTTCTTTCTTCATTGGCAGTTAAAGTTGATTTTTTAAATTTTATTTTTCCCTGCATTGGGAGCTACATTAGGAGTAATAATATTGATTTTCCTGTGCTTTCTGTCAAGGTCACTGCTGCTGCAGTTGCATGCAGGAAGATATTAACATTCATTCCTTCCTTGTTTGCCTTATCAATATATCAGAATGCCATTTTTTGGAGGTTTTTGGTAGGGTTTGTTGTGTTAGATGGATTTTTTTTAGTGGGGATAGTGGAACTGTGTCTGCTCTGACTCCCAAGCCAGAAAATAGTTTTTATAATCACTTCACTCAAATGTGTCGCATGAAATGTCTATGTTCTGTAACCAAAGCAGGGATCATATAGCTGAATGTTAACAGCACATTCTTTGTAGACAGCTGTCACCAGGTCTAAGAAAAAGGAAACACTTTTTTTGCGAAGGAAGGTCTTTCTGTGTCATGAACCTTTTGGGAGTCCTTTATTAACTATTATGGTTATAGGAACTCTGCATACTTAAATGGGCTGGATACTATTGGCTTGGCTGAATTTGGTCCCTTAGCATGTCATCACAGAAGTAATTAAATGCTTTTTAGCTGTACTATTGCTTTAATCATAAAGAAGATCTGGATAAAAGGACTGTAGGATGTCAGTCTAACTTCACTTGTACATCAGGGCAGGAATAGCTCAATCTAGCTAAAACCTTGTTAGGGTGTAGTGCAGCCTGTTTTTTCTTAAAGGTGGTCAATAATAATAGCTCCACAACCTCAGGGGCAACTTATGCCAGATTTAACTATGTTTTATTTTTGGAAATGTAAGACTTGCCATACTTTTTTTTACTTTTTTTTTTGGGGTTATCACATAGACTTCAAAATCCCTAAACCCAAATAACCCAAACAACCTAATCTTTCAATAGTGAATTGTTTGCAGTTCTTAAAGGCATCTGTACACAGCAATTGAGTCATTTCCCATTTCTCTTCCTATTAGAATATAGTAGCAGTAGGAGCTGGTTTCTGTGATGGCCTTTCCTGTGGTGACAATACCAAAGCTGCTGTTATTCGCCTTGGCCTGATGGAGATGATCGCCTTTGCCAAATTTTTTTGCAAAGGACAAGTTTCTACTGCCACTTTCCTGGAGAGCTGTGGCATTGCTGATCTCATCACAACGTGTTATGGTGGCCGGAATCGACGTGTAGCAGAAGCATTCGTTAAAACTGGAAAGGTACCTTATTCACTGGGTGAAATCTGTCCCTATAAGTACTGCCACCCCTCATTTGCTGCAGTAGTAGTAGAGTTATCTGAGTAACGGTAGCTCACTGAGTGCATACCCTTCTCTTTCCTCTTGTTTTCTGAGTCTGTTGGCTAGAATGAGTGTAGAGGAATTAAAAGGTGGGGGCATGGTGATTTTTTTAAAAAAGCTTGAGAGATAAGACATTGTGAGATGCAAATTTAAGAATACTTACAAACAAGAACATAGGAGAATATTCTATATGCTCACTCAGGATCACTTTTGAAAAAGAAAAAAAACTGTCAGTAACTTTTATTTTTTTTAATCCAGATTATGTTGTCAGGCTTCTGAAAAGTTTATCATAGCTCTCGTTTGCTTTTATTTTTTCCCCTCTGTTGCTTAGTCTATTGAAGAATTAGAGAATGAAATGTTGAATGGTCAGAAACTCCAAGGACCACAGACTTCTGCAGAAGTGTATCGCATCCTGAAGCGGAAAGGAATGCTGGACAAGTGAGTAAGAACAGATAAAACAACTTCCACATATCCCTTTTTTGTCTCCATAATTCTTTCTGCATATTTAGTTTTGATATCTTCATAAAAGCAATAGCCAAAAAGAAAATCATTGTAATAACAGCAGATTAAAAGTTAAAATCAAAGAGAGAAGTGAATAGACCTTGAAAATAATATTGGTGTAGATAGAGCTGTTAGTGTGGCATTAAATTTGTGAATGTCCTTCTGTTTGCAGAGTGTATTATTGCCTTCTGCTGCTACAGAAGAGCATAGCGAGTGTGTTTTAATATGTGAAAAGAAAAAAATGCATGGAAATAAATTAGAGCTTCCTAAAGAGACTGCGAAAAGTTGCTGCATCTCATTTCATAGTAGGAAATTCATTACTGACCTCCAAGAAGAGGAGCTTGATGTTCATCTGAATAGAGTGACTGCCTCCACCTCATGAATTCTAGCTTAGATACTGCAGTTCTCCTTCTTAATGTGACTTCCAGTTTGCTGTAGGTTAAAGCCTCCCATCTGCCTCTGTAGGTCAGGGGGGTTTTTTTTGTGGTGTGAAATTAAGCAGATTGTCCTGGCTTGGTTCACTTGTATTCAAGTCAGAGCATGAATGATTCCTATAGCCACACACACAGTTGTCCCCTTACAAGGTTAAGGAATGCATTTATCTGTTCCTGTTTGTAAAAGAAGAAAAATTAGAAATTAGAAAATTGCCAGTAAAAGGACCAGGCCTTGTTGCTTTGTTTTTTTCAAAAGCATTTTTTAAAGTCTAGTTTTAATGGATAAACTGTATTAAATGATTCATGTTTTAATATTATCTTTGGATGTAAGATACTTAAGTCTGTCTCCTCAGTGTACAGAAATTAAGCTAACCGCAGAAAAAAATAATTAAAACGTTGGCTTCATTCTTTGCTGTTTATGACTCCCTAAATGAAACAGGATGCTGTGTTTGAGGGTTGTTTTGTATCCTGTTCTATCTTAAAACAAGTTGAGTACATTATAGATGATTTCGGGTTGTGTTTTTGATGGAAGACATGAAAACAGTGTTGCTAATTTCCTTTTGATATGCCAACATATATGTGTCAGTTCTTCGTAAAAGGTCTCATTCAACAACAAGACTTTTGAAAGCAATTTTCAAAGTGTTTTTCAAAAACTACTGCTTTTAAACATAAAACAAATGGAGCAGCCATGGTTTCAAAGTGAAGAGGCAAGAGTCTCATAAGGATAGAATTTCATACTTAGGTCCTACAAAATTAGTCGCAAGGCTGTGTAAAAGTGTGCAAACATCAAAGTTCAGCAGAAGAGCCTTGGTAGCGGGGTTGATGCCTATTGATACTCATGCAATCACTTTTTTCAAGTCGTAGTCCTTGCTCTCTTGATGTGCTCAGATGCATTTGGAGTTTACTGGCCCCATGCCTGCAGTCAGCCTTAGTACAGGTTTCTCCACGTGAAGTGTGGCAGCCCTGTGCATCAGTGTTCTCTGGGACAAGCATCAGGACTTAGGTATCAGGCTGTGATTTGTAGTAGTGGTGCTTCTTCACTGAGAAGTAACTGCCAGTACTGTACCTAAACCTGTGGGAAGCCTGCTTTATTTTCAGCTGTTTTGTGGCCACTTCTCACATAGGCATAGCAAATTTTATTAGTGCCTATATGTGAGTTTTTATGGTAACAGCAAATTTAACCCCCCTTCAGCCCAGTACATCATACCAAGTGAGTGATAAGTGATGTTTGTTAAGGAATGCAGAAGTCATTGTTTTTAGCCATGTGGCTATATCATCTTTTTTTTTTTTTTTCCACCAATGAAGTAGAAACAAAAGTCAGTCTGTCTAGTTCAGGGTGACATGGTGGTAGCAGAGTTACTGCAATATAATACATGACAGCAGAATGTATAGCTCATCATATATGGTGCTCAGTATTGCTCAACACTGAATTGTGCATTACTGATAAAGCTTTAGAGGGACTGGTGGGACACCTTTCCTAAGGAGAAAGTCCTAGTCCAGATATATTCTGAATCACTCAGAAATCAACTATTTCACCATCTCCAATGACCCTTATTTTTTATTTCCATTGGTCAAAATTCATCAGTGTAAAAGGCCATGCTGAAATGGTGTATGTACTTGGAGAATAGATCAACCCCTAAAATTCACTAGGCTTCAAATGCAAATGGAACTTGTCTAGCTGTTACTGTCTGGGATGGACAGAAAGCAGATACAAATTTCAATAAAGCTTCTTGGCTTTATAGAAGATAAAATTATCAGAGAAACCTGAATAATTTGGAGGTTGTTGGAGACATGGCCAATATTAAAAAAAAAAAAAAAAAAGAAAAACAGGAGATGTGGAATTTTGTATTTCAAAACCCAGGTTTAATTTTGGATTCTTATTAAAAGCTTGACCTTCAATGTCTTCTTGAGTTTGGTTGGGTTTGTTTTTTGTCATATTCTGTATTATCAAGTTATTGCTTGATACAGAAGTGCTGCATAACGGATGTGCCAGTCATCTTTTTTAACCACAGATGGGTACTGCTGTAAGAGGAGCCAGGAAAAATGTTTTTACGTTATTTTTTAGATCACTTTATGGTTGTGCCATACATAATGAATGTCTCAGGCTCCATTATAGCTAGCTAGGCTTCTGAGAGTCACTGTTTGAGATGTGTGCCGGTTCTGTAGTTATGCCCTGCTTTTCAGCCCAGCCTTTGCTTCTGACAAATAGAAAAAAGAGAACATTTTTTCAATCTCTCCCTTTTCCCCCTCCCTCTAGTCACCCCTTTATGCTCTTGAATTTAAGAAAATGTTACAGAGTAAATTTATGCTGTGTTCACTTTCCCCACCCTCTTTCCTCAGGTTTCCACTCTTCACGGCTGTGTATCAAATCTGCTATGAAGGGAGACCTGTTGAAGAGATAATATCCTGCCTTCAAAGTCATCCAGAGCACAAGTAAAATCCATCAGGCTGTTAAACTGATGCAGCTTTTTGCCTTTCAAATTCATATCTGGGTTCAAGTGGATGTAGCTATCATTAAGCTTTGTTCAAAGCTACTCTTAGGCAACAGGAACATGAATGTCTCTGAGTGGGTATCGGTTTGTTACCTGGCCTAGTTTGACACAGCATGCGGTGTTGGCTTGGTGATTGTCCTTTTACTGGCTGTAATGCAACTCTTTTAAGATACACAATGCAAAAGTTGCACTACATGCCTGGTATATATACACAAGTGTACTTTGAGTTTGCTCCTACACCATAAAACACAATGCTTTGTTGTCTCTTATTAAAGCCTAGTCCAAAATCTGCTGGACACTGTGGAAAGAATCTCAGTGGTTTTGATCAGAATCAAGCCTTTAACCTTGAAGTATTAGAACTATATCTGTTAGAAATTTGTTTTATTCTGTATACACAAATGTTAACATTTTGCATGCTTATGGCTTTGTTAATTTAAGCAATGTTAATGCAAAACAAGTTGTAGCAGTTATTCTGGGGGCTACAGGGATATTTCAATGAACTAGTAAAGAATATTTTGATTTTTCAGTAGTTGAAATTGTGAGGCTACTTTGAAACCAATTTCTAAGTGAATTTAAAGTTTTTAATTACACTGTTTTAAAGGGAATATTCTAGAGGGGGATCACTGTCTCCCCTTCTGTTTTTTAATCCTTGCATTTTGTATTTCTCTCTCCCTTACTGTTCTTCAGTGTTAGGCTCTTGTAGAATCCAATTCCCCAAACAAGTCAGAGATGTTAATCTGGGGGTTCCGAACCCTAGAGCCTACTGTTCATTTTCTTGTTTTACCTGTGGTTGTTCTTCACTGGTATTGTTGGTTGGGTGGTGAAGAATACTGTTGGGTATCCACTGCTCCAAGTTATTCTGCTGTGTTTTTAGCTTAGCTGCAAAGTTTGGGCTCCCACAACACTCCAAGGAATGTCAGGGGAATTCCCTGGTACAGCACACGCCTGTGTCGTCAGAAGGGTTGTGTGCCAGTACGATGACTGCATTCATTTCAGTGCCTGCCAATGACTGGCACGTCCACTGGGCTGTAGTCCTGATCCAGCCTTCCCAGTTCTGTAGTCACTCTTTCACTGGACAAAACTTTTATGGGTGCTGAATCAAATCCTTTACAGCTAATCTCCCAGAAAGCTTCTCAAAGGCATCCATCTCTTTTATTCCCTAGGATCTCAACTAGGTTTTTTTTAAGAGCCTTTATTTTATCAGAGAGGTTAATTTTATTTTTTATTGGAAAAGCCGTGATTTTATGGAATTTTAAGGGGGATGTTGGTTTGGTTGATCTTTTTAGATGTTTTTAAGACTGATGCAAGAGAAGATAGATAAGTAAAATCTTTTATGTTTTTCTTGTATACTAAAGTGTGGGGAGTTTTTTGTGAAATATATGCTAGGTGCATTAAGAGTGGACTCCTTCTTCCAACTGAGAGATAAGGTTTGGCATTAGAATTTATAGAACAAGACTGCCCATCTGTTCTGAATATCCACGCCTAACATCTGAGCAGTTGTTCTGTTGTTCACTGTTGTTCACTGTTCTCAGTGGTGGTTTTAGAACAGAAATCATGAGCACACGCCCATCCTGAAACTTTAGGTTGTCATTTAAAATTTGCTAAAACAAAGAGAATCCCTGGGAATAATTGTCATGCTTGCATATGGATTCCTCTGAAATAAGGAGGCTTTGGGGCAGCTTTATGTAGACAGGAAGACCCTTCCACATTTTTTTGTATTCCTGTATTGTTTAAAATTAATATTTGGAAAATCTCATTAATGTCCTCAGATATTCAGGGATGTGAAAAGTTATTTTGCCTTACTTCTGATTTAGTGCTAAATATAAAAGATGTCTGGAAGTTAAGTGACATCAGACGTTGGCGGTTGGGAACATCACTGGTAGAGCTGACTTGGAGCAGGCACTCTGTTTAGATGTTTATAAGAGCTTGTTTTAAGGTTGGAAGCACTGTTATGCTAACGCACACATGGAGCATACACTCCTCATTACTGCATAACTTTCAGTGTTTTTGCTTATGCTTTGTTTTGTTCTGTTTTTTTAATACCAAATTGGTGGCTTTTTCTTTGTATGTGTACATATACATTATATATATAAACTTTTTTTTTTTACATGCAGTATGTAGGATAGTAGCATTTTGTAAGATACATGAAGGGCTATATGAGCTAAATGCGGTAAATTAATATATATTTTTAAATTATTTCTTTATTATTTCAATACTTCTTCTACCCCTGAAACTCCCTGAAATCTTAATTGTTCTTGTTTTGTAGAGAAGCCTATATTCCAAGGCAAATCCAGAGAAAAGGTTTTTATGGAATTCTTTCCTGCAGTCTGTTACGATAATCATTTTTTCAGACAAAAAGTTTTCAGTAACTAAAATAACTAAAAATAGTTTATTTATATTTCAGTTGTTAGTTCATTATTTGCATTTGCTTTTCAGTGCTGGAGAACAGTCAGCTTGACACTAGGTATTTTACCCCCACTAGTATTTACTGCTCATTAAAATACTGTGACATGGTACTGGAACTGAATAATTAGAAGCCTGCTCTGCAAACACTCTATTTTGCCTATTACTGGTATAGTCTTACTGAAAACATTAACCTCTGTGTAAGGGGGTCATAAATTTAGTAATTTAAATTAATAATTCTTGGAAACTAATTCTTGGTTTATGAACCTTGCTAAGGAAGACATTATGTTCTAATGATACTCAATTTGCCCTCGTTTTGATTTTGTTTAGAGATGGTGAATGTATACCTGTTTGAAGAGTTAGTACAAATAAACATTTTTCGTCTTTGGAATCACTTTGGTTTCTGTTGTCTCATTTTACAAGGCTTGTAATAAATATATTATTCATTTCATGGAATGTAGGTTTTTCTGGTTGTGATATGTAATGATAGCAGATATGAGGTTGCCATGCAAGAACATAAGTTTTAAAAAGAGCTATTTGGCATTCAGCATTTTCTTTCTTTCCATTAGTGATACAATTATGGTGTCTTATCTCTGAAAGCAGGTTCTTGTCTTCAGTTCCTTCAGTTGCTGTGGGAGCCACTGGAGGGCACTGGTCGGTAAGCGGCTGATTCTACCTGCTCTAGAGTTACTTTTTTGACCATTTCTGAATTTCCCAAGGTTTCTGTATGACTGCCCCTGTCTTACAGTGTGCTCCTTGTATTTAGAAGATGGTTATAGTTCAGCACCAGATGAATGTATTTTAGGTCCACTGGAATTGAGGGAAGGAGCTTGGTATAAAATGCCCAACATATGACCTCCACGCAAGGCACTGCCTTGCCTGTCATCTAAGACCCTCCCAAGTACAGGGCAACAGCCACTACCTCAGTTGTTGGACAGTATGGTCAATGGGATCTTTCAGTGTCCCTGGGATTCCTGTACTGTGTACCCAACAATGTTTGTTTCTGTTGGGCATTGAAGTTGAAAGACTTAAGGAAGTAACAAGAACACATTGTGCTCAATTTTGTCAGTCTGTACATCAGCCAGAGGTGTGGGAGGTGTCACAAGAGTTTATCTAGGGAAAGGAAGGTCTGCTACTTAGTGTGGGACATCATACTGTAAAACAAGTATGGTTTTCTTGGTGACCAGAATAAGGCATTTTCTACTGAAAGCCTCAGAGCAGTTAAAATGAGAGGAATGTCCTAATCCATCATTTACACATAGGGATACTGAGATAAGTAAAGATGGTTGCCCAGCAAATCTATGCCTGGATGTATTTTATTCCTAATTTTAAGACGGAGTTTTAGCCATTAGGTCTTTTCTTGTGGTACTTTTACCTCAAAATTATATTTGTTTTAAGAATGCATGAAATCAACCAGTAGAATAAATATGTAAGTATCTCAAACATCCATCCAAAAGGGCTTAAATTCTAATTAGCCTGAGTCAACAGCAAAGTAAAAACCATCACAAGAGAATTACGATGGACACCTTTGTTTTATGTATCTTCTGAAGGAGTGGTGCTTTCTCACTAAATCAGTGCAAACAGGCTGGGTGGTTCTCATTGTGTGACTGCAAATAACAGCCTGTACAGGCTGTACAAGAAATATGGCAGACAAGAAGTCAGTGTCCAATGGCCTGTGCTGATGGTTCTTCATAATGCTCCCAACCTGGACTTCATTGTAAGCCTGGAATCATATGAATGAATTACATAGATTTTGCAGCAGTGAAATTGGATAATGCTGAAAAAAAATGTCCTGGAACACATGGCACATCATGTTATTAGAAAGCATAATAATATTTATTTTCTGCCTGTCTCCTGGCTGCATGGATTTTTCTCCTGTGATTTGCCATGAGCTGATAGAAATCTAAGCACTGTAATGTAACGCTTCCGTTTTGAATAATGAATGAGAAGAGCATCTGCCTTCAATCCCAACGTGTGCAAAGGAGAGGTGTTCGACATTAGGTTAAATGAAACATGGTTCTCTCTGTCTGTTCTAACTTGATTTTAGATCCCTGCTTTGGGTAAGGGCTTTGAGATAACTCTTGATCTGTCAGTCTAATCCTGCTCTTACTGAAAACAATTGCAGAACCAGATTTTAAGAGGAGAACAATGGGATGGCATCCAGCATAATGGTATCCCTGTCAGAGTTCCCTATGCCTAAATTGAATTTACCTAGTTCTCATATTTATATGTTACTTACAGTATCTGTTTTAGGTTTAATGAAGGGTAATTGTAGGGACATTAGGAACCATTTGTTGATTCTTTCTGTAAGTTACTAGAAACTGTTTGAATTACTGATTTTAAAAGTATGCTCTTCCTGTAAGTTATTCTGAAGGAATCAGTGAATGATAAATAAAGTACTACTCTGACCTTTGTGAGCAGTCCTGGTTGTTTAGGTGGATGTACCTGCCAGAGTCTAATCCACATTGCAGTGTGATGTTAGTGTTGCTGTTTGTTGCTACACTGTGTGTTTCCTTTTCTCACCTGGATGAGAGTCATGTCCTGTCCTTCACCCTACAGCTTTTCTTCATGCCTGTTCCAGCTTCCTTCTCACCTTTGTGTAGCTGCACCTACATGTGCTGTGTTGTGGTGGACCTTAAGAAGAGCTCTTCATATCAGAAGGTGGATGTGTGCACATGCTTACACATGCTCATCTACACAGGTGAATCCCTACTTACCTTGCTTACCTTGCACAAATAAACATTGTAAGGTGCTGGGAATTTTGCACAGGATTTTAGCAAGGCCACCAAGAGGATTAATGTTCAGCTGCCTTTGCACTAGGTAATGTCTGTCTATCCATTTAAAACTGTCTGGCTGTGAAGCTAGTGCACAGATTTCTTCCAGCCTGTCCTTGGTGTCTGGGATGGCGGTAAGTCCAGTTGGGATAATTGAAAACATTGCTACTGTTTCAGGGGAACAGTACCACATCCATGCTGCCGGTCTCTGAAGCTCTGAAATGCCACGTTTGTAAAGAATAGTGCATATTTTATGTTCAGGTGAAAATAATAGTGGCATTAATTGAACTACTTTGCCTTTTCTTTCTCCAAATCCAGGTTTATTATAAACTCAATTCTTGTCATAGGAACATACTTCAGCTCTCAGTGTGATAGATTTTTTTTCTGTATGATTTGTGGTTTTGAGGGCTTTGTGAGTCTCTTTCAATTTGATGATTACTGAACAGGCATGTGGTAGGCTCAGAAAGTACAGCCTTGGGGATTTTTAGTTTGCTTTTTTTGCTATTTAAAGGCTGGAGACAGCTGGAAAGCAAGCCAAATCTGTTAGCAAGCACTGGCTAGGTTCCTGATCTACATCACTTTAAATACTAGTATTTGAAATGCTAAGTCAAACACAAGTATTTGCATCACAGCAGCTGCTCAGGACTGTGAGGCTTTTATTTATTTTTTTTTTTATTTTAAACATGGTACCCACTTTTTTTGTGGTACCCACTCCCTGTATTGTTGCATCGAGAAACAAACCTATATGTATTGTGATTCGTGCTTTAGGAGGCTCTAAATACTTGAAAGCAAAGTGAGCACAAAGCAAGCTGCTCTGTACTGTGTTAGCTAAGCAGAGCCAGCCCTGGCTGTGCTTGTGCTTTGGATTAAAGCCCGGGTTTTATAGGAGTATTTTTAGCAGTATTTTTAAACCAATTTTTTTTTTTTTAAATTCCCACTTACTGTGTAGATTTGCAATGGAATGTGACAGAGATGCCTTGGGTATTTTGTTGTTTATGGGCTTTTTAAAAATTTAATGTAGGTGTCATCAATAGCATTTTCTTCAAGCTTCAAGCTAGGTGGTAATTGCAGTAGCACTTAATCATGCCAATCTTCCCTAGTCTTTGTTTAGTCCTACCCTCCTGTTTTCTTTATCTGCATTTTTTTCAGGCTGTAGGGAACTATAGATAAGGAATACCTTTCATTACTTCCAGAGCTTTAGCCAGCATGGAAAAAAAGGATCAGCATACTGCCATGTGCATTTAGCCTTAACATTTGATGTCCAACAGAGAGGTTAAGTGGAATAAGGTCTTCCAAGCTTTCATACTCTCGGGTTTAATCCTTATGCCACTCCTAATCTTTATTCATATATTGACTGTTTTAAAATAGCAGAAGCTCAAGTTGTTTCTTAGTGCTGTTTCCTGGTGCAGTTGTTCAGGCTGCTTTAAGTCTCTAGAGTAGTTGATCACACCAAGATCTTGGTAGCTTGCAATGGTCTTTAACCCATCACTGCTTAAGCTTTGTAACAAAAGCTGCTTGTATTGATTCTAATGTATTCCTGTTCTGGAGCTGTAGTATCCTACACTTAGGTGTAGTCTACCTAGTTAGTATACTCATTTACATAATTTTTCCCCCTGAGAAATTTTATCTCCATCTTATGAATAACTATAAATTATTCACAGATGCATTCAAAAACTGGCAATTCAGCTCCTTGAAACCATTTGACAGAGGAATGCGCAATTTCCAGGTATGACAATTTCCAGGTGTGGCTTTTCTTCCAAAATACATAGTGGTTGTATTGGCTGGGCAAGGCTAGAGCAGCAGAGATGTTTGCTAGAAGGCACAATTAGCTTTCTAAAAGCACTCAGGTTATAGTGGAATGGGGTTGCACTGCAAAACCTACAGGTAAATTGTTTTAAGTGTTAACTTGCATGTACTATGTGTGGAGAAGTGAGGGGACAGAATGCAGTGTATTGCATTTATTGGAACAAAAGGAATGAGCCCAAGTCAGTTTTAATCAGTGCAAGAGATGGTAATACAAGAACATGCCCTAAAATACAGAAAGAGTGAAGACAAAGTTGTTGAGGGTTGATTGAAGCCCCTTTTGGCCTGTCAGCCTGTACTAGGCATGGCTTCATGGTATCAGCTTAGTGCAGCACCTTTCCTTTCAAAACTAAAACCTGGAAAAGTCTCCTCAGAGAACTTAGCAGTTGCTGAAGTAGAAGAGGGATTTCACAAGCATACTTGGTGTAATCAAAATGCAGAGATAAAACCATTGCTGGTCAAGTTCCCTTTCCATTCCATTTATTGTTTCTACTAGCAAGAAATGGAAAACTAAGATGAGAAGAATATGCTGTTCATGCATTCTAGACAACTTATACAGAGGAAATATGCACTGCATTCACTTTGCTGTAGGATCATGAGGGTTCATGAAAATGTGATGATGGTCATGCGAAAGGCTGGCAAGAGAAATAGCTGCAGCTTCCTCGGGGTTGCACATACTGTGATTAACAAGTGAGAAGCAATCAGAAGTATTGGTTACCTCCTCATCAGTTTGTGATTTTTCTTAGAGCTAAGCTAAGCAGGATTATGTCTGACTAAGTAGTCAGAGATAAGCCCTTAAAGCAAAGCTCCTCAAAATGCTCTTCTTGAATTTTTGAGGGAATTATCTTTCTTCTCTTTTGCAATTGCAGATTCAGAGCTAGAAGCAGGAACCCTAGGTAATGGCAAGGGAGCTATAACCCTGACTATTAACATTTTATTTGATCTTAAAAACAAATAAGTATAATGCTGCCAGCAGCTCTGCCCTGTTGTCACCAGAGGTTGAGGTTAAATGAAAATAATTGAGCAAGAACACTCCAGGGACACATCTGACTCCAAATGTGATTTTATTCATCTAAAATAGGGCTGGAAATCTTCCTGGTTGCTTCCATCTGAGAACTTGTGTGTTGTACCCAAGCTCTCTTCCCTGGCACAAAGCCAGCATCACTGTTTTGTTTTTTGTTTGTTTTTTTTAAATTGCTACTGTAATCAATCCTAAAGTGAAGAGTAGTGGATGTGGTTACGTGACTTTTGAAGAGGCGTTCATGTGAAATGACCGTGTTTAGCTGGAACCTGTCATGTCAGCATGTGGGCTGGATCAGGAGAGCATCCAAGGAGCAGCGAGCAAATATTGGAAGGTTTGAACATCTCTGTTCTTGTAATGTTGGAACAGTAATTAGGCCCAGAGTGCATGGACAGACAGATTTTTAGGAAACAGAATGATAACACTTAAGAAGCTCAGCTCAAGGTACCTTATGCCAATTATTGAGCTTGACTAGACTGATTTAAAACTCATTATGTTAAAATGACTGGGAACTTTCGCCAGGTAACCAGGCTTAACATGAGTCCTCCTTGAATGCATCACTAAAAATGAGAATGTGATTTAGTGTAACAGAAGTTATATGGTAATAATAATATATGGTAATAATAATGTTATATGGTGAATGAGCAGGGAACCTAAACTATTCAAGGCAGGAAAATATCCTGTTTGAATCAGGATAAAAGCATTTCAACTGGACGATTAGAAGGCAGTTCCTCAGATTGCTGACCTTGCTGCACATACCTTAAGGAACCAGTGACATCATTCCCCGAGACTGCTTTCTGTCTACCTGTTTCAGAGTGTTAAATTAATCTTTTTAAAAAGGAAACGCATTCACAGACAACACTTGAACAGGAAAAATGTTTAATTTTCAAGTCTGCTCTCAGTTCTGAAGTATTAGTCTTAACATGTGATTTATCTCTATTCAGTGAAGTTTTCTCGGGCATACCTATTTCCAAGTCTTTGTGTAGCTAGACAGAGCTTTAGAAAGATTGTTTTGCTTTCAAAGGAATTATCTGTTTTGAGATGATTATTAAAATATATTGAAATCGAGTTAGCCTACTGAAATAGAAAGAAATAGTTCATCTTCAGTTTAATATGGATTCAGTGTTTGGGGTTGGTGAGATGTGGGTTGGCAAATTTTTTATTTTTTGTGCTACCTTTGAATGAACACAACTTACTGCATCTGCTTTAGTCTAGCATTCTTGACATTATAACGAATTGGTGGCTTTTTCGGAACAGCTTGTGTCAGGGTTTCACTGCCACACACACAGGGTAAAGGTAGTTTCTCTGCATAGTGATCATGGAGAGTCTATGCCTCTCTGTCACTCATCTCAAAGAAATCATTTTCAATCACATTAATGGAGAACTGGGAAATAATGGTTTCTTTTTCAAGGCAGGGATACACAGAGAGGAAGTACATGGGGGGTGTAGTCCTTCAAGTCCTGTCTCTTCATCACTTCCCCAAATTCAGAGATGTACTTGAACTGTATCACTCACACTCAGATGGAGGAGACTGAGGATATACAAACCCTCCGTTCCCCTCTCCTAGAGAGGCCCCCTTTCATGGCTCCCTTTCTGTGCTCTTATGAACACATGATGAAATACTTGTCCTTGTAGTAGAGTTGTCTTCACCCGCATTTTTTTTTTCCTTTTCTATGTGTATTTTTTTCTTTTCACTGGTTGCCCTTACACTATGTTGCTTTATATATCGGAGTATTTTTGCAGGCTGGAGGACATCACCTATAAATCAGCTTCTGGTTAGATAGATGCCTTGAAATACCCATTGAAGTATCCCAGTGTTGTTCATTGCTATTGATGAAGATAATTTATTAAATCCTGCATTTCAGCACTGACAAACTGAAGCAATCCACTTACTGCTATTTCCCTTACTTGTGAATTACATCAAGTAAACCTTCACTAGTGATTTCAGACAGCCCATAAAAGTATTCTAGCATAAGAAGGATGCTTGCATGCGAGAAATCATAGAATTATTTAGGTTGGAGAAAACCTCTAAGATCATTGAGTCCATGTGTTAACCCAGCACTGCCATCTTCATCACAAAACTGTACTCCCAAGTGCCATACCCACCTGCATGTTTTTTTTTAACACTTCCAAGGATGGTGATTCCACCATTTCCCTGGACAGCTTGTTCCAATGCTTGACCACCCTTTCAGTGAAGAAATTTTTTCTAATATCAAATCTAAACCTCCCTTGGAGCAGATGAGATTTCATCAAAGTAAAACCTGGTTTAAATATATCATGGCTAACTTCAATATTTTTTCTTGCTGGAACAATGAATCATGAAATGATGCCCTCCCTGATTACTCCTTCACTGAAATAGGAATCATAGCATCACTTAAAAAGAAAGCCCAGCAGTTTGATGTATGACCTTCATTGGCACACACTAATACAGCTTCTTTCCTGATTGAATCCTTGTGAGGATGGCAAGTGAGTAATTATTTGCTTGGTATATTCAGAGAATCACACTGCTCTTGTAACATCATAGATTTGATGTATTTAGTGACTTTTTTTTTTTTAATAGTTGTCAGGATCTATGAGACATGCTCTTGTATGCCTCTGTGTATGTGTATATTTATATATATAATCGGATTTCTGATGTGCTGAGGAGATGAAGGTTAAACTATCACACTACCTGTCCTTATCTTCATAGTCTTAACTGATTGGTCAATTCCAGGTGAACATGACAAAGAGGAAGGTTACCAGAAGATATCAAATTCTTGTAAGTGCCAAGAATGTGGTAACTGGGGAATATGCTCTCTGTAAAAAAATCAACATGGAATAGATTGCTCTTGCAAATACCCCCACTGCAGCTAGCACAACCAATGGAGTCTGAACCTTTCTTGGTCATTAAGGTGAGCCAACCTCAAACTTTATAGGAAAAGAAGCTTTTTCATTGTAGGGATGGGGACATCTGTAAAATTAAAAAATCTCACACCATAATTGTCTCATAGTTAGCATTAAGCCAGACATTTGCAAATATATGATGGACTTCATTCACCTCAATATCAGTAATTAGAGCCACATCTACACAGAGCATCCACTACTTACTCCAAATCTAGTACTGCAAACCACAGGGCTGTGCCAGTTCACATAGTTTAAATACCTGGGATGCCCTCAGCAGAAAGACTATTTTCACTGCACTATGAGCTGTTAGAAATATCCTTCCTAGTATGTTTTTCTCATCGTTCAAAGAGCTTAGATACCCTAATTCCTATCAGCTCTTCTCCCAATCTCCTCAAATCCCCAAATGAAAACCTTCCTTTATTCTAAAATTCTCTTTTCCCTCACTGATCTAGGGAAGAAGCATTATTCATGCTGAGTAGCTAGTTAGCAGGGTGATAAATGACTTGACAGGATAAGCTTTCTCAAGACATGGCATAAATGGTATAAGCCTTTGTTCTGAAGAAATCCCAATCCCTCCAAAAGGCAGCCCATCATCCACCCCCTGACTGTTCCATAGTCTCACACCATGCATTGTTCTCACACAGCCCAAAGCCTGCAATTTTTGTAGAAAACTAAGTGAATTGAGAAATTTAATAATACATTTGTATTTCTGATTTAAAAATCCCAGGTTTTACTAGGCCAGTAATAGAAAACACACTCTGTTCCCCATAAATACATGCAGTCATAACAAACATTATTCTCTCTCCTTCTTCAAACTCCTGCTTCTCTTGCAAAGGATGTTTTTGGGAAGCTAGAACTTGAGGGTGCACTAAGTGCCTTGCATCACTGCAGCTATTTTTTCATGCAATGACACAAGACCTACCAGGTATCAGGAGCTTTGCATGCTGGTTCTTTGCATATCTGTAATACTAATGCTATGAAAGCGTCCAATGATTTACAGTCATGAGCAGCATTCTGTGTATCCTATAACACTGGTGTCTGCACCTCTGTGTCCTGCTTTGAGTTGAACTTGAGTGTGTTTTGTACTAGGGAGAATTATTTCTTTGGTTTTGTTTTGTTTCAGGGCTAAGACTGCTCTGTGAATACAAACATGAGGCTCTTTGCTTTGTTCTTTGTTGCACAGAAGTCTTTTGGCACTTGTCTAGATGCAAGGTAAACGGCAGATTTGAAAATACCAATACTATATTGCATAGCTGTGTGGAAATTTCAGGCCACTATGTGGTGTACTGTGTCCTCTGTTAAATTTTTTCTCTCCTGTTAATGGATAGATGTCAAATGTCCTTATTCCATAACAGAAAAGCTATCTCAACCAGTATGAGGGGCAGTAAAACATCTGCATGCACTTCTCTGCCTTCTCCTTCCACTGTTGTGTTCCCCAAGATTTAGAATCCCCAAGATTCCCTGCAAGGCTCAGTTCTCTTCTCCTGCACTTCAGCCCCCTATGACAGAGCATGTACACTCTGGCACCTTGCTCCAGTCAGCTGGCACCTTTCTCTACAGATCCTGCAGTCAGTCCACTGGCTTTTTAACTTCCTCTGGATGAGAATTTTTCTACCCTTAAACCTTGCAGTCCTTCTGCATAAAATTGATTCTCCCTGTACAGCAGTTTCATTACCAGTTTTCATTGTCCAGACATAGCGAGATTCATGAGATCCTTTATTCTGCTGCCACTCTAGATGTGTCAGGTGTTGGTACTGCATGTGTACTGTACAACTGGGTGACTAGAGTGTTAACAAGACTGTCACTTTATGGAAATAATTTGAATTAATTTCTGTTCTTTCTCAAATCATTTGGGTCATCTCTTGCTGTGTTCTGTATAAAGACCACAGAATTTGTCAATGTATGTCTGGTAAAAAGTACATTTCAAATAAACCTATAGCTTAGAATAAGAGGTTTAAAATGATGGAGAGTCTACTGTTTTATTTAATAAATCCGTCGAATAGCTAATCATGCTGTGTTAAAAAAATAAATTCAAAATGCCCCAAAAGCAAAGCCACTTTATTTTCTGTCTGAATTTGTCTAGTTTCAGCTTTTAGTCATGGTATTTGGTTAGGTTTTTACCTGCCAGCCATGTCTTCTCTCAGTGTGTATACACACACAGCAAGCTCAAGCCGCCTCCTCATAATTTGGGTTAATATAAGGCACACTTTAAGTCTCAGGCCTGTGTCATGGTGTTGTACCAACCACAGCAGAGCAACATTGCTCACTATTATTTTACTTAAGCCTGCAAGCAAACTGAGTTGGCTGTGAACTCTCTCCTTAAACTTGGATGGTGCTGTGAAGAAACCACAGTAGAATTATACAGTCTTTCATTAATTATCTAAAAACAAATATGGCATTGACAATCATTGAAGGTGATATTTTCCTCCAGCTGTTTTGCACTGGGCTTGGGTGCTGTATAAACATTACCTGCTGCGATTTACATAAACACTTAGGCAAGCACCACCCTTAGCAAGTGGAAAATGCACGTCTTCAGTGGAAATGTTTATATTCTCAGTGATGTAATCACTAGTACGCGTTTGCTCCATAATAATATTTAAAGGTCTGTGGTGTACTGCTGACCCTAATGAAAGTATTTATGAGTGTGCCTCAGGGACAGCCTGCCTGGACATGCTCAGGGGCAGAATAAGCTCCTTCCTCACAGGACACCAGACACTCTTGAGTGTTTGGGTGGCCTCTGATGTGCAGGTGTGCGAAGGCACAGCCCCCAGCTGTGCTTGGAGCTGTGCTTACAGGCTCGCTGCAGAGCAAGATGGCCAAGAGCAGCTGGGAAGCAGCCTGGGAAATAAAATGCAGACATTATCTTGCAGGTGCACTGCAGAGCTGAGGTCTCTGGCCCCAAAGCATGAAAATCACAACTCCCCATCTGAGAAGATTTGTACATGGACTTCACACTTCTCACTACAAACTCTTTTTAATTTGAGCAGGTGTGCTCTCTCTGCCCTGAAGTTAAGCGTATACATTCAGCGTGCAGGGACAGTGTGTTCTAACTAGAAGTCAGCTCTGAAAGTAAGCAATTTTTTCCCAGTACAGTATCTGTGACATAGTTGTGTTGCTGGGCTGGGAAGGATCTTTAGATTCCCAGATCAGATAAAACAGCTGGTGAAAACCTTATGCAAAGAAAATACATGGCTTATGTACTCTGTGCTTTCTTTTCTTAGCACAGTCTCTATCACCACACGGTTTACTTAGTGTCATGGGTTTCAAAACTGAAAAATAAAATCTAAAAGTCAGTATGTTACTGTTCCCACCACCGAGTTAATTATCTGTATGGCAAAATATGTTGTAAAACAGCTTTCTGGCAGGTACAATGACTGTGTGTCTACAGTCAGGACTTTGTCCATATAATTCAAGTAATCTTCATGTAAAGAAAGAAATATTTGCGATAAGAGAAGTACAGAATGTATACAGCTAAATCCTGCCTTTTCCAGCATTAGGGTAGTAACAAGCATCTGGTGATAAAATCCCATACACTGTCATTACTTTGATTGTTGTTTGAATTGGGATTGATTTTATGTTCATTAATTTTAGGTGCCCAAGCTGCAAAACAGAACAATCCTCGTGCTCAGTAACCCCATGTACAAACAAAGATTTTCTATGGACTTGCCACATAATGGCCATTTTGAAAATATGGGTGTCTATTCTCTCTCTGTTGCAGCAACATTTGAAGAACCAAGTATCTGAGTCATGAAAACCATCTTTACTTTGTGAAATATGGATACCTACAGACAGACATTTGCCTTGATTGATCATGTGCCTATGGCACATGTTACTACCAAAGTAAAAATCAAGTATTTCTGGTTTGGGTTAGTATAAATCAGCTTTTCCATATGATTGTAAGCTGCTGAAGGGTAAAATATGTTATAAATTATTTACTTGAATACTTTTATAGCTCAAAGCCTACACTTTGCTACTTCTGAAAAGCCACTAGGAAATTCCCAATCATTTCTTGATTTAATGCTAACTGAAAATATCTCATCCTCAGATTAGCACAGTAGGATGTCAAGGGTGAGAACATTTGTCCTGGATATCCGACATAAATCCCTGTTCCTTGTGCGAGACCTGGGTCTCATGGAAAGTACAGTTCCTTTATTGCTGTCTTCAGAGTAAGTTCCCTTAGCTTTCTTAATTCACTTCTAGGTGGTTTAAATACAGTAAGTTTTTTGTTTGGACTGAAACCTGCTGATAACCACTGAAAAATCTAATTAATCTTTTATATGTTAGCGTGTTTTACTTGCCTAAAAAAACTCTGTATGAGTTTGACATTTGAAAATTCTAGGATTTGGGAAGGGGGAAGGGAAGCTGTATTTCAAAACCAGAAAAACAGTTCAGGAAATTCCAGTCAGCTCCACTCCTTGGGCCTGTGAGTCTACTTTAATTAGCACTTTCAGCTGGCCAGATTGTTGCTAAGAAAGTAGTTCTGGAGAGCTCAATCAGTAATGTCAAAAATGTTGATACCTCAGGCTTTGAGAACAAAGCCAGCTTAAATGGAAGACTCTGTTAATTAGATAATGAGACATGCAGGATTAATCCCTTTACTGAGAAACCTGATAATACTTTTATCCACTATTCTGCTTTTACTAAAACATTTACATTCACCAAATTACTTTTTTTTTTTCCTAATCAGAGTTTACTTCCTTATAGTAGTTGACAAACAAGAGGTTACAATCTTGACTGGTGTTTAAAAGCCTTGCCGATCCTTCCCTTGAAAGGTTAATTTAAAATAAAGAAAATGGGCCACCTTATTCTCTGTTGGTAGTTCTGTAATAAAAGGTTGATTGTTCAAGCAGCAGCATTCAATTATTTTGTTTCTGATGCTATCTACGTGTAAAAAAAATCTAGCTAGGCTTAGCTGGTCCCTGAAGGCTTTCCAGTTCTAGCCCTCAGTGCAAGGATGCAAAACAAAAAAATTAGAGCCTCACAATTAACATTCAAAATGTCAAGTATTATGTTGTCAAGTTAAAGAATGAAATTTGCTTCCAGGAATATCAGATACAGAAAAGCTTCTGGAGTGTTTACCCGTTTTTTAGTGAAATTCATTCTTCGAATATGTTTGCTGGAGAAAAATAAGCTAACTAGGGAAGTCAGAGTGGCAGCCAGTGTTCAGAGAAATTGCCCACAAGTATAGCCCTACAGTTCTTGTTGAATTAATCATGATACTAGACCTCCACAACAGACATTGAAAGTGTGCAGTATATTAATATAGCTGAAGGAGAAAACAATTTGTTCCCTGTGTTTTTACTTTGCTTTTTTTTCTCCCCTACAAGCTGGGATGCTCAAACGACAGATGTGCAAACCAAAAGCAACGAAATTTATTGCTCTGGTTCTGACACTGACCCTCAAGAGTTTAGGGAGAAAAATAAATAGAGTTTTATAATTATGAATGAACCCTGGAAACATGGTGAGAATATACATCCAGTGTAAAATAAATCAGCTCTCAAAGGGGAAGTGATGTGAATGGCTCAAACAACTTTAAAATTAGTGTTAATTTTGATAGCAGCATGAATTTTAGCCCCACATTTCCTCACTTTTACTTACTGATTTTCTAGGTGGAAAACTGAAAAGGTAGGAATCTCTCAGAGGGGAAAATCGATGCTGTTACAATGGATCCTCACAAACAGCAACAGAGGCATGGCAAAGTAGCTCTGGCATTGGAAGGAGCCTTGGCAGTGCTGAACAATCAGATAAAGCACTTTTTACTTGCAAGCCAGTTGAAGCAGGCCTCCAAACAGACCAGTGCACAGGTGTGTTCTGTTCCTTTTAAATATCAACTCTTATTTAATAGGAAGGGATAAAATATGAGAACAAAAAAAAAAGAGTGCTGTTAATGTCACCAAAAAAAAAAAAAAAAAAAAGGTTTTGCCAAAAAGTGTAAAATTCCTTGCTTCATGATTAAGAAGTTGTGCTCAGTGGTTTGAGTTTGTGGTTTACTAAGGGTCTTTTTTTTTCCTCACAAAAAAAATATGCTATCTGTGTATCTTATCATGTTGAGTGACAGGCATCATGTTCTGATGACCTGCAGTTCATGTTTGCAAAACTCTGCCACATTTCTTCTGCTATCTTAAATAAAAAAGTCACCTGTGTCTGAAACATTTACATTGAAAGGCTTCACCAAATTGCGTATTTTTTCCTAATCAGAGTTTGCTTCTTTTCCTAGTCAGAGTTTGCTTCTTTTCCTAGTCAGAGTTTAGAGGGTATGAAGGCTCCACAGTGCCGGAGCCAAGATACGCATTCCAAGAAGCCCATGGAGCCTGTATTGTGACACACTTACACTGCGAGTGGAGGGACAATAATGCACCAGAACAGTTCCTTTGGGTAATTCATGTTTCCTGTATTTCTGGGAGAGACTCTCCCATACTCCTCCTCCTCCATCCCCAGCTGCTTCAATCCCTTGCTGAAAGGTAATACCACAAAATCCAGCCTTTGTTATCCAGTAGGAGAGCAGCAGTAAACAATTCAAGGACAATAGCCACCAGACATATGGAAAACACTTCATTTTTACTGAACGGCCACATGCAAATCCTTTGCTAATTAGAGTTCCTGAACATTGAAAATAGCTATAACCTGCTTGCTTATTGTTGAAACCTCATGGTTTTTGTGGAATGGAAGATGTCTTTAGAAGTTCTTAAAAGATTGAGAAATGTTTGGGTTTGCTTTTTTTAAAAGATGACACTTCAGACTGGAGTACGAGTACAGGTTAAGGAACAGCTCAGCTGCCTGGTAGTAGCTCAGTAATGACTCCATACTTCACATTTCCAGTGACTTTTGCGGCTTTCAAAAGTCTTTTGCGCTGTTCAGTCTCTTGGTTATCTTTTGCTTGCAGTCCCAGCAAAACCCCCATTCCCAGCTCTGAGAGGGCTGTGTTAGCTCCTAGACTCTTGTTCCCCGCCATGGCTCCTCTCCCAGGCGATGGCAGCCAGTGGGGACGGCCACCTGCAGCACCAGCACGGCTCCTGCCAGCGCTCGCTGCCCTTGGAGCCAGGGGTGACAGCCTGGAGGGACGATGCCGGCCGGCGCATGGGGCTGGACACCCCAAACCGTGCTCGCCCACAGACAGTGGTGGCTTGGCTTGGCTCCTCGGCTGCACTGGAAGCAGACGGGATCCCAAGTGTATACAAGTCCGGGAGGTGAGGAGATGGTTTTGAGAGGGGACGCGCTTTGACCCTCGTTCGCCAACGCTGGGGATGCCTCGCACCGGCAGCGCCGGGTCCGCCCCGGGGGCAGCGGCGGGAGGGCTGGGCGGTCTGCGGGGCGGGCGGCTCCGCTCCAGGCCCGCCTCCGCCCGGGGCCGGCCGCCCAGCACCCTCCTCCTCCGCCCCGAGCCCGGGCGGGGCTGCCCGCGGCGCCGGGGCCACACAAAGCGGCGAGCGGCCAAGCGTCCGCGCCGCCCGTCCGGCGACAGCCGCGCCGGCCATGGAGCCGCCCGCGCCGCCTCAGGAGCAGCCGCCGCGGCCGCGCTCGCACACGGTCACCACCACCAGCAGCTCCTTCACCGCCAACCTGTCGGCCAGCTCCAGCACCCTCGCCTACGACAGGGAGTTCCTGCGCACCGTGCCCGGGCTCCTCATGGTGACCGAGATTGTGAGTGAGCCGGGGCGGGGGCGCGGAGGGCCGGGGGAGCCTGGGCCGGGCGCTCGGCCGGCGCCGGGCTGAGGGAGCGGGTGCTCCCCTCAGGGCATCACCCGGCGCGGCTCCCGGCGGTGCGTGCCCGCCGGTGAAGCGCGGGGAAAGGAGGAGCCCACGGGAACAAGAGCGGCTCTTCGGCGGGGACACCAAAGTCCCGCCTGGAAACTATCGACAGCTGGAAAAGTAGCGCAGGCACACGCGGTGTATTCAGCCTGCTGCGGTGTCTGCGGTATCATCACGTCCTGTAGCGGAAAGAGGAGTTCTGGAGACTTTTCTGTAACCTCGTTGGTTGTGTATGCTTTGCACTTCATAGCGCACGAATAGTGATGGTGTGAGAGTTAATGAAACAACTTGCCTTTGTTTCCTAGTCAGTAAAAAACATTTCCTTACGCTCTTAGTGCTTAGATACACCTGTGCAGAGTGGGAGATGAACTGATACCTTTTGGGTTTGGTAGCGAATTTGTTTTTGCAGGTAGTCCATAAGGTGTGAATGAGCATACAGAGGGCCAGGTAGGGCTAGATTCAGTCACTTGTCTTAGTGATTGGTGATGAACAGCCCAACGTGGGGATCCCTCTGCGGGCCTGTGTGCCCTCAGTGTGTTAAGCAGCAGATTCTCAGCACCTCCTCTTAAAAATGCTGTGTTTAATTCTGTTCATCTACACTATTAGTAATTAAGGGTCTTAGAGAGCTGCCCCAACTAACTTTTTGGGTTTCCTGTGTCAGGTTTTTGTTGTGTTGAAGCTTCAAGGATTAACTTATCAGACCACATTTGTTTTCAAGGCTTGAAAACATCGTGCTTCACCAGAGCAGTGGAATGGCTGTTGGTTTTGCTGACTTCAAAGTTAAAATAACTAAAGTTAAAATAACCAGGCAAAGCTTCAGGCTGATGTGTGATGTAGGACCTCTGGCAGGAGCAGTGCCATTGGAAAGAGGATGCACATGCCAGGTTGCTCTGCAGGCCAGTAGAGATGAGGCTGTGAAGTGAGAGCCTGCAACCAGCTGGTACCCTGTGTGCCAGTGTCCTTGGGAATTCTATTGATCTCTAGTAGATGGGTGATTGTAGGCTTGTTTTGTCTGTTAAATACAGGAGATGCTTCACTGTCAAAACTGTGGTAGATCTGTGAATAAACAAGTTTTTGAAAGAATAGCTGCTTTCTTTCCCACCCTTTTTCAGTTGGTAATTACAACAGAGTTATGTACCTTTCTCGTACTTTATCTGAAGAGTGATCCCACTGTAGATTGTTAGAGAGGTGCCCAAGGCTTTTCCGGAGCTCTGCTGGAATGTCATATATTCATCCTGACTGTGAATACTGGATCAGCTGCACTCACGTTGAGCTGCATGGCCACAGGGCATGGACAGGCTCTTTACTCTTTGTTGGAAATGTGCCTTCTAGTTTGTGTTGACAGGTGGTGGTGCCCAGCTTACCTTTCTAAACAGTGATGATGCTTTTTAGGGGGATTTTGTTTCTTCTCAGCCATTCCTAACTCCTGGAATAATTGTAAAATGTGAAGATGAGCAGGCCAACTCAGTGGAGCTAATAGAAGTCTGTAATGTAGATTAGCTTTTACTGATTTGTGGTGGTGTGTTTGAGAGAACAGAGTACAGTTCTGATATGAAGCTGAAAGTTGTAGCGCAGGTCCTACAGAAGTAGAGTACTGATGGATTGTGCCTTTAGGGAAATACTTGTAGTTCTTAACTCCACTTATTTTAAAGCAACTAGAATAGCTGTTTCTTCTGTGAAATTAAAGAAAAACATATTAGTGAAGACCTTTATATGGAATATATATATATATTTGGCATTGGGTTTTGGTTAAACATTTTCCACCAGTTCAGTATGTTCTGTTTTATTTCTGAGAGACAGTGTGCTTTAACAGAGCATGACTAGAGATACCAAGATCTCTATTTCAAAACTTGCTGTGCATATTCAGCAGTATTGCAGATGTGTACCCTGTACCATCAGCCTGTTCTGATTGTTGTGCCTTGCCTGCACTGATTGACTCTTCAGGATATTTCTGACCCTCAGTACAGATCCCCCAGCTTATAGTGCAATCCTTCTGCTGAGGATTTGCAAACCTGTAAATAAGACCTGCATGTAATTCAGTCTCAAAAGTTTGCAGCCTGGTAGATTTTTCCAGTCTAAGCACTGAGCTCCAAAGAACAGCTGCTGTGGTAGGAGCATCCGTTTGCTTCTGGTGCCCCTTCTCTGGGACACCTGTGACATGGACAAGGAAAAAGACTTTTCTAGCAATATCTGCTATCAGTGCAGCTACTCATCTGCCGGATCCCATGTCCGTGTTAAAGCTGAGCTAGGGGTATTAAACAATGGTGCTAAGTGCTCTGAGAGTTTGCACTTTGGGGCTGCATAAATATTTGATTATTGCTGCTGTCAGTCAGCAGTGTGTATGCAGCAAGAGGGGTGCAGTCTGTGTCTCCTGGCTCTGAAACTGAAGCTCTCTTCTCTGTGTAGGCAAAGGGCAAATCTGTGTTTTTCTTTGACCAAAGAGAATGGAAAAGCAGAAAGTTACCATATAAATGAAATATTCCAGCCCCTTGAATGAAGGATCTTGATCAGGTTTTGCTCCCGCTTCCCTAATTTGCAAACTGTGAAGATGAATTAACTGCTGCGTGGATTTTCATGTGTGCTGGTAACCTGCCTACATCTGCACTGAGACTGTGGTTTAATGGCACAGTAAATTCAGCTGAACAGTTCCTACTAAGAGATTCTTTGTAGTCCTGCAAAGCACTGGTCTGCTATTAGCTCAGTCTGCTGTTTCAAATTTGTTCAGAATGAGTTAGCTTTATAAAGACAGGTTTTATGGTGGATCAGGTATTATGTGTCCTTTATGTAGCTGCTTTAGAGGCCGTGTAAATGTGGGATGAGGCTGACTGTGCCTATTCAGCAGTTATAGAATTATGTACCCACACCTGGTTCAGCTTAATTCTGTAATGCCTTTTGGTCTTGCACTGCACACATCTAGCATGAATGAACTCAGAAATGCAGCCTGAAGCTTAGGCTAAATTACCTGGTGCTGACAGATTTCCATTGCCTTCGACTTGCCTCCATGACCAGAGCAGGTGCAAGGTTTCCTGCCACTCTCTTGGAAGGAACTGGGGTCAGCTTATTTCAGTAGACAGAGCAAAATAGAAAATGCTACTGGATTTCTGAGAGGTCTTTGGAAACTGACATAGAACATAACTTTGGTGCATGGAAGGCTGTCCAGAGCACTTATATACAGAAGTAGTGGTGCTTGCTGGACAGGGCAGGGGCTTCTGACTCTGGAAACTTGAACTTACTGGCCTTAGTTGGCCATTGACTACTGCAAGTTAATTTATCTGCATCTCTCTAACTTCTCAGAATGTCTCATCCATTCATGGAATACGTGTACTAATCTTGTAAGGTGCGCTGAGATCCATTGGTGAAAAGTAGTATAGAAGATGTAAGTGGTGTTACAGAATGCCTTTAATAAGTGAGAAAATGAGATGTCAATTGCCTGGGTTGACACTCAAGTAAAAATACATTCTATAAAATAATTGAGACTGATTCCTGCAGTGTAGCACCACCAGTCCCCCTGGAGGATTTACAGTTTCAAAATGAGCAAGTGTAGCAATTTCTAGAGATATCTTTTGAGTGTGTCTTTTCTGTAAAATGATGGCCCAGAAAAGCTACGTTTATCTTCCTGGGACTTTTATGGCCAAGAAAAATGATGGCTAGTGATACCTTCTCAGAGCTTTAAATCAGCTTCTCAAGTCAAGCATTATGGATCACTTTGGGAAAGTGGAGAGTTTTGTGGTTGCTATGGATGTAGTTATAAAAATATTTACTTTCTAGCAGGATGACATTGATCTCTTCAGATTGGTGCTTCACACCAGTGTGTAGCTAGATGGAGTCTCTTGTAAAACTTGCACTACTGATTTTAAGGCTTGTGATGGCTATTTGACCTTGACAAAAACAAATACTTATATAGCTTGGAAAGGTTTAGAAGGCTGTTACTCTGCTGCTGCACATGAGATCTTGTAATGGTGTAAATTTTAGTAATTTGTAATTACAGTTGCATTTCTTTATGCTGTTCTATGCACATATTCTTTGAAATGCCCAGAATAAAATAGATACTTGAAATAGAAGCCTGATAGGAAGTTATTTACTTTATTAGGACCACATAAAATTGCAGCTCAAATTTATGTTTCTGGGCAATAAAAATAATTTTTATCATTGGTTCATTATTCTTCAAATGTTAGACCTTTGAAGGTTTAATTCATAAAGGAAATATTGTTGACTTTGTTTATTCTAGTAGACTGGTGACCCTCAGAATATTAAATAGATATTGAAAGTTATGTCAGATCTGAGATATTGAGGCTGCCAAAACCAGAATAACTGGAAATGTGCAAGTGTTTGTTCAATAGACTTTTCACCTTTTTCCTGAGAGATCCATCAAACTCATATACAGATATTCAAGTATTGAATTAAGTCAGCAATAAAGTCATATAAATGTTAAGAAAAATAGAAGTAATATGGAGGGGATGATCTACCATCAGAAAGCTAAAATATAAAAATTGTACTTAAAGCTCTCCTTGTATTTAGCTTTTTCTTTTAGTCTTATGCCCTCTCTGACTGCAGTTTGAAGTTTTATGTATATATACCATCCTCCTCCTGCCCTCCAATTTCTTAGAATAGCTCAGAAACATGGACGGAGTTCCAAAGAGTCCCTTTCCACACCTGAGTAGCAGCAAGACTTTCTCTTCTTTCAGGAACAGCAAAGAATTTTTTCTTTTTTCTTATAATATGATTTTTACTCCAGTCATAGCTTGTCTCGTTGCAAGTAGCTGACAGCACTGAGCTACCTCCTGATGTGTTGAGCAAGTGCTTTGCCTAGAGGAGATGTACACAAGCGCGATTTTAATATTATTCACTTTGAATTACTGAATGGAAAAAACCAAATCCTGTGGTGACTAGTCAGTCACTTCATCCAGCAGCTTCATGTTCCTGTGCATGAATAAGAAAACACACAATATAAAGTCTCAGCTCTCTCCTTTGGTCATGATCAGACAAAATTCTTGCTGAAGTCAGGTTTCAGTTCTGTCTCTTTTAGGTGCTCTTGTTCCACTGCTAACCCTTAGCCGTCCTTAGTGTACTGAATACACACACCTATATGATTTCCATCTCTCTCTAGGATCATATAGTTATTTAAAGTTCTGTTTCCTGTAAGGTCTTTGGTTTCCTGGACAAGATCAGGGTTTTTCCTTGGGAAGAGAGAACTGTTTGGGGGACACAAGAAAACAGAACCTTTTGAACATGCTCCAAGTGATGATAGGAACAGTGTTAGGGCTAAAGCAGTAGGAGGGTGAAAATGCCTCTTAAACTGGATGAAGATATTTTACTAAAGGTCAAAAATGCAAAATATTCTCAATACGTCAGAGTTAAGTACAACACGTATGAAAAGTCATTATCTCTTCATAAGAAGAATGCTTTAAAGTCATACTTAAACATCTAGTTTTTATTGGGTGGATAGTGAATATAATGTTAATCCTTCTTCCTCCTCACCTTCAAACTCTAGAAATTTGTTTTTTTTCTTTTGTGCCTGGAAAAGTTGCCATGCATATGAACTTAATTTTAAAAAAATAATAATTTTTAAATAAATAAAATAGGGTTTTTTGGCCTTCAGTGGCCTGTGTCTATATGATAGCAAAATGTGCAGTCCCCCCATTGTTCCTAATGGAATAGGCAGAGCTTCCCAGGTGCTCAGCTTTAGCATGATGCTCTGGCTGGATGTCAGTCATGAGTGTAATTGCTGAGGTGACCATCATGGTCTGAGGACAAAGGTCGATTATATAGTTGCAAAGAGACTGTGACTGCATTCCTGAAAATTGCCTCTTTCTAGTTATGCACAGGAGTCTGAAATCTCTGGGTAGTCATACTTTGGGAAGACAGTGGTCTTGCAAGATACCCGATAATGATGGAGACACCTGATGGTGCATTTTGTCCTAAAATGAATTCAGATTGTAGACTTGTCTGTGTCCCTTTTCTTTGTGGTTGTTTTTTTGCTCAGCTGGGACTTTTTTTTTCTCCCATTGTGTTATATTTTTTTTTTTCCTCTTTCTGCACTGTCATTCCTGCTTTCTGTTTGGAATTATATATTAGACTGTTAAGACTGCAGATTAGAGGATCTTGAAGTAGTGTATATCTATCTAAAAAACCCTGTCTTCCATGCTGTGTATGATGAAGAGGTGTATTTGTTGGCAGTGGAGTAAGAATGACCCCCAGGTTTCTGAGCCCATTAACAAAATGCTGCTTCTAGAGCAGAAGCAGATGCCTTTCACTCCCTGCCCTTTGGATGGGAGCACTCCTGTGTGCCTAGGGAGCCTGCTGGTCTGTCTGCTCTGTTCTGTGGGCTGAATCACTTGCATAGAACCAGCAGGCAGGGTTGGAGCAGCTATGCCTCAAAGATTGTTCTTAAAAATTGAATTCTCAGAACCACAGAAAAATTCTCCTGGGGACTCTGAACCCTTCAGAATGGGCAGTGTGGAGGGAATGATGATGTGTTTTTCCTTTTGTTGATTGCCTTCTCATTCAGCCTACTCTTCTTTCCTGGTCTCTTCTGGGAATAACAGTGCCATATATTTAGTTTATAATGGCCATGTAGGTAAATATGTGTGTATATATATATACATGCATACATCTATATATAGGTTTTAGTTCATTTTATTTTGGATGAAGTACATATTGTATTGTGTGATGTTTCTGCACTTTTTCCCCTTTGAATTCCAGAAAAACAACAGAAAGTGCGTCCTTGCAGAGAGGACCTAGCCCTTTTTTTCCTAGGGTCAAACAGCAAAAAGCTTTTAGCATCCATCAGGCCTTTGACAAGGTGGTTCTGTTGCTGTGGCCTGTGCCAGTTCCCCATGGAAGCTGCTGGCACTAATTCACCTGCGTCTGAAAGGACCAGATCAGGTATAAAGCTCTTAAAACTCCAGTGAAGGAGGGACAGAGTAAGGAAAGAATCAAGTCAGTGCTTTCAGTGGCACCTGGGACTGGTCCAAGGGAAGTTTGGTGTTATGCTTGTGTTAATGAACTTAAAGAGGCTGAGCTCTTGATTCTACAGGCATTAATACAGTATCCAGGCTTTGCCAGACCTCTTCACTGCACAGGCTTTTATCAGTCCTGGGCTTGACTGCATTTTTGCCAAGCTAGAGCACAACACTGAGTGTTTACACTGACCCTTTTTGCAAGGTATGGGTGTGCAGATGGCACTGATGCAACCACAGGTTTGCTGAGAGAAAAATGTTCAGAGCAAAACAAAACCAGTTTCAACAAATTAGTACTGTTAGAGACATGCTGTCTGTGCAGTTTGTTTTAAACAGCTGCAGTATTTCTGGTCTGATTTAAGATGTGTTAAAATCAGATTTTGTAGCACTGAGACAAAGTAAGTGGGCATGGTAATAATCAGTAAGGTGTCCATCTCTGGATATATCATAATCTAGTTATGAATAATAAATAAATTGCAAACATCCCAAGTAGGACCCTGGAAAGAGGCCACATGGGAAAAGCAGCCTCTCTGATCATACTCAGGTAATTGCTTCTTGTGTTTAACTGTTAGCCTAATGTGCACAACTTGAAGGGAAGTCTCTGAAGAACCTCTGTTTCATACCTAAAAATAACGGTTTGTATCATCAGCTTTAAATGTGGCTGCTGTGTACAGGCCTGAATTTAAATATATTCAAGATGACATTGTTTTTGCACAGATCCATTTATTTAGCCTTGAAGTTGTGCAGGCTGCTAACAGGCTCTCTTTTTTTGTCTTTCTATTTTTTTTTTTTTTTTACCCTGTCTGTCTCTTTAATATATATATAGCGCATGTTCTCTAATTCAACAATAATGGTATTCCAAAGGCTTCAGCTTCTATAGCAGGTAATGGTTGAATGGGGCAGCACAGTTTTGAAACAAGTCTGAGGAACTGTAGGTGGAACTTAAAAATGGAGACAGAGTGTTGCAGGCATTCAGCACTGGGGAACAGGGGAAGAGGTAGGAAAAAAAGCCTCTAACAGAAGGAAAACCTTTACAACGCATCTTTAAAATGGCACTTCAACTGATAACATGAGCTTTGGTTGTGCCCAGCCAGAGACAGCCACTGTAGGGCAGACTGACAAGGATCAGGTGAGGAGGTGAGTCTGTGGTGGATGCCTGCTATTACTGCTGTGGATTGGAAAGCATAAACAAATGCACAATTGCCCTTTGCAGGCTCAGGACATAACTATGATGCATTCTGAGGAGAGTGGTGCTATAATTCAGTCCTTAGTGGGGAAAAAAAGGACAGTAAAATGACAGCATTTGTGCTGATTTGGTTTGGTAGTTTAATTTGTAAACTGGGATGTACCTTGCTATCAGGAACCCCATGTGCTGTTTCAAGGAGCTTGCATCTCAAGCACTTAATAGGCCTTAATAAACAATTTTAAAACAATATTATGTTATTAAGAAGCATTGGAAATTAAGAAGCATCAGAATTAATTTCACCCTGGCAGTGTTGGCTTCATATTGAGTTGTGTGCAGGTACTGGAATCCAGTCAAAACCTGCTTGATCATGTTATTTTTATCAAGAAACTTCTGTCATGGTCATTGCACAGAGGAGCTTTTCTAGGCGTGACTGGGATATTGTGCACACAGCATTGGAGGAAGTCATGTTGTGAGTAAGGAAAGGGATTATTCAAAGGGAGAGGATGGTCTCCTGGCTAATTGCTTCCTTGGATAATTTGATTTTTATCTTCTGCTTGCACCACAATATTCCTATGGGGTGCTAGATGAGGCAAGTAAACCCTACATTTCATTGTGTTCACTCTGCCCCTTGTTTGCCAGCTTTGGGTCTGAGTTGCAGAAAAAACAATTCTTCTCAGATGTGTCTGAAAGTCAGTAGGAGCTCTCTGTTCTAAAGATGCAAAATGTAGTACCATAATAAATGCTGTGAGAAAAGAGTTTTCCAGAAATTTGGCAAGAATTGGCTTTTGACTCTAATTTTAGTGAACTGTCTAAAATTGGGATAGCACACTGTCTCACAGAGATGTGTTTAATAGTTTATTGATTGACTTGTGGGACAATAGAGATAGCACAGTGTTTTTCGAGAGCCCAGGCAGATGCAAAGCTCTGAGTTGCAGTTCTGCAGGCTGCGCAAGTCAACAGGCAGAAAGCAAAACAGGGGAAGGCATTAGTTCTGAAGGAGGCTTTCCATTCTGTTGCTGCGTGCAGGTGGTGGTGTGGAGAAGGAGAAAGTATGTGGTCAGAAAATTATAGACTATACCATAATGTATATTTAACCAAGGATAGAATTAAGATGTGTGAAGAACTTGTTTCTGGAAGTGATGCATATTTAGCTGCAAGTATTTCAACATGTTTGTTTCTCTCTCGTCCACCCCTCTGCCTCTGTCCCAAGTCCTAATTTTCCATCTCTCTTCTGTGGTGGGTTTGGTTTTTGTTGTCTCCCCGCCTCATTTCTTCAAACCCTCTTGTCCAGCAGCTCAGGGCAACTTGACAAAAGCTGCTTTGCAGATTTTCATCTGCTCTTTTTCAGGCTTGACAGAGAAAATCGACATAGAAAATGCAACTCCTACACTAAGAATTTAGCAAAATATTGTTTTAAGAGGAGCTGTTGGGCGACTCAAAGAACAGGCTCTGCTCAGTATGAGACATCCGTCTTCCATGGTTTCATAGAGCAGTGGGTGGACAAAACTATGAAAAATACCATAGTATTTTAGAACAGTATTAGAAACACTGATAGTAATACAGAGATTTAGGAGGTTGTTAGTAAATATTGTGACTTGTTTAGTTCTTACATTCATCCAGAATGCAACTTTTTTTAAAGCAAAAGGCATAAAACATGTTGGACAGAGCTGGATTTTTTTGAGATCAACCGCAATCTTGTGGTGATCTCAGTGAAAGATGAAAAAGGCTGAAAAGCTTTCAATTCAAGAGATTCAGGATGCATGGAAAAGCCAGATCGCTGTTGGAATTTCTGACTGATGCTTCAAAGCCTCTCCATATGCATAAACCATGTTCATTGGACTGTGCAATACAGTCACAACAGTCATTGTAGATTGCCAGTTGACCTCCAAGCTGAAAATATTTCCACTTCCCCACGCTGCTACTAAGATACAGCACAGTACAAATCAATACATTAATTAGTGTTCTTTTTATTTCTCCTAATGCATGGGAATGAGCTTGGATGCCAAATGAAATTCATATTTGACAGAAAGACCGTTGACAATGGGAAACTACTATATTTAGTTTTGGAAAACCACAATCCTTATTTTACTCTTTTGAGTACATTCTTATATTGCTGGGACTTAACTTTAAAAGGCAGTGTGCTAGAGGAAAGTAATGACTTTGAAGAGATGGCTTCTCTTGTGGTGTGTTTTCTGATTGAAATATGAGCATCCATGTAAAGATGTAGAAAACTAATTTTGAATATATGACACAGGCCTGTGGAACTGTAATTTAATGACAAAACTTGCCATGAGTGAAACAGTGATAAGCAGCTTATATGTTACTAGGTACAATTTCATTGTTCTGTTTGGTATATTGCAAGGATTTTCTGTTTAGCTTCTCAGCAAAAATGGTAGGAGTCCTAGCCAGGAGAATGAGGTTTCCAAGCAGTTTTTTTCAAACTGAGGATTCTTCCTAGACTTTGGCAATCATGAAACGTGACCAGACACTTGTACAAAGAACTTGACATTCTCTTTATACAGTAACAGACAACTATCTAGCAAATGTTTGCCTGAAGTAAGCAAGTCAAGATAATGTGTTAAAGGTGAGCTGGGGTCTCTTGTAAAGTGTTTTACCAGCTCAAGTTAAAATTAAACTGAATACACAGTGATAAATGAGAAGGAATTCTCTAGGCTTGGTTACATCTAATTTTCACTTTCCTATTGATCTGTACAGTGGAATGCTAGTCTTGGGGGGGGGCAGGAAGAAAAAATACAAACCAGACAAAAAATCCTTCTCCCCCCAAAAACCTCCCAAAAAACCCCAACTCACTCTATACTATGAGTGAAGTAATTTTCACTCTAAAAACTGAGCTTAATTTCAAAATACCTCTTCAATTTATGTTTCAGTTAAAAAAATGTTGGAGAAGGGAACTTGTAAAGAACGCTTAATTTTTACTTGTGTTGGTTGCTGTTTCTGTAGATTACAGATTACATGGACAATGTACACAAGCAAGAAGATTACCCTGAGAACTGGTGCAAATGCAGTCCGGATGAGTTGATGGGAACAAAATCAGATTAAGATCTAATGTACACAAACGATATTGTTGTGAAGAGAAGGTTATAATGAATCAGTTCTCGATGCTGTTAAAACCCGTTGTGAATTTCCCATTGACCTCAGCCATCCCGACGTATGTGCACACGAAATAAGAAGAACATGAAAGCCAGCCTACCATGAAGTCTGTGTGCTCTAATCAGCGCTGACATTATTTGTGGGACTCCTAAGGACCAGCAGCTCCTTTCCGAGAGTCGTTTCCTATCCACTTGTTAGCGTTTGGTAAAGGGCGGCTCTGGCGTTGTTTCCGTTCAGCTGTGAAGTAAAGGGCATGCTCAGAAACTTTCCCCACTGCTCTCTTCTGCCAGGCCCACAGATTAGTCTGATAAAAGAGATCACCTCCCTTAAGACCTTTCCTCTCCAATACCCCTGTGTGGAGCACTCACTGTCAAATTAGATTCAGAATAGGAGGAGCCTGATTAACAGCTTTTATCATTTTTTTGTTGACCTGTTGTGCTAAAATTTACTTTGGGAAAATAAAAGGCACAGTTAACCCAGTTGGTGCCAAGATTACCCCAAAAATTCCTAAAAGCCCTGTAATGCTACCTGTTTCTTGTGCACAGTTTCTTTGGCTAGAACATCTAGCTGATAGATGATGAAAGGGGAAGCTGTTCAGATCCATTGCTTGGACATGCTCTTTTATAATCCAATTGTCTAATTTATGTATTTCTTCAAAGCTCCCTAGAGTCATGTATCCCACCGTACCAGGAGATACCTTTCTTTGTAACAAAACGCTGATTATTTTTTTACATCCACAATCCACATCATTCTGTTAAATCCTATGTATCAAAACAGTTCAACATCACAAGTAGCAGTCCAAATGTGTTTATTCAATACAACAAATGGGTTTGTCCCATGGCTGTCCTGCCGTATCACTGGATTATCAAACGATATATGCCTTTTCCTGTATCAAAGACAAATTGCTATGCATGCTGTGTTCTTCCTTTTCCCTTTGTGTGAACTAGCAAAGCTCCCAGCTTCTGATGTCTTTCAGTGCCCTAATTCCTTTTTGGTTTCTTGGTGTTATATGCTAAGACCTGTAATATTGTTGGCAGTAGGAAATTACACTTCATGCCTCTGTGTTTGTGCACATTTCATCATAGTGGGCTGAGTTTTCAGTGTGTCTGGATGTGGGCATTTTGATATAGCAATAATTCATAGCTTGAAGAAAGGAGTATCTGCAAAGTACTACTTTATTGGTACTACTTTATATATATGTATATAAAGTATATATATACTTTATATATATGTATAATTTTTTAAGTTATTGTAAGATTTTATTCCCATTTTGATTTGAATCTAGTAATATTAGGCTTTGGAGGGAAAGTGTGCTAAGTATCTCTGACTGCATACAGACTTTCTGAACAAAAAGCTGCCATGTCATTATACAGGCTTTCCCTTCCCCCTCAGTGGGAAAGCAGGAACTTCTGAGAGGACAGTAAATAGCTGAAATACAAAGAGCACTTGAACAAAAGGCTGGTAACACCTCTTTATTGTATCTGCACTATTGTCATTCTAGGGAAGAAAATACTGAGCAGAAGAAAGCTGTGATCGCAGTCTGAGGAAATAGAAAGGGGAAAAGGTGTGGAAGTTAGTTAAGTAAATATAATTTAGTTGATTGTGTATATTGGGATGCTGTAATATAAACAGCACTACAGGAGAAGGCTTGTGTTTTTCAGAAGAACCATTTGGGTGGGAAGGCAAAGCTGTAAGCTTGCATAGTGACATGGAGGCTTTTTATTCAAAAAACTTGTGTGCAGTCAAAGATATGTTTCTCCCCCAAAGCAGGTGCCGAGCACACCCTCGCTCTGCTTGTAACCCCTCAGCAACTTGGCTGTTGCTACCTGTCCTAGAGCTCTCCTCTTCATAACCTTGGCGTGTGTGCTGCATCACTTGCTGCTCATAAATCGCAGCTCAGATGCAGACAGCCTTTGACAAAGCCAGTGGCTGCATTTTTGGATATTGGTACTTTGAGCTGCGTGCACCAGCCCAGCAGCTGACCCAGTCACAGTTCCCCTCAGCTCAAGCCATGACAAGCTGTGACCTGAGCACAGCAGAGGTGACCTGAGCACAGCAGAGATGGTTGAGTCATAACTGTTTGGTGGTGGAGTCTGATGGACAATGCCCTCCATCTATCTGTCTGCCTTTCTCATCAGCCAGTGGTCGATGCTGTGGGAGCCTTGTCCTCCTTTCTCACAGCTTAGTCTGTGCATGAAACTGTGCCTTGAGACAGAGCTGGTGTCCTGCTCTGCTCACTCTACTCTGGTAGTGCAGGGGATGGGTGGAGGTCGGATGGGATGGAGAGCAAGCAGTGCTTTCTCAGTCCAGTAGTTTGATGCTGTGCTGAGGAGATTTCTCTGACATTTAGAACCAAGTTCTAGCCTGGGCTAGGACTTTGGGCACACTTTGCTAGATAGGTTTGAGTGTTGTACCAGCTTTCAGTCCAACAACATGCTTGTCTCCCAGAGGAAACTGCCCTGCTGACAGAGGAGCTGGAAGGAGAATGTGTGGGAAATACCTTTCCACTAAGAGGTGTAATTACTCTAAACACTTTCAGGCATGTGGGATTCACTAATCCATAGTAATCCCTGTAGTTTGTAGCCACTCTGACATCTGAGAGCTGTATTGGGGAATCAGATTTAGAGGGGAAATGGAATCAAAAATTCCTGAAAACCCAAAATATATCAGCTGTATTGTGGGGCTAGTGAAGCATGAGTGAATGCGGTGAGAGCAGCAGCTCTTGGCATTTCTGTGTTTGTGCGCAGTACATAAGGCAAACACAAAAGTTCTGGTTTCAGGCTGATAGCTCATAAATGCAGATAGCTGACAAGGTCTCCATGCCTTGCTGTTCACTGCAGTTCACATTCTAGCCTATGGTGATACCACAAACCAGTGATTTGTTTACTTCAAATACACTGAGCATTAGAGTGCAGTAATTGAGGAGCAGCTTTGTCTGCAGTCACCCTTGCAGGGCAGCAACCTCTGGCACAAAAGCAGAGCAAGCATCTGAGAGACATTAAATCATTTCTGCTCACATATTTAAATCTGGATAAGCCAATGGATTGAGGGTTTTGGTTTTTTTCCTTGGTTGGAGACTTTTTTTCTTGCACTAGAAAGCTGACATTTGTCACCAGTTGTTCTGCTCTTTGTTTACGTAAGGCCCATTGAAGCAGTTGGAGAACATTATACCCTGCCTCACACACAGGCATGTATACTTAATTTATGACTTTGGTAGTTTGAATTTCAAGTGTCAGGTATCCCACAGACCTTTTCACTTTGTTCTTTTATGCTGCATGCACTGCTAGAGTATTTATTATGGAGAGCAGACAGGCTGTGGGAAGTCCTTCAGGCTTGTGGACTTTTTTCTTCAGAACCTTGAAAATAAAGTTATGGAGCTTGAGAAAAATGAGTTCTCTAAAAGCATCACTGATGTGTAGAGTTATTTTACTAATTTTGCCAATTAATTTTTTTCCATTGGCATTAATATCTTCATTTACATGTAATGCTTCATCCTGAAGTATCTTTAGTACCCTAAACATCTCTGCAAAGTGACAGTGGTAACAAGACTTAAATAGGCCTCTGTTGAAAACTTAATTCTGGATTTATTCTTGATTTTTTCAAAGTCAACTCTTTCTACTACTACCACAAAAAGAATAAAGAGAAAGATAAAGCAGAATTAAAGAACCCAATGTAGTTTGTTGCCAGAAGCAGTGTATTTGTGATTCTCTTGTTCAGTTGTGTCTTGTCAACAATTTTGAATATGGCTCTTAGTTCAGAGTTGTCTTTGATATATTGGTGACAGATGGACTTTTTGAAAAAGGACATGACTTGAAACTGACTTCAGAAAAATTCACATGAGAAGTGGGGCTGGGGTTTTTCACCAATGAAAGGACTAGACATTACAGCAGATTTTTTCAGAGATGAGATTAATTTTTTCATTGCAACATCTATGCCAAGGTGTCATCTCTTTCCAAAAAGCATGTTGTAAGTTGAAATCTTTATGCCATTGGCAACATGGTCAAAATGGTCCTTTCTGACAGTGAAGTCTTCGAGCACAAATGCCTCCAGAACAGCATATGTAAGTGTTGAATATTTATAGGCATGCAGTTCTGTGTTGTTATTGCAAAGTGTACTCAGAAAAGAAAGCAATTTTGCCCGAGAAGGAAAAGGATTTTTCATTGAGGTGCTTCTACAACATGTGCATCAGTCTTTGTAAAATCTTTAATCTTTACCTAAAAATGTGAATCATAGTCCTAGGGTTGGATTATTATACCTGTGACTCAATACAGAAGTAGTAAAGAGATACAATAAGCTTCTAAATAGACAGACAACAACAGATCTCAATGCAGATTTCTTATCTCTTTATCATCTTATTTTCTCCTCTGTTTGTTAGGCAAGGGGAATTGTTTCAACTTTTGATGACTAGAAGATTTTTTCTCACAGCAAGAAAAAATTCTGTTTTATGCAAAATCAATGTTTGTAGTTTTCAGCTGTGGCAATTAAAAGATACTTTCAATCTAAATTTTTTTTTGAATGAGCAGTTGAAGGTTTCCTTCTGTTTAAATGGATGAAGAATGCAGCAAAAGATTTTTTAGCAGATACTCCCTTTGAATTTTCCATTTCATTATATCTGGCTTTATGACTTTGTATCTTAACTATAGAGCAAAATAAAAGTTATTCCCAAAGAAGTAATAAACTTCCTATTTTAATGTAGGAGCTAAGACTTGTGAAACAATGCTGCATGCCCGCTAATTATAGGCATCTCTATTTACATGGCCTAAGAGGAAGATGGAGATGTAAAAATAACAACAAAGAGCCAGTGACATTATTAATAAACCAGCTGTATACAGCATTGTTCTCTTGAAGAACATAGACACCATTTAAACAAAGTGAACTACATAAATAATTAGTCATAATTCATGACTAACCATTGTTAGTAATTCTCTTTTAAAAATAGTTCACCTTATTAATGTACAAATGATGGCAAAATGACATTTTTTTGGATGGGTATGTGTTTTGCATGCACACATGCACCAAATGTTAAAAGTAACTTACAAAATCATTGCCATTTATTAAGAAGCTGGTATTTTTCTACCCTTGGAAACTATATCCCTTCAGGGACGATGGGAGGAAGGAAGATAGAATGCTGCAAAACTTCTTTCAAATGAAGAGTTTGTATGTCGATAGAAGGGGCAATGTCAAGGTTGAGAAAGACTTTTCATGTATGTGATTTTATTAGATCAAAAAAACCAAATCCTTCCTGCCATCATGCTCTTTTAAGAAACAGTAGTAGTTGTAGTAATAATTTTTAAAAAAGTAAAATTGGATTACAGACAGAGATTACTGCATTTTTTCCCAGTTTTTCTGTACAAGGACAATCATTTCCTCACAGTGCACTTCCCAAAAGCAAGAAACAAACATTGTATTCAGTGAACACAGCAGGTTAAGCCTGCACATTTAATTTGTTTAAGTGTTTTATAAAGGAGAAATAGTATTCAGAATTCAAGGAGTGTATGTGGTCTTCACCTCCAGAAATATACCTCTATTAGTTGGCTTGAAAGCCTGTGGTCCTTTTCAGGAAAGCTCTTGTGTTTGTGAACCAGTCACTGCGTTTGTGTAAAGGAAAAGGAATATGTTAAGCTTTTTGTCTGCCCCACCCAAGCTCCTGAGCTGGAAGGGGGCAACCCTATCCCAGAGTTAAACTGGAGCTGCACTCTGGAAGCCCTTTCTGTCTTGAGAAGAGATGTGAAATTCATCATCAACTGACATTCTTAGTGAGTGTGAGGAAGCTTCTTCCTTTGTCCAAATGTCAGCTTCATGTCTCAAAACGAGAGTTCAAAAAGCCTGCTAATGTGGTTTTCTTTTTTTTTTTTTTTTTTTAATTTAAATTGTCTCAGAGAAGCACTGCAAGCTCTTTTAAGTCCTTCCACCAAGTAGCTGATGTTCCTGACTAATGTGAGCTCTCCAATCTACACATAATTTTATAGTATGAAGATTTGAAATATAAATCAGTTAAACCATGTGGCACTATATGAGTGTGATGATAGATCTCTTCACAAATCAACTCAGTAAATTGCCCCTGCATCTCATGTGGGTCACATAGGACTTCTTTTTATTTTGCTACTGCCTGTATGGGGACAGGATTGTTTGGAGGATAACTTAAGTGTTAATTCTCAAAGAAATCAGTTGCAGCTTCTACTCAGAAGTCTAAAATGTACTAATATTTGAATGTTAAATAAAAAATCATTCAGCCATGTAGTTTCACCAGTCTTGATTTATAAGCAGGCTTTTGAGAGGGAAAAATTACTGGAATATGGAAATTAATCACTACTTTTAAATCTGAAGGTGTTTATACTGAATTTTAAAGTTCTTCCTCTTTTTTCCATCATCTCTAGAGGCTGCACAAAAGCAGCCACTAGGAAACAAAGAAATACATATCCTGTGCCTTGTGTATCTCTGTGTGACTATTTTGCTTTGTAATTGTCTGTTTTAAAATTCGTACTTGAGGCGTGGTTAAATGAAAATTTGCTCAGAAAGCAACTGAAAAGGCAGATTATTTTGTATTTGATTCTAATAATGTGCTATTACTTTACATTCTCCTTTCTCTGCTGCTGAAGGGCAAAATGTAGCAGCAATTCCACTGAGTAATGCCCAGCTCCATGATACTGCAGTGTTTGCTGTAGCAGTGCCACTTCACGGTTTCCTGACAGGGCTGGGAGTGAATTTGGAATCAACAAGCATTTGTGTACAGTATCACGATGTTTCTCTCTAGGAAATTCCAGGTGGTGGGAGAAACCCCTGCCACGGCCAGGCCTTGCTGAAGTGGAAGGACAAGGGAGTGGCAGCAGCATTCCTTTCAGTAGCATCCCTCAGGATTGTTAGATAAGAGGCCAGGCAGTCTCCTCTCCTTGGTGTTTAGATGCCCTTGTTGACCTTTAGAGATTGAGCACTGTGGAGGTCATGGCCTTGCACTGTGTCACCGGGTGCCCTTCCAGAGAGGTGAGTGCTGCTTGTCTCCAGTAGCATTTCATACCACTCCTCTTTATTTTTACATTACACTGTGGCCCTGATGGAGCCACTGATAGCAGTAACCAGTGTGGTCACAGTCAGCTGCAGCAGCTCTGAGCTTGCAGGTCTTTCTCCTAGCTGCCCATCTCACTGTGCTCAGCATCAAGGTACTTCTGTCAGACTATAGAACGTGATGGGCACAGACAAGGCTGTCTTCTGTTGCCTCTTTGTAGATGAAATGATGGGTTGCACAGCAATACCAAGTTCATGTATACATAGTGTACAGTAACCTAAATAAATGACTCTGTGTGTGCAGATCCCCAGGCAAAACACAAGATTGAGTTAGAATTTACAGGCATGGATAACCAGTACTGTGCTCCTGAATGCAGCCCTCAAACTCCAGAGCATTTAATGTGGAAAGTGCCCTGGGACAAGGACCAATCTTTATGCTTTGTACACATTTTAATGGCCTGTTAATGATCAACCTCCACTCTACTGGGAAGATAAATTTCATGATGATATAATTCAAACCAGATTCTTCAGAGTTGCTTGAGATCATGTCTCATAATTCTACTTTAACAACAAATTATATATTGATGTGGCATGTAATCATCTCATCCTATTCTATTAACACTTTTACATCTTCCAGTCCTTGGTTGACAGGTTTTTTTTTGCAGGAAAGGAAGGCAAGTTAAAACGAGAATTAATGGATCTGGTCACTGGTCTGTTTAGCTCAGTCTCTAATAGTCACTGATACTGAAAACTTAGGGAGGAGTAAGAAGGAGCATGTACTGCAAGCTTTTCTTCTCTGTTATGGTTTTCTAACTTCTAGCAAACTGCACATTTAGGAATTTCCAGTGGTGAAGATTGCTGACTATCCTGACTATCATGTATGTATATAATATATACAGACAGGGCTGACCCTGAGTGTGTATGATGTTTCCTATGGCATTCTGTAACTTGGCTATGCCTTGGCTGTGGGGTTTTTTTTCTTTTTGATTTTGTTTTTAAAGACCATTTCATTCTGTTTGCTTTTCATATTTTTGTGTGATAATTTAGCAAGATGCTTCTTGTGTTGCTAGTCCAAATCTCCTCCTCGCTCTTTTCTTTATGCCACCTGACATTCTGCAGACTTCTGTCATATCCTCCTTCAGTCTTCAGCAGAAAATTGAATCTCTTTTTTTCCAGCTTTAACTTTCTTTTATTGTAGAAGCTGTTGTCTGTGCCTTGAATAATCCAACTGAATCATTTTGTCAGTGGAAGGGAGGAATGAGCAGAACATACTCAATGTCTTGGTACACCACTGATTTATAAAGCACTCTGATATTTTCTCTTTGGCAGAAGTTTTTATTACTTTTATTTTTTTTCCTAAGAGTTTCTAATCTTCCATTGTAACATTTTTGATGACATGAACAGAATTTACAACCTGAACAAACTCTTATTTCTTATTTACCTTTTGAATATCCGCTACTCTGCCTCTAGTTCTATTAATAGAACTTCCTGAGAAACTGTAAGAAATCTGTTGCAGTGATTTCATAATTTCAATGTGGCATGTCTGTGTTTTCCAGAAAACCTCTTGCTTTTTTAATATAAACTACCTCCTTAAATTTACTGTGTTACTGGTGTCAGCTCTGGTCTCACACATTCCATGCATATTTCTCAGGTGAAGCAACCTGCTGCTGGCACGGACAGCGCGATTTCCTTACTGACTCCCACCCCTGAGTTATTTTTCTGGGATGCCGGATGCAGTGAGCTAGAGCACTGTATCACAGAAGACCCCTCATGCGTGGGCTGCGGTAGAGAAGGAGTACCTTTGTGATTTGCACCTTTTTAGTAGGTGGTAGATTACTACAGTGACGTGAAATTGGGTGTGCTGCTGCATTTTGCTCAGATGCTGTTGTCTTTATGCCTGGGCAGTGCCCATTCTGATCAAAAAAAAAAAGTTTCTCAGTTGCACGCCTCCCTCTCTCTGCTCTTCCCAATGAGACTTCATAGTTTCTTGGGTGGTCCTAAGTGCTGGCACTGCCTCCCAATGTGACTCCTTTTGGAAGTGCAATCTGATACCCTTATTTACACATGGTGTGGCCAATTCAGTGCATCCTCACTGCATGGCTGGTCTGGATAATGAGCATCACGATCTGAACACCGGGACTGGACTTTGTTTACTGGCTCACACATGAGGAGGTCTGGTCCGCAGTTCTTTAGGCAGAGGTGCTCCTGGACTCTTTCTGGGGGGTTTGGGGTAGGTGTGAGAGGACTTTCCTGCTTTGTGGAGCTGTGGGAAAGGCAGCAGAGGTCTGTCAGCCCTTGAAGGGTTTTGTCTGAAGTCTCATTCCGGAATAGGTGTGTTCCCTATTGAATGAAGTGTCTGCCAGAAGGCTTTGACCCATTTCAGTCCTGGGTCGGGAGGTTTTCTGACATGTCATAGGATTTGGACTAAACTTTGGCGTGAGAGAGTTCAGTCCTTGATGAAGACATACTTCCGGAACATATTTTGGCACGTGCTGCTTCCAGCAGTTTAGTTTCTTAGGAAATCTATCCTAAACAACAACTCTGGGGTGGGGGGTGGTTCTCCGAAGCAATGGTTGGTACTGCCACTATTTCAAGCCCATTTAACCTGTAGTGTGTGCTGATGCTGCCACAGAGCCAAGAGCGTGACAGCTATTTCAAAGACTAGTGGGAAGATGCAACACTGAGAGTGATCGCTTGAAAGTAATTAAATAGGTATTCAGACAATTTTTAGAAATTCTGAGAAAGTAGAAGAGACTGAATTTTGGACTTTTATTAGGCAGAAGTGTTTTCAAAGCCAGGAGAGACTTGAGACCTGTAGCTGCTGCTTGTTTGATGCTAAGGGATGTACTGTGCAAATTATGAAATTGGCATGTCCACTGTGACCGCTGGCCTGCTTCTGCGAGCACTGTGGGTTTAAAATTTATTTTCTAGCATTGCAAAGCCCTGATAAATCTGATGAGGTGGGGACAGTAGTGAGTGGCTGATGTCAGCTCATTGTAATATTTGGTGTTTAAAAAAAAATTGTTTGAGGCTGGGAAAGATAAGCAGTAGGGTAAGAGAATGTATTGATTAGATTATTGCAGGGTACATTCACATGGCCCTTGAAATTTCAAAGGCACTTAAGTGAGGTTCTTATATCTCTAAAAAGCATAGCTGAAAAGCATTTTTGAATTTCCTCATCTTTGCATCTTTACTCGGTGTTAATAGAAATATTTAAAATTTGAATCTTTCAGTTTAAAATCATGCTCATCACATTTTCTCTGACTGCAGCAAAAATAAGATTTTATATTTTGCATTTTAGTCTGGATTGATTGATTTATCCAGTAACTGTAGGCTTTCATCTTATTTTTTCTTATACAATTTTTTTTTTTTTTTTTTTTTTTAGTAAAACACATTAAGTGTTCTTATTTTGACTAGTTTGTCGATTAACCTACAGTTGATGTTGCTGTTGTACCTGGTATGGAAGTGAACCTGGTAAATTTGCTTTGGGAAGATGCTCAAACTTGGAATTACCGTTGTGAAAGATTTATATATATATACCCACACCCACATATATATATATATATGTCTTGCTAATTTTGAGTGGTCCTTTTCCATTTGCATGGGGTACAGTGTATGGAAATTGCCCTGATGTTGCTGCTGGGCAGAGTGCCCCTTTCCTAAAGAAAAAAAAGCAATGATTGTGCTCACTCTAGTGGCAGAAGGCAGAATTGTTGTATGTCACTTCATGGATGATGCATGATAGCACAAAAATTGATATAAAGACACTTTTTAAGTGCAGTGCAAACATTTAGCCTAAGCTGGAAAAACATTTAAAAAAAAATCTGTATCTGTAAATAATCTGCAAATAAATCAATAAATCTGTAAAATAAAAATGGCAGGAAATAATACAATTAAATATTTCTGTTCCTATGACTGACTATCCTGGGCATGTTTTACAGGAACAGTAGAGGGAGAATTCTCTTTTTCTCACTATTTTTTTTCCCCTCCTTAAAAATCACACCAGCACCACCATCCTGATATGTAGCCAAAGGATTAAAGGATGGTGGTTGTGACGTTGACAGGCTGCTTGTGCTGCTGCTAAAGTAGCTCCTAACTTGTGATTTAGTAGTGAAATAATGATGTGCAATAATTTTGAACGGTCTCTCTGTCTTCTAGTCATAAATCTCTTTTGCTAGGAGGAAGAGACACCATGTCTTGCTTTCTCCCTGCTGGATGCTGTCCATGTTTAGGTGGATTTGCATACAGGAAGCAATTCTTGCTGCAAATGCACAGCTCTTCTCATATCCATCTGCCATCCTTTTCATCTGTGCCAGCAGCAACTTCGTATAAATCCTGCAGTGCTTATGGTCTCAGGAAGCATCTCTTGGATAAAGGATAGAAAAAGCTTCTGGCAAACATGGTGGGTTTTTGTTGGTTTTTTTTTTCAATAGTTGAGCCTCAGGTTTTTCTTCCTGTCAGTTCTGCTACGATGAGACTTCTTTTGTTGTGGAAAGGATGTATACTCATTTTTAACTGTGTTGCTGAGTTAACCACTCAGGAGAAATACTGGAGAATTCCAAACCCTGGCATCACTCGAGAGGAGTTGTTACATCACAGCCTTTTTAAATGCAAATTGCAAGTAAAAATTTTCTTTTGCAGTGTTTAAGCTGCTTTAAAAAGCAAAACTGGATACACCGATTCAAGCTCACACCTGCTTTTATACCTGCTGACTTGTGACATGAGACAAGATGTGCCTCATGTACTAACAGCAAAGCCCTTTTTCTTTTTTTTTAAGTGACTAAATAATCTGATACTTTTGAAGTTCTCAACACTTCAGAAGAATTATGGCATTTATTAAAGGGTTTGAATATGCAATTAAGCATCTAATTTTAAACCTGCACACTCAATAATGTTGGACTTTGCTACCAAGTTACTTCCTTTTTATGGTATCTGCCAACTGCTGAAGTATGCATTAGTGCATTTGACGTATTAATGTGTTTTAGTAATGGAGGTACCTGATCAAGCAGCAGCCAAATGACCACAGAATAAATGTCTGAGTTGAAATCAGAACCTGCCATAAACAATAGAAAACTGCTTGCCTTTGTCTTGCACTGAAATCCCTATTCCCATCTGACTTGAAAAACTGGACCTTGTTGGTGGAGCCCTTAGAGTCTTAGGAGCCAGCCTCCCCTCTCATACATTGCCACATTAATTATTTTCTTGAGCCTTCTTGGTGACTTTCCCTCCCCCTTTCTTGGGCTCATTTTTTTTCAGGATAGTGGTATGTTCCTGTAATTCTAATTAAGCATATTCTGACTTGCTCATAAATTGAAATAAAATATTTGGCTATTACTAATACACTCTAGCCTACCTGGTCCTAATGAAATACAGGCCTTTCCCAGTCCCTGGGTGGAGCTTTCTCCCTTGCCTTTGAGCTGACTGGAGCAGTGAAGGTGGCTGTGCACTGGTCTGTGCTCACTGAATTACTGCAGGCACTCCTCAGCTGTTGCTGATCTTGGCTTTCCAGCATTGCTTACCTATCAGTCACTTGCCAGATTCTGTACACTGGATGCTCATTGAGATGACATTTGAATGTAGTCCAGTTTTTCCTACTGGGGAGGTGTGATACCAAACCAGTGAGAGAAGTGGCATTCTCAGCTCTAGCAGATTCAGGAGTGTCACCAGTTTGTACTGATCTGTTGAACAGCAAACCTGTCATGTAAGGGACAGTCAGAAAATTACAAGGCAGGCATTTAACACCGTAGAAGCAATCTCAGTATTTAACATGCTGAGAATACAGGCTAATCATGGAAGGCTTGTCTAGATGTCTGTATTCCTTTGGCTCCTGAGGTATTTTGCAGATGCTGATGGCCAGTGTGAACTTTAAATCAATTTATGGCGTATGTTTACATATGCAGTGGAACCATTTGCCATATCATTTAACTACACTGAGTGAATTGTTGACCATGAGCTGATCTGACCTTTTCAGGTCTAATCAAGAAATCTGAAATATTATTTTTGCCTGTCAGCTCCAGTAATATGCTGTAAGAGTATCTGAATCTAACTGAAAATGTCAAATGTGCTCTAATATGCAACCCATCAAAGTTACGATGCAGGAACCAGTTAAGAATATAAATCTGTAACATCTGTGGTGCATCTCAATTGCCTGGGTGAGTTGTTCTGCCATTGATACAAGCTAGCTAAAAACATGGATTAAAAGCAATTCTTTAGAATACATGTAGCTGTACGGCCACCTAAATATTAAAATTATCTTGAGGGATGATAACTGCAGGTTAGAATGCTACTGGAAAAAACAGGACCCAGCATGAATCCTCGTGCTCTAGGGAATGTCTTGCTAGCTTTAGTGTGTGGTAATTAATGTAAAATTAGGGGTCTCGTGTAACCTCAGGTTTTTTTTTTTTAAATTTTAATAATTTGCTGCTTGTGCAGACTTTGCTCTTTCAAATAATAATAATCCATTATATAAGCTGAGGTATGCTTATCAATCTTACTGCATTTAGTAGTAAAAATTTTTTGTAGGCTTGTGCATTTCATGGAAAATCTACTTCTATATTTAAAAGTGTTCTAAAAAACAATGATGTTTAATTTCTTTTTCTTACCTTCAAAATTTCTGTTCTTGGTATTTTATAAAATATTCAGATCTAGGATAAATTTGCCTTTAATAATTATTTATCTAGCTTGAGATCAATTGTTTATCAGTATAATTTCTGGATGATGAATTTAAACTTGGATTAAAGTGGATGGGTGTAATGAAAAACAACTTTACATCCTAAGAAAATGGTACTTTGTTAGCTAAACAGTCTATCAAAATTGTTTAGCCTTAATACACTTGTTACACTAAAATTGAGTTGTTTTTTATCTGATTGAGGGTAGTTCATGCAATTTGAGGTGCTATTAACTGAATTGCTACTATTAGTAAAATGTTGTTGGAAATAGAATTAAAATGAACTATGAAGCATTGCTGAACCGATAACTTTGCATTGCAAATAGTGTGTTTTAGAGGATCCACTTAAATCTATTTGAACTGTTCTTACAAGGCAATGCTGCCCTCCTCTGGTATGCTGTGAAAAGCAGGAATTTTTATCCCAGTCTGAGCCAGTTCTAGAGCTTCGTGTTGAAGAGAAATTGGTAGATTGGTGCAAACGGTGAGGGAAAATGTTCTTAAAGATATCATTATATGCTTTCTCTGTTAAGAGAGAAGGAAAACTCCAAACAAACCATAAAACACACATTTGTGCAGTGCTTTTATGTATGCATAATGCAGATGTCAATGAATGTACAAATAATATACATCGAATCTACTGTCAATGGACTGTTGAGGGCTGAATTAAGTTTGTGTGGCAATTTGGAGGATGAACTGAAGACGAACAGATGCAAGGTGGGAGGAGGACCAGTTTCAAGAAACTTTTCTTTGAATATAGTTTTGTCTTGTAAATATGAATGATAAATCTCTACACATTATATATCTGTTCAGTTCTGCAATAGAGAAGTAAATGTGGCCATGGCCAGCAGCTTGCATGGGAATAGGATCAGCTCTCGTGCAAATGAAGCTGTAGCAAAACCATCATCTGCTGCCAGGGACTGTTGATTACAAAGATATCACCACAAGCTCAGGAAGTCCCTTCACTGCTCAGTCCTGAGAGCTGAGGGAGGTAATCCAAGGAAACATTGCTGTTGCATGGTCTATTCTTTAATGTATTTCCTCAGATGTCTGGTACTAACTGCTGCTGGAGATAGAATATTGGGGTAGAAGGCTCTTTAGACTGTCCAGCTGTGCCTGTTATGTGTTAAAAGTGTTGCTATTATTGCGTTAATTTTGTAATCCTTCCAATTTCTCACTGCTAGGCAATTTCACCAGATAGCAGAAAGAGATAAGCCTTGTTGCAAATACAGGAATTTTAGTTCCCACGTCTGAGTCTAAAAGTGTGTAGGGTGGGCATTGCTCTTTGTTTGTTTGTTTATTTGTTTGTTTTTAAGGTATAAAATATCACTTTCTTTTTATGGTTAAGATTTTTCTAATTGCTTGACAACTTGCAAAACACACAACTTTTTTTTCCTGTGGCATATGACATGACATTTGTTTTGCTTGCTCCTCATTCCTTTTAATGCATTGGAGATGATCTAACAGTGAGAAAACTGGAGAGAGTACGTTAAAACCTCTGGTTCATGTGTTTCTTTGTGTCTTGATCTGAACAGATTGCCACATCAGGAGTGGGGGTTTTTCCCCCAGACTAGTTTGCTTGAGGACTTTGCTTGGGTGAGGGTCCTTGTCTACTACTTTGGGTCAAGTCACTTGGGGGATGTTTTAAGAACTGTAGAATATAATGGCATTCCCAATCTGACTTGCTCTTCTCCACTTACACTTATATATTGTAGTAGTGTTGATATTTTACTACAGGCTTTTACAGTAAGATCTAGGAGTTGTTCTGTGTCTGTGGTGCCTGCCAATCCACAGAGCAGGTGTGAACCATTCTGAGTTTGACTCCAGCTGATATATTACCTGTGACTGTGGCAGATAGAACCTGAAGATCCCAGTGATCTTTCACAGTGTTGTTTCTAAAGTGACTTTGCTAGCAGCAAAACAGCAATATTTGCCTTCGTGCACATCAGCAAGTAAGCTACAATAATCAATCCTTTTGGGAGCCAGCTGTAAAGCCACTGCAAATATGGCTCCAAAGTAAAGGTTGAGCTAAATCAACAGATAAGATGCCTTTCCCTTTGTGACACCCTACCACAGTAAAACCAATTTTATATGTTCTTTTTTGTTAGATCAGTGTTTTGCCAGTGCAGCATTCCCATTCAGCTCATTGAATGGTTCATGTGAACAGCAGTGGCTCCTTGATCTCAAACTAATGTATGAGGTCTAGAACTGTGTAACAGTTTTCTTTCTTCTCCATAACTTTTGCAGGTCTTGGGGCTGCTGGTGTGGACCCTCATTGCTGGAACAGAATACTTTCTATATCCAGCCTTCGGCTGGGTGATGTTTGTAGCTGTGTTTTACTGGGTTCTCACCGTCTTCTTTCTCATCATCTACATGACAATGACCTACACCAGGATCCCACAGGTGCCATGGACCATGGTGGTAAATATACCCATTCTTTGTTCTTTCAGGTTTGCTGGGTTTTGAAGAGAATAAAATTTTGGTGCATTCTACATGTATATTTAACAAACTCTACTTGTACTCTTTGCAGATTTTTCCCTAATTACTGTGTGGATGCATACCTGCAGTGTTTTACTTTCATACTACCCAGACACTTTCAATACATTTTTTCTATGACGTTTCACCATTTTGTTCAGCAGTTGATGTAGTGACTTGATTTTTAATGTGTGTGTGACTGATAGTTTATGCACAGTGACCTCTTTTTCTCTCTGTAGTGGTTACATCCCATGAAGAATGAGTCTGTTGCAGCCTCTGAGCTAACAGGCCTGGCCATATGGCTTAAACAGCAGAAATCCCTACTGGAATCAACACCATGCATTAGAAGCAGGGCTTGGGCTCTTAAAATATGAGTCTTCCTCTGCTAAAGTTAAAGCCAGGATAGTTCAGAGGTAGCAACACTGACAATCCATACTTCTACTGTGAAAATTGTGCTGGAAATTGTATATATATTAAATATGTTCCATGTAATCCTTTGCTTTGAGCTCAAGAGTTAAAGCAAATCAGATAAACAGCTACTGTAATTACAGAAAAATTTCACAGGCACTTAAAATGCAGATCCAGTTTTTATGGTTTGAGCAAACCTGGCCAGCTCTAACTCTCAACAGTATATTTTTTCCTCATTTGCATAACAGCCTTTTCTTCAGGGTAGTAGATCCTAAAAGTCATTGTCATTTCAGCCAACTGGCTATTTGTGATCCATCTAAGAATCACTATAAATTTTATCTTTGCACTTGTTGGATACAGCAAGATCCTCTTATTTTTCTTTTCTTTTTTTTCCAAACAGCTAAATATTATTGATAGAATTCTGTTATTTTTATGATGAAATGTATTTGACTTCCGTGGTGCTAACAGCTTGTTATCAGCTTTATAGTGTATGTGACTAAAATTGAATACTAGAATACCCTTCTCTTTTAGTGTTCCCATTTGCTGCTGCAATAAATAGCCAGCTATAGCAATTACTAATAAGAACAACCAGGATTATATTCAGATAGCTTTCTCTATTTTCAAGTTTCATAGCCAGCAATTACCATTAAGGCTGTAACACTGCTATAGAAATGTTGGATTATTTCAATTACAGCAGTAATGTGTCTGGGTACATTTAAAGGTGTGGGGTGTTGGTTTTTTTCCCCATTGCATTACATGTAAGTAAAGTACATTCAAAGGGAAAGCATCTTTTGGCCACTGCCCTTCTTTCATCAGTTGGATGCTATTATGAGACAACTACAAATAAATGAGTCACCCCTGGTCAATGTGATTCCAGACAAACTGGAATATTTGATTTGTTTCTCTTCCATATCGAGTGGGTTTCTTGCTCTGAGTTCCAAATAGATTGTAGATGTACATAAATGTAAGTCCAAAAGGTAGTCTCTTTTTATATAAAAGAGTCATATAAAGAGAAAATAAATACAAAATAAATAAAAGATGCTTGCGTTACAGCTTATTTTGCCCCAAGGTATTAAAAGAGCTTTGAATTGGTCCTCTACTGCTCCTGTATGGCCAAGAGGAGCAGCCATTGAGCCTGTTTTCAGAGATGTGCTTTTAAAATCTTTTTTGGAAAGAGCATGACTCACACCTTTTTGTGTGAGTTTACACCCACCTTTACCCTATTGTCTGAAGAATCCTGAATTTCAGTATTTGCCAGTTATTGCTCTGTCTCCTTAGGCGACAGCTCAAACTGTTCCTATTGTATGCAGTATTCAAAATTACATCTGGACCTCTCTCTCATTAATTCACTTTTTGCAGGTTAAGCACATTACCAAATTGCTTAAGATGCAGTTACTTTCACTGCAAATTAACCCAAAAGATGTGCTTCAAAACTGACTCTCCGTCATAGTGCAAGTTTTTTGCTAAAACAATCAATGGAAGCTTTTAAAATCTGGTGAATTTGAATTTAAGAAGCAGATGGTAATTTAGCATGAACCATTTGGTTTGAGTAATATATTGGCAGTAAAGGCCCAATCAGCTTGCACTGCATTCCATCTTCCCCAACAGTGTTATTTCCCAGAGCAGCACTTTTCAGAAATTATGTGCTTTTTTCTTTTCTACATGACAAGATATTGCAGGGATTTGTAGCTTTCCGGGGTAATTGAATCTTTTTGGAATGGGAAATCTGAAAATAACAACGAATACTCTAGATAATCAAATCAGGAGTTTCTAAATAAGTGCTTTACAGAAATTCCTGAACCTGCCAATTGTTGGCATCTCATCCTAGAATTGACAGTTTGATATTTTCTTGCTGTAATGCCCAGATAAAACAAGAGGTGAGATCTGTGGATAGAGATAGCACCTTTTATTAGACAAACTGATACAAGTGAGATGAACCACCACTCATTTGTAAGTCTGTGAATTAAATCTCAAGTGCCAGTCCTTGGACTCCATCTGAGTGATGAGGCACTGCCCAGCCCAGTTCCCTGTGGAAGGGTAAGTGGATATTTTCCACAGTTCCTTCTGAACTTCTCTTCTTGAGCTGCAGCTTTTTTTAGATTTTGACAAAGTTGGTGAAAAGTGAATTAAATTGTGGGTAATTGGCATAAATTCCTAGCATTCACTGGGTCACATGGTGTGAATTAGTGAGTTGTAGCTGCATCATTATGGCAACATTTAGACAACTAGAGCAACAGAGTTAAAGGTTATATTTCTGTGACACTGAGTGCAAAACTCAGAAGCTGGAGGGAACTGATTATGTACAAGGTGATCTATATTGCGTTACCAATTCCTGCAATTGTAACTAGATGCAAAGCATGTCACAGGCATTCCACTTAAGCATGGCACCAAATTTGTAGCCTTAGATAAGTAGCAGAGTGGAGTTTGAGGAGATTTAGCTTTTTTTTTAATAAGAAGAAACTTCCATGACCGAGTAGTGCCAAAGTAAAAAACAAAGTATTAAAATAATGTACTTTAAAAAAACCCTCATACATTTTTCTCTTTCATCTTCTTAGACATCTGTTCTCTTTTCCTTTCCTGTTCTTTCTCACATGCAAAAACCAAACAAACTTTTTGTTTGCTCTCTGTAGTGTTATGTGAGGTCATTGTTACCTGCTTTGCTTCTTTCTTAGTAATAAATATAAGTACCCTGAGACATTAACTTTGCCTCTTGAAAGAGAAAATGCAGCATCTGCCATGGGTCTTGGTGACGCATGTAGTCCATTCAGACTGTTCTCCTCCTTGGATTTACCTATTTCTTTCTCCTCTTAAAAACAGGCAGAAGGGAAAGGTACTGAGAGAGGGGGGAAAAAACTGAGGGGGGGAAAAAAATGTCACCCTCTTTATCTCCTTCAGTAGTGTAGAAAACAAAGTTTTGGTAGCTTTATAAGTATTCTCCATATGCCAGGAGTTGCTGATTCCTATCTTTGTGTAGATTAGAAATGTAATCAAAGTGCAATTTCATCTTGTTTCTTTTTTTATGTTTTTTATCATGTAGTGTCATATTCTTACTGCCTAACCCTTAGATTGTGGTAACCAAACTGAGTCCTTATTTTCACTTTTGGAAAATCACAGCACACCAACTTTAAGACTTTTCTGGATTTAGTGTGATGGAGAGAACAGTTTGTCCAAAATATGGTTCAATGTTTATGGATCTTCAAAGCAGTTAAATTTTAGTCTTACAGACAGAAACATGGAAGAAGGCAAAAATAGTAAAGAGTGACATTTCTAGTGTACACTGCATATGTTCAGTGTATTTCAGAAGAGAGTTTTGTAATGTTGGAAAACAAATGCCTGTGCATATTAATGATGTACATTTGTCTTTTCAACAGGGTCTGTGTTTTAATGGAAGTGCCTTTGTTTTGTATCTCATTGCTGCCATTGTAGATGCATCTTCAGTTACCAAAGATCTGGACAATCACAATTACAACAGCTGGGCAGCTTCTTCAGTGAGTTCATTTTTTGTTTAAATCAGTTCTGCATCCAATAAAGTTAGAGCAAATGAAGGTTTGTTGGAAGTGTGGCTTGAAGTCTGCATTTTGGAAAGCTGCAGAGTGATACAGGTCACACACAAAACTTGTAAGTAGCTGCAATTTAGTTCATAATTTTTAGAGGTGACTAGAAATTCCACCAGGAGATGACAGTTACATCAGAAAAGGCAGTAATGTTTTTAAGATCACACTGATTTCCTCCTCCCTTACCCCCCCCCCCCCCACCCCCAAGCTCTCTGGCTGAGGTCAGAGCCTGCACATCAGAGCAGACAAAAAAGATTGAGCATCAAGTCACCTCAGTGCACTTGGACAACTTCAAAATCAGTTTAAACTAACTCAACCGACTTTGCATACTTACAGATAAAATGCATTCAGCCTTCTGTGGGCTGAGCCATTGTCCACCTTGCCCACACAGCACCTTGAGGAAAGCCTTGGAATGCTACTGCTGTTTCCACAACAATCTTCCTGTTATGGCTTCAACTTTTGATGGCCTTTCCTTTGAGTTGCAAGGGCAACACGAGAAAAATCATGTAATGTGATAAAATCACTAATTAGTCTGACATTACTATCTTAGTACTTTGATTTAGAAATCCAAAACAGTCAAAGTGGATGAAAAATAACTTAAAAGCAAACAAAAAAGGAACAGAAAAGAGCTTTGTCACCTTTTTACTTAGGTGAATGCATTCACTAGCAAAGGTAAGGGAGTTGTAAAATAACTTTTTTCATGTTGTGGCAACTGGAGTCAGATTCAATTGTATACAGGAATTCCAAATTATTGAGTGTTCATGCTTTTGCAGTTGTCCTCCTGACTATTCACTAATCCTGTTTGAAGCTTATATTATATGGCCATGAACACAGGAACTTGAACACCTGCTCTGTTTTTGTCCTGGGAATTGGATCATTAAATCCCTGTCATTTCAGTGGTGTTCAGGGTCTTCTCCTCTTGGCAGTTTGTAACTACAGATCTGTTACTCAGTCACTGCAGCTGACAGGAACTTGCTTGCTGCTAGATAAGCTTCCATGCTGATTCAGGTTTTATGCAAAATGTATGAATGTTCAGTGTCTCATGGGAGGTTTGGATTCTCTTCTAATACTTCCTAATAATGTTTATCTAACACAGTGTCTAAATAAATTAAATAAAATTAAATGTGGATTCTTGCTTTCAAAATCCATTAAGGGTTTCATGGATAGAGGATTTAGCAAGTCATTCTGTTAGAAAGATTTTAGATGGAGCTTTTATTTAATAAGAAACAAAATAATTGGAAAAATAAGAATGCTACAGTTTTTTATGTAATAAAATTTTATATCATCATCTGCAGTTTTTTGATGTTACAGATTAAATTTGCATTAGACAATGCTCACCAAGAGCCCTCTGTTGAAAGGCTTAGATTTACTGCCTGGATGGTTGCTCAGCAGTGCCTACCCATGCCAATGATAGCACATAAGCCCGGAACAACTGTAAAATCATAAAACATTTTTAGGCTGGAAGGGACTTCTTGGAGGTCATCTGGTTCCACTCTCTCCACTCCTACAGCAGAGCTAACTCATATCAGGCTACCGGGGCCTTGTCCGGTACTTCAATTTGAGTATTTCCAAATATGGCTCTTCCACAATGCCTGTGTGCCTGTTTGATTACTCACACTGTGATGATTCTTTTTTTTTTTTTCCTAGTATCTAATTGGAATTTCCTGTCCTGTAACTTGTGTTTGTTCCTTCTTGTCCTATCATGGCTCACCTCTTAGAAAAGTGGTGTTAATCTTGTTTGCAGTGAGAGCTTCACTTGCTTCAGTTACTAGTACATAACATTCTGGTATTGTTGTTAAGACCTTGTTGAATATTGTCTGCTTTGAACAAAATACAGTGATTAACAGGACAAGTGCTGAATTGGACTTTATCAGTACAAGTGAAATAAATCTAGCCTGCTGTAGAAGGCTTATTCTGCCATCAATTTCTGACAAAGTAGTAATGTGACAGTGTGGGTTGCTGTCACTGAGTATTTCACTTTATTCATCAGTAGAGGACCTCTGGAATTGGTAGCCTAATCAGTAGTGCTGTTTGAGATCATGTCTGGGCCTGCATTTGAATCCAAGCTTTCTCTGTAAGCAAACAGATGCACTGTGAGCCATGCTGAGGTACAGGGGGGCTGTAGGCAATAGCTGGGACACAGCAGCAGGGCAGGAGTGTTGGCTGGAGCTCACATTGTCCCACAGACAATTCCTCAGCCTCTAAAAGTAGCAAGTATATTTAGATTGGTGGCAGTCCAATCTGTAAGATTCATACTGAGGCGGTATAATGAGGAATTTATAAAAAAAGTAGAAATGTCATGTTTTGTCTGCTCAAGCCCAAATTTCTATGCATAGCTGACTTTTACACAGTGTTGACTGCAATGACCACACAAGCACAGGGAGGTAAGAGTATGAAATTTTTTGTCAGCTTGCTATTTTCCTTTTTCCCAAGTCCCATAACTATTTTTTTCTTAGAAATCATGGTGCTTTCAAATGTATTTATTTCCTAATCTATTTTTTTCTCTCTCTCAACAGTTCTTTGCCTTCGTGGTTACCTCCTGCTATGCTGGAAATACGTATTTTAGCTTTATATCCTGGCGATCACGAACTTTGCAGTAAATACTTTGTTAAAGTCAATTCTGTAATGAAAAGTACCTTGAGGATTATCCACTTTTGATAAAAGCCTGGAAGAGGGGTGAGGTATTTTTGAACATTTCCCTTAGAATTTACACAATATAAACCAAGATCAAATGATTATTTATAATAACGCTGTCTCTAGAGATATTTTTAACCTGACTTTGTACTATATAATAAAATTTCATACTGCTTCTTTTAAAATTAACATGGTATTTTTCTAGACATTGTATAGTTGTTACTACTAGTCCTTTAATAAATCTTATACAATGTGCCACTTTGTAAATGTAACTTTTTAAATGTCACAGGTATGCTTTTGATACTGAATACTACCAAAACTAAGATTGATATTGTATCATTATTATGTATGAAAAGTGACATTGTGCAGGAAAAAACACCTGGAAGTTTAAATAATAAATAAATAAATGAACCAACTGTACATGTTTTGTAAACTGGGAGTAGAAGGTTGCTCTTTAAATTTCTTTTTCAGAGTGTAATATATACTACCAAGAATTCTGATGATCCTGTCAGTGTGCATATTCTAACAGCTTCTCACATCACAAGGTTGCTTTTGGAACCTGTTGCTGTAGGTCTGAAGCTCAGGTCCGAAGCTGAAGAAATGTTGTGCCTGGAGCACATGATCTTAACAGGTTTCTCAGATCCAACAGGCTCCAAAGCACGAGCCCAGACAGCACCCCCTTAGTTCTCCGTGCTCAACCTACTGAGGGTATCACAGATCTCTGGCTAAAGGTAACACTTCTTGTTTCTCAGCAGTCTGTGGTGGTTTGGGTTTTCTCCTCCTCACATTAGGCCATTAATCTCTCTTATTAAAATCTGGGCTTCTAAATCCTATTAAATGATATAAAAATTAGATCCGCAGAAGAATTGTCAAGACACCAGTGCTACAAGCAAGGAATTTTCTCCCTCTTTTCCCATCTACTGGCATCATCTGCAACTTGTTAGTTTAACAAATGAAGTTGGTACTCCTATTTAAATAACTTTGAACCAAGCAGAAGTATGACAGAATATGACTTTCAAAACAGATACCTTTGAAAATTACTTTCAAATACAAATTACCTAAGGATTTTTTCCAGGAATTACATGGTGAGTGAAAGGTTGTGATTATTATGATGCTATTTGAAGTTTTCCTCACTTAAAACTACTGGTGAACCTTTTATTCTTGGATTATGAAGATTTAGACTCCCTTCTAGTCTTCAAAAGCATATTTGATTGATAATATATGGTAGTAGAGAAACCTTACTGCTTAAGAAAACCTTATTTCTCCTTGTAACTAGATGGTGTGTGGTTACTTACATGTGTGCCTTTCAGAAGATTTATCAGCAGACAGCTAATTCCCTACTCAATCACATGGTTTTATTCTTGATTATCTGTCAGTCATGAGATTTCAGTGCAAGGGAAGGCAAGATATTATTTAAAAACCTATACTTGTCTGCAAATTCCATTTGGCCTATACAACATAGGTCAGACTATCTGCTGCTTGCTAAATTTATCCAGTTGTGAGAAGGAAGAATGGCTACCAACTCTGCATTTTATCTACACAGATAAAATATGTCATTAAAATCCCATATGCTCTTTTCCATCGCTGGGAAAAAAAAAATCCAAGGCATTGAAATGATCCAAGTGCCAGCTGATAAAGTGTGACTAGAAATATAGCCAGAATTAAAATTTCATCAGTGATTTCTCATCAGTAAAAAAGCGTCAGTAGTAACAGAAATTCTTTCTCAATTGATATTTGATGTATCTATTTCAACTCCAAAGGATGTGACTATGTTTGCACAAACATTTCAAGATTTTGTAGTAACTGCAATGGTCTCGTCTAAACTCGTAACCCAGACTTCATTTGTGGGCAGAGGTAGTAAGAGGGAGTAGAGCTAAGAGGAAGTTCTGTTTCATCAAGTTTACCAAAAATTGTCATGGCAACTGCATGTTACATGTCAGAGTCAGCCCTTTAATGTAAGATAAAACCAGATAAGGAATTATTCTGGCAAAATATCTAAGCACTCTCTGAATCCTCAGTGCTGATCCTCGAGGGAAGATCTGTAGAATGACTTCCAAAGACAAATCTGTGAGTTGAATCCTTAATTCTGAATTTAAAAAAAAAAAAATAGGCAAAAATTTGCTTTGTACTTAGCATTGCTTTTTTTTCCCCCACAAACAATAACTTACCTGCCTTGCTCTTTCCTTTCAGAAAGATAATTATCTTGTTTCCTATGCTTTTACTCATCTCTCTCATTTCTCATCTGTTGCCCAGCCCAGATACCAACTGTCTTGTTTTGTTGTCAATGATTCGAATATCTAGTTAAAATTGGAGAAATCAGCACAAGCTGAGCATTCCTTTTGGAATTTGCTCCTTCAATTTCAGGCCTGAAGAAAGGCATAAGCACCCAAAAGGTTATCTTCCAGTTCACTAGTCTTAAATACTGATTTGCAAACTATAAGTTGATGCATTTGTATATTCCAATACTGATAAAGAAGACAGGCTAGCTATGGTTATCATATAACAATTAAAACAAGGTTTGTATCTGCTGTAGTTTAGTAGTCATAAGATTGAAAGAAGCCTTAAAAGAACAACTGGTAAGTGATGAAGCCATTAGTAAAATTCTTAATACAGATACTTAGAAGAATAAACAAACTGCTAATAAACTTGTAAAATAAAGGTCTTTGACTTATAAATAACTTCTTTCAGACAAACAGTCTCTGAAAAATCTAAGTCACATAAGGGTATTTAATATTAACTTATGACCATTAATTTTCATTTATTAAGAAGTAGTCAGTACCTTTATCATTATCATACACGATGCACTTAACAAGACAAAGTAAATAGCATGACAATAAAAACGGTAATAAAAAATTCAAATGACTTTGAATGACTTTGTCCCAGTGCTTCATAGAAGACACCTGTATTGCTGGACAGAAAATATGTCTGTTATTCTACTTGTATTAATTTAAAGTTATTTCTGTTTCACTGGCCTGAACTCAGATCAGCAAGGCCCTAGTCACATGCACTTTCAAAAGAAATAAAGAGCTAAAGAAGCTGAACCAGCAGGTAAAACCCCCATATTTCTAAATAGGAAGTGAAGAAGTTACTGGAAGCTTCCTCTACAGGGCTTATAGAAACCTATAGCCATGCATGCTTCTCAGTGGGAACTGTAAGGAGAAGAAAAAAAAACAAAGCAGCTGTTTAAAAGTGGAACTAATTTTTATTTTTTTAAATCAGCAGCTAGGATTTTGCTGTTGTGGTGGCAGCCAGTATTGTAGCTTTGATATCTAATGGCATGAGATAAAATGTGGTGGGACAGGTAGTACCTTTTATTGCAACTACAAGCTGGCTTGATAGAAGTCCAGAACTACGTACTGCTTAATCTAGTAAGGACCATTGCCCACACTGGCAAACACATTTTGCTCAAGTAAAGTGCTTATGCTGGGCTCTTATGTGTGTTGGGGGTCATCTGGGTGTACATGTCTTCCCTCTTAGGAGAATTTTAGTTGCTGAAGGAATTTATTAAATACTAAGCATGAACAAAATCTGCATTGTAGCTGCAGAACGAAGCAGCAGTGGATGGGGTTACTACTTCAATGAGTACAAAAGTGGCATATGCCCAGCTCAGAGTCCCACTGTTGCCTCACTTGTCAGAAAGCAGAACAAGTTATTTTTAAACCTGAGGAAACATATTAGCTTCCTTTGCTGCGTTTCGTTGGTATGGCTGTATGATTTAATTCAAACACTGGGCCTGAGACATCTGGACAGTCATTACAGCTTTGCCTGTTGCTGCCCATTTAACGCAAATGGTTTTTATCTTTTATGAGCTCGAGAATCAGAGGATTAGGGAGGGGGGTTTGGCAAGGATGAGTGACGTGTGTGAAGACGCTGTTTGCAGCTCTACCTCTACAGCCAAGCACCGCAGTCGGTCCCCTCCCGGCGCACCGCCGACAAACTTGGATGCGCTGCGGGATTTGTCACTGTCCCCGCCAGGCTGCTCCCGGCCGGTCCGTGCGGAGGTCCCTCCCGGCTGGCGTCCCGCTCCCTGCTTGGGAAGCCTCCCTCCGGCCCGTGTCCATGGAACCCAGCTGCGCAGGGCGGGCGTGCCGCTCCCGGCTGTCCCGGACCCCGCTGCCGGCTGGGTGCGGCGCGTCCCCCGCGGCAGGGAAAACCCCCGCGGCTCCCCGGCTCCCCGCCCCGCGGCCGCCGGGGCCGGGCGGGCCGGGGCGGGCGGGGAAGCGCCGCGCTCCGCCCGGCCCTGCCAGCCCCGGGGCGCTGCCGCCGCCCCGCCCCGTCCCGTCCCATCCCCATCCCGTCCCGTCCCGTCCCGTTCCCGGTGCCGGCCGAGGGCAGCGCGGACGCAGCCATGTCGCACGGGGCGCGAGTGATCCGCACCGGGGTGAGCAGCGGGGGCCCCGCGGCCCCGCCGCCCGTCACCGTCGCCTCCTCCTCGGCGGGCTCGGACGCGGAGCTCATGGACGGCGGCTATTTCCGCTCCTGCGCCGGCATGCTGAAGGTGGCCCAGATGGTAAGGGGCGAGCGGGGCGGGGGACGCTGCCGGGGTTCCTGCCGGGCCCTCGGAGCCCGCGGGAATCGCCCTCATCCCTGCCGGACTCTCCGGGAGCGCCGTCGGGCAGCGCTGGGGCCACGGCTCCGTGCGCTTTGGCCCCTCAGCTTCCAGCAGGACAGAAAGCCCACGTCCCTCTGCCGTCTGTCGGAAGCTGCCTTTGCCTTTTCATAAAGCAGCGGTGGGCAATTGTGACCAGACGGACGTGGACGGGCCCAAAGTAGCAGTGTTAACTTTTTGCCATTAACAGCAGTAGCACCGTGATGCGATGGCACATCCTTCCGTAACGTGGGTAAGTTTCAGGAGACAGCGGGGCCAGGTGCCAGTGCCCACAGAGATCTATCTGGTCCAGGTGGGCACCGCAGCTGAGGCTGCAGCTCCAGCTGGCTCCGTGCCCTGTCTGTCAGAGACCTCCAGCAGTGACCCAGTGACACAAGGAGGGATGTGGGAGATGTGTGGCTGAAATTCAGAAGCAGTCGCTGGTGGAACGCTGCCAGGATTTGAACTGATGCCTTAAGTCAGTGCATGAAATTCAGCTCCACGCAGATGTGGAGAAGATTAACAGATGGATAAGCTCTTTCTCATTTTTATGGCGCGTAATTATCTGTGGAGTGATTTGTCAGCTTAATTACAGTAGTGGCAGTGATAATGCCCAGGAAAGAGCATGAGACATAGTGTACAGATACCTCCACACGTTTTCATCCTGCAAAAGCTTGTGCCTTGACTTTTTTTGAACACTTTATCCCGGAGTTGTTGTCTTCATCTTTTGTAAGTTCCCAGTGCCTTTTCTCCCTCTGCCTGTATTTGTCCAGTCGTTTGTTAAAAATTGTGTGGGTTATTAGCATCCAGACTTCTAAACTGACATTCGAAGTTAGGGTTCATTATGTTCTAAGTTGCTGAGTAGTAATATAAAATCCTCAAGTTTCTCCTTAAAAGCTGCCCAGTTTCTTCCACTTTGTTATTAGCTGTCAGCTGCCCTTAGAAATGACCCTCAGTTGCAAGAGATGAAGTTGACCATGGCTGCCCCCACCTGCTGAGCATCTGCCCTGTGCTCCTGAGACCTCAGAGCTGTCCCTCGCAGTGAATTCTGTGCAGAAGGAACTCAAAGAGTTGTCTGCTGCCTTCTTCTGGCTTGGGCTGTTCCCAAACCATAGAATGGAATATTTTCAGGAGACAAGTGAGCATGTGCCTACATTGCAACTGAACCTGTAGCCCAAAACCAGTAGGCTTGTGCTCTGCTGATGAGATGAAAGTCTGTTAGCTTTCACCACTGTGGAAAGAGCAGTTCCTTTTATGGACTAGAAATAACTAATCCTCTCTGGCCGGCATCCTGCTGTGGTGTCTCCACAGCTCTGAGGTGTGCCTCCTAAAGCTACCACAGCATGGCTATTTGTGCTGTAATGTCAGTTTCTGGTGCATGTATTAAATGAGTGCATTCTTTACATGCTTTACATATTTTCATGTGCTGGATGTAAATCTATCTAATTTTATGTAATGCTTCACATACTTTGCATAAAGTCATATTTTATCAATGCATTCAATCTAAAATTCATCCAAATTTAAGCAAGTGGCTTTCTGTGGTGACTTTAACAGAAGTTAAAATAATAGAAATTATTTTTCCTTTGCATTCTTTCAGCTTCACCTTCTTATAATTTTTCTGCTTTTCATCTTGCTGTAAACATCAGTAGGAGTTACCTCAGGTATTCAAGGAACTTTGGGCAAATGAGCTTCTTGCAGTGTCACTTATCACAAACATCTTCTTAAATAATTCCATAAGAAAACCAAATGCTTGTGCTGTAGCATGTAGAAATAACCATGATACATTAGTTCTAGATTTATTCCTGCACCCAGTAAAATAGGGCATTCTAAATATTTTTACAATTCTCTTTTATCTCTTCTCAGACAGTATTTGTACCCACAGGTCCATTTGTGTGAGCATTCAGTTCTCCTAGTACAAGATGTTGGCAGTAACTTCTTTTGGTTAAGATTTCTTTATGCTGAATCTGTAAACATTCCTGCACTAGTGTTGATGCGGCTGGTGGCTGTAGTCGTACTGAAAAGGAGAACCCTTATGCTGGCAAAGGACAAAGGCAAGGTCATTTGGGTTAGATAGATATCACTAAATTATGTACTGGGCCTCTGAGTGGTTGTGGTTGTGAAGAGGAAACAAGTTTTGTTCTCTTTCTTCCTCAGTCCCCTTTACCAAGAAGTGTAGAGGATGTGACAGAGAGGAAGAAAAATATTTCATCATTTACTGCAATGTTTAGGGCTGTTTGCTGTGCTTGCAAGCTAAAAAACCCCAATGATTGTATGGATATGTGACTGACATAAATCTAATAGATGACAACAACATAGAAGACAATGTTACAGCTCTTCTGCTGAAAGGCAGAAGGACTGAAACTCAGGAATATTGAAGAGATTGTGCAACCTGAATTCTTGCTAATTTTGGGTGTTACCAATGCTTTCTCTTGAAATTCTGAATTCTGTGGTGTCTAGCATAGAATGAAATTAAGAGGAAAAAAATGTTTTCTGCCAGTAAGCCTACACAAATTCCTTTACTTTTTTTTTACTAGAGAATTTCTATAACCTTGCAGAATGATTATGGCTTGGAAAAGACAGTGTATTCTATGCATTGACTTCATGGCCTAGGGAATAGTCTATAAATATGTTGAAAATAAAATGGAAGAGAAAACATAGTTATGCAGACTTGTGTATTTTGTGTGGCAGTAAGACAATTTGAAAGCTGCTTTTCCATGGGTGACTGTCACTAACCTTAGATGGGGCTCTTTTCAGAATCCAATCTGAACTGACACTTCGATTTTAACAGGAAGTTAAAAAGTATTTCAACATCTAACTTACTCCAGCTTGTTTAACTTGGTGTTGTTAATACAGCTTTTGTTTTTTCTTTCATTTCTTTCTCTTTTTCTTGGTATTTGCTGTTTTGCCAAGATCTCTTAGGGATATGTGCTGTGGCCACCATGGTTCTGTAGCAGCAGCGTACCAAGTGTATCAGTGGGGATGTATCAGTGTGCACAATACACTTAGACCAGAGAAGCTGACTTGAATGATTTGAATTTTAGCCAGCTTGCCAAAATTGAGACAGATGGCACTCTTCAGCATTCTGCATGAGCTGTGGTGGTTTGGTTGGGGCACATTTGCTTTGTGTCCATGCTGCTGCTGGCTTGTTTATTGTAAGCCTTTGTGGGAACTTCTGTGGCTTAGCTTGGCAAGTTCCCTGTGGATATGTTCTTGGGAGTTTTTTGAGGCATCCTCTGCCATTAAGGTCAGTGGTGTGAATGTGCATTTGTATTGTCACCAGGGTGACTCAGGTGCCAGCGCTGATAGATTGAAACAAGTCTGCTTCCACTGAATTTGTCCTGGAGCCCACAGGTGCTTTTTATATTTTTACAGCTGAAGTCTGGAGGATGCCACTGACGCTGTGTTGGATGAGTTCCTGCTTTCAGCACAGCCCATGTTAGACAGGGAGCCTGCGTAGGTGTCCCCTCTCTTAGGCACTGGGTGGGAGTGATTGTGTCACCTGTCCAAAGTGCCTGGTGCAGAGCTTTGCAGAAGTGTGACCACGCAGACTGAGGAGAGAAAAGAAGAGCTGAGAGCTCCCATGCAGGAGAGCCATCAAGGCACAGCACAGGCTTGTGCAGGTCTTTCAGGCTCCTCAGACTGCTCTCAGACCAATCCTTTGTCCTGAGAGGTGCAGAGTGACCCATGGCCTTCTTTGCCTCTCTTTCACCTCCCCCAGGTTGGGCCAAGCTAACTTTGGTCACTGATCAGACTGAAGGCCATTGTTCCCACAATGACACCTCTGTTATTGTTACAGATCTCTCAGAATAAGCACAGCCTCAGAGCTCAGGGTGTTTTAAGCTAAAACTAGTGCTGATTCTATCAGCTCAATATGAGCCATCAGTTTCACAAGACAGAAAATAAAAAAAATCAAAATTACCTTCTCAAGGCTGAAGAAAAGATTTACAAGCAATTGTAATTTTAAAAAAGGATAAACTCAATAAAATTGACTTAACAACATCATTTTAGCTTGTTTAAAATGCTAAGGCAATAGATAAAGCTTTTATGCAGAGTATCTATTTAATTTCCAAAGTATGCCTTGACAAAAGCAATGACATACTTGACAAGTGAATGGCCAACAAGACAGTCTGTAATTCTGAGCAGCTTTGAAGTGTGCTGAAACCTCTCTGGGTTATTTGTATATTAACATATAGTTGCATAATAATATTCAAGAGAATATTCATTCATCTAACACTGAAGGCTAGAGAATGCTGGTAGTTAGGTTGCTGGAGCCAAGTTAAATTTCTCAATGTGCTGTATTGTTTCAGACAAATTTACTGGGGAGCCATATTCAGAAGGAGCTAAAATATGAAAAGAAAGAAAAATCTGTTAGTGCAGGAAAACAATTCCTAATCAAAATCATTGATGCAAGAAAAAAAAATCACAAAAGCAAGTGCTGCTTGGAATTATTTGAGAGCTACTCAATCTTTTAACTTGATCTTGAGACTGAAATGTCTTTCTGTCCATGGAGGTGATTGAAGTAAAACATCTACTTCTGTGCAGCAGTGTGTCAGTGACATGATTTTGCCTCTATGGTAATGAAGCTTTTCAGTCAGAAGAGAGGCATTCTGCTGATATGCAGAGATGCTGAAATTATAAGTCTGTCTGTGAGTCCTGTATAGGCTGTGCTTTCTGGGGGAATTGAGGAAAATCACAAAAGATAAACTACTGGCTAAGCAATGAGACACATTTTCTGAGGCCAAGGCCAGAGCTGCTCATTATTTTTGTTGTTCATTATTTTTGTTGTTCTGCTGGAAACTGCAGCAAAAGGACCTTACTGGGCATCCTGAACAAAGAGAAAGAAAAAAATTGTCTTAGATGGCTCCAAAGTAAGCTGGAGCACTCGAGTAAGGAATGTCTAAGCTTAGTAATTAAGCCCAGTAGGACTGGGAGGTCCTGTTATTTCCCCTCTGAGAACACCAAAGCTGGCTGCCTCAGCCAGTGGTGTTTTTTCCATGCCACTGCTCTGGGTGGCCATTTCTTCTGTCCAGATGTTTGCATAAGAGCTGGAAGCAAACACGGTGTTCTCTGCATGTTAACCATGCTGGTAGGCTGAGACACTTTTACTTGATGAGGTGAAATTTCACAAGAAACACCATTTTAAGGAATTTTTCCCTTCAGTCTTGTCTCCATGCAGCTGTTCTCAGCTGCAGTGGTGCAGATGTCCACCAGGTTACACAGTACCAGGGAACTAATGGAGCTTTACTTCAGCTCTCTCGTTTTCTTTTTCCGTAAGTGTTTTTAGGGAACAGCGCAGCCATAGAGGCTGCTGTGGGCAAGAACAAGTGTCTGGCATGGAAGGGCAGGAAATACATAAGCTTGAAGTGGTTCCATGTGTTTCAAGCCATAAGCTGAGAATGTAGTCCTTTTGCGTTTTCTCTTGGGCAGGGAGAGATTTCATACCATCTGTTTTCATTTCTTTCTACCTCTTTCAGGAATAAAAGGAAACTTGCAATTTTTCTGATGTCAAAACTGCTTTAGAAGGCTAAAAAATCAACTCCAGTACATTTTGTAGGAAGGCAATTTTAGTCATTATTAAACACTAGAATACCTCTGCTCTGAATGTGTCAGCAAATGTTCTATTTGTTACTTATTAAAAGAAGCTTTTTAAAAGCTCAAAGTTGGAGCCATCCTCCATTGCTTATTTGGTGCATCCCTTAGGATTTGTTGCAAGACATTCATTAGCAATCTCTGTGCATGTAGAGGTGATCCTTTCTGTAGAGGTGATTGAACAGAGGTCAACAAAGACATTTTCTGAAATAACAAAAAAAAGGGAAATGAAGCATAGAAATTTACCACATCACCTGAGACGTGCTGAGTATGCCTGAAAAAGCAAAGTGAAGTATTGGCAGTGGTTTCCTGGCACATTTGTTTTATGGGAAGTTAGATTTTAAGGTGCTGTTTAAAAATCTTAGTCAGGTCACATGGTGTCTGTGGATAATAAGGTGTGGTGAAAAACGTGGATTCTTACTGCTCTGCAACTTCCTTTTAAGATGTGCAAGAGCAATGTGTTCCCTGTCCTCACTTTGTCTGGCGATGGTGTCCCTTTGGACATCCACCTCTCCTGCCACAGAGTGGCAGAAACCAGTGGGTCCCTTGTTTACAAGTTCAGTCTCCATCTGCTCAGAGCTCATACATGGCAAAGAGCATCTGGCCAAGCATCCTTCACTGGGTTCCAGGACTGTAGGGGTGGAACAATTTGTTGTGTCTCACTGTGATCCATTAGAGGCCATCAGAGAGAGAAGCACACCTGACCCTGAGGCTCTGGTACCTGCTGTGCATTTCTGGGGTATTGTCCCCCAGAGCCAGACAGTGTTTCCTTCTATGAGTAAGTGTTTCCTCCGCTCCCCTCCCTGGGGAGTCCCTGTGAGGTATTCACTCAGTCCTGTGGCTGAGCTGTCCCCTTTGTGCTATTGTCACATCATATGTGCTGTGGCTTTGTCCTCCTATTTTGTGGTGATATGTAAAGTATACAGCAGCCAGAAATTGCTGTTTTCTGTACACAGAGTTCAGAGTCTGAAGTTGCTGTGATTTCCCTTCACCCACCTGTGAGCTTCCTCTTCTTTGCGTAACTGAGATTCTTAAAGGGGTCATTGTGGCTGAAACAATTCCCTGCACTGTGCTGATGGTCATTTGATGAATATAATGGCAAGGACAGATGTGCCTGGCTGGTCAAGGCTAGGTGTCTGCAGCTTTCAAAGCCAAAACAAACTTGGCTGCTGTTCCTGCAACAATAGCAGCAGCTGCAATGCTTAGGGCTTCCTCTTCTGCTCACAGCTTCCCTTAAGGAAAATGGAAGTGTGATGATGACAGAATTGAGAAGCTGCTTCAGGAGGAATTTTCTTAGAGTATTTGTGGCAGTTTGTTGTGTTGTTTATTTTTTTTTTTAGGAGTACCACTGATGAGTTCAAGACACAAGTGCTGACAGCTGGGCAAGAAGTATGCTGTTAACGTGAGATGACCATCAGCAGCTGCAGAACTGCAGACTGACTTGGCCTATTTTCCTCCAGCCTGTCATCATGCTCTACAAGAGCTCTTTTCTTTGTCTGGGAAAAGCACAGTCCCCACTTGCTGCTCCTCACCTGCTGGCTTGTTGAGCCTTTTGGCAATTGCTTGAGTATCCAGCCTCCTGGCAGACACAGGAGTGCTGTCCCAGCCTGTTGGAGAGGCCTCACCGAAAGCTGTCAGCTGCAACAGTGCAACGGGGGAATCTCACCCATTCTCATTTTCCCCCCTTTCATCTGTCCTTCACTTCTCTGGCACCTTGCTAAGCATCAAATATTCACACTTAGAAAAGGTCGTTCTCTGGTGTGCAGAGATCCACCCTGATCCAGCAGCTGTGATGGTGCCAGTTCACCTGGGGATTGTCATGATGTTTTCAGGAACTCTCACCTGTGTTTTCCTGGTGAAAAATCACACGTGCCAGCACAGCTAACATCATGGACTTTGGTGATATAAAAGAGTTCTCCTCTTATTCAAGGAGACCTTGCTCAAGGCTCTGTTTCCATGGCTTAACAAAGCCCTTGCTGGAGATGATAGATAAGAACTTCTTAACTGCTGTCTTTGCTGCTGCCAGATGTCAGTGTGGTGATCTCTGAGGCAGGGAGAGATCTGGCAGGTGTCAACTGAAGATCTGAATCAGTCAAGCATTAAATGCCTCAGACAGTGAGAAGGGGTTGTGTTGTGAGCAGCATCTGTAGGGGCGGGCGATGAGCAGATTGCGCGCTGAGGGTTGGCAGGCGGAGGCATGAGACATCACTGAGCAGTTCACATGGTGTCCCTTGATCTCAGCAACAACTTCCAGCAAGATGAGATTGCTTTTTATTTTTCCATGCATCTAAATTGATAGCTTAACTAGAATGATCGTTGCCCTGGGGTACTGGTTTTTGTGTTGTATGTTGCTATCTTAGTTTTAACTGGCTCTGTGCTGCTAGATACGTATTGGATATCCAAAACATGGTGGAAACTTTGCTGTCTGTTAATATAAACAATGTACCCTGTGCTTCTAGCAGCCAGCCAGTCTGAACCAGGCTTGGCTGGCCAGCCAACTTGGGCTCCTTCTCTGTAGGTGGTATTGCCATGCATGGTTGGTGGATCCATTTTTAGACAGCCATGAAATTTATCTACAGGAGGTCTATACCTCACAAGTGTGGATTAAGTTCTTTCTGTACTGTGTATCACTGGCAATATGGGACTTCACTGGCTTTTTAGTGGGCAAGCAATCCAAACAAGCCAAGCAATATATCCAAGAATGGTTCAGAGTGGCAGTCTCAGAGTGCCTGGCTCCTGCAAGCAGTTTATCTTCCCAGGAAGGAAGTATGGCGGGTGAGGTGGGCAGTCTCCTGCAGCCGTTCTCCATTTTTACAAAGCTACTCACACTGTGGGCTGTCTTCTCCTGTCATTCTATCTGACTTTCAGGTCTACCAGATGGAGAGAATGGTTGTCATGGCTCTCCAGGAGGATCTAGATGTTGGAAGTGCTTGACTTGCAGGAGCGATAAGTATCAATCACAGGTTGCTGTGCAATTTTTGAATCTGGAGAGATTTGGTTATACTAATTCCTCTCATTTTTGGTTGCTATCCCCACATACTGCAGTCTCTCCTAGGGAGTCTGGAGATTCAAGTCTTTTACAATGTTTTTTAGTTCCTGTAGTCTTTTGAGATGTGATTTAGAGATTCTCCCTACTATGCAACGTAGATGATCTTCTACAGTGGGGTGAACTACAGGAGGAGCCATGTTCATATGTGGTTTTTTGCAGCAGTAAGGTAGTATTCTTCTAAATGGGCTGGTTCGTGTGTGACGCAGGTTCCCAGCAAGCACCACAACTGGGGGGAGGGCAGAGAGCTGAGTGATTGTGTCTTTGCATCTACAGAAAAATAACACACTTAGGCAGAGGGTGTGTCTCTGCTCTTACCTGAAAGAGCAGGCTCATCCATAATTTGGGGATTATTACTTGGTGGGAGAGACCACTGGAGTGGGTGGCCAGCTAGCTGTTACATGAGGGCTGTTGGCTGCACAGTGAAATAATTTCCTGTAAATGAAAGAACAAGCTACAAAGTACAGGGTTCTCCTGGCTTTGTCCACACTAGTATTTTCAGTTGTTGCAGGTGGCACCTCTTTGGAAGTTAGAGGGAAAGCTGTTCCAGCTGTGTTTCCCAGAGCTGGAACCTTGCTAGGGCATTTGCTGTATTAAAAATTCTGTTCCTGTCCTTTGCAGACATGCTAGCAATCAGCTATGCAGTTAATAGTGTTTTGCAGTGGATTTTATGTGTTTGGGGAATTGTTTGTAACATGCATTATGCCAGTTGTGCAATGTTACTCAGTTGCTGCAATACTTTGAGAGTCGTGTCTGCAGCTTTTATGTAGATTGAAAAAACTTACTGATAGTGCTTTCACAGTTGGAATGTTTTAAATTTAAGTTGATTTTTAAACAAATTGGAGAGAAGAAAAAATAAAATTATGACGTTGTTGTGGGTAACAAGCTTTTCTTTTTTTTTCACTAAGTCACTGCTTGATGAGAATATAGGATATTGTTTGCCATGTAACTGAAGTCCTCAGGTTTCAGTAAGTACCCTGCAGGATTGTATGGTGCCTTTCATTGTGTGCAGGCAGCTGTGGGATGGAGGCAGGGAGCTAGCTCAGCTGGTAGGGGAGGGATTGAAGTCCTGCATGCACTGTGATCAGTGGCAGGCAGGACTTAGTTGCAGCCAGTCATTACAAAGAATTGCCTTTTTAATGATCATGGCTAACACCCTGCCACAAGGGCTCTTTAATAATGTCCTTCATATGCTGTTTCTGGGACTACCCCACACCCTTTTCTTCCACTGAGGCCTGGGCCAGAGCAGATAGATAATTTCTTATTAATAGATATAGAGCACCACTTGCTTGTCCTTAGGATTGTCCTCTTATCTGTGTTGTAGAGGGTCTGAATAAGATTATTTTGCTTTTTCTCACCCTCCCACCATTTTTATCTTCAAAAAATAGCCTGTGGATGGTGGTGCACAAGAGAAGTGACTTATCAGAGGCCAGGCAGCCTCCTTATTTTAGCAAAGCAGCCAGACGAGAAGGAAATCTGCCCAGACGCAGGGGCTGAGAGATGATTGTGCAACCAAAGACTGACTGCTTCACAGAACCATGCACTTGCAGGCAGCTGATTTCATCTGTCATTAATGAAGTTTCAAATGGACTGTGCCTTTTATCTTCTTTTTCTAGTAGGGCTTTACAGTTCACATTTCCAGCACTTCCCTGGAAGAAGGAAATCTCGACTACAGCAGCAGTCAACATTGCTGCTTAAATTAGCTGAACCAGTCTTGCATGAACTGCAGTTGTAACCTTGGTCTGTGCTTTGCTCATCTTTCTGATTTTGGAAGCTGTTAAAAATTATTTTCCTCCATCCAGAAATACATGCTTAATAATCTATGGGTGTTGCTTCACTGTGTTGAGGGGTAACATTTGGAAATGTACAGCTGCAGTCAGTGACATTTCTCCAGGGCATGGTTATCCTGATTGGCTCTCGTAGGGATGGAAAATTCCATTTACTATCTTGGCTGGTGTCACAAGCTGGAAATTTTGACTTTTTTTTTCATTCAAATACAAAAAGCATTTAGTTCTTATTATATTTTTTTAAAGGCTGTGATGAAACTGTGTGAGAGTCAGTGCTGTCCCTTGCTCCAAATTTGCAGACACAGTTTCTGTACAATTGCTTGCATTAAAACTTTGTTCAGTTTTAAGATAGTGGAAATCAAACAGGTTTTATCAATTTTATGAACAGTTCTCAGAGTCCTCCTCTTTTCAGATTCAGAAGGGGGGACCTTAAAGCAGTACAAAGGTTCATCAGTCCTCTAGCAAGTACAATGGATGAAAAAGCACCTTCAAGTATTACCAACAGAAGACTGGTGAGCCAGAGCTGCCTACAGTGTTTGTGCAGGTGCTACAGCTGTAGCACTATGCTGAGTCCTGTCCCCTGACATTTTTCCCCTGAATGGTGCTAATTTTTGGTTAGCTAATTTCAGTACATGCCCTGATGCAAGAGAGTGGGCAAGATAGTTAGGAAACATTACAAGAGGGAATTGGAGTGCATTGTCATTGTCGTGTACAGAGGGAAATTTGGATGGGAGAGAATGAGAGATACAAAAGGAGAAGAAATATGGAGTGTAATGGAGGGAAAGAAGAGGAAAGGGGAATAAGAGCAGAAAAAAAGAGAAAACACTGGAGACAAAAAGGTGTCTCTTCTTATGGGAGGATATAGTAGAGAGAGAAAGTCAAGAAAAAGTACTCTGAGAAACACAAGGATATGGTTATCCATTGCATGGCAAAGTAATTAAATGAAAAGATAACACAGAGCCGGGTGGATTATACATGAGGAAGTGTATGTCACAGTATTATGGTAAAACTTTGAGATAAGAGTTATAGTGTTTCTCTGTAACTGGGCACCTTGAGGCAATTTTTCTTCTTATTAATGTTATCTTTCCTCCTGCAGTTAAGTTGGCATTTCACATTTTATTTCTATATACACAAAGAAAATTATTATCTATAGCTTAAAGTTACATGGTAAGATAGCAGTTTCAGCCTGGCAATTCAGTACATCATCTTGGGATTTGTAAAAACCATAGTCCGTGTCTTTCTGCAATGAAGTGTTTTAATATTGTTCTTTGTACTACCACAGCAGCTAGAAATCCAAAAATCCATGCAGTGAGTTAAGCCCAGCCAACAGCCAAACACCAAGCCAGCCTCTCACTCACTGCTCTCCCCTGCAGGATAGGGAGAAAATAGAAGGAAGGCAAAAAGACCCATGGATCAAGATAATTACAGTTTTATAAGGAAAGCAAAAGCTGCACACACAAGCCAAGCTTTAAATTCTTCCACTACTCCATTCAAGGCCAGGCTGGATAGGTGGTCTAGTTGAAGGTGTCTCTGCCCATGGCAGGAGGTTGGGAATAGAAGGTCTTTAAAGTCCCTTCCAGCCCAAAACATCCTGTGAGTCTATGATTCTATATATAATGGTTGCTTGGGAAGAGAAATGCCATAAACTAAAATATTCTCTTTAAACCTCCTCATTTAGGGCTTTTATCACTGAACACAATATCATATGGGTTGGGAAATCCCATTGTTCAGCTGGAGCCAGCTATCATTGCCAATGTCTTTCCTACTTGTGAGCCTGCTTTGGGATGAGGGGAGGGAGAAGAGAGGCAGAAAGCCTTGTTGTGAGCCCAGTTCAACAGCAGCTGAAACACTGATATGTTATCAACACATTTTAACCACAGAAAGCCCAGCTCCTGTGAGCTGCTGTGAAGGCAGCTTGTGTCACACCCACACCAGAACATCACCACTGTGCAGAGGCTTGCACAGGGAAAGTGGGAAAGGGTAGCCTGTGCTCTACAGTCACTGGCAGAGTAGTGCTGTGACTATTGCTGCACAGGGGTGACTGAAAATGTGCAGTACTGAACAGTCAGGGAGGGTCAAGAGGATGAGTAGTAAAGTAGTCCTAACATTAAAGATTAGAAAACAGTTTATTTGCAATATCTTGTGCATGGCGTGCTCTTTGAATCACTGCTCACAGTAAATAAATGACAGACAGGAAATGACAGACTCATTTTACAGTGAGCTAGGACTCTCATTTTTGTTTATCTTGAGTGCTGAGGTAGCAACTCAAAGCAACTCTCAGAAAATGAACCTTTTCCTCCTTTTGCTTGTGGTGTGGTTTCTTCTCTAGATGATTTGCACACCTGCTTGTCTGTTACATCTGTGATCTGTTGATTTGGGCTAGAGGGTAGCAGGGAGGAAAAGGATATTGGAATTTTGGAATGTTTTTTGGGGAATTTTGTCTTATCTTTTTTTGTTTCTTTGTTGGGGTATTTTTAGTGAGCATTTTCACTCACTCTGTAAAGGAAAATAAGTCATCTTGTCCTAGACATTTATTAGTAGTCCTCAATTTTTGCCTTTATTCTACATGTCTGAAGTGTTTTGAAGGTGCAAAACTTTAGCACAATGCATGTGAAGTCTTTATTAATCTTCATTTGGTGTCAGGAGGAGCTGAAGTGGTGAAATACATGATTTACTGAAGTTCAGACAGAAATAGGGTTACAAAACTGGGGTCAGGATTCAAAAGTCAGTGACTTACAATTCCTCCCTTGTTGTGTCAGTGTTTGCCTGTGGAAATGGGCCTCTTATCCTCAGAACATAAGGCTTTCCTTTAAGAGGAGGTTCTTATCAGTATTGGAGATCATGCAGGATTTGTGTTTGTGCAGGTAGCTGTGTCTGTGGAAAATTTAGTTCTCTCCAAACTTACAGAAGAATTAGGTATTGGCAATAAAGCCAGAGCTTTATTTATGACATCCATTATAGCAGGACAGTCAAAAAAGATCATACAAAGCATTGCACAGAATGATTCCTAGGTTATAAAATTGTTCTGTGGTCAGATAAACTACAATCTTCTACCACATGAGCAGAAAATGCTTTGTGGTGCCAGCTGCCTTGTAGGTACATGCAGAGCAAAACAAGTCCTTTCCTTTGTTACCCCCAGGGCACAAGTGAAGGAAATTGTACGTGTAATTTCTGGAGCTGGTGGGCATGCACTCCTGCCTGCCCCTTCCTTGGAGCAGGTGAAGCTCTATCAGAGAGCTTCTTGGAGAAGCTCTGTTAAGCTTCTTTGAACTTGTTGGCTTGGCCTGGGCTTTTCCATCTGTGCTGGTGCACTCCAGCACCGTGTGTGAGTGCAGGAGAGCCCAGCCCATTGGTCCTGAGGGGCAGGCAGCTCCTGGGCACTTTTACTGGTGGTCTCTGTGACTGGTAGGACTGGAAGCCACAGGAGGACCCAGCCAGCACAGAGGCTGTTTGGCTGGCTGGCTCTGGGTCTCAGCACCATGCCCAGCCCATTCCCATATGGACAGGGTGTTTGGAGCCAAGCTTTCTCTGTGACCTAATTGCATTTGCAGGACTACAGCCACCCAAGATAGGGCACGGGGAGTTAGAGGTGGAATTCAAACCATCTGAAATCAGGAGTACAACAGCATCTGGGCCTAATGCCATGGGCCTTTTCTCCAGTATGCATTTGCCTTAGGAGTAATTGGAAGTTGTATCTTCTTCCTACACATAATTGCTTCTTAATACAAGGGCATGATTCCTCTCTTTTTGTTAAGGTGTTGAATTTTCCTGCAGTCGAAGATTCATTTCCTTGAAGTCTTGGTACACATTTTCCTTGTTTTTTACTGAGTGTAATAATGACCAGTGGACTTCAGATGCTCATTCTTGTCAGGGACAAGAAAAAACAAGGAGAAAACCAGCTGGTTTTTAAAAAGAAACAGCATTTCCAGGGAACACTTCCAGAAGCATTTTACAGCACAGGGGAGGAGAATGTATCCCTCTTGTCCAGTCCTTCTCTATCTTCTCTAGCTTGAGAGGTACAAAAGGGAAGAGTGCCATTCTGAACTGATTGATATAATATCTATGGAAGATCCAGGGAATTACAGGTTTGACAGCTTCACCTCAGTCCCTTGGGAGATGATGAAGAAAATCCTCTTAGAAAGCATTTCCAAACACATGAAGGACAAGAGGATGATCAGGGGTAGTCAACATGGATTTACAAAGGGGAAATGACCAGCCTTATTGCTTTCTGTAACGAGGTGACTAGCTTGGTGGACAAGGGAAGAGTGATAGATGTGGTTTGCCTTGATCTTGGTAAGGTTTTAATCTCCTCTAACATCCTCACAGACAAGCTGACAGTGTATGGATTAAATAAGAGGGCAGTGAGATGGATTTAAAACTGAACAACCCAGCCCAGAGGGTTGTGATCAGTGGTACAAAGTCCAGTTGGAGGCCAGTCACTAGTGGTGTACCCCAGGGGTCCACACTGGGGCTGGCACTGTTCCACATCTTCATTAATGACCTCGATGATGATGCAGAGTGCACTCCTGGAAAGTTTGTAGGTGATGAAAAACCTGGGAGGAGTGGTTGATGAGCCAGGGGGTTGTGCTGCCGTGGAGAGGGACTTTGGCAGTCTGGACAGAGAGGAGTCAAGTTCAACACAGAGAAATGTCAAGTCTTGTATTTGAGACATTTGAAGGTAAGCCCCTGCACCAGTACAGGCTGGAGGTTGGAAAGCAGTTCTCCAGAGAAGACTTTGGGATCTTGGGGGACAACACACTGACCATGAACCACCAATGTGCTTTTGTGGTGACAGTGGCCAACAGCTTCCTGGGCTGCTTTGGGAAGAAGATCACATCAGGAAAGAACAAATTGTGTTTCATTTTTTTGGTAGATCTGAATTAACTTCAAATCGGAATGGAGTTCAGGCTTGGGAAGGTGTGCCAGTGCCATTCAAGAGGCAGTATTTTGCAGTCACATTGCAGAGGATGTGGTTACCTTATCTTCAGCTCCAAGTAGGGAAGAGAATGTAGGTTCTGTAAAAGTCTTTCAGGCTCTGTCTTTTCTATCTGCTAAGTGCTGACTGCCTTTAGCTCACATTGACTTGACTGCAAGATAGTTCCTTATATATTAATATCCCTAAATGTGCTTCATGACTTCAAATATCTGTTCCAAAGGAGAGTCAAGAAGTGGATTAGTTCAAACCCATCAACTTCTATGAAACAGAGTAAATATGGAACTTTATTTAAACCCAGAAATCCCTCCTCGGGGTTGATTAATGCATGGTCTTTATTTTGTGCCAGAAAGCACTTAAATAATAGTGCCCTGCCATGTGTCCCTCACCCCTTTTTGTAATGCAGGTCTGGAGCCCAGATGTATATTGTGGAGCACACTGAAATCTTCTGAGACTGACCATCACTTGACCTGTACTTCTGGTCACACTGGCTTGCTGGCTGTGGGTTACATCTGTGTTGCTCTGACCTGTGAAATGCTGTATTGAAAGGGAAATAGCAGTGCCGTTTTTTTTTTGTGCCTCCAGTTTTTATTTTCAGGGTGTATAACCCACTCCCCTGAGCACAGATGCATAAAGAATACTCATAACATTTGATCACTTCAGTGCTTTGCCATTCATTTATCTCTCTCTGTGCCACAAACTGACTTCTGAGATAGATGTTCAGCTGTATCCCAGACAGTTACATATTTATCACTTTATCACTCAGTTCTCTGGAAACCAGAATCCCAGGGGGGAAAAGGGTACAGTCATCACCCTGTATATCATGATAAACCAGTATCTGGTGAAAGAACTTCACAGAACTTCAATATTTGTCAGTTTCAAAGAAAAAGTGATATTGTGTTGCTCTATTACCTGTATTTGTTAGCATTCTTTTAAAACAGGTAAGTTTTAAACTCTGACTGCACCTGCAGGCAGTATAGTGTGGCAGATGTGGTACAGCTTTAAATAAAGTTGTTGAGAGGATCCCCTTTTCACCTGTCCTGTGAAGCAGAATCATGTGCCTATGAACTGAGGATGCTCTTTAGAAATGGCAGGTAAATCTCATGTTGCAAGATTTATGCTAAGAAAGTAAATCTTTGAAAGAAATATCTCCTGCTATGCAGTGGTTTCTTCCTGTCTGTATGCTGAGGCACATCTAAAATCAAAGAAGGGAGAATTTTTACTAATTGGATTTGGAGTTGTTTTAGTCATGAAGAATTGTTGGAATGGAAAGAATGTTTGTTCAAATCCACAGTTCTATCCTGTTGGGAGTTAAGCAGATTCTTCATTGGTACCTTCTTATTTCTGAGGATTGTGACACCTCAGATGTATTTTCTGTCCTTACATGACTCACATTCTTCTTTGTGCTTCTTAATTTTTTATACTTTTTAGCTGAAAAGAAAAATACTGCTATGCTTCCATGAAATTGAAAGAACTGGGTCTAGCTTAAACTAAGGGGATTTTTTTCCAGTGCTTTTTATTATTTGGATGGTGGTTGTACTTCAAGAGTCCAGTGTTCCTTATCCTTTGTACACTGTTAAAAAACCTGCTAAAGTGAATTGTTCACGCATGAAATGAGCTGGTGGGCAGATTTAATATTTCTGTGAATTAATGTTTCCTTCTTGATTTTTACAGTGTAATTGAAACTGGGAACTGATTATTGTGAAGGCACCTGAGTAAGGGAAACTTCTTCTGCCCTTTGGTGGTTAGAGAATGTTGTTCTCATCCCATCTTTATCCAAGAGCAAGACTCAGTGCTTGCTGTGACTTGTTGTTGAGTCTTCCTATAGAATAAAATTTCATTAAGTTTAGTTTTAAATTATGAAAATAATAGCTGTGTCTTGCATAACTTAAGAGTGTTCTCCTAGACTGTAGGGTAAATGATCTCCTTCTGATTGTTCAGGTTATTCAGTGGCTAAGTCAGATGACTCTGCTTAACTAAGATTCAGAGAGCTGGGCATCACTTACAGCAGGGTTAACAGCAACTCCTTGGACTGCCACAGTAAAAGTAATGGAGCTGGACCAGGTCTGGCAACAGCTTAGCCACTTGTGTGGGAAAGAGTCCAGAGCACTGACTTTTTTCTTTGAAGCCACTGTTTTGAGGTGGTTCACTGTCAAGACATTGATGTGGCTGTTGGATGGAGTTTGGTGAAGGTAACAGGTCCTTGTGAAGTTTTTACACACAGACCTTTTGGTTGCCCTTGTACATGCATGTATTTAGCCTGTCCACTTAGAAATGAGCAGGTGAAACTTGGCTAACACCTAAGGAGAATCTAAGCTATGTTTTTGGGCGTAGGGTTGTTTATTTTTTTCTCTTTTAATCTCACGGAAATTATTCTGATAATGAATGCAGATGGTTAGGAGTTTGGAAGATGAGTGTGCAGGAAAGGATGGTGCGGTCTTGAGGTGCTGGCTTCCTCAGTTTTTTAATGTCTAGGATAAACACTTAAAATGTGAATCATTACAGCTTCTGGCTGACCTGGGACGAAAAATTACAGTGGCTGAAAGCATGCATTGACTAAGTCTGTAATAAAAAAATAGTTTTAGTATATTCTCTGTAGATTTATTTTGATCACCCAGGTTAGCCAGGCTGGTGGAAGCAGCAAGATTAGTAAAATAAACAAGTGGCTTTAGATTAAAGAAAAAAAGGAAATCGCTTTTGTCTTTTGCAGGCCTACAGCTGAAAGAAGGTGTAAAATAATGTTTTATAGTTTTATATGGCAGTGTTAACTTATAAAGGTTTTGGGGGTGAGGTGAGTTAAATCAGTTCCTCCAAATGTTTATATTATTTACTCTGATATTGCCTTACAGTCCACTAATACTTCTGCTCTGTAGGTGTCAGGAAAGGAAGAGTAAAACTGTTAGCTCAGATCCTCTGATTTTGCATGTGAGAAATGTCACTAAGAGAAAGTGAAGGTGCATGGTTAATGGACACCTCCATTGTCACAGCTTTCAGTGAGCTCCTTCTGAAAGTCTCTGGGGTTCAGATGCCTCAGTCAGTGGTGCAGCTCCAGCTATTCAGTTCCATTTCTCTATTTGAGACCTCTTCTGTTGTACATAGACATCTTCAAGTCAAGATCTTCAGGCTGAAACTTCTGCTTTCCTTCTGGCCATTGCCCCTTTCCCCAGTCCTGATGGTTGCTTCAGCTCATTTATCAGCTAATTATAAAACCTCATTATCATGCTTGTTACTTTGTCCTCCATTTTGTTTGGACCATCCAATTTACATTAGATATTTGTCTTCTGTTTGTAATTGCCATTTTGTGGTGCTTAAAATCATCTCCAAGACCCTCTTGAGCACCATAGTGAAAACCTTGAATGTGCCTTTTTTTTTTTTTTTTTTCCAGATCTCACTGCTGATTGGATTCATCAGTGTAAATAATTCTCCATGGACAGATTACAGTGCATACAGCTTCTTTCAGATTGTCACCATGTGCGACTTGGTTATGATTTTGTTCTTCTACATCATGCACATTTTCAGAGTCTACAGGAAGCTGACTTGTGTTAGCTGGCCACTCGCGGTAAGCCTGGGCTCCTCTCCTCTCCTGGGGGTTGATGTCTCACTTTCTCAGTCCATTCCCTTGTGCTGGCTCACAAAAATAGGCTGTCTTTCACTCAATTCCTTTTTGCCTTGTATGCAAATCCTTTTGTTGCTTGTGTTCAGTTCAGCAGATTCTGTAACTGTAACATTTCCAGCTGATTTGGGTTTGATTCTGCCCTCCTTTACACAGACATAAATCTAGATTTACTATGTGGAAGGCAATAATTTTATTAAGAGACAATCGAAAGGAAGCTACTGATCATCAAGCCTTCAGCAGATGGGTCCTAGCTCAGGTCATTTATAGCAGCTCAGGGATTGCTAAAGTACCAAATCCTAGCATTACAATTCATGTACTACATCCTGTCCCAAAATAAAGTCTTTGAGTGCTATTTAAATCAGATGTGCCTCTTTATGGTATGGTTTTACATAACTTAAACAATAGCAAAAAATAGGAGCCTCGGCCTGACTGCCGTAGCCGGGCCATTCCTGGGATATCCTGCAGGATGTTCCTGCCTCATTCCTGCATTTCCCATACACATCCATCTCTCATATCCTAGCAGAGAACCAACAGGCAGCACCAAAAATGTGAGACCTGAACTTCCTCAGTAGCTCTGGCTCAGGTCAGCTAACAGAAGAGTTCTGCATCCTAGTGTGGGATGATGGATTTTAACCTCTTAGAACATGCTTCCCTTACATATATTAGTTCCACTGAAGAAGGACCAAAGGAGTGGGGAAAGCCAGCTGGAGAGATAAAGAGGAGTTTTGAAACCCAAGAAGTGGTTGGGTGGTGGTTAATGGAAGCTTTTTAAGTAATTTACAGATCTAAGATTACAGTTTGTCCATCCATCCACTTGCAACCAGAGAGAAAAATTTAGTTTTCTTTTTAGCTGAAGAGTATGGTTAGATTTTTTTTTTCAAATGTGAGCCACCACTATCTGTTTCTAAAGGTACTTCTATATCTAGAGATAATACAGATGCAGGGATTGAAATAAAGGAGTGAAGTAAGCTAATAAATGACAGTTTTGCAGAGCAGCATTTAACATGTGCATTGCTGTAACAGGACTGTGCTATTTTTGCCTCTGCATAGGCTGCTTTTGGGTTTTTTTTTGTTGTCTGTTTAATTATTCCTCAGTGTTCCAGAGTTTAAGGTGCTGAAGGTTGTGGCTGCTCAGCTTCAGAAAGCTTTATAGGATGTGATGCTTGAACATTGCTGCTCTGTTACAAAACAAACAACCTCATTTTCAGTCACATTTAAGTATCTTTAGAACAGAAGAGGAAGATATGTGAAAGAGTCTGGGAAACTACAGCTAGCATTTGGATGGGTTTCCTGGCAGGATCTTTACATTGCAATCAGGGGCGTGATTTGCAGCCAGTAAAGCTGAAGTGGTTCAAGAGGTTGTTCATTGCTGGCAGCTTTTCCAGCTTGAAAGTATTTCTCCAGAGGGGCATTCTTCTGGCCCTGCCAGGGCTTGGTTCTCTACCTAATGTGGCCTTTGATGACTCTGCTGCAGCTTTGCCCATCCCTTGGATTCCTCTAAAGTAGTAGCCTGTGTGCACTACTTTATTTGATGTCTCTAAGGAGGCAATGGCATGTCCCATTTGCTTGCTGTGTCATGGGCTAGTCAGAGAAGCCTCTTTATCCATATAATTTATTCTGGCAAATGCAAGGCTTGAGATTTTGATTGCTTGAAACAAGTTTATAAATTAGGAAAATAACTTGTGGTCTCAGAGCGTACTTTACAGGAAAAATCCTCCTCAGCTCTTTTAAACACCTGAGCAGAGTGAAACTGGTATGGTAGGCTGTTCATCTTCTGGGCTTTCCTTGGACAATTTCCTTTTGGGACTATATTCTATCTCCTGGTTTGAGACAGAATCTCTCCTCTCCTTTGTATTTGCATGGCTTGTGCTAGTAGTGCAATCAGATAAAGGAAGCAGATATCCACTTGCCCTACCCCACCAGGCACAAGAAACAGCCCATGTTCAGTGTGCAAACACCTGTTCTGCTTGTCACAAGCTTTGTGAGGATTCAAAATCAAAATCCACAAATACCCCTGCTTGTAACAAGGTAAAATTGACTCCTGGACTGACACTTACCACACCAGAGAAGAGTTTAAATGTGGTGCCTTGATCCTCTCTCAGAAAACCCCATGGCATCATGTTTTACTGCAGCTGTACTTTTGGTGGCTTCCGTCCCCTCCCTGTTGTTTCCAGTCTCAGTTGATGAAAGTTTTTAGTAAATGTAGCAGTAGATCTGGTGCTTACTTTCTAGATTATCAGAAGTAGGAGCATTTGGTTTTCCACTTATGCCATTTCATATAGGCTAGAGAAATACGTTCTTAAGGCTCCTTCCTTCCTCCAGAACCATCTTTTAAAACAAGGTGCATACTTGATGCAATGAAATAATGTACCGTGTTGAATTGAAAGGATTGCATCCATACTCAGTAAGTAAATCCTATTCCAGTAACATCAATAGACCCAAACTATACTTTTTTTAACAGAAAGTGAGGTTTGGTATAAAATCCATCACAAGGTGAGTTGCTGGGTTTTGGGGTTTGGTTTTTTGCTTTGCTTTTTCAATTATTTATTTAATTTTTATTTTTTACTATGTTTTGACCTCTGTGTTTGAGGGTTTGAGTCATCTCTGCCAACTTAATTTTCTTTCTGAGACATACCAAAATGCTTTCCAGATAAGTTTCCCTTCTAATGCATGCTGTGCTTGTCTTTTCAGGAGTTTCTTCATTACTTAATTGGTACAATTTTGCTTCTCATTGGATCGATTGTAGCAGCAGCCAAGAGTTACAATATAACTGGACTTGTGGCTGGAGCGGTAAGACTGTGTTTATTAGTCTTGACATTTTAAAAATTGCAATATATATAAGGTAGAGCATTGGAAATACATCACTTGTACCTCTATTTTCTTACTGACTTGCCTTACTTGTGCCTTGGTTGGCACAAGTGCCTTGGTTGGATGAACAACCTTCTAGCTCATTTCAGAGGATGTCCTGTAACACATTGCCAACAAAAATATTTTGTTGTCAGATGCTGGACTCACCACTAAAGTTGGTATTTGTCCTGCCAGACAGTTGAAACCAAAGGCTTCTGCTTTAACTCATAGGAACTATGTTTAGGTGAAGAATTAAGACAATTAACTTTTGACAAAAGCCTGTTGTAGCAGCTGAAGATACCTAAAGGATTTCCCCCCTGTTTGGCTTTCAACACTTCCTGCTCTTGAACAGAGCCCTGTTCAAGTTAATTTCTCTTGAACTAAAACCCACTGGGGCTCTGAGCTGACTTCTGGAAGGTGCTGCCTCTCTTGGCTGGAAAGCTTTACAGAGAGAGGCATGACTTCCAAGTGTGGGTGACAGTATTTTCACAGCAGCAGGACCTGAAATACAACTCCTTCAGAATGAAGAATTGCTCTCAGAAACTTAGTCCTGATGATGTAAACAGACTAGATGACCTACCTGACTTGTTTATTTGGCAGACAGCAGGGAAAGGCTTGTTTGAATGGGGCAGTAAAACAACAGTAATCAGAGGTGCTAGAAACAGTCTTTTCTTCGTTGCAGAATCCTAGTGAGAAGTTTAGAAATTGACACTCCATGCTGCTGTCCATCTTTTTCTCCCTCCTTGGGTATGACTTTCAGTCTATCTTTCAGTTTTGACAAGACATGAGCTGCTATTATACTACAGAAACTTCGGGGTTTTTTAGTCTTTTGGCAGAATGGAGTAAAAAAACGTGCTTCTTTTTGGGTCTGTTAATCCCATAAAATGTGTAGCTGAATATACAAAAGTGCCCATACATGCATGGACTATGTGTCATCTAATGCTCCATAAATATTTGTGGTTTGTTTGTTTTCTCATCCAGACTTTCGGGTTCCTGGCTACAATACTTTGTGTTATAAGCATGTGGTCATCCTACAAGGTTTCGTGCATCACACAGTCAACAAGTAAGTATCGTGCTTAGTAACTGCCAGAATGCCTCCCAAAATGAATATTTATATTTTCTGGCACAGGGCTGTGTCTACCTGGAAGGATTTATTAATGCCCTGGTTGTTGTGACTCAAAATTGCTCAAAAAGCAATAATTTCCAATTTTCTGTCATCACAGATGTTATCACAGCTACTGACAGCTGTTAACAAATAACTACAAGAGCAAAATAACTTGCTTCTAGCAAATAGTGAACACAGCAACACTTTCTTTTCTCCCTCCCCCACCCCTTACCAAAAGGTTTCCAGTGTGTTGCTTAATAAATTGAATTAATTTGTTTGTGGCAACACAAGTGACACTGTGTTCCTTCTCAAAGATGCCTCTGTGTGACTCCATCACCTGTGCAAGACGTCTGCCTTACAAAACAGGATACCAAAGAGGAGCGTCCACTACTGAGGAGAGAGCTGAGGGTATTTTGTTACTAGCCTGGACAAGCTGGTAGCCTTTGGAAGATCTACTTGAATGCCTATGCAAAACCATGTTGTGAACCAAAGTTTTTTTGCTCCCCCCACCTCCCCCCACCCAAAGAAGTTTATAATGGAGAACCTGCTTGTTTCAGAGAAAGACTTCTGTCTCTTAAGCTGGGCTCTGGCCATTTCCAGCTATTTGCAATAAGTGTATTTAAAACTCATTTGGACAGTCATTTGGTTCTCCTTTCAGAGGGATGGAGAAATTCCTTCTGATTTCCTCCATCTGTTTACACAAGGGAAATCCTGCAAATTCCTACCTGATTCTTAACTTCCAAGGATTATATGTTTAACAAAGGAACAGTTACAAACTAATTTGTGCTTGGATAAGCTGACCCAAGCCTTTGTTACCTCTTTCTGTCAGAACTGTGGACTTTTTCTAACATCAGCTCAGCCAGCATCAAAATTATGAACTGCAACTTGAAAACATCACTGTAAACACCTCCTCCTAGCCCAAACAGTACACAATGAAATGGGGGATTTTCTCCACGAATTTTTTGCAATCAAAGATTATTCTTTAAATATTCCTTGCCAAATACAGGAAAATACGTACCTAAGAATGTACATTTAATATTTTATGGGGTCTTTTTGTTTCTCTTTTTCATAGTAAGTCCACTTCTATAGAAAATTTCTATGCATTTGCTATAAATTATTCACTTTGTAATCTAACAGCATTTATGAAAAGCCCACTGTGAATGGAGCAATGTGCTTCTTTCTCTCTCTTACATGTGGTTTTGTCACTTCCTCTGCCTCAGCTGGAATCTGTGCTCCTGGGGACTCTGCCCAGTGCCTGGACAGACAGAACAGTTCAGTTTTGTCCAACCTGGTATCATCATGAAATTCTATGTAACTTCAGTGCCGAAACAATGCCTCCTTGGCACCTTTGTCTTTCCTTTTGCAATCTGTCTCTGGTGAGCTGGGAATTCTTTGCAGGAAAAAAGGAAGCGTGGGCCTCTCTTCCTCCTTGGTGCTTCTCCTTTCATGCCTAGCTGTGAAATAGAACTTGGTTTATTCTGTCAAGATAACTGCATGATGGTGCAGCAGAAGTTGGGTTTATTCAGTTTACCAGGGAAAACAGCAGGGAAAAAAAGCATTTTCTGGCCTGCTATATATTTTTCTATTTGTCTGAAATTCTGCATCAATATTGCTAAGTAATTCAATGGTTCTCTCAGAAAATTCTTTTTGTGCCTCATGGCAGGTCAACATATATTGCTATTTGTTGCCACCTTTTTTTTTTTTTCCATCCAAATATATATATCTTTACTTGGAATTCGTTTTTAACTCTGACAACAAAAATTGGCCAACTGCTAAAGTGTCAAAATTTTTGAGTAAGTAAATGAAAATAACTGAGCAGATAACTTGAAGAGGTAAGAATCCCCCTCATGGTGCACAGTTTCTGTGATTCTTTTTGCTATTCCTATTCAAAAGTGCCCTATTTAGAGGAACACAGAGCAGGAAAAAATTTGAAAGCACAAAATTCTGTTTTTAATGGATTAAGGTACATAAATTCACTCCAAGATAAAGTGTTTCAACATTAGTATGAGGTTTATTCAAATAAACCATATAACATGAAGGTATATTGTTACTAATTTCATATTGGCTCTTTCTTATTTTTCTACAATGTACAACTTCTGCCCCCTACCTTCAGATGACATGTTTTGTGTTTAGTCAGGAATGAGCCATTTTTTCCTTTTTAACAACCAGAACTGAGCATGGCTCAAAGGCTCTCTGGCTTAAGAAAATAAGCATTCTTCTCAGCTGGGACTCCATTGTCAGCAGTGTCAGTGATAGCTCAGCCTTCCTTGCAGGGCCAGCACAGGACCAGTCAAATGGCCTTATGTGACAAGGGACTTCCTTCTGGGCACTTTCAGTGAAAATACCTGCAGAACAAGGTACTCACACACACACACATTTGTGTGTGTCTAATTTTTTGTAACAGGATGCTTGATCACCAGTCCTTCTGCCAAGACTGACTTTACAGTTTTTGGAAACCAGCGCCCTGAGTTTAATTTGGACTGATATGACAGATGTTTAAGGATACAATCTCTCCTGTTCCCCTAGAAGAAAAAGACTGTGTTATTTCTCCTTCACCTCCTGAGGTATCACAAGCTTTAAGCCCACTTGTCAATCCTGTGGCAAGCCAGTGTTCTGCTTCAGACAGTGTGAATGCAGCTGAGACCTCAGTGCTGCAGTGGAAGTGGGGAGAAGCACCTGCTAAGGACTGGGGCTGGAGCCTGAGCTTGCTCTGCAGAAAAGGCTGCTTCCACTTTCTCCTGGAACCATGCCCCCATCTCCTGGCACTATACTAGCTTTTTTTTCAGCCTCTCATGTTACTCTGTCACTTGTCACCATATGGAGAAAAAAAAACATCAAGGAGAATTTCATGCAGTCTAACAACCAAAGAATTTCTGAACTAAGTTCTGTGATCATCCAAAGAATATGTTTTGCTGTAAATGCACTTGCTTATACCGGATCAAGAGATGTAAGTTACCAATTCCCTTTTGGTTTTTTGTGCCTACTGACAGGGCTAAAATATTCCTGCAGCTTTGGCTGTTGTGACAGTGCTGGGTCTGTAGACCCACCAGCTGCTCCTAATCAGGATGCTCTCAGGCTGGAAGACTGACATGTCTGCTGTCAAAGTTTCCTTGCTTTCCCCAAATCCTCCTTGTGAAGCATGTCTACCAAGAAAAGCACAGATTTTCTGTTATCACCAGCTCCACCGGGGGGTTGTTGAATGACAGCTCCGTCTGGCAGGGAATTCGACACCTCTCTGCTGTACCTCTGCCAGCAAAAGTGTTTTAAGTTTCCTTCAGTGTCAACCTGGTTCTGAAAGCTCCATCTGTCTGCAACTTTGTCAAATATGGGATTCCAGCTGTTTTAGAAATAAACTCTGTTAGCTATTTGGGTGATGTGGAGAATCAGACTGTTGTCCTGGTCATTTATTTCCTTCCTCTACTACAGCAGTGGCTTTCTCTCAGGGGAATATCAGAATACATCCTGTAACTGGAGGACAATAGGTAAGAGCCAAAACCTGTTCCCTGCTGTTGCATTTGGGTGTGCTGGTTTCCACCCAAAATTTGTCCATCATCTTCAGCTCCAAGATAAATGCAATTTATCCTTTGAGCTAACAGAGCTTGGGATTCAGTTTTTACTGAAAAATTAAAATGTAAATGTTGGGAGAAGAAAATTGGTAGTACAAACTCTTCTATACTTTGAAAAAAATGAAACCTCATGATTGAACTCTGGGGACTTGAGATAAGCTAAACAGTGAATAGTGCTTTTGTCAGGTAGAAACTGGGAAAATGAGAAGGGGAAATGAAACTTTTTAAAAAGAGGAAGAGTGGCTTCCACAGTGCTGGATGAAAACGCTGCAAGTTATGTGACCAGCATAACTTCACACTTCTGTTGCTGAGAGCTGGTTGCACTGTTTGGAAACAGTTCACTATGTGGAGTTTAAAGAGGGTAGCAGGACACCAGGATAATGATAACTTGTAAGGAAGTGTGTGTGTGGTGGTGGGGTGTCGAGTGCTGCTCCATGGAAGAGGACTAAGAACTCACTAGGACAAAAAGGAGCAGGAGAGGAGGAAGATCAGGTGCAAAAATCAATAAAAAGCTTATGAGGGGAAGAACTAATGTGAGTGCCTTGTGCACTGACAAGTGGTGGCAGATATTAACAGGTTCTGTCTGTGCTGGTTATTAAAGGGCAGATCTGCCTGGACTGACAGAGAAGTCTCTTTACTGCTTGCCTGCACTTTACACCCTGTGTCTGGGATTTTCCTGTTCTGCTAAAGCTGTTGTGGGATGCACGAGACCTGACCACAGGCTGTGGAATGTGGTATCACGTTGCCATATGCTCTGCCCTGTTTAATTTAAAGTTGCTGTGAGCTCCACTGTGTTTAGAGACAGCCTGGAGCCACATGGTGCTGCTGAGGCTGTGTGCTGGGCAGGGGCCTTGGCCATCCCCACAGCTTGGGCAAAGTATGGACCTGCTTTTAGACAGTGCCATGAGAATGCTGAGGAAAGCTGGATTTATGTAGCACAGGGCCCTGCTGGGCATCCTGGAGGTGCTGCTGGTTGTGTGAGCCAGGGAGAAGTGCGCACCAGAGAAAGGGAGGCCCACATCCTGTTCTTTCTGCCTGCAGAGATTTACACCCAGGTGGCAGGAGAGAGCCCTCACCACAAAGCTCTAGTGTGCTCTTAAGCAACCCACCTGTTTGGGCTGGTTCAAGTTTCACACTGGAGCAAGTGCAAGTGCCATGCCCTTGGCTTACCTTTCTCTCCTCTGCAGACACGCAGGGCTGCACACTTGGGAGGCCATCCTGTTGGGAACAGGTGGCTCTTGGTTCCAGTCCCTGGTTCCAGGGCTTCTTTAACCCTGCTACATGGGAGCAGGTTACAAAGTGGCACTAGTGCTTGTTATCCTCCTCTCCTGGAGAAGGACAATTACTTTTTTCCAGCACAACAGCAGCTGGAAAACAGGAAAAGAATCATGTCCTTTCTAGAAGTCACTGATTACCCACAGCAGGCTACTCCAGAGTTTATTTCTGTTCTGCCTGTCCCTGAGCCCAGTCCATCAGCCTCACCTGATCCCCTGGGTCAGCACACTGGTTTCTCACAGCCAATATGACAAGTATACATTGGTGTTAGTTTCTAGGGACTGATCAACATACAGCAGGTTCCCACCATCCCAGAACTTGCATAGAACTTTTAAAAAAGCCATATTTCTAATTAACTGATGGTTTATCCTCTTGTTATCTCATATCTGCACTGTTCTACTGTGTAAATGACTTGCCGATTTATTAAGGATCAAACAAGCTCTCATCACCTGCCTGAACCAGTCCCTCTGCCTTGGGGCAGTTGGAAAAAAAAAAAGAAAGAAAAAAAAAAAGAAAAAAAAATCTGTCTGCTTTTTGTCCTTTACCAAACCTCTGCCCAAGCTGTGCTAACAGTGAAAGTGAAGCTGTCTGGCCATGCCCAGAAGCAGCACTTCACAGGTAGAAAGACTGAAAGTTAGGGGGGGGGAAAAGGGGAAGAAGAAGAAACAATAATTAAAAGAGTTGCAGCATCACAGGAGTTTCCTGCCTCAGGGATGAGGTGGCTGCCAAGACGAGCTTTCAGTTTTACAGGGAGGCAGAATTTAGATACCAAAATCCTTGGCATTGTTCTGGCTTAGTGCTGTGAAAGCTTGGCTTTAAGACTCCAGTGCTGAATAATCAAAGGCCCAATCTGACTGTGGCTGTTTGTAATGTGTTGCAGGGGACAGTAGTATGATAGGGAGGGCTCATGAAAAGGAGGCTGTGAGGGACCTTGGCTTTTTGTGTGGTGATGGTGAGGAATGAAGGCAGAGCTCAAAGAAAAAGTGCAGATGAAGGAGCTAAAATCAAGGGGTCACTGCAGTGTAGCAGCACTACCCAATCTTTCCTGAGGGAACAGCTCAGAACAGTGCTGTTCCTTGGATTAATATTTTTATATCGTTTCCTGAGCATAACACCACCTCCAGCAGCACCTGGTTTTTCCATATTGCTGAACTACAGCATTGCAGAAAGTAATATTAGTATTTAGCATTAGTATTTTCAAAAGCAGCTTTGTCACTGGGTGAATGCTGGCTCTACGGTGAGACGTGTGTTTGAGTGAAAGTATGTCCTCCAGAGCACTAGCCAGCCATGAAGGCCTGAACTTTTGAAACAGAAAAAAAGGATTAGGACATAGATAAATTTGCTTCAATTAAAATCAATTTTTTATAATCCTGACTTGGACTGAGTTGAATTCAGAGTGCCCAAGATAGTGTAAATTTCATTTATTGCACTTTAGATGCTTGCAGACCTGGAATAAGAGAAAGACAAAAAGCAACCATTTGAAAGGAATAAACTGCAACCTCTAAAGCCTAAGCCAAAAGAAGGAGTCCTGCCCACCTCACGGTGACAGAAGTCCTGCCTGCAGTGTGATGTAACCCAAGAATGCCCAAGTGTCCTAGTGCTAATGCTTGGTGCTGCAAAGCCCCCAGGTTACCCTGCCTGGCGCACAGAGGCACTGTCACATCTGTCACCTCAGAGCCATTCTCCCAGGGGACTCCACAGCTGGGGCCATGCAAAGGCAGGCAGACAACTGTGCAGCAAGCCAAGCACCCGGGAAGGAGGGAATAGCACAGAGGAAAAGGAGCAGGCTGAGTGCTCTGTGCTTGCATGTGTGGGTATGTGTAGGAAAACAGTCCTGTGTGGGGGTGAAGGAAGCACCTGTGTGTTTCTGTGGGCACTGAAGGGGCTCCCAGAAAGACTAAGGAGAGCACAGCAGCGCTTGAGGCAGAGCTGGCAAGTGTGTGAATGACGTGGCAGCTACGAGGGGTGGTGGGGCATTCCTTCCTGCAGAGGGGAATATCCCCAGGCCACTAATGGAGAGTCGTTGCTAAATTAAGTATGTCTGAACTACTTGTTCTTTTCTTACATGTTTGCACTTGTGTAGGAAGAGCGACACAGACAGGCAATCTCTTAGCACAGGAGGAATTGTAAGAAGAAAGAATTGAAATGTGGGGAAGAAAACTCTGCAGGTGTAGACTTGAGGCATATAACCCTTTGGCATAGCAGGTCAGACTAGGAAATTAGAGACAGCACTCATTCTGCACTACTTTTACAGCTCAAAGAGAGTAAATATCATTGTCCCAGGAAAAAGCACAGTGTATTTTGGAGACCATTTGCATGCGACTAGCCTTAATACTCAGCCACTCTCCCCTGCACATCTATGAAGGAAGAGAAGGGCAAGAGTGAATCATAGCAGTGAGTCAGAGTGCAGGAGTTACCTTTCCCCCCTGATTCACCCTCTAGATGTGCCTCTTCCTCCATCAGCTACCAGGGCAGCTTGGCCTCCCAGCTGGAACACCTCAGGGTAGTGCTGAGGAGACATTGCTTTTACCTTCCCATTGCTGGGGCAACACTCTAGCACTTGTATCTCAACACATAACAGAGCTGGTGCTGTAGCTGAGTGAATGGGAAGGGAGCAGGCTAGGGGGGTTTGATACCATCTCAAAGCCTGTAGCTAGCCAAAAGAACCCATTTGCAGCTTGCTTCTACTACATCTGCAAGCCAGCTGTGATGGTAGGGTACGATTCCCCTCCTCCTTCCTCCAGCACACACACAATTACACTAAACACAACTTTCCTTTTCTGTCATTATTGGGGGTTATATGAGGTGGACTGGTGCTGGGAGCTTTGTACCACCACTAGTATGAATTACAGTTCTGCTGCTGTAACAGCTCCTTTTACATCAGAAGTGCTTTGTCTGTCCAGCATAGTCCACTGTTATTGCTACTTCTGTAAATCACTCTTAACATAAAGCTTAATGATCTGCCTCCCCCTCTTCCATGAACCCCTGCCAAACAAGAGCACAATGCTGCAGCTGTAGCTATTAAGCTATGGTGGCAGCAAAGCACTCCATTAATACCTCATGCTCAGCAGTTTGTGATGCATGAGAGCTGAATAATTATGCCCTTGTTACCCTCAAATGAGAGGCACAATTGCCAGAAACAAGCGTTTACAAAAAAAAAAAAAAAAAAACTGTATCAAGTCAAGGACAACATTGGTTCATTCATAAAACAAGCCTTTCTGAGCAAAAGGATGATGAGGCAGAAAACAGGCTTACATTAATGAGCCAGTTGTTTCTAGAGCTATATTGTGCCCTCTAAGAAAGTCCTCCACAGCCTCTTTATCCCAGCTGTTTTGAGAAACTAGCAGGCAGAGATTTAGCCAAACCTCTTGTTGCTATGAGTCGCAATGATCGGGAGGTTTACTTTAGGTTTGAGGTACAGGAATGGAAAGCAGGGCTTTAGCAATGTAAGCATCAAAACCCAGTGCTCTGAAGCATTTGAAACTGAGCAGGCAGGTAAAGGAGACTGAAAATGGAAGTTAATGAAAATAGGAGTGATGAGTCCATGCTGAGGATGCCTTGATGCTCACATCAGGATAGCAGCTTCACACCTTTGGTTAGTGGAGTGCAGAGACCACAGAATAATTAAGTAACTGTCCCTTCCTCACCTAGAGCTCAACATGAGCAGGGATTTTAGAACCATGTCAGCACTGATATTTCTGGGAGAGGAACAGCTGGTGCAAAGGAAGTAGTTAAAAGGAGAGCTGTGGTGCAGACAGACTTGCATTATTTTGAGCAATGTTGCTCCATTCTCTAAGCAAGGGTAGAGCATATGGTAACAGAAAACTTGTTATCCTTTCTGTCTTACCACGTTATGCTTCCTGTAAATCCAAGTGAGGACTAAAAAGAGAGCTCTGACATACACCCCAAGCTTAGCACTGCAGAATAGTGCCTGCCTCCATGCAGCACATCTAGCAGAGCATACCTGACTGGGGATTTGCTGTCCCCATCTGGCTGCATATGCATCATGCTGCAGAAAAATGTGCTTGTGCTGTTGCCTCCTAGTGAAGCCTGACTCTCACCTCAGGACTTGCCAACTTCAAAACAGCCAAGTCTGGTTTATTTTCCCACCAATAATTCAGCCAAGAGATAATAGGTCATAAGAAACAAACTGAGTAAGTGATCAGGGCACGTGGGCTGGTCAAAGCAAGTTTCACTGGGATGCCTGGAGAGGACTGGAATTGCAAGAAGTCCTGTCTGGCATGCTTTACCACTATGGTTGCCAACATTTCTGTTTGTGAGCCCTGATTTTTTTCCAGCATGCATAATTTGCATTTTTGGATAATAAGCTTCCCTCATTTAGCTTCTCAAGAGTCCAGGAAATGCACAGGTACGCCCCACTCCATTCCTCTCCCACCTGTGATCCACAGACCTTTCATTGAAAACCGCAGCATAGTACACACCACAAAGTTCTCCAAGACTTCAGTGTTTCAAGTGCAGGTCTTGTCATGCAGCTCAAGTTTGACTTGAATTTTTAAAAACATTTTAAAGTTTTAAAAAATTTTTAAAAAACATTATTGGCAAAACACAAATAATGCAAGTAAAACCCTTTCAAACTGCTCATGCAAAGTATCTCCTTGAGACAATACTAATGAGATTATATTGCCAAAAATCCTTCAAGCTGCATATTGAGAAATAAGAAAATTAATGGAAAGAGTATCCCTAAAACGCATAGTTCAATTTATACTCACACTGGCAACAGAGGGACACGGGGGCTTCAATTTCACTGGAAATACAGGTGAGAAGAGGACGGAGTCCTTCAGACCAAATATTTTCAATCCCAGGATCATCTTTGCCCCCTTGTGGACAACCTTCCCTCCTGCAGCTTCTTGGCAGGTTCCTTGTGCAGACGGCAGGAACAATGCAAAATACATTTCTGTCGTTCCCTGTGCTTCCTTCCGTGGGCTAAGAATAGCCATTCCGAGTCCAAGGGGCAGCCACACCCAAAGCCCAGCCAAGCAGTGACCCTTGCTTGGCTCCTGCATGACAGCAGCTGTGTGAGAGAGCAGGTGGCTGGTCCTGCTCCTCGCTGCTAAGGAGAAAAGCCATCCCAAAGCAAGGAAACACATCTGTGCCTTGATGGAGGGATGGACAGACATAGTGACCAGCTGTACTCACAGCCTGTGTACTCACAAAGGAAAGCTGCATGCTACCAGCCCATATTCTGTCCTGCTGCACTACATTCCCGTCACCTACAGTGAAGCAATAACATGACTTAAACTGTGTGGTGATGCTTCAAATTATTAAATCTAGTATTTCTGAGTTATGTTCTCATGGTGTAAAATCCACCACTGACCTACCTTTCTAATACAACACTTTGCCTTGATTGTTTTCTTGCATCTAGGTAATTAAAATCATTTGCGACCTTTTTCCCTTCTGATTCCTTATGAATACACTAATCTCTGGCAACTTCATCAAACAGACAATTACCTCTTTAAAATTATTTCATCTTTTCGTGTTACAAAATAAAGAAAAGCATACTGTGGCATTCCAGTTTCTATGTCAACAATGAAGGAAGCGTCATTCTTCTCCTGTGTACAAGATGACCACCAGGTAATAAGTAATCCATAGGATCATGAAACAAAAAAGTGCTTCCCTGCCAAAAGGCAAAACATGCAGGTTTGAGTCATTTTCCTCACCCCCTCCCACTGACAATCAGCCAAACAATTTTTTAAAGATCAAGTGGCTCTCCCTCAACCAAGGAAGTCAGTGACCTGCATTTTTCTAAACCAGAATAAATTATTTGTTCTCAACACCTTTTGCCTAGTTGTGCTCCTTCCTTTAGCAAGTCTGCCCCTTTATTTTTCTCAGTTCCATGTAATCAAGACAATAGGAAGCAGCACCTGGATTATGCTCCTCACAGTAACTTACCATGTGTAAAGGCTACTGCAAACTACTTTGGCTGGACCCTGTGGTCAGGAGCAATACCTTATCACATCTTTTTTCCTGGAAACTTCCAGTGAGAATAACCAGCCAGTTGGACCTCTTCCCCAAGAACAGGCAAACACAATGCAAGCTCTTTCCTCCAAACCAGAAACAAAGAATGATGTTATTTCTTATGGCCTATTTTGGGAGAACTACATAGCAGCACCAAATCATAGCAAAAACAAGAAACATTTATTTACTAAACCTTTATTTTAAAAAATTATTACAAAATATTTTATAAAGTTCCTTAGATCAAGAAAACATAACACATTAAAAAAGATCACAGGTTTAGAATGATAAAAAATATTTAAGCATTTAAAAATTATTTAGATGGAAATTCAAGGCAACATTTGAAACAAAACTATAAAATTCTTACTTTATATATATATATATATATATAAATTAATGTATTATCATCCTGCTTCAATAATAATTAAAAATCACTTAAATTCTTAATGGTATTAAAAGTGATGTATAGCTGTCCAGTATAAAATTTAATATCCAGGGAGCTGCTTACGTTTACAGCAATAGACTAAAAAATATATGAATTTCCATCTTAAAGGCATTATCAGCATCTTGATTGGCTACAATTTTACAGAACCTTTGAAAATTTTTGCTAAGAATTTCCCCTCTGAGTAGAAAGCTTGGTATTTTATTGCACAAATTTGAATGAGGATCACCATGAGAGCCATTATGCAAAAACATCTTGTGCTGAGCTATGAAAATTGTGTGAGATTGCTCACTGTTCTTTCAGGTGGGAAGGTGCAAAGGTAGAACTCACCTGTAACAGACCCTTCCCTGCTCTTCTGAAGCACAGGGTACAGGCAGTAAGGCACAATTCCTTCCCATACTCAGAACCAAAGGGCACTGGTAGCACTGTGATGTTAATGTGGGCTAAATGCCAAACACAAAAATTAACATCCACAATCTACACAATGCCCAGTACAGAACTTCAGAGCAGAAGCTCACAGCCCACTGGACAAATCCTCATGTATCCTGAAAAATCCTCTCCATCGATTCTCAAGGCACTGCAAAAAAGCCTTGAAAGTGGCTGCAGAGCCTTTAAGGCTGCAGAGCCTTAAGCTTGACAGGTTCAGCTGGAAAACACCAAAGCTGAGTGTCCGAGCAGGCTCCAACACCACTGCCAAGCACTGTGGTGAAGAGTGGAGAAGACAATCCCCAGACAGATGTACTGGGCCAGCTCCTTCTTTCCAACAGGCTTTACTACCAGTTATGATGTATAGAAATGTTCACTTTGCCAACAGGAGAAATTTGAAGCAGTTGTATCTAACAGCACTTCTGCCAGAGTTCCCATCACTCTCCTGAAGAATCTCTAGTCCACCTAAGCAAAAATCAACCACCTTAATGGAAGCAATTTAAATAGGTGGTTTAAATAAGGCTGATTTCATCAGAAGCAGGCTGAGAAATAAGCAAAGGGCTTTGCTGACAGAACATGAGGGATAAGAGGCATCCAGCCATACACATAGAGCTCCTGCAGAACCAGACATTTAATCCAGCTCCAACAGCATTCTCTAGGATCAGTCTAATTAAGAGACAGACATTTAAAGCCAGCACCTGACACCAGAGGCATCAAAGGGGCATGTAAAGACTGCTCAGTCACTGCAGCAAGGAAGCCTCTCCCCCACCTAGACTGGGAGGGCAGAGGAGCTAGGAGTGATAAGGAAAGCTAGGATACAGGAAGCTGATAAAGCAGTTAAAAAAATAACCTCACAGAAGCAGAAAACGGCACACATGCATGCAAATCTGCTTCTCAACTATTTTAAAACAGAGCAAAAACACCTTATGAGGTGCAAGGATTAACAGCACCATCATGCATGTTAGCCAATAATTGGTTTGGAAGCAATATTTTAGGCAACTGCCTTAAACCTATAACCATTATGTGACTTGCTCCTAGTATTTAACTACAATGTGACAGACTATTGCCAGGTAAACTGCCAAGGCTGGGAGACAACTTTACAGATCCCTTTCTGTATCTCCAGAAATAGACATCAGTAACACATCACTTAGGTGGGGAAAATCCTATAGAAAACAACCAAAACCCAGACCTCAATTAACTTATCTTCAGGCTGAGAAAAATAATAGGAAAAATTACCTCAAGATAAAAGTCCATTCACAGTGCTGCATTGCTTAATAAATACTTAGCAGCACAATGTTGCTCTTACACTATATTTACAGCTACCAATTACAGATGAAGATTTCAAGACTATAGACATTTTGGCGTAGAAAAAGTTCAGTAGGACTCTGGGCAATAAAAAGAAACTCAAACAAGACTGTTGGAACATTACTTATATGGGCACAGTCCCCAGAGTAAGACATTGCAGATCATAGAGATATTTCTCATTATGGATATTTTGTATCACCATAAAACCACTTTTAAACCAAACATCTCTAATCTACCCAGTTATCAGACACAGCTACAGCAAGAGCTGACTGAAATCAGGTTTTAGTGCAAACAGACACTAATAAATACAAGAAAAAAAAAAAAAAAAAGCCAGTCCAAAGAGCATTTCTTCCTTACAACACAGAAAATTCTATGAAAGAAAGTATCTCTTCTATGTATAGCTCTAAAACCAAGCTACAGCTTTAACTTGGTGCTTCACACCACGCAGCAAAATTTTACATCCTCCAAGCAAAGTGTTAGTGCTAGGCTTAAGTCTCAGGCCATAGAGAGACAGAACATCACACACTCATCAGAAAGTGGCAGCAATGGAAAAAAACCCAACTTTGACTTGCTATTGTAGTCCTTTGTCTTAAAACAGCTTCCTCTTCCTTTCCCAAATACAGGTCAGCCAGTTTCTGGAGGGCTTGTTCTCAGTGCTGCCACAACGTTTTACAGGACTGGGAACAAGCCAAATCGGGATATCGGTGAAATGGAGTTATCACCTGGGAGACACAGCAAATGTCTCAAGCACTCAAACAAGAATTGTTTTTGCATAATCAGCTTATTTTCATTTGCTTTGGTATTTTGGAACATCTCCTGGCTTACAGTAATCTGCTCTCTCTTAAGAGAGGCGTAGCAGTCTTGCTTTTACATCAGAAAAATGCTTTTTCAGCACTTCATTTCTTTTAGAGCCATCAGCATCTGGTCTGCATCCGTCACTTGTCCGATACATGTCCCATCAGTAGTGTTCCTTGCAGTCCTACAGACTGTTGCTTGCAAAACAAATCAAGGGGACAAGTGCTTATTTACCTTTTCACCAATTGAGTTAGTCAGCAGCAAGGAGTCTCAAGCTACTGTCATATTTATGAACACAGAAAATGCTGAGGTTCAAAACCATTCTGGCAAAACTTAGCATTGTCTATACACAAAGAAGCTGCATATAGTATTAACCTTGCAAGTAATATTTACCAGGGTAGAACCAACATGCTGTAAGGTTTTTCCCGTTGATATTCAGATTGCTACTTCTGGAGTTGCTTCACGTAAATATTTATTCTTTATCTTACTCCTCTCACTGCTGGCTTTTCAAGTTTCTTCCTGCAAGTGTTACAGCTTTCAAAACTATCTGAAAGAAGATTCTGGCATACAAGTCCAAACTTTGACAATCATGGGGTGCAAAACCGTCTCATTTACATTACCTTCCCCATAAGCCCCCTACAGTCATGACCCCATTAAACTGATCTCCATAGACAGAACTGAGACATAGGAGTAGTAAAAATAACCCAAAATCTCTTACTTAAGGATAAACATTCCTGTAAGATTCCAGTTAAGTATCCATTTTACGTTCAGTTTGACCAGGAAGTACAAAAACAAATTCTGCTGTGCTAATTTATAATTCACAACAGAAGCATCTGGTCCATTTAAACAGGAAATATCTTTAGGTTATAGCTAGGAATTTATGCCTCAGACATTACCCTTTATTAGTCATCTCTGTCAAAATCAAATCAGCACATTGCTGTCCTGAAGTGATTCTGTTTAGACCCAAGTGCTTGTCATCCCAACAGGTGGCAGGACCAGTTTCCTTAGAATGTGATGCTAAAGATGCCATTACCTGACCCAAGAATCCATAAAAATTTGTGATAAGCAATGCATGCAAAATCGATTAGAACAAAGAAACAGAAGTTGTTACCCACAGTGCACTGAAGGATCATTTTAGTTTGCTCCCATTAAAAAAAAAAAAAAAAAAAAAAAAAAAAAAAGATTTAAAAAAAAGAAACATTTTCAGGAAGTCAGCGTTTTTTATTCCGTGGTCGCTTTTCTCTGGCACTCCGAGTTTTAGCAGGAGGTTCAGAGTGCTCATCAACGCGTTTTTGTTTTCGCTTGAGAAAGAGCTCTATACCAAATTCAGCTGCAAATACTAAAGCTGAGAAAAATCCACATACCTGTGAAAGTGACAGAAATATGTGATTTTAAAATGCGTAAACAGTAATAGTATCCAACTATTGGATAGTATCTAACATTGTTTGGAAAGATTTGCTGCAACATTTTCTATACATTAATAATGCTTATATATTAATATTAGAGTCCTCCTTAAATTGCTAGCTCAATTCAAACTACACACAGATCAGAAATCATAATTCTAGCACATTCACTGCTGAAGTTTTTACAGTTTTCATTCTTTTAATCAAGTGTGAACCTTATACTGTGTTCTAATCAACCTTTAATAGTAAAGGTATCTTAGTTTCATTGCCAAAATCAGCTATTAAGGTAGCATAGCATATAGCAGACTATTTATCCAAGAGAGGGCTGCTGATTAATAAGAATAAATGAAGAAGAATAGCATGTGGAAGGTGAAGGAAGATCTGCAGAGCCTGGGTCAGCATGGGAGAATGAAATGACATTTTGTGAATAACATTTCGTAACTAGTCATGGCAAGATGAGAAGTGGTAAAGAGAAGGCAGCTTTTTTCAAGAAAGGAAAGAAACATATGCATTATTCTAACTCTACCTAAATTTTACACACCTGGTTGGAGCAAAGTAATTTGACATTAAGAAGTATTAAATCACAGTAGTTTTTACTTTTCCTATGCCAGAAAAAAAGCAAAGGTGAAACTTGATTTATGCTCATACTATTAGGTCTAAATATATCTATGTCACATAAGATGACAATACAAAAGTGTGTATCTCTAATAGCTGATGCTGCCCATGGAACAGAATTATCTTGCTTTCTTTTCCAAATAATTTTTTCTCATTCAAGAATTTGATCTTTTAAACTAATTTGTTCAAGGTTACTCAAAAGAAGTATTCAAATAACTAGGGAATTATGACATCTACAGCATCCCAAAAGCCCTGAGCCTCCTCAGTGTTCCCTGGGAGATGAATGCCCTGTTCCTCTACTATTTCTGTCACTCCTCTTATTGCAACTGTGCAAGCCAGTGTTGTCCATATGTGCTCTGTAAAAGCAAAAGAAAGGATTTCTTGATAACTTTGTGAGGGAGTGACATTACGAGAGGACAATTGAGGAAAAACAAAAATTTCAGAAGTAGGGTATCAAAAAATTGGGCAAGCTTCAAGAGGTGACAATGTTGAACAGCAAGAGATGACAGGAAATAATACAAATCTGAGGCAGCAGGCAAAAGGTGGGGAGCTGCAAGTGCACACAGAGCTTTCCAGCAGTCCTGAGAAATGCCAGCTCTCTGGATTTCCTATGCCAGGATCCTGGAAGGTCTGAAATAGCTAATTCCTCCTGAAACATCACAATGCACTGAGTTCTGTTCCCTGCCCAGTTTCTTCTCTGCAAATTGAGTGAAGTTTAGAGGGCAGAGAAATTAACATACCAGATAAATACAAAGTAAATCTTGCCACTTTAAGACTTACACATGCAGCAATTTCAACAGCAGAGCCAGAGCACGTTGCAGAAAACACTATCGACGCTAGCAGAAACGAGGCACCTATGACTGGCATAGCCCAAAAATTCTGCAAATATATATAAAAAGCATATGTAATTTAGCTGTACATAGGTTACCTAAAAAGAACAAACATCATAACAATAGCTGAGTTAACTTGTCTGTGAATTTATGTTTTGAAACTTTGATGCTAGTGGAAGCTTCAGAAAATATATTTTACAGCTACATTCCAAATGACATTCAACATTATCAGCTATTTAAACAGCATCATCAGCTATTTAAAGAGTCTGCCCTGGTTCTGTATTTTTTAAAGTATTTAATTAATTTAATCTAGTCTTTTTTCACAATCAAATTCAAGCTCAGGACAATCATAATAGCTTTAGTCCCTGTGTAAAACATTCGGGAAATTAGAACACTGTATGTAGACATGCCCATTCAAACCTTTTACTACACTCCCTTATCTGTACCCTCACATAAAAACCCTACTGTTCGCTCTGAAGGCAAATAGGAAGGGACATTTGTGAGATGGAATAATGTTCCTACTGACTTAACAGAAAAACTTTCTCGCACTGCTGGATCTTCTGAAGTATGAAATCATAAACTGTAATGAGTTATGATTATTACCAAAAAGGAGATACACCCAGTAGGAAAATAGATAGGGTAAACTGATAAATTGCAAGCATCATGCTGGCAGTAAACTGTATTCCATATACGTACACATATGTGATGGCTATGCTGTAGCATTCATAGCATTAATGCAGAAAGACCTTTCCACACAAGTCCTAAGATCCTGCAGGTAGCCAACTTTGAAAAAGATGCCAGTATAAACTCTCAAAGTTGGCTCATTTTTAAACTATAAGATATTTTAATCTACCTTTTATATGGAGAAGAAAAATTGCTTCATTTTGCATTAGGCTTTTTACTCCACAGACTTTATGCACTTAGAAGAAATGGTTTGTTTAAAAAAAAAAAAGTTTTCTTACCAGTTTCTGCACGTTATCTTCCCCCAGTGATTCATATAAATCAGTGCAATAGGCACACAGAATCAGGAGGCTCAAAAGAAAGGCACTGCAGCTTATGAATTCAAATATGTAAAGTCCACTACAAGAGCTGCAATCGTCCACGATTTCTTCACAAACAAGCGCCGCAAAAGAGAAAAGCTGCAAACATATAACATGCTTGAGTTGGATCAAGTCTCTAACATCTTCAACAAACAGACATCTCTGATCTGAAGATTAATAAATCTAGCTGTGACAAAAAATTCTCAATCTACAAAGAGTTTGGTGAAGTACTGCACTATTTTCTTACAGACAGAAATAATTTTACAACTATATGGTTCATACTTGGCTGTTAAAGTTGGTTGATAAAGTACACTCAGGTAAGCTGAGTACACAGGCAAACAGAGGCTTCTTGATTAGACAGACAAGATCCCTGTTTTGTGGTTTTGTGCAACTTCCAGTTGGAAGCAGACGAGGCAGCGTGGAGAACACACATCCTGCAAAAATGCTACTGCTTACTACATACAGCTGCACTCAGTTCTGAATATATTTGGGTTCAGGACAGTGAAGGAAACTGGACAGAACTGACACATTCAGCTATCTCCCTAGAAGTTCACAGCTGATGTTATCTCACTTGATAAAACTTCAGAGAAAGTCCATGAACCCAACACTCACATGCTTGTGACCCAGTAATGACAGAAGCTCAACTGTTCTTGTAGGAACAGAAACCTTAGACTGTGTTCCAGCTATGCTGGACAATGTTTAATCTATGCAGAGGTTCATCTTCACCTTCCTGCCACAGTGTGTTTTGAGAAAAGAACATGACTTAATTCCTGCACAGTCACCATATCCTGCTGCTGGATTTTCTATTATGTTATTGTACAAGAAAGAATATTGCTTTATTTAACTGTTGGCTTATTTTGGCCACTTCATGCTAGTTTCCTTCATCCCATAGACTGGGCATAGCATTACAGATCTTCATAGCAAGGAGTTCACCAAGTCAAAACAAAACCATGAGCAAGAATCAGACTGAGTCATAAAATTGAGACTGATATGAGAATGACAATCATATTTTTAATAAGAGGTTGACAGCTCTTTGTTTAAAAAAAAAAATCTCAATTTAAGATTCAGAATTGTTCTTGGAAAATAACCACTAGACTTCAATTTCAGTTTTCTCACAGTAAAAACAAGGACAACAATTTAGCAGCAGGAAGCATAAATTCCCCTTACTAAGCCAGGTCTCAGAAGAGCACTTCAGAGAAGCATGTTTTGGAAATGCAACAATAAAAAGTAAACAGGAGCTCAGAAAGGGGAAGAATGGGAGCTGGGAAACTTCAGTATTACTATCAGGCCTCCATATGCTTCCTTTCTCTCCCACAGTGGCTGGCAACAAAACTTCTCAGCAGCCCTTGCACCTAAACCAATAAACTACAATGTCAGTCCAGGAACATTTTAAACTCTGACTTTCCAGTTTTTATGGTTCGGGTTTTTGGTTGGTTTTTTTTTTTGGTTTTTTTTTCATTTCTAAACACGTGCTTATAGCTGCATCCAATGACTTTCAATTTCACATTTTTCACAGGCTGTGAGATAGCACTGTACATGAAAACTTATCTCTTTTTATAAGCACTGGAAACTGAATGCCATCACTTTCACTTGGGCTGAAACACAACAGAAAGAAAAGAAACCTGTCCTTAAAAGAAAGTATATGTCCAGATAACCATAATATGACCTAAAACGGAAAATGTGATCTATAACTGAAAAAAGCTTCTTCACTGACTGTACAAACAAGTTGAAAAAAATCCCACTCAAAGAGCAGTTATAAAAGGTTCAGTGCCAAATAACTGAGATTTAGCAAGTAGAATCCTGTGTAGGACTTCTCCAAGTCAATATTCAATTTTTGTATTAATAAGTTGAGTAATAAAACAGAGTACATCAATTAAGAAAAAAAAAGTTGGCTTGAAGAACTTTGAGTAAGTGCTTTGATTAAGTTAATGTATCAGCAGCATATTTATAAAATGCCAGAGAGCTCTGCTTGGGTTTCTTAACTTGCTCTTTGATATCACTATCAGGAAAAAAAGTCATTCCTCTCTTGTCCTACCACCAAAAAAATAATAGTTTTAAACACCAAAAGCATTGTTGGAGAAGCAGTTGCTTTGGATTTATTTTTAATTTTGTTATTAGTCCTGTCTGTATGTACACCAGAAATTAAACATCTTCATCAGTCTCTTATCAGCAAGAAATTATTCATTGATACTGACATTACTGTTGGAAGTTCCTAAACAAATGTCAATTTTGTAAAGAAGATTTAAAAAGTGAATTGCTACAAAAGAATTTAACAAGTGAATTGCTACAAAAATAAAAAATGAACTTGCCAACAAGCCTGTGAAGATGTTCAGCAGAGGGATTCCCAGTACAAAATCTTCTAGTTCAGATGGGTGCACATATTAATTCTCTATTAAGTCTGCCAATTCAGGCTACTACAGGACGTGAACAGCTCAAAAAGGAACTGATTTTTAAGCCTGAATTACAATTTTCCTTTCCAGCTAAGGCATTTTGACTAAAGTTAAACAACAGTTGATGACAACTTGTCCTGCTTTAGGTAAGAATTAGTCTCTATCTCAGTCTTGGCACAATACACACTCTGCCATTTACCTTTGTGCACAATTTGAACCAGTCATGGACTAACAAAAACATTCCACCTATTAAAAAAAACAACAAAACAAACAAACAAAAAACCCCCTAAATAAAAGAACAACATCCTAGAAACCTGTGCAGTAACATGCCTCCCAGCATGCTTTTGGCACTCAAATTTGTGGCTTTTGGCAGTCACATTTTCCTTGTTTCATTTACTCAAAAGAGCTGGCTAAGGTTACAGTGTATGACATTATTCACCTGAAGAAAAGTATTTTTTAGGTCTAGAAGCCAGTTTTCTGCAGGTGATTTCAGAGTAATTTATAAAAAACCCTTGATCACCTCTACAATGAGCAGAGCTCACTTTCTGATTGCAACATCCTTTTTAGTAGTCCACACAAGCAATTATCAGGGCACAATCCCAGCAACAACCACTATTGTAACACAAAGCCAATAGATGTGAATGACCATCACCAGCATTTCCAAAAATCAACACCTCCCCAGAATGGGATCCTTCTTACTGCAGAGACTAGGGCTTCCACCTTCAGGACTTTCTGGGGCTTCTTTGAAGTGTTTTGACTGAGACATCAAGATCTGTGCATTTTGATAAAGGCCACAAAAAAGGAAGGAAAAATGTTGGAAATTAGGAGGATGAACAACTATAACTCCATTTCCTTTTTCCTCTCACTGACAAATGGGTGCAGGCCATAAACTGCTATTTATTTAAGAATATGTCAAGCAGCGATTCATCCTGTTTAGGATAATGATTCTTTTTTTCTACTTAGAAAGCATTTTAAATAATTAAACAGTTTAAGGCTTTGGTACATCAATAAATTTGCCTACATAATCACTTGTTTTATTTTAGTCAATGAACCTACTTATATAAACATTCTGTTTGTCATGGAGCAGAACCCAGCAGATCTTGCTTTAATAATCTCCAGTAGATTAATTAAGTTTATGTGCCATTATATTTATTTAAAGCATTCTTGGGTGTGATTTTTTTAAACATTCTTAGAAAACTTGGCAGTGTTACCTCTTTACGCACAGTAAAGAATATGACATTTCTTGTAGAAGGTTTTGACTGTGTGTGAGATGAAGCTTAAAACCCAAATGTCCTCTTTTCTGCAATGGTGAAGTAACGAGAAAGGGTTAGAAATCACCTACAATTCCCATAAGCATGAGACGTCTGACTAAAAAGCCACTGTGTTGGTTGCAAAATGCACATTGATACACATTAGCAGTCAGCTGCCCTTTACCACCATGGGTTTCACTCATTCCCTGCCAGTAGGTAGGAGTGATGCTCCTCACATCCTTATCAGCAGCCACACTGGTACCTTTTGGAAGAGCCCATCACCGTACAATAAACAGGACCTTGCACCAGGAACCCAACTGCTCGATTCAGGAGTAACAACATGTAGTAAAAAAGCCAGCAGAAAATAAGCCTTTTATTTCCTGGTGGGCCCAGGGCTGCCTGACATGAAGTGGTCTCATGCAATGGGCCACCGTGATTACGGGTTTCTGGTGCAATTTTCTACCACAAACCATGGGAGAAATAGGCTCGTTAATTTTAGCATGGACAGCACAGACTGTCAGGCTTACAGCGGGCTGCAGGAGCAGCAAGAGAGGAAGGTCTGGAGCTCATGACCCAGCACTGCCTTTCCCAGTTCTACTGCCCTACGGAGAGGTTCAACCAAAGGCTTCTTCCTCCTGTTTTCTTCCAGTCCAGCCCTCAGAAGAAAGCCCTAGATTTCCTGCGAGGCTTCCCTCTGATTTTGAGCCAGGGCGGGCGGTGTTTAAGGCGGCCGCAGCACCGAGCCTCGGGCGCACGACGCCGGTACCACTCATCCCGTGTCCGCCCCCGCTGCCGCAGCTCGGACGGCAAGGAGGAGCACTCCCACCACTTCCCCACCACAAACCGCTTTGAACCTGCGTTATAAGGCACCTTTATGCCCGCTTTCCACTGAGTTACAGGTCTGCACAACTTAAGTGAACCCATGCCACGTCCCAAGGCAGGACACCTGCCCGGCGGAGCCAGCCCTTCCCGACCGGCAGAATCCATTCCGTCGAAGCCTGTGCGCGGCCATCCCCCGAGCCTGCGCTGGATCATCGAGGAGTTTAACTTTTAAGCAGCGGGGGACCGTCCTAAAGCCGAAGGTCATCACAACACGCTCGTTTCTATCCCAGAGCAGGGCACCCCCGCCCCGCCGGGCTGAGCCCCGGGATTTCTCGGTCTCTCCCCGACACCTGCCAGAGATGCTCCCTCCGCCCCATGCCCGGCACGGCGAGGGGAGAAGGGCACTCACCGTCTGGACCACCTTAAACGGCAGCCGCCATCCCCACAGGCGCCGCAGAGTGAAGCCGATGCGGGGGCAGCGGCGGGGAGGCGTCGCCTGCGGTTCCGTGGTGTTGTTGTAGACGGTGCCAGCCTCCTCCATGTCCGGGCCGGGCCGGCGGCTCTCCGCCCGGAAAAACCGAAAGCATGAGGGCGGTGGGGGGGGCGGGGCGGGGCGCCGTTGGGAAGGGCGGGAGGCCCGGCAGGCCCGGGGGGCTGGGCAGGCCCGGCAGGCCCGGCGTGTGGCGGTTACTCCGGCGGTTGGGCCCGCCGGCACAGGGGCGCTCCCCCTGGCGGCCGCGGGCGGAGCGGCCCGTGAGGGACCGCGGGGCCGCCTCAGGCCCGCTGTGTGCTCGGTTCGCTGAGCGGCGCTTGGTAAGTAAGCTCTACGAGATTATTCACTTGTCGCATGAGATCACCGTATCAGAAGGGGGGTTTAAGCCAAAGCTTTCCCTGCTTACATTCGCGTAATCAATTAGGTTGGAAAAACTTTCTGAGATCATAGAGTCTAACCTGTGACCGAACACCACCGTGTCAACCAGACCGTGGCACTGACTGCCACGTCCAGTCTTGCCTTAATCACCTCCAGGAAGGGTGACTCCAGCACCTCCCTGGGCAGCCCATTCCAGTGTCTAATCACCCTTCCTGTGAATAAATTCCTCTTAATGTCCAACCAAAATCTCCCCTGGGTACTGCTTGAGGCTACGTCCTCTATTCCTGTCATGAGTTGTCTGAGAGAAGATCCCGACCTCCACCTGGCTACAAACTCCTCTCAGGCAGTTCTAGAGGTCAGTAAGGTCACCCCTGAACCTCCTTTTCTCCAGGTTAAACACCCCCAGCTCCCTCAGCCCCTCCTCATAGGATTCGTGCTCCAGACCCTTCACCAGCTCTGCTGCCCTTCTCTGGACTCGCTCCAGCACCTCAGTGTCCTTCCAGAATTGAGAGCCCAGAACTGGACACAGCACTTGAGGCGTGGCCTCACCGCTGCTGAGCACAGGAGAAGAGTCATTGTCTTTGAAGACAATCCTTGTTGTCAGTGAGAGAAAACGCTCATATCCCCAAGCCTCTTCTAATATACTCCCACACCTTTGCCAGATCAGCTTTTAAAAGAAACTATAGTTTTTGTTGCCTACTAAGAGTACATTGAACCTTTTATATGTAAGCGAAGGTGTGTTATGTTTGCTTCTGTATTATTGATGTATTACCCACAGAGCTGTTATGGTCCTTCACAGTCAAGTACAGTTATACTTGTTTAAATTCAAGGAAAGATTGGAAGATTAGAATTCATTGCTACAGGTCAAAAAAGAGGAGATTTGCTTGCTTAACATTAGCTGTATAGGAACAGATTCCCTGCGTGGGGAACAGATCAGGCTGTTCGGACACTGCTTCTCTTTGGGCACAGTGCAGTGGGAGTGTGTGTGCTACAGAGCCCCATGAGGCTGGGGCTACTTTAGCTCTTCCAGAACACCCTCTTAACTGGGCAGATGCAGAAGTATGGGCTGGACCAAAGCAGCTGGGCCATGCTCCCTTCCCTGCTGAGTGTGTACCAGCAGGCTGTGTGCCCGACTTCTCCTGGTAAGAAAATGCATTCCAGGGGAATACACAGTGTCCCTAGGCGGGATCATACAGACTTGTCTCTGCTATAAACAAGGTTTGGCTGCAGGAATTGGCTTGGGAGGCAAAAGAGTAGGGCAAGTCCTGTTATTCCCAAGGTGCGGGTGTTTCCACTAAAACAAATGAGGTATCACCATGGGTGTGCCCTAGCTTCTGCCTGGGATTGGGATGAGTTTTACATGGCTCTGTTGGCAGCATCCCAGACTACAGGACTGAGCAGGTAGGTGTAGTCAGGA